>OY741970.1:7200000-7917268 GCA_963555595.1 Tethea ocularis | reverse complement strand
ATAAACTGTTTTGACATGAAATTGTAGATGGATTTCTACAAGCAAGTCTCAGTAGTTTTGAGTGTCTCACAGAGTGCAATAACTTTTCCTCACAATAATTAAATTGTGATAATTTTGCATTGAGTAAATGTATCCAAAAGACAATTGTAATTTTTCTACTAATAGGCACTTAGAAATTTTATAGAAAATATTAATTACATAATAATTATGCTTGTATTGTATCTGACTGATTTTGTACTTTATGTTTTATATATCTATTGTAAATAGCTATTTAAATTGTAGGTATAAAATAAATTAAAGTGCTAGATGTTGAAAATGTGATTTTTATTGAAAAGTTTACTTAATTAATTAAAATGGCTTCATTTGTTTAGATTTTGTTGAAAGCAGCAATATCAACAGATTGTACAAAGTCTTCAAACTCTTGGATTGTTTCAGTGAGAAGGTCAACTGATACTTTGTCATCTTCAATAACACACATAATCTGTAGTTTGTTGATACCATATCCAACTGGAACTAGTTTGGAAGCACCCCACAGAAGACCATCCATTTCAATACTACGCACTTGTACTTCCATCTCTTTCATGTCTGTCTCGTCATCCCAAGGCTTGACATCAAGAAGAATGGATGATTTTGCAATAAGGGTTGGTTTCTTGGACTTCTTGTCAGCATAAGCCTTTAGACGCTCCTCACGGACTCTGGCAGCTTCAGCATCCTGTTATTATACATTTCAATGCATTAGGTACAGCAAATAATTTGTGCAGAATACAACATTTTTTTAACTTTGTCAGACATGTCATCACTTTTTTTATTTTTGATATACACATCTTTTATTTTACATGTTTTGATGATTAAAAATACTTGCAATGAGTTCATATAATACAGATACTTTTGAATTTGAAACACAAGAATCTGATGTTACTTTAAATTCTTCATGTCATAATTTTCTTACAAAATTTGAATAAAAAAAAAGTACAGACCTCTTCCTCATCACCAGAGCCAAATAGGTCGACATCGTCATCATCATCATCGGCCTTGGCGGCAGGTGCAGGGGCTGTGGGTTTGCCCCCAGCTGTTAGTGGGTTCACTCCAGCGGCCCACGCTTTGCGTTCGCCGGCGCCGTATGAGGCGATTTGGTTGTACCAACGCAGCGCGTGGGGTAGGCTGGCAGCTGGCGCCTTGCCTACCTGCTCGAACACTTGAACATCGTCTTGAGATGGAGTGAAGCTAGAAATAGTATCGAATATACGAATTACCAAATTGTGTCCGGTTGGATATGAATCAGCTGTAGGTATCTGAGATGACCATGAATTCAAGGGTACAGGGAAGTTCAATTACGTTGATAATACTTAGCTTCTTAGTTACAATCTGTATGCGGTTGACGTGGTTGAATATAACCTCTAAGCTATGCGCTATATGTACTTACCCAGAAATGTAGCTCTTTTCTGCCAAATACGAGTTCAAGGCATTAAGACCTTGTGCGGTTTTAACGTCTCCAAAAGCCATTTTTGTTAGAAAAACTAATTTGTTCGAACAACCACACGGCCCGGTAGAAAGCGGACGAAAAAGGAAGGATAGAGAGAGACAGATAGCAAGAAAAGTGAGAGACAGACTGACTATGACGTTTATTCATGATGACATCAATTCGAACGAATGACTAGGTGGTCCACCGATATGATATCAAGTTAATTTAATTATTCGACTAGAAACTCTGGGGCCTTGGGGACCGGAGGCTCATCTTCTGTTCAAAGAGGTCTCCTATCGACTCATTCAGGCCTCTCATGACAAAAAGGCTGGCACGTATTTTGCACAAAGAATTAGCATTGCTATTCAGCGTGGCAATGCGGCCAGCCTTCTTGGCACGCTACCGCTAGGCAGCGATTTGGGACAAAATTTTTACTTATAAGTAGGTAGTAAGAAGTTTTTATTTATTTTTTTTATGTACATAGTTAATGTTAGTTTAGTTTAGATTATATAGTTTTAATTTGTATGTATATATATTTTACTTGAGTGTGGTGTATAATAAATTATAGAATGTAGTTTAATAATCATTCCACTGAAATATCTGGTGTAAGTAGTTGAAATTATTCGACTAAATTCCAGAAATCATAGACAATAACCGTTTCAATTTTAATTTCCTACTTCCATTCCACAACATATCATTTGACATTGACATTGACAGTTCTTCGTATCTGTCATTCACATAAAATTCTGAAACATATTTTTAGGTACGATTTTTACGAAAATACGACGTAAATACGATTAAGTAATACATTTTTGTAATAAAACCTTTACACTCTTATTACAGTAGTTATACAGTGTTTATACTATCACAATATTTATTTAGGTTAGGTGTTCATACTTATGTAATAATAACACAAGAATATGTTGGTTTAATCAATACACAGAGCCACTTTTTGCATAAAATATACCTGAATGATCTCCCTACATAGTTATTGTATTAGTTTATGGTTTAAAATTGTGTATATTGTCTACGTTGAGGTGCTTCCATCGTAAGTGTATGGTGGTATGTATATTGATGTTTTGCTGCAGATAATGTTACGGCAGCCTCTGTCTCGGGCGCTTGCGCTGAGCTCACCTACTCGCGCGGCTCCCCTAGCTGTGCGTCGCTTCGCTGACGCTCCGGCGCAGCCTGAAAAAGTCGAAGTCTTCATTGATGACAAACCTGTCCATGTTCTACCTGGCACTACTATTTTGCAGGTGAATAAATTACTTGCAGCAAGTTTGTTAATCTTACAGTTGTTTCCCAGGCATAAAAGTAGCCTATGTGTTAAGGGTGTCAGTTACTTCCATACCAGATTTCATCAAAATGTATCCAGCCATTTGAGCATGATGAATTAATAAACATACTCACAAACTTTCACAGTTATAATATTATTAGAATTTCTGTAGGACATACCTTTATTCCTGTATTTATTTATCATAAAACTAATTGCAAATTTTGGAGAAGAACTACAAAATAAACTACTGATACATGGGAGACAGCTGTTTCTTTATTGATTGAAATGGTGTTTTATTTCAATGAGTCATGCATATTTTTGTTTTTCTTTTATTATTATAATTATTAATAAATTGTTAAATATATAAAACATTATTTTTTCTACAGGCTGCTGCCCAAGTAGGAGTAGAAATCCCCCGATTCTGTTACCATGAGCGCTTGGCCGTTGCTGGTAACTGCAGAATGTGTCTTGTTGAAGTAGAGAAGTCTCCAAAACCCGCTGCAGCATGTGCCATGCCTGTAATGAAAGGCATGAGGATCAAAACTAACTCAGATCTAACGAGAAAAGCCCGGGAAGGTGTAATGGAGTTCTTGTTAGTGAATCATCCATTGGATTGCCCTATTTGTGATCAGGGAGGTGAATGTGATCTCCAGGATCAGTCTATGGCTTTTGGATCTGACAAGAGCCGGTTTACTGATATCCATTTCTCTGGGAAAAGGTATGTTTTTATGAATTTATTTTTATATTTTGTTGTAAAATGTCAGAAGATAATGTCAAGGCTCTTTAGTTAACTGAAAATAAAATTTTAAAAACTAAATTGTAAAGTAACTCCTGTATTGTGTTATGATGAGTTTTTTTTTCTTTTTTGTACTACCTTAGAGCTGTGGAAGACAAAGATGTGGGTCCATTGATCAAAACTATAATGACCCGTTGCATTCATTGCACAAGATGCATTCGTTTCGCCTCTGAGGTTGCTGGTGTTGATGATTTTGGTACCACTGGAAGAGGCACTGATATGCAGGTGATTTTTTTAAAAGTTTTCTTTTTCTTTTTTTATTTACTAAAAGATGACTTCTTATTCATATTTTAAAGGATATAATTTTTAGTCTAAAGTGTGTTCAATTATTTGTGTGTAGGTTGGAACATATGTGGAGAAAATGTTCCTCTCTGAGCTATCAGGCAACATCATTGACTTGTGTCCAGTGGGCGCCCTCACTTCGAAGCCCTACAGTTTCGCCGCTCGACCCTGGGAAACCAGGAGGGTAATGATTTATTCTGTATCACCTACTTATGAATATAATATACCTATTTAAAAAAGAAATTTGTAGACTGCTATCATTGTTACTCATCAACCTGTATAGATTCTCAAGGTACAAGTTAAAAGTGGAATAAACTGGGTGGTACTTAAACATGTTGAATGTCTTTCCAGATTGACTCAGTGGATGTTCTAGACCCACTGGGAAGTAACATTGTAGTAGCGACGCGCACCAATGAGGTCTTACGAATTCTGCCTAGGACCAATGAGGTATATTTTTATTTTTTATACTTCTAAGGATTTAATTTTGCATGTTCCTTACTGGGACACTACACACTAATATCATTTACAACTAGTGCTGTTGCTAGCACAACACACAATTTCACTCATGTTCCTGGGATAAAAGTAGCCCATAGCACTTAGGGATAATGTAGCTTCCTATTAGTGAAAGATTTTTTTGAATCGGACCCGTAGATTACCTGCTACATCTGAACTTACAAACATTACCTTTATAATATATTTTGGAGAGGGCTATGCTCGGAGTTTCCCTGCGAGATCGGATCAGAAATGATGGGATCCGCAGTAACCAAAGTAACCGACATAGTCCGAAGAATTACCAAACTTAAGTGGCAGTAGGCGGTACATCGCTCGTAGAACCGACGGCCGCTGGGGCAGAAAGGTTCTCGAGTGTCGACCACGAACCGGAAGACGTAGCGTGGGCAGGCCCCCCACAAGGTGGACTGACGATCTTGTTAGGGTCGCGGGAAACCGCTGGATGCGGCTAGCGCAAGACCGGCCATCGTGGAGATCCTTGGAGGAGGCCAGCAGTGGACGTCTTTCGGCTGATATGATGATGATGATGAATATATTTTGTACAAATCCTAATATCCCAAATATAAACATAGGAGATCAATGAGGAGTGGTTGTCGGACAAGTCTCGGTTCGCGTGCGACGGACTCAAGCGGCAGCGACTCGTGACGCCCATGCTGGTCGACAGCCGCGGGAACCTCACGCCGGCCGAGTGGGAAGATGCTATCGTTGCTGCTGCCAGGGCTCTCAGGGACTGCCCACCAGATAAGGTATGACAACTCATATCTATGGTTTACTCTTTGTAGTAAACTAGCGTGTAACAAAATGGTAATTAATTTCATTGAATTTGGCTCCTATTCAAAGATAGATGTTGTCTATTCCAATGCTTTAGTGGTAGTCAAATTAGTATAGTTATAATTTGAGTATCTATCTATATGCTAACAAGAATCAAACTTAAACACCCTCTTGAAACGTGACTTATTAAAATGATTTATAGTAGAATGTATTTTGCAAGCAACGGATTTTTGTAGCGATAGGAGTTTTAATTTGTACATAAATCATTAATTCCTCAAAAACACTATTGAAGATTTTATACAAATGTAGTTAGTTATGTTCAAAATTACAAGTATAAAGGACATAAAGACGAATAGTTATAATATCTTTTACTTGGTGACTAATTTAAAAAAGGGAATCTGTGGTCCTACTTGTGCCATGGTTTCCTAGAGATATTTTCCTTCTTCAAAAGCTCGAGTTCGGTGTAGGATATGACTCCCATAAAACAATAATTTGTGGTCATCAGCTGGTAGCAGTAGCGGGTGACCTGGCCGATGCGGAGTCTTTAGTGGCGCTGAAGGACTTGCTCAACAAACTCGGCTCCGAGAACACCTGCACTGAGCAATACTTCCCGCTAGAGGGCGCTGGCACTGACTTGAGATCCTCATATCTCCTCAATACTAAGATTGCCAGTAAGTTATTCTGCTACTTACAAAATTTCTAGTTTTCTCCTCCAAAATTTAAAGAAACCCCCAACACTAGAAAATCGTGATGATCTTCAAACGGCTGAGCGGTTTTTTAAACATAGCTAAGAACACTCGAGTAAGACACCTTTAAAAAAAAACTTCATCAAAATAGGTTCATCCGTTCAGGAGCTATGATGACAGAGAGACGCACAGATATACACTACAAATAACATCCCTCTTTTTCGTTGGGGGCTAATTAGAAGAATGTTAGCAGATTAGTAGGGATTTAAACCCTTTTTAAATGATATGTCTTCCGGACAGATGTGGAAGATGCAGACTTCGTGCTCTTAATCGGCACAAATGTTCGTTTCGAAGCGCCGCTGCTTAATGCACGCATCCGCAAAGCATTCGTGCACAAGGAAACTGACGTCGCAGTGGTTGGACCCAAAGTTGATCTTACTTATGACTACACGGTAAGTAAATACATCCTACTAATATTATTCTTATCTGACGACGAAGTGGACTAAAAGGAAACCAGCTCTATTGTCTCCAAAGTATTTTTTTACATAAGCCGATAACACGCTCGGTTGCCTTGACAATACTAACTACTAAATCAAACTTCACTTTTTAAACCTATGTATTCCATCGTGCAACCAGCCAGTCGCCAACAATTATAAATGCGAAAGTTTTTGAGTATGGATGTATAGATATTTGTTACTCTATCACGGAAAAACTACTGAACGGATTTGGATGAAACTTGGCACATGGATCATACCGTGGAATAACATATAGGCTACTTTTTATCCCGGGAAAACATAAGAGACCACGGGAACGCGGGAGAAACCGCGGGGCGGAAGCTAGTGTATGATATATGTGCCAAGTTTCATCCAAATACGTTCAGTAGTTTTTAAAGAGCAGTAGTCGTGAAAGACAAACAAACATTCATCCATACACACAAATTTTCGCATTTATTAGTAGGATTATTATTAGTTTTGCCGTCGGGGCACGCAATTGTTATCAGTAACACTAGAAAGTAAATGTTTTGTTTTGAAAAGAGTATTTTTCAGTTTATTGCCTGCTTTCCTCAGTAAATGTAACCTTCCGAACCGATATTAGACTCTAGACTCATAAAGGTATGTTAATTTTCTTTAATAATTCTAGATAATATTTTTAAAATATCATAATTTTATATAGCACGTGGGAGACTCGGCGTCAATAGTCAAAGACTTAGCATCTGGTACATCATCGAGTGATGTGATGAAGCGACTGATGTCAGCCAAGCGCCCCGTCGTGATATTGGGCGCGGACCAGCTGAAGACACCAGAGGGCGCTGCCTTGTTGGCTTACACTCAGGAACTGGCGCTAAAGCTTCAGGATAAGCTAGAGGATAAGAGCTGGAAGGTAATACCATCATTTATCTGCTCTCGGCAGTCTCTAATTGTTTTGGTTTTTTATAGTGTGAATGCTTCTTCCAATCATCATAGTTATGATTATATTTAAAAGTAGCTTTTTCCTGCGTTTTCACTCGCGTTCCTGGGATAAAAAGTAGACCTCGGGGATTATTGAAAGATTTTTTAGAATCGCACTAGTAACTACGGAGATTATGTCCTACATCCGAACTATACACTTTACCTCTTTATAATATTAGTATATTATGTGCGGTTTTAAAGGAGCTTCCTATCGCGGACGCTCGGGTTGTGGAATGAGCTTCCCGCCATGGTTTGTAATACCTCTTGTGGTCCCTGAAAACGCTGCTCGAGTAATATTACTAGATGCAATTAATTTTTCGAATTTACGAAAAATTAATTACGAGCACAAACAGTAAACATAGTTTTTTGAACCTCGCTTAACGTTCAGAAGGATGCCATAATACTAATTAGTTTTACATAATAATATTGAATTAACATGCATTAAGGCACGCCACACGCCATGGCGGTTTGTTTACTGTATGTGTTAGTGGCGCCATCTGCGCACAGCTTTGCGTAATGTTCCCTATTTGTAGAATTGCATTTAATCTGGTGCCGTTTTAGACCCTGGCTGGCTATCACCCTCAAGGTGATTAAACGTGTAATTATATGATAAGGTATTGAACGTGCTCCAACGCACGGCGTCGCAAGTGGCAGCCCTGGACATCGGCTACAAGCCCGGTGTAGGCAAGGTCCTAGAGTCCGGCCCTAAGGTCGTGTACCTGCTAGGAGCTGACAGTGGGGTCGTCACACGCGAGACCTTGCCCAAGGACGCCATAGTTATCTATCAAGGTATGATAAGCAGCAAGTTGAGTGGCAGTAATCGTTTTATTTTCTATAAGTCTTTAAGCCGTACTCAGAGACGTCAATTAGAATTTAATGACCGATTTTAATTTCGACCCCATTATTACAGCACTATGTACATGCTAGAATCAATATTATTTATTAACTAACAAGCGATCAAAAATAAAATTAATGACTGCTCACTCCCATTTGTTCAGAATGGTACCGGTAACATTTTGTAGATTTATGAGTTCTACAACTCGTGTATAACTCTTTGTGCGAATCCATTCTTGGATAGTGTGCCATTGTAGTAGTGTGGGTGGAGCTGGTATAACAATAATGATATTATAGGTCTTGAACGCGCACAATGTTCAGTCCTTAAAACCATGCTCAAAAAATCTTTCAGATATCCCACAAACCTGCTAACATGCTTCGGTGCATGCTAATGTTATCTGCGTAAAGATTTCACGACGTAAGAAAGAAAAAGTATTTATTGTCCCACCAATAAAAATAAATTTAGTCATAATTAACTAATCTAATAAACTGAATAATAGTGTTGCGCGGGGACAAAACGGACGTACAGTATGACACAACTTAGATGTAGCGTCGGCAAAGCGTATATCTACACTTCACTTCCGATTTACATAACTAATAAAAAACATTCATTATCGCGCCATTCAACGTTCAAAACGATCATTTTCGCATTCGCCTAAAGTACTAATAAACATGGGTAATGTTTTAGGAACAAGGAGTGTTTCAATGAACACAATTTTTCGAATCCGCTTCCCCACGATGTTTTCCTTTACCGGAAGCTCATGGTCATTGGAAGCCGCGACCTTCGTCTCGGCATTCGAGGTGACTTAGGAGTGAGATATGATCGGCTTATTTTGTAGGTCACCACGGCGACGCGGGGGCTCAGATCGCGGACATAGTGCTGCCTGGCGCCGCGTACACGGAGAAACGCGCCACGTACGTCAACGCCGAGGGCCGGGCGCAGCAGACCCTCGCCGCCGTCACGCCGCCGGGGAAGGCACGCGAAGACTGGAAGATCATCAGGTAATCTAAACAGTTGGCGAGTTGGTCTTTGGTTCTCAGGACATATATTTGTGTGCATGAATACTATTTGAACTGAGTCTGGGGGTAAATCAGTGCCGCGTCTGTTTACGATAAAACTCAAAAACTACTGAACGTATTTCCAGTAGTTTATAATTTTTTAAGATTTTCAATTTACTTCGTGTAAATTGATTAAAATATTACCGTGATTATGAAGCGGTCCCATACTGAAGTATTTAAATTATCAGTGAACTGGTTTCCATAGTACATACATAGTCTGGGAGCCTGCGAATTAGTGAGGTGTTGTATTGTATTGTATTGTATTGTATTGTATTGTATTGTATTGTATTGTATTGTATTGTATTGTATTGTATTGTATTGTATTGTATTGTATTGTATTGTATTGTATTGTATTGTATTGTATTGTATTGTATTGTATTGTATTGTATTGTACTGTACTGTACTGTACTGTACTGTACTGTACTGTACTGTACTGTACTGTACTGTACTGTACTGTACTGTACTGTACTGTACTGTACTGTACTGTACTGTACTGTACTGTACTGTACTGTACTGTACTGTACTGTACTGTACTGTACTGTACTGTACTGTACTGTACTGTACTGTACTGTACTGTACTGTACTGTACTGTACTGTACTGTACTGTACTGTACTGTATTGTATTGTATTGTGTGTCGCAGGGCGTTGTCGGAAGTGATAGGCGAGCGACTGCCGTACGACAAGCTGGACGAGGTGCGCGACCGCCTGAGCCAGGTGAGCCCGGGCCTCGTGTCCTACGGCGACGTGCAGGACAACAACTACTTCGCGCAGGCCACCGCTCTTGCACAGGTACATACTGTTCTAAGGGCGTACCCAGCTTCTAGCCCAAGGAGGGGGGGGGGGCATGTATTTACTGTGGGTTGGGAATTCCAAGGGGGGGGGGGCAGCTACCACCCCCCTCGGTACGCCCATGTACTGTTTCTATTCTACATTCACATTTTACAAATGTGACATATCATATTGTAGTGTGTGGTGCCCCTTATGTGTTTAGGTACTTGTCTAAAAATGATACAGAAACTTCAGTACAATCGAATCCTATTTCTATGTCATGTTATCTTGTGACAAAACTGATCAAAAAGCGTCAAGTGCACTTTTTGTAGAAGACAGATTTTTGTAGTAACCAATACACTACTACTACTAAATAAAGCTTGCTTTTCATAATTATACCATCAGAAACTTTTTCATTTGTAGAAGGTTCTTAAATTCGAAATGACAGGGTTGCGGAGCCACCTTTATATTCATATAACTTTTTATACATATCGCTACAAGTACCAGGACTGGTCCATCGAAATCAGCAGCAATAAATATGAATGAGAAATTTCTATTAAAACCCGAAGTGGCTCTTCAGTCCTTTTACATAATGTATCGACTCTAGGTTACTAAAAATAATATAAGTACCAACTTAAAAATAACGTTGTAAATCTTAGAAAAAAAATCCTTCATCGTCCACTGTACTCAACAGAGCCTTCAGAAGCCCGTATCCGGCAAGCTAGACGTACAACTGAAAACATTGGAAGACTTCTTCATGACTGACGCCATCAGCCGCGCGTCCCCCACCATGGCCAAGTGTGTGCAAGCTGTGCTTAAACAGAAGCAGTCGCCTTATTAATCTGGCATCAGTTGGGTCAAAACACGAACTCCTGGCAGCTAAAAATGCATCCAGAATACGGCACCAAATTAATGGTTCAATAAAAAAAAAATACTAATCATAAACTTTTTTTTTGTGACAGCCAATTCGTGTTTTGACTTACTAGACATAAATCAATATATTCCTGATCTCTCTTTTGGGTTTTTTGGTTCGCCAATAGCTCTCAAGTAGAGGTTGATTTTATTAAGGTAAATATAAATTAATTTGCCTTTCTGCAATCATTTTTACGAAGGAAATACTACAGAAATGCATCCCGCGCGGTCGAGTGTACATTACCAGATACGATACCTCATCAAGTTATTAATTAAACAATAGAAACGTTCGATCGTGCATGTATATTGTGATTTGAAGCTATTTATTTTGTTATTTAGATGATAAGCGTATTATCAACTTTTTAAAGTGTATAACGTCAATATAACAACTCGGTAGAACTGAACGGAACGCAGGCTGTTTACAATCAAGGTTGGGTCGGATGTAAGGACAGAATTTTGTACATAGTAAATGTTTGTAGTAAATAAAATGTAGTATAATGATTGTCGAAAAAGTATTTTTATTTTAAATAAACGTTTATAATTCAATTTTGTATGTAATTAGGAAGTGGTAATGAATCCAAACAGTTTTGCTTCATGTAATCCTGAAATAAATTATGTTTAGCGTAAAACCTCTGGTGGTAATCCTAAGTCGCACTCAGACGTAGTGATGGATTTTAGTATTCGAGTAATTTGGTAGGCATTTGAATGATATTTCTATGAATTTTGTATGGAAATATTATTGTGTTTTTTTTCCTTTAATTTATTTTTAATAAATTGTAGTATATTAAAATAATGGCTTTTCAGTCGTGTGGCACTTCTCCTATAATAAGGCCACCATCACTCTAATTTGTCGCTATTTCATGACAAACTAAATGTACCTAGATTTGGGAAAAATGCTATCTCAGAATATAAATACAGTATAATAACGCTGAGGATTACTTCGCTACGCTACGCTATCTTAGTAAATACCAGGTAAATACCAACATTGACAACTTTCTGCGCTTTATTTTTGTAGGCGCATTGAAGTAGAATTTCCTCGGCTTGGGCAGCGAACTGCGCGTGCGCCGCTTTTGTGCCACTGAATGGGGACGGTTCATTCTCACGCCTCTTCAGATTTTCAACCAAATTATTGCATGGGACGAGGAATTGTTGATTTAATTCTGTGTTGTTCAATATTTATTTTATTTTAATTATCACCTCGATGTCCTGGGGCAAAATGCCCTCTGAACATTTTTGAAAAATTCAATAAATGTGTTATTGGAGATAATCGCTCTAGAAATTTTGTTATTTACAAATATTAAACGAATTTATCGGGTATCCTAACAAAGTATCGAATAGCATACCCTTCACTAGTTCCTTATGATAATAATAATTTAATACTACTTTAATGCAGTGCCTACGATCAATTTGTTTAGAAAAGTAAAGTGTAAAAGAGAACGAAACTTACTTTCGACACCTTGCCTTTTATCACCCTTTAAGGGAATTTTACGAGACTTTGGGATTATACTTTGTCTGTCACAAAATATTTTAGTTGCGTCGCATTCTTTCAGTGTCTCTGCGGATATATTGGTCTGCCTAATCAAAGATTGTTTCAGTTTCTGCTCCAGAGCGTGTTCTTGTTCCGTTGCGGAAATTCTGATAAAGATAAAACTTATTTTATTATAGACAAAATGAAGGACAGACCAACAAACATACTTTTGTTTTTATGATAATTTATATTAGTGATGACTAAGAATAAGGTTTTATTTATTTTCTTTTTTTACCATTTCTGTGTCACATTATTTCTAATATCTTGGAAATCTCTACATTGGCTGACGGAGTTAACTTTTACGAGCTGCTGAGCTACGCACACGCCACAACAGTACGACTCACTCGGGACCCATCATAGGTATTTCTAGTGATGTATATCTTTTACGCAAAGATCAAAGCCGTTTGGTAGCTGTTCTATGTATGTAACTAATGCCTTAAATTACGCACCTTTGCTCATAGTCCTTAATTCCCTTTTCAATGAATTCGTCATAGCGTTTCTTCTCTTCTTCTTTAATCTTTTCAATAAGTTGATAATTATTCTTCGACCATGCAGTATCTTGTCGATCTTTATAAATCTAGCAAGAAATTTACGCTGTATTATTTAGACAAGAATTGTTTCATAATCTTTCTTCGCTCTTCTCTCTAAAGTATCCCACGACACAGGTCACCCTAGTGTGGGATTCAGAGTTTCTTAGTTTTAATGAAGTATACCTTGATGTTATAATAAAAATAAAATATAAAAATATATAAAGGTGCATGCACACTGCAGTTACTTTTTGGTAGAGCAACATTTTGCAACGTGATATTAAGAAAATTACAAAATGTTGCTCTACAAAAAGTAGCTCTGTAGTGTGGTTGCACCTTAATACTAGATTTAGAGATAGATACTGTCTACCATATATTTGTAATGTGTCATGACAATCTGTAAGACTAGAGTTTCCTTTAGACTCTTCTAATATCTATACTATTTTATTAAACTAGGTAGGTAGGTAGGTACTTAGGTACTTATACTTACTACTTTATAAACCTGTTGTATTTTACACTTCAACATTTCCTGATTTTTTCTGTATCTTTTATTAGCAATTTCAGTTAGCTCCTCTCGTTTGGCTCGTTGGTCTGTTATTTGCTTTTGTTTTGCTTCGAATTCTTTTATTGTTTGCTTTTCGGCACGTAAATGGTTGTCCTATAAATGAAAACCTTATTTCATTACGAATATGTGCGAATGTACCTATTTACAGAATATAATTTATTTTGAGCACAGACTTTTTAAAGAATTGATCAGTTTTTTCATTCAGTACCTTTTCTTGGGTTTCATTTATATGTAACTGATTCATCATTTTTTCTAGTTCTTGTCTGTTTTGTTTCTCTTCATCATATCTCTTGGCAATCTTATTTGCATTAGTTTTGCATCTGTTACAAAAAAGTAGATTAGTAGATACGTATCTACTTACTTTTTCTCAAAGTCGTTAGTTAGACGACAATGATGATCATCTAAAACTCTTGGGGAGTACTTTGGGGAGTCTTCCCACGCAACGCTTCGATGGCAAAGGTGAGTTGCTCATTCAAGTGGATAAACTCGTTTTTTGTCATTTTGGAACAAAGGCCAATCCGAAAAGTTAACAAGAAGTGGCAACGAGCTACGTCTGACAGGGAAGCGATGCAAAAATGAGCAATGTATTGCAATGGATGAATCAGATATGCAATAGATGAATATCATTAACATATCCTTTGGCCGTAGAGTCGCGTGTAAGCTGATGGGAACCGATGGCAACCAGAGGGCCTACTCCAAAAACGATACACGATAGTCCGATCAACGTTGTCAAGTTATTAACCAATAGAATTGCAGCAAATTGACGAGATGTACCTAAATTTTCTGCAATTCTATAGTTAATATCAAAATTTGAACATTTTTTTTTCTTACATATCTTTGTTAAATTGTGCAATTTCCAATGCCGCTAATAGTCTTGCGCGTTGTTTATCAGCTTGTTGTTTATCCAAATCAAAAGAACAATGAGCATTCTTATTTGGTTGTTTCTTTTCGGCAGCAGCTTTCTGTTTTAAATCTCTTTCGAATAAAACTTGGATATCTCTCTCTTCTAAAGTTTTTGATTCTGTAAGAGCGCTGTGGAATTGTGTAAATAAATGCTGTGTTCTACGTAAATAATGGATAGTTTATATAGGAAGTAACAACATTTATTCTAATGCTTAATTATTTAAGCAATGGTGGTGTAGCCGATGAGCTTTAGAAGATATTACCTAATGAGTTGTTTGCCATAACAGCTGTCCTCAAAGATCAGCTGTCTCGCTTTCTTAATAGCCTCTTCAGTTTTGTCCTTCTTTTTCTTCTTTGCGTATGATTTAATAATTGCTATATCTTCAGCGTGTTGCTTTTGCTTTAGTTTTTTTATTTGGGCTACGTGACCCTAAAAAAATGCCTTTTGTTTGATATTCTATCTTAATAGATTCCCTTGGAAATGTATTTTTATTTAACAGCGTTAATTGAATACTAAATAATATGTGTTATAAATACTTAAATACGTACTTCTACAGTATCTGGCCAAGACCTAATCCATTTTTGCGACTTATCTATCAAAGCCTTCAAGTGGTCGTTCTTACATTCGACAGGATTTTCATGTGGGTCTGCCTGCTTTTTCAGTCTTTCCCATTTGTCTTTATATAGCACGAGGCAAGTTTTACGACTCATTGTTATTTCACAAATTAATTTTATAATAGCACTTCTACATAAGTATTGTGTCAAATAACTATATTTAAAAAAATCTAGTATCTATATAATCTAGTAAGTTCTGAATTTGTATGTTTCCGTTTTCGAAATTTGTTTTAACTACTAAGCCTAATCCTAATAACTCGTTAGGTAACATCAAACTATTAAATTTAATCTATCGATAGATACAGACTTCTGATAAAACATCAAATAGAATGATAGCTTTTATGTGGTTTTTAGACAAACATAAGCAGTTCTTTGATATGAGCGTTATTTTGGGTTTAAATAACGTAATTAGATAAACTGGCGTCTTGGAGTGAGATTGGAAATTGAGCGCGGAGAACGATTCGAGCCATTTGAGTTGGGATGCACACCCATTCATCAACGTCTGTCCGTCGATTTATTTGCATTAAACACAATTTTGCATAAAAATAAACAAGGAAACGTGGCGAGGGCAGGAAATGTCTCGTAATTATGTTTGTTGCGACTATAGTCCGCATAAAAGAATGTTAATGAATGTAGCGTGGTTTTGCTAATGTCCTTTGTTTGTTTCAAATGAAAATTTTGTTCCTATACTACGTTGTTTGGTACATTACTTTAAATTACAAAATGGACACAAATAGATTATGCAGATATTCAGACAGTAAAAATTATAAATATTCGCAGATTATAGAAATCGTTGACTGATAAAATAAACTATTGAAAGGTACTAAAGCACAAGCCGCAAAAATAAATCTCGTACCGAGATTCCATAACAATTGCTTTACAAGATTGCTTCAACAAAGAATAAAGTATTTGCTCTACCACTACCAAACAAATTGTTATCCCTAACGTAGTCGAGTGAAAAACAGCGGGTAAGTCGAAGATAAACTACCCGGCCCTGCAGAACGTGCGAAGTTTAGACCACCACTTTGTCCCTGAACATTTTATGCATGCAGGAATCAATATAGATACATGTATCCATCGGAATGGCTGCTTACACATAGCTCTTTAGCTAAGGAAACTGTTAGCATGGACGCTTTGGAAATGATGTCTAATAGTTTGAGTTTGTTACTTAAAATTTTAGTTGGTTTCATCAATTTATTTTCATGATTCATTAGATTTGAATAATAAGCATCGCGGCTTCTACATTCATCTCATAGTTTATATTATAGTATTATTTTTACTATCATGTATTCTCTCGTTATTCTCCGCTACAGTTGGTCATTTGCTGTCATCTATACATCTAAAAGTCGCAATGTCATAACATAGCCTATTCTATATAACAACACTTTAAATAAGCTGCTTCTTAATATCACATACTTAGGTATGTACCTGCTTTGGATATCTATAATTACATAACGCCTCGGCTATCTAACCCATTTTTTTTTTACAAATTCCTATGGAAGTTCGTGATTCGTAAGAATACATACAAACATAATAAATAAACATACCAACACTTCAGCCTTATATCATTGGTATCGATTTAACTATGCATTTTAATTTAAGTTTGTAAAATAATGTTAAAGAATTATAAATTAAAATTTTTGCTTTTATAAACTGAAAGTATCTTGTGACCGTTATTGGGTGTCTGCGAGATATATCCGCTGGCTTGTGTCCCATGTAAATTTATTCATGAAAGTGTGTTTCTATGCATTGATACAGATCCTCGTTTCAAAACTAAAAAAGGAAACTCACGAGGCTGGCTATTCCGTGTTTACGTCTATAAGAGTGCTTCTGTATCATGGAAATGTTTATAAGGGTGTGATAAAATCCATATAGACAAAAATCACATTGATATCCTAACCTACAAATGTAAATGCGAAATTTGGGAGTATGGATGTATGGATGTTTGTTACTCTTTAACGGAAAAACTACTGAACTGATTTGTATGAAACTTGGCACATAGATAGATTCATCATACCCTGGAATAACATATAGGCTACTTTTTATCCCGGCATAACATATGATACCACGGGAACGCAGGTGAAACCGCGGGGCGGAAGCTAGTCTCTTATATTTTTGATCATGAACAGTATGCATCCTGTTGTACGTAGTAGGTAGGTACTTATTAATTCCATGACTGTATCCACAGAAATATAAATATCTATGTTGACATTAGACAATATAGCGCTCTATGAATAAGTGTTGAATATAGAATTCTATGTAAAAGCATTCGTGAGTTATTTAGTTAATAGGTTACTAATATTATCCGACTTCCTATACTAATGTTATAAATGCGAAAGTTTGTGTGTACGGATGTACCTATGTTTGTTACTCTTTCATACGGATTTGGATGAAATTTGGAATACAGATAGTTTATAACCTGGATTAACACATAGGATACTTTTTATCCCGGGAAAACAAGATACCTCGCGGGAACGCGGGTGAAACCGCGGAAGCTAGTTTTTAATAAAAGTCACATATCAATGAAACATACAATATTTACAACAAATATACAAACTATATATAAAAAAAATCCTTGAGGCGGCCGCTGCTGCCGAACCACGGCAAGGTTCCCAGAAGGCTGGTAGCCAAGCTACCAAAAAAAAAAAATGTTATTATGAGGATAGAATTTCCTTAGAAGTCACTGATTTGATTTCAGATTCTACATTTTATTATAGGAAACAACAGGTAACGTAAATATAAGGGAAACCGTAAAGGGACTATCAGATTTATAGGTGGAGTGAATAAGCGCATGTAGAAAGAAACATATAACGGATAATTTGGGGCGCTCTATGAAATTTTTATGAATTTCTGTGGAAAAATATCATGAGCTGGCAGCGTTACAATTATTTAGAGTTGAGCATCAGCGCGCGCCCTCCCTGAGCGCTTGTTATAGCTAGTCCCTAAACCACACAGGTAAGTACTAAGTTTGAAAATATATACCTAAGAGTTGAAGTTCCTAGCCATAAAACTGTAATAAGGTGGAAACTTTCCAGTAAACTGCGTCTTTAGGTGGAAATTTATGGATATGACGTAAGAAATGCATTAGGTGTTTAGTTTTGCAAGTGTGTAATATTATTTTTGTTATTTACACAGTCCTGAAATAAAGTTTAAAATAGGTTGGATTAAATATTCAGACAAATGGGTTTGCAGTAAGGAAGGATACAGAAGAAAGACGTTCCTTATAGAAAAATCAGAGATAAAAGAAAGAAAACCATTTATTTTATTCCGTCATATTTATAATGTATGATTAGTAGGTAGGTATTGAGTAATTATGAATCCGACATACCTACTTACTACGCAAAATTACAAAGTTATATTTAGATAGAAAAGTTTCCGCTCCACGTAAGTATAAAATTTTTCTCTTCAGAGTTCAAATAATGATCCATGTACCAAATTTCATCCAAATTCGTATCTGTTTATGCGTGATAGTCAAAAACACCCAAATCACATTTATATTAGTACTATCTGTTCCCCGCGGATTCACTCGCGTTCCCGGGGTAAAAAGTAACCTATAGGTAATAGGTAGTAAACCTTCGGGGATAATGTAGCTTCTTATTAGTGAAAGATTTTTTCAAATCGGACCAGTAGCTAATGAGATTAGCGCATTAAAACAAACTCTTCAGCTTTATTGTTAGTTTTTTTTGACAAAGACAATAAATTCAATATTAATGTTTGTGTGATGTCAAAAAGGGTATCGATTCAGTTTTATTGCGAACTATCCATGTCTGTGCATATGTACCTGATTTCTGTCTTAGATTTAAGTAAAATATTGAGAAATCTACTATATCTAAGACAAGTTTTTAAAGAAACAAAGAGCAACTACTTACTCATAATACAATGAATAACCGTATTCTGTATTGATTTTATTGTTATATCAGTAAATGTATTAAGGGATCAGTCAAGGATCGGCAGATGCCACTTGACATCACTCAAGTGGCCGGTCCCGGACGACTGTCCCACGTTCGAACACTTGAGCTTTTAGCAGGTAGTCGATAACAAGAGATGGATTTACTTTTTAAAAATTACATAATCTACTTGTTGTCTATTATATTATATTTTTTTATTATTGCATTTGTTACTTTTTATTAGATTATGTATACATAAGTTTTGTAAGTACTAGTTATATCAAACAATTCCAACTGCGTTCCAATTCTTGTCTCCGTGCTCCAAGTTTAGGAAGCTTCTGCCAAAATTAATCGAAATGAAAAATACCTCTTAGGTGTTGAAATGGCTGAATCCTTTATAACTTTCAAGATAATTTATCAGGTGCAATGTATAAAATTCATCCTCATTGGTGAAATGCGAAATATTCGAATATATTTTTCACCAAATCTTTTATTATTAAGGTACTTATCTACCTACTGAAATATGATTATAAAAGTCAATTTAAATTAGTATTACCCTGTGGTAATAATCTGTATTATGTATATTACTAAGTACTTAGACGTTGCTTCTTCGTTGATGTGGTAGGTATATAACAATCGATTGGCTGTTGATTGTCATTGTAATATTAAAGTATATTGACTTTATAAGATTCAAGTGTAACTATTTATTTAAGGATTTTCCAATTTCTCGTAGCGAGTTCGTAGCATTCGTAGCACACATAATATATATTATCCAAGCGTTAATTTTCCAACTTCTTCCTTCTTCAATGGAATTAAATTGAAAAGAAAATACAAAAGTATGTTCAAGTTTTCAGCATATTGAAAAGTGGTGGAGAAATGAGAAGGTTCGTTCAACTTCTGACTGCGTTGAATTGTATAACATTTAAGTAGTCCTTACTTATTTTGAAGTAAGGAGTGAAATAGTTCGATATCATGGAATGACGTAGTTGGTAAAATATGAAAACCTTTGAAATAGATTTCATAAGAAAATAATGGTTATGATCCAACTAACCTCAACTCAAAACTCAACCTCAACAACTTTTAAATCTATAAGTACCTAATTGTTATTATAATATTCCTATAATATTGAATCACGCGGTAACTTTTCCAAGAATTGTATCTGTTACGTATCTACTATTAATATTTATTCTATAGGTATATATTTTTTCATTTAATTAATTGTACATTATAGCACACAAATGCACGGAATCTGTCCCATCTGTGCACAGTTTAAATTAAAAGTAATTTTCTTATGCAGAATTAATTAATGACTAACGAGCTCAATAGGGTTCATCAGGCGGAAGCGTGAAAGAGGGATAGAAGAACCTACGTACGGAATGGTAAGAAAGAGAGAGATAGTAGATTTAGAAGCTGGAGTTGAATGAATTTATGCCGGTCTATTTAGTAACGCGACAATTTAGCGCGAGTAAAGTCGTGGATGAGTTTGTTCAGTGAGTTTACGTGAAAAGCGCGCGAAATACGTGAACGTGTCAATGTGTTTGTGGAACAGTATTTGAAAAAGTATTTTCTTTTTTAATTTTATTTTTAAGGTTGGTAGTACACTAAATATATATTATTTATATAAAGACTATGTGTAAAATTAAATTAAAGATAGCTTCAGCCTGTCTTTTAGGAGATGGAAAGGCAGATTAAGTACATAATAATAAAGATAACAAGTGTCTGGAAGTATGCTTTTAAAGTGATATACGAGATGAGTCAGGCCGAAAATAACTGGCAGATAGGTATTAGAAACTACAACACGTACTTAATAGTTTATGTTCATGGGTACAATGTAATCAATTAATATTATTGGCGCTTTAAAAGATTCTATATTACATAATTTTGGTTAAAACTATTCGAGTCAATTAAAAAGATTGTTTTCACAATAAAAATATTATTTTAAATTTCCAAATTTCGTGTTAGACATCGAATCACTTAAAAAAAGTAAATTAATTAATTAAAAAATACATATTTTTGTAATTAAGTGGTTACAGTTCTATTAAATTGTAAGTAAGAACAAAATTTATTATTCTGGATTCGTTTCAAGGATCAGTCTAAAAGTTTCCGGAAGTTGGCTTCGTGTCGGATGTTTTCAATGAACTTTGCAAAATGTAAAGTGTTTTTTTTATGTTTTTATAATATGAGTCTATTTGAATCTCGAGAAATTTCAAACGACGTGCATTGTCTTAATGACAAAGATCTTTACGGAATACACCTTTTATTTTTATTAAGTAAAAAAATCAGAAATTGCTTTTTATATTAATAGTTACAAACATCCAGTTTTTTGTATGCATCAGGGCACCTTATACCTGATAAATTTCTACTTTCTCCACCGCATCCAGCCGCTTCCCACCACATAAATCAAGATAGTTCTTTATGGTAAACATTGTTTACACACCAAATCATCGGTAGTTTTATTAGACAAGTAGAGTCGGTGATTTATTTTATGGAGGTAGAAAAATGCTGTGCTTCCTTCTGTTTTATGAAAATTTATCTTTACCTCATTCCCATTCTAGAGTGGGAAATGAATGGTACCTACCTACTTCTCTATTTTGTACAAGAAGCAAGCTACAGAAAAAATAAACATGTTTATGAGATTTTTTTACAATTTATATACAATAAATATACACAATACAATGTAAATAATAATCATTAGTTAACATTTATGTACATAGATTTTTATCATTGAAACATACTTTTATATGTACACTACCTACTTACAGTATATATAGGTACCTATAAAAATATCCGTAGAGTTGCGTAGACGCAAAAAGTACCTACGTATTAAGGATACTGATAAGAACAGGCGCATAAATAATGTCAATAAATAATTATTGTGAACAAACTCGACTGCAAACAATTATTTGTTGAAAGAAATAATTGTTTGCAGTCAATAATAATAATAATATTCAATAAAACTCAAAATACACGATTTTATGAAAATAAACCGAAAACGCAACGTCACTTCACAAGTTTCAGCCAAAAAGCGTTTATAAGCTTTGAAACAGCTTGACGGCTGGACCTTCCAGATAATCTCAAACTTTGAATTACCACGTTGAGTACATGTCCCGTCCCGAGTTTACCATTACAGCCCTCTAAAATGCAGGTAAGACTAACAAGAAAGTTGTGTATAACGTAGTTTCCTTAACTCCACACCTTTCATTCTTGGAAGTTTGGTCCACGGCCACGTAGGGAGCTATAAAGCATTTTTATTTGAGTTGGGCCGATTCGCACGGCGGTGGGTGTCTCGGCCTCCGTCGGTTCCCGAGTGATTTGTGAGCAAAGTTCCGCCAAGTGAGGAGCTTGCACGTACACACGGCCACAGATCAAGCTACACATTTTTGTTGCAAAATAGCGCCTATTACAAGCGTATAAGGTGCCGCAGTATGTAGCTTGATCTGTGGCCTTGTGTACCACATCGTAACTATTATGAGGACATGTGTTAACGGTGTGTTCTAATACATGTGTGTTATGGTAATTAATTTTATTATGATTCTACGGCATCAATGGAAAAGTAAAATTTATTTCGATAAATTAAATTGGATGAACCTATAAAAAATCAAGTCATTACCACTAAATCGTCCCTGTGTCACACTTTCTATTACATTTTTCATATTAATGCTTTTTTTAATTTATACTTTACTAGATTATTATTATTTTGAATCGAATTCATTCACCATAATAGGTAAATATTTTTATACTTATTTATATTGCCAAATAAATAACACAGGATAAGAAATAAAAAAAGAAAAAATGATATTTCTTGACAACATTTTCAAAGGTTAAAACACAATTAGGTATTTTGATTTTCATCTGGCGATATAGGTAACTATATTTTTTTATTTTTTTAAACATTAAGTACTCATCTTTGTTACAAATGCATACGTCTATCTTTTATAATACAATAGGTTATTATGTATATCTATACAGATATAAAACTGAAAATTTTGAATCTCAGGCCCGATCTGAAAAAATACTTCTGAGTAAGATATCCCGTTTATTAAGGAAGGTACTATATCACAATTTATCGTGAGTGGATCCAAACCACAGGCATAGTTAGTGTATTATAGTAGGTACAAAGCCGAACTCAGTACATACCCTGTTAAGTTAATTATCACTACAACATAGATTTACTCATGCCTTAAACATTTCATTAATCACGCATTTAAAGCCCGATGGAAGCCCTTTTACAAAACACACAATTATGTAAACAATCACTTTACAATTCTACCTTAACTGTAAATTCGTTTTAATTTACATTCCAATTAAATGAATACCTAAAGAATGTTCACGAAACGTACGCGCATGAGTAATTAAAATTTTGATCAACAATCCAAATTTAAACATAAATTCTGTGAAAATAAAATTAACAAAATCGAGTAATAAATATAATAAGGTAATTAAACATCAAATTAGGTAACAGTTGTTGACAGTTACCATTACGAAGGTGTTAGTTATGCAAATAGAAGCTAGATACTTTTTTTCGGCCCGCCTGTTATCGTAGCCTATATACCTACTCTTGCAATACCCAGGGTCCTACCACCCACATCAAGTTGTGGTAACCAGCGAGGTGGGTACAAAATATCGCACGGACAGCACTTACCAGTGACTTTAGATAGGCATAGAGTCAGAGATAGCCATAGCTTCCGAAAACTTAGGCTGATTGTAGGATTCCAACAACCTTCGCTACGGAATTCGACGTTTGACTTCAGGCCACGTTATGCGTTATAATATAATGGCTTAATAGCTATTGCACTGTAGTCGACAGAATATAGACTGCATTCGTGTCGTACATGAAAACGGGAACGCACTCTAATTAGTCCCAACACGGCAATAAAAGCAGTAATGCGATAAATTAACGATCGTTTCACAACACTCCGACTTTGATATCAAAAGCTTGCGTACACGGTTACATGCAATATTTACTTATAACTACATTTTGATCTTCACAGATGGCATAGCAGGAAATGGGGGTGTCAAACGTGGTTAGGAAACGCAAGATGGTCTGGAGAGGTCACTGGTGGAAATCCAGGCTCATCATAGCTGCTGTTACATTGGCTTGTGTTCATTCACAAGGTAAGTTATCTTACAACCGATAGCTATTTGGGAATTTTTTAGTACTTAGAATATTCTACTACCATTAAATGAGTTTCAATTATCAAATAAAAAATATGTATGTTTAGATATTGCTAACTAAATATAGGTATAGGTAGTATTACTAGCTAGCTAGTAGCCTATATCCTTCTCCAATTCTCCATCCTATTGTAGGTTCCACGAAGATAGCGTTTTTAAATTTACTGCCATCGTTTAATGCCAGTTACGTTCTCATTTATAAATCCTGGTTATCGTTCAGTGGTTGAAATTCGATTGAATCCCTCAAAATAAATTACATCATTTCAATTTTAGCTCCATCTTCTGTATAAACTTTAACTATGCCAGCTTACACTCTTTTCCGAAGTTTTTCTTTAAACATATATATTATATGGATTACCGTTCCGGTTTCTCACGGGTGCAATTTACATACCTTCCCCGTTTTTCCCTCTTTTTAACTGAAAATCGTATCAAAATCCTTTGCGAGTTTCAAAAGAAGTAGGCGGAGAAATAGACAGAGGCAGTGAAATTGTTTTATCCTACTAATATTATAAATAGGTAGTAGAGTCTAAAAATTGTAACTGTTGACATTCATAAGTGCCTTATTAGGGCCTAAACTGAATAAATGAGTTTTTGATTTTGATTTTGAAATGCGTAAGGCTGTGAGTATGTATGAATGTTTGTTACACTTTCACGTAAAAACAACTGAACGGGTTTGGATGAAACTTGGCACATAGATAGATCATACCCTGGAATAACATATAGGCTACTTTTTATCCCTGGAAAACATAAGATACTTCAGGAACGCGGGTGAAACCGCGGGGCGGAAGCTAGTACTACATTTAGAAATTAAGTACCTACTAAATCTAAGCTTTTAGTCGAATATTAATTTAAAACAGTTACTCAACGGTAAATTTTAAAATGTTATTAGTTAGCGGCACTACTTTATAACGTAGACTGGAATTTGATGAGCAAATATTCTTATCTTGGTGTTCTGGCGTGTGAAGGATATTATTAAAAGCGCCGCTTTATTACTATATTTTGCATATCTATACAACCGGTGTCTAGATGAGGAGCCATTAAACGAAATAGGTTAGTTATAGTAAAGCCGGCCTTATAGAATATTATCCGATCGCATCCGGTATGCAGTCAGTGCAATCTCAAGGGCTGTCCTCTGCCTAAAGGTTTGCTTACATTGAGCATAGTTCTGTCATATTGCTTATTGTGTATTGTATTGTACGAGTACATGTGCCGTTGTACCTTTATGCAATAACTGGTTGTTTCCCGCAGTTTCAAAATGCAAAGATGTATTCAATCAAAGTACATTGTGCGAGACCCATATTTTTTTTAGTTATAGTCTAATTTTCGAAGCGTAGTTGTGCGCTATGATTTCCACAATGACGACATCCATCAGTAAATACCCGCTGTATCGTATAATAGCAAATCTGCAGTGCTACTTATAATTGGTTCCAACGAAAACTAGCTCTAAGGGGTTTTGCTTATTAAACTGGTTCGCCAACTTGTACTACTTTAGTACTATTTAATAATCTGTGCTTGTACTTAGCGCGTGATTTCACTGTATAACCCTCTAAATGACTTCAACGATAGGTTCATACTTATACTATTACTAGCTTTCGCCCTACGGTTTCACCAGCATTAGAGTTCATGAACACCCTGTTGTTTATATACCAGCTAAATATGTAGGCCAATTTGTAGGGTTAGTATTCTCATAATTCGAGAACAACAGTACAGATTTTGAATTGCTTTTCAAAAGTATCCTCTTAGGTTCATAGAGGAAGGTTTTAAGCTATGTAAATATCCAGGGACATGTTGTTCTGTGACAATATAATCCTCCATAAATATATTATACATGTGGAGCCCTGTTTTGGATTCTTTTGTAATAAGCGAAAACAAGACAGAAATAGATTTGTTAAATATAAGTTTTCTTTCTGTATGAATACTATAAAGGCATATTTTCATAACTGTAGGTTATGGGTACATGAAAGAGTGGTATGTATGAATATAACTGGTCGTTAGACGAAATAGATCAAAAGCTTTATACCGTCATCTGTAACTGTCACAGCCACTTTATTGTGGTCGGGCACCAGCTGTTGTGCTCCACCCGCCTGATTCCAGTCCTGTCTGTACTTATACAAATATTTTCCAACGATAAAACAGTCGGCTGTAATTAATATAGCGTATTTTTCATTTTAGATATATCGGCGTGCTGCGACAAAGCCGAGGGGACGTGTAGGAGTGTATGTGAGAAGGTAATTTATATCTAAGCATAAATAGTTCAGAAAATTGCGATAAAATCAAACGCATTTTCCCATGTCCGAGGTTGACCGTGTCATATCGGACACGTTTCACTTATGTATTCCCATCTAAGCGGAGCCGAGCGTTCCCAGAGAGCCGCCTTCCTCCTCAGAATCTTAAGCGTAACTTCAAGGATTTCCAATCAAAGTTTTCAGTGGAAAGCTAAATTGACTAATTAAGTGAATTTATTGCTTCCCTCCGAAGCTCTCTGTTGGAGATATTTTTAGCTCCGTCCGCGGCGAGGTCATTCAATATTTTTGTTCGACATAATGGCAGCGCACATGAAACCACAAAAGATCCACCATTCTTTGATTTCCTTTCATAGAAATCTCTGCTTTGATGTAACGTTTCATCTAAAAAACAAATAAAATACGTATACGAGATCGACTATGTTTTTCACGGTGGTTTGTGCCGCTCGGTTATTGAAATTGTACACGGAGGATATTATTCGAGTCACCGCGTCGATCCTAATCAAGAATCGCGTCACAGTACGAACGGTTCCGAGAATGGGCGTTGAGTGAATAAAAGTTAAATTATTAAAACGTGTAAGAAGAGACTAACACCACGGACTAATACATTTGTATTTAATTCCGTCTTGTTAGGGAACGCCGCGTGACGGCCGCTTCCTCCCCTGCGACACTGTTTGAATAAGTTACGCGCTTGTATCGATACATTCCTTGATTCATAAAGATTGTGATTACGTGTCGATAATCTTATATTATTTATAATGCACCTAGCGCTAAACATCTTTGTCTTTGATCCTATAACATTATTATATTCTACGAAATGCCCCTATTTATGCTATGAATGTTTCCATTGGAGCTAGTCTTTGAATTTTTAAACCATTTCTTTTTATTTTATTATTATGTATACGTGCATTGTAAGGAAATGTATTTCTTCATGTATTCATATTTTCGAGAATATTTCATTGTTCAACTACATAATAATAGGAAAATGTACTTCATTATGGCCATGAATAAAATAAACTATCGATATAACTTTATCATTATTGTACGTCTCTAAATAATCCGGTGATTTTTAAATGCAGTAGGGAATGGAGCGGAGACAATGTAAATAAAGTGTGCCTTCAATTATCCAGCCATTAAATGTACTTAACCCCTTTTAAAATTAATTGGTATAATAAGTACTACACGATTGCCTATGTATAGAAGTTTGATTAAAGGACGAAATATCACGCGACGGAATGTCCAGGGTATATTGTTTACCATATGGAACAGGGTAATTGGCACCATTGTGAACCCTGGATGACAGGGTAGCGACATCCATAGTAATGGGATAATGACGATGTCAGCCATGTTGCTTTGGGGTAGACAGGGTAATGACATTAAAATTAGACATAATTACATGCTTTTTAGTGTACGGTTCATAGGATTTTCCAGTAATACTAGAAACGACGATGGTTGCTGAATCTATAAATTGTATTTCTATTGTCTCGACGGCTTCTCGATATTCAATGTTATTTACTTCATTGTAATCTTGTTGTAACTTGCAATATAATTATATAGGTATATTTTATTTATCTGACTTCAAGAAAATAAGGAGGATTTTTATCAACTTCTAAACGGTTTTAGGTAGGATACATTTTTTAAATGTTATACTTTTGTTTTCTTATTTTTAGTTAAAAGTTTTTACAAGCTTTTATTTAACTTGTTAGGAGGTCAATTTTAACCCACTTCCCGGTGTTCAATTGATGTGCATTTTGGTACACCTATGTAAATCCAATGATAATATGGAGCTGAATAAAAAACAGAGCTTGTCCTTGAAAATTTTTACTTTGTCAAAATAAGAGAGTAATTAGATCTTCTGTAAGTGTTATTGGTTTTTTATGTTTACCAATACGTGACATGAGCTGACTCTCCCTCCCTCTAAATTTGAAGTCCATGGTTTAGAAAGAACCTTGATACTGAAAAATTTATAAAGAACACATAACGTCGGTGATACTGCAATACCGCGTAAGTAGCGTGTGCTATAAGGTCCAAATTTCAACGTTATTGAATCCAAAGTTCGGCCAATTTCAACGTTATTAAATCCAATGTTCGGCCTTATAGTAAAACCTACTTACGCGGTATTGCAGTATCACCGACACCGCGTAAGTAGCGTGTGCTATAAGGTCAAAATTTCAACGTTATTAAATCCAAAGTTCGGCCCATTTCAACGTTATTAAATCCAAAGTTCGGCCTTATAGTAAAACCTACTTACGCGGTATTGCAGTATCACCGACGATAATACAATTACAAAACTATACTCAATATAAGTCTCTTGTGTCTATAGCTTTTCCATTTGTGTTAATTGTTGTAATTTTGATGAAATCTTAACTGTATTGCATTTCCAATTTTGACATAATTATTTTATCCTTAGATTCTTTAGTTTTGAATCTTGAAATTGCTATTGAAACTTGTCAATTTTCACCATTAATGTGGTCCTTTTATCCATATTGTTTCATCGCCTTTTTCACATTTAACATTGATTTTGTTAAAATACATGTACGGAATGTACATGTATTTTAACAAATATAATATGGTAAATAATTCCTGTATTAAATCATTTTGTATTTCATTATTTCATTTGGGCATTTTATAAGGTAAACATTTCACAGTTCAGCACTTTTATTTATTTTGTCCATATAATCTCTGACTCGCATGTATATTGCTGTAAAATACTTCCATTAACAATTAGTTGATCAAATCCAATAGAATCTTGCCTAACTCTCGACTAACAAATTATTAAACTCTCTATTATCTCCACATTCTGTTTTTAGACTAGCTATAACATTTTCCCAATTAAATTGATGATCAATCCTCGAAATAATTAAGGCGGCTCTGCCTGTTAATTTACTTAATAACACCATTACATTTTGTGGGGTCCTTCCTCCAACATAGTTCAACTATTGGGTTGCGTTATTTATATAATTATATATTGCTAACGGGTCTCCAACTCCATCATATGAAGGAACAAATTCCATTAGTTTAAATGGATCCGTTTCAGGAATCTGAGATGGATATGGTGCGGGTTGCACGTAGTCTTGAGCACCTTGGTTATCATAAGAAGGGTCAGTAATTTTTACTGCACGTTCTTTAGACTTAACAACAACTATAGATGACCGTATAGGATCGAGAGATTTTTGAGAGGTTGTAGGAATGCTACTAAGTACTTACAAAAATTGCCAGCTGATGATCACGTTCCACATAGTAATATAAATCGACTTATTTATTTCTGGAGTTGCCCATTGTTTAAGACTTAAAAGTCACGCGAAGTTTCAATGTGACTAAGGAGTTACCGTAGGTCTAGAACTGAAGTTACTTTTAACAGTTAAAACTTGCTTTAATGGGCCCCACGTTGGGCGCCAGTCAAAATACATGAAATCTTAACTTTCTTAAAAAATATCTATTTGTTAATTTATAAGTTGGTTATATTTATTATACTTTTATATTTTACTGAAACAAAATAATATATAATACGTCTTTACAATACTAAGGATGATGGTAAAATGAGTTGCGGCTAACAGGTCAAGCACTCTTTTATACTATGTTAAACTACGCCCCCTTTCTCGTCATCATTCTGGAACATTCCAGCATTACTTGTCCAAGGTGTCATACTGATTCCTTTCAATAGAAACTTAATATTATTGTCGTGGTGAGCTCTTTTGTCACTACGTGTTATTGGTTCTTTATGTTCACCAATACGTGACATGAGTCGACTCGCGCATGCAGTATTACGAATTTTGAAAAATCTTATTACGCGCGAGAACATTAATTTCTGAACATCTTCTCATGCAATATCCTTGTCATAATATAACTTATTTCAATTGAGTTGTTATGTAAGTAGAACATTAACAGTATTGGAATTTAAAGTGGCAGAGATTAATAATAACCGCTCTGTACACTAGAGAGCGACAGTCGATGGGCTGCGAAAAACATATTGCTCTCTGAAGTAACATCCCGAGCTTGTTACGATTGTAACTAACTAAACATACATATTTCTAAATAACATCATGTAATAGCTTGTTTCAGATTTGAACTAATTTATCCATCAACTATGAAAAAACTGTTTTCCCTTAAGATTTTATTTCATCATTAATAATTTCAGCAAAGTATGTGCGACTGTTTCAGGCGGCTAGATCAAAGGTAGCGGTGTGTTTGATGTACCTACGCAACGAATGGGCTAGGTTGTCGCGACTGTGTCTAAATTTGCAAGTGTTGATATAATAACACAAACTAAGCGTCATAATTCTTGCAAAAATGTATTTATAGTCATGGGAACAATCACATGTACCTACTTAATATTATTATGTGAAATAATGATATCGGTTAAAATAGTCTCACAGTTAGGCCATCACCACTCTTATCTTATGTTTAACTGACCCTAAATCAAGAATTAATATCAAAATGTAATCTTATAAAAACAATGGCCCCGATTCACTACATCTCTTTTTAACAAAAACAAGAAAGGGATAAAATAATTTCGATTGCTTATTTTAACGTAAATTTAAGCGCGATCTTTGGCCATACATATATCTTCTGTTCTTGATTAAGAGAGGTGACTTGACTAATATTAGTTTAGTTTGTAAGTGAGTTAGTGGGAATATTACATACTAGCTGTTCCGCGCGGTTTCACTCGCGTTCCCGGGATAAAAATTAACCTATAACCTTCAGGAATAATGTACCTTCCTATTAGTGAAAGAATTTTTCAAATCGGTCCAGTAGTTTCGAAGCCTATTTAATGCAAACAAATAAATAAACAAACAAACAATCAAATCTTTCCTCTTTATAATATATAGATGTAGGTAATATTCCCACTAACTCAGACTAAAAAATCCATATCGTATTTTTTTCAGACATACTCTGTCGAACTGTTCGACATGATATGTCGAATTGATAACTTGGTTACCTACCTTAAAATTACTATACAAGTCCATATTATATTTACCATTTAGTTACCATGGATTGTCAGAGTCGGACGTGACAATCACAGTCCCGGTCGTAGCGTACCGGGAATATCCGTGATCGGGATGCCGATCCGTCCGAAACGGCGTGGATCGGATGCTGATCACGTAGGGACAAGTTTAGTGGCATTTACCCGACATGCATGTTTCTGCCGCTTGAATATGCCTGCCCAATAGAGAGATAAAGTTTGGAAATGTTTACTATTGCAAGATTATATATATTTATTTGAATTAAAATTGTGGAACCCACTTTTTGTTTTGGGGTTTAAGTTAGCTTAGAAAATTGTTAGAATTTGTAAAAAAATATTTAATGCTATTCATTGATTTGCGAACAATACTATGTACCTATCAGTGGCGAAGAGTCCATACAAGCCGATTCCCATCGGCTTACCTTTTAGAAATCCCAGTCCCACAGATTCATCATTTCAAAGCCACTTTTATGAAATACACTGTAATTAAGTATAAAATTATCGGTGTTTATTGAACGGCTTACCCTCGCCATAATTTTACCCCTCGCCACTGGTACCTATACCTACCTTATACAAAATATTGTACTCATAATTAGACGATCTAATCTCTAAAGATATATTATCCTTTCAACTTGAAAGTTGCGAAAACAAACAAACTAATGCGCCGGAGACGGCTCAAAGCGAGCTAAAATAGACACATCAGAAATCCTTTCATGTCTGTCCGTTCGGCCCACGTCCGCGACACAGTGAGTCTTTGAAAACTCTTGACAATTTTTATTGGGGCTTCACTCAAGCATAATTAATGAGGTATCCATTGACTGCCTCTTTTCTAATGTAACAATTTTTTTAAGCGATAATTATATGCATAAATTTACAATAAATTACCTTTTTCATATTTAAGAACAGACGATAATTTTATTACATAAATGCTACTATAGTATAAAAGAGTTTATGGAGGATAAATTGCCCACTCATACCAAATGTATTTTTTTTAATAATGTTTCTGTTTGTTTGTAATGACATATATGACATAGTGTAAATTGCAATACATACGTACATAATGTCCTTGTCAATGTAAATAATATAAGCTACTCCTTTTTGCCATTTGAGTACAATGAGTATAATGAGGGTAATAGGGTCCTTGTACTCATTAACTAGTTCACTGTATGTGTGTACATTGTGCATTTTATAAATAAATAAATTAATTATTAAATGATTAAAAAGTTGTGTTCAAACTTGCCAAGTATACGAGAAGGAATTTGTTTCAAATTGTACTCGGTTTTAGGTGATAATGTAAGAACAGAAACACCAATAAGGATTAATTTAGTTAGAACCGGGACAGAAATTATACGGAAATTAATGTGTCAAAAGTTTTAGTAAGGTGCTAGTACCTACTTATTTACTATATCCGAGACACGTCAAGCTATTACCGCAATGTTCAAGCAATGTTATGGAACACGGTGGGGTGGTTGCGAGAGCTGAATGTCGCCAGATCGTTAATCACAGAGCTGTCACCGTCTCTGTGACGTCTTCAGCGTTTTGACCAAACTTTGCCTCTCTGACAAGGACTTTAAAATACATCTATTTTTCATCCTCGTAAAAGTCTGCGCGGTTTTAAAATAAGACACGAAATTCCTGTAGCTTTTAACTCTGCTCTTGCTTTCGCAAAAATACTAACTTCAAAATGAAACTTGACGCGTTTATTCAAAGTGACACGACTATTTCTAAGGGAACTGCGTGCGTGTGTATGTAAATCAACGAATAGAAATGGCATCAAGACTTACAAAGAAACATCAAAGCAGTAACGGTGGCGGCGATTTGATTCCGTCTTTTGATTACCGACCGAGTTTGTCCCGTGTCCGCTATTTTGGAACCGCCCGTTGTGTGTGATGTGACACTATGGTAGACTATTAATAACTTGAAATTGAGTGGAATATCTGTACTAACTCAGGTTTTGCGTGAATCTAGATTTATGTGCCATCGACGTGGCATGTGACAGCCCTATGCCACATAGTAGCGAGGTGCTGCCTCGCTGTCAGCTTCCCTGTGGCAATAATTACAGGCGGGTAGTTGTTAAACTATTTAGGGCGTTCGTTCGGCATGCATTTGCCTTCGTTTTATTCTATCAACTGAAAACCCTTTGTGTTTTAATTAGCACTGTAGTGGCACTCGAGATCTTTATTGGATGTTGCGGTCGATTAAATACATACTATTTGGTGTTGAGGATTGCTAAATCAAGCTCTACTGTTTAATTGTACCTATTGAATTATTTATGAGACTGATGTACTGAATTGTAATCAGCGTCAATTTTGCAAAGTCCTCGTCTGGCCTCAAGCGGTACGTTTAATGCTTTATAGGTATGGTACACTCACATTCATATTGTACTTACGTGGAACACTAACCAATTGTACGGGTAGGTAATTCGATTCACCACAAAATGCACCGGAGAGCTGTAAAATTTTATGAGTGCTATTACTATTACGTCGGTATATGCAAAATGTTTGCGGCACGGGCGGGTGCGACCCGAATTCTAATAGATTCATTGTCTGCATGGATTCTCTTTTATGGTGCTATTTGTCACAAAGGTCGAGGAACTTAGCTCTTATCGTTTTCACATGATCTGATTACAGATGCTACCGGGCTTCTTATGAAATGTCTTATTTCTTATGCGGGTTTTGCCATGTACCTATGTTAAAATTACTTGCATGAAATGATGGTTGTCATTTTGAATTAAGAGACTCGCCAGTATAAATTCTACCATATTAACTAGCCCATATGTTGCACATCTTATTTTTATTACTTATTTTTACCACCTTGAGGAACAAGGTTTACAACAAACATATTGGTTTAACAACTTTACTATTAGTTGATGTTATTTATATTAGAATGATTTGTTATGAATATTAGATTTTACCTAATATTCTTATCTGGCATTAGGTATGCTCGGTTGCATTTCGTTTTGTAATTTTGTTATGTATGTGGCTAACAATTTAATTTTAATTAGTCCCTGACATTTAAATCTAATATTAAGTTCCTTGAATACCTATAATAGTATCAAATTAATATTCTGTATTTGTTTAGCCTGCATGTATTTAATTATTATGAGAGTACTGTAGCCTTAACTTAAAGGCCAATTTAAATAACTATTATTAGTGCACATTATATATTTTGAGAGGCTACAAATTGCTCTTGCTAACGCCCGGCTGTTTATATTGGATCGCATCAAGAACCATTTCCTTTAAATAACTGATGCAGGATTTCATTTCTGATTCGGATATGCTTCCTGGAGCTTACGCATATCCAATCCCTTAATAAAATCCGCGATGAATGCTTTCCACGTACATCGCAGGACGTGTCAGCCGTGATGGCGTCGATGCCAGCGAAATCATGTCAACTATATCCGATTGTCTCAATGGTAATATCATGGGAGACCACCTCTATATCGTTATGTTACAACAAAGTACTTTTTTATGCTGTCGCCATTGACAAATGTGCGTCGCGGATTGAATATTAAGCGATGTTTTCGAACGCCCGGCAAGTGAGTACCTACATTTAGAATATGATTCTGAATACTTATTTTGTTTAGCTTAACATTTTCAGAAATGCTTAGCTAAGAAATAGAAGTCAAATAGAAGAAGAACTTAGTAGTAAAAACTGCTAAGTATCAAATAAATACATTTTGAAGTAGGATTTGTTGTTTTAGAAGTACCTTGTGACAAGTCACAACAAAGATAGGTGCAAATTCTTATTTATATCTATCTCATTAGCATCTAGAGCTTTTGAAAGACAAGAACGTAAAGTATTAGTGCTTGTCGCATTAGGAAGTTAATATTAGTGATGTGGTGAATGCTGCCAACATTCACAGCCCGTTGATGACAACGCGACCGACTCACGCACGATGACAAAATAAATTAATCCTCTTCATTATGTAGTTCGCTCACCCAATTCTTGTGTAGTTATTAAATAGTTATTTCTCAAAGCAATTTGTAAAGAATAAGCCGTGATTGTCGATGGTGTGGGCGAATCGCACTTGTTAAAGCAACTGATTTGTATACAATGATCATTGTTCCAACAGCTCATGTGTGAGGTATGGGGTGTGCTCAAGGCGTAGGTTAATCGATGGATGCTATATTTATTGGTCGCAGACGCATTGAATTTCTACGAGCGAACAGCTAATATGTTGTACCTACTCTTACAGGAAACGAATTTTCCTATGATTATAATAGGTACCAACCAATTAAAATGTTTGGGGTGATACTTAATAGTATTTTTTTTTTTTTTTTTATATTGTTAAACAATATATACATATTGTTTATTCATAATAATCAATATTTACAACAAAATATAATTTATATAATCTATCTATAATGAAATAGTATTAAATAGTATTGAACTCATTGATAATACGAGTAGCTTAACAGGTTGTTTTAATTCCTAGCTAAAGTCTATGTGACCACAATTAGTATTTATTTAATTAATGGGTATGCCTTTGTATTACAGCTAGACCGTTTGTGCAATGATTCATTTCTCAAGTCGACTGCTACATTACAAAACGTCTGATAAAGTGACACTGCGGCATATAATTTGCTTGTAACCTTTTTGTTTCTATTTATAACAATAGGTGACGTGTTTATTCACTGTTTGTTTTTGCAATTGGCAAGTCTAGTTTATTAACTAACTTACAAGCTAACTGTTGGATGTTTTAATTGATCAATTGAGTTATTTTACCAGTTAATGTCTATGTTCATCTTTAGTGTTATTTCAATTTAGATCGAATTGAATCTCATTGTTATATGATTCAACATGTGTTTTGTATGTATCTAATTGAATAGGGTTATCTGAATGACCATTTATACATTTTATTTGTATGATTTTTTTGATGTCTTCTTACAGGTTTCTGTTACATTTGATGGTATTTTTATTAACGTCCTTGTCGCTCTATTGTAGAGGTTTGACTGTATATTTTTGAGCTAAAGAAGCTTTTTGGGCTATAGCCCAAAAGTTATAGAATGTTCACAACTTTCCTAGATACGATATACCTATCTTATTTATGTGAGTAAAATTGAATGCAGAAATTGTGACGTCATCAATAGACATGATAATTTAATATATTTTAAGGTAAATTAATTTACTTGTCATGTTTAAGTGTGTGTGTTATAAATAAAATAATAGTTATATTTATCAGCTCTTGCGTTGAAACAGCTCGACTGCTGAACCTTCCAGATAACCTTAGCACTTGAATGGTTGATAACGCCACCTCTCACCAGCCTACAGATGCAAGTGTGAACAATGTTTATTTTATGCACATACATATTGTGATTTCGTAACGTTTGATCTGTCTATTCTCGATATGTATTACTCAATGCAGTAAAAAGCATTATTGATGGAAAAGTTCCGTTTCGTTGTATATTATTAGTGCCGATTTTGTTGTATAAACTTATTTTCATCTCTTACTTAGAAATGTATTTGAAAAAGGATAGGAGATAGTCTATCTATGCCATCCATTACGAGAAAACAGAATACGACATTAAAGATCGCGATAAGTACCAATCGGATTAATTTGATAGGACTTTTCTTGTTATCCCTTTCTTATACCTGTATTTTTTTAAAGTTGGAGTGAGATTAAATTATTAGTTTAAACAACAGCCCATTGTCTTCTGGATTGATTGATTTGATTTATTATTTTGATTCCAAGAGCGAATTGCGTTTTGCACTTTTGTCGACATGTTTTACGGGTACGGTATATCGATATTTAGGGCTGCTGAAGTGACTATCAGAAAATTGTATAGCATAACGACCAAGTTTACCTACGTCATTTTAGATATGTATGAAGCGACTCCCATATTTCAAATAGACGAACACCACAAGCAAGCCCTGAAACTAATTAAACCACCAAATATAAAATTAGAACAATTTATCTGTTAGAATAATTTAGTGTAATTGGATATTATAAAAGGGACATGTGATCATTAGTGCTACTCCGGTCGATGTGTCTGTACGTCAATTAATATTAAGCGCCCTAATGTGCCCAATAACTAACTACGAACATGTGTTTATATCCTTACGAACATATTGCCGGTCGTAGCGTAAATTTTATTACATCTATGTTCGTGGTAACATGTGAAGAGATTTTTAAATTACGATCCTTTTTTAACTTTGATTCATAATTTATGATATCGGGTATTTTGTTTATCACATTTATAATAATATAGAAGATGCACTTATTAAAAATAAACCACCGTCTATAACGTTTGTCAATTTCTATCCATCCAAAGGTTGTCTGGAAGAGATCGCTCCTTAGCGATAAGACCACCCATTGTACATACATAATATTAATATTGTTATTTTGAAATGTTGATTTATGTACAATAAAGTGTTATCTATCTATCTATAGCTTTTCCCCCGGTTTCACCCATGATCCCCTATTTATCCCCTTGAATTTTTAATAATCCTTTCTTAGCGGATGCCTACGTCATCAATAGCTAATCTGTATCTGTATGCCAAACAGCCCGATACGTTCAGTGGTTTGATTTGTGTATTGATAGATCAGTCAGTCAGTCACGCTTTCCTTTTATATATGTACCTACATATACCTATTCAGATTTAGAGATTTATTTACCTATTTTGAGATTAGAAAGTCAAGGATTTTTATAAAATAAAAAATATTTCACACTTTTTTTTCGTTAAACGATTTTGATTGCTACGTCTTCTTTGTTTATGAATTCTCTATCAAACTTTATAACTATTGTAGGTACACATGTATATATATATACATATAGGCAACTTCGCATTTGTTCAATTGATCGCCGAGCATGGAAGGTCAACAACCAACCCTAAGTAGTGTAAGTGGCCAACATTGGCCTGTTAGCCCATTATGTATTAATAAGCGTAGGTTAATGATAACTTGTATTGTTACAGATGTCGCTAGTGGAGATAGCATCCGATTCTACGATGTTGGAGGAGAGAATACCAAATATTTACAAATTTTGTACGCCTCATTTAGTAAGTGTCAGATTACATTTTGGATAGCATCAATCAACACCAGCTTTTTCTAAATCTTACAACACTTGTAGACAATGATAAAATAGATCTATCTAAAATAATGTATTAAGTATACATTAATTCGTTTATAGTAATGCAGATTTTTAGTTAAAGTAGTTCTAGTACTTGTTTAAAATTTTAATAGGTACTATTCTTATCGTTGGAGGGATTGTAGGTACCTTGTCAAACCAATACGCAGTATAAAAACATCTCATTGGATGACGAACGATCTTCTTATAAGTAATATCCTTTTAGTAAACATTTTATAATTCAACATAAAAGATTATTTATCAACCTGACCTGACCACTGATATTACTTTCCAAGAAACATTATCATGATAAGAATAAATAATTCTATTTTTATCTGACATAATTAAATCTGTTGTGGTTAAATGATGACACATCATGTCTTCGTATTTTTCAAATGTACTATACTAATAATAAAGCTGAAGAGTTTGTTTGTTTGAACGCGCTAATCTCTGGTTACCTACTGGTCCGAATCGAAAAATTCTTTCATTAATAGGAAGCTACATTATCCTCGAGGGTTATAGGCTACTTTCTATTCCGGGAACGCGTGTGAAACCGCGAGGATCAGCTAGTAGTAGACATAAAATGTATTATGCGATACAATGGCTTCTCTATTTCTTTTTCAATTGTTTGAATTTTTCACGCAGATGCTCACAACAATAAACTAATGAGGCTTTATGCACAGTTCCGATGTTATTTATAATACATGTTATTTATAAATTAATTGAATTGAATCCAAACAACATTAGTACAAAATTTCAACTCAACCAGATGAGTTGCGCGAACACACAAACATTTTATACAGGCTATAAGATAAGATGTTTTCTTCATCAATACAATAATTTCTCATGTAGGTAACTCTATTCACAAAATCTTAGAATTTTTAATGTCTTAAAAGTGATTACTTAGCTCAATTTATTTGAGTTGATAAGTAATCCTAAATAGACTATTTCATTTGTAGGTCTACTCATAGTATTAAAAATATAACTTCGAATTAAAGAAATCGAAGGCCATTTTTTTTAACGTGGTTAAAAAACTGAATCGCACAAGTGTGCGAGGCCTTTGGTAAGATGATATCCACAGCGCAAGTTCTTTCAATCCATAGAATGTTGGTAATAAATCTTCATTCATTGTCGTCAATAAACCGCCTATCAGCATTGTATTGTAATTGGGGTGGGTTTTGAGTTTCCTGTGTAAGGACTGTGCCATAGTATCGTGTTACTTTAGAATATGAATCGACAAAGATAACAGATTTTTGTAAAGAACCATTTGATTGGTAATAGGTAGGTAATGCTGATATAATGTTCTATTGAAAAGAACCAACGTTATACCACCTACCTCTTAGTAGCATAATTTATTTATTGCTTAATTTCGTTCTTTTTCAGATAGAGTTTTGGATATGTATGAATCAAACAATTCAAGGTAAGATACCTAAATAAATCACATTAAAAGTAGAGTGTACTTAAACGTCGTATCTTTTAAACGACTTCCCAAAGTAGGAGTGTAATGTATGCTCATGTATGAATGAGAGTTTATGTCACTATAACTTTTAAATGCATGAACAGATTTGGATGTAAGTAGGTATGGGGTATCGTTAGAATCCTTAAATCATCCCAAATGACACTGCCAATGATTAGTTTACATTCTGCAAAAAGCAGTTGTGTTTTTTAAATTATTGTACCTATTAATTGCAACTTGATTAAGGTACTAAGAAATTAGTACGTTTTAATTTATTGGGGATGTTTTTCAGAAGTGGTATCAGGGTCCGGGTGGTGGGGTCGCGCTTGCTGCGCCCTCGGGCGGTCCACGTCGTGTCGGCACGCGTGCGCCACCGCAAAGGATACGCAAGCGCTCACCGTCGCAGGCGCCTGTCGACGCTCGGACGAGATCGCACTCTTTGACTGCGTCAAGCGCCAGCAGGAGGCACAGCGGTGTTGTTGTGAGTATTTACATACTTTGGGACTTTGCAAACTAGGTTTTTTTTTACTTAAATCATTGTCATTAATGGATCATGATATCACCCGAAGAGAGGGTTGCTGCAGAATACTTATATGCTTTCCATGGATTGACACAATGAACGATTCAAAGCAACTTCCTTTTAGCGGCTCCTAGATTGAGATATATATATATATTTAGTTAAATAATTTAAAAAAAAACCATAAAAAGAATCAATAGATATAACCTGTGATAGATCAAGTCATAGATTCAAATTCTATGATGCCTAAAATTGAAAATTGTTTCACAGTACCTGCTGGTATGTTCCGACAGCTGCACTTGAGTGCCATTTCCCTTACCATGAAGAGATTTTGGTCAAACAGGAGCCTAATCATAAAAATAATATATTTTCCATGGTAAGATTGTAACTCCAGATATATATTCTTACTTCCTTAGCGCAGACTCAATCATTGTCATGTCACGAAGCATGTCAGAAGGTGTTATGGCGCGTGGGTCAGTCTCGTATTGATATTGGTGCCAGAGACAAGGTCGGTGAGACTTGCGAGCAGTCCCCTGCCTTGATGCAGTGTCTTCATGATCTCTCTTCATCTACAGTCCATGCTGATACTTCTAAATGTATGTACTGAAATTAAATATTGCTTAGAATTAGTTCTATGTTTGGAGGCTTGCATCTATCATATCTTCTTATAAGCTTAAATTACACACCAAGTCTTAAGAGTGATCAGGACATAGCGTAACGTAGCCCTGGGGTCTATAACCTAAATCTAAGAAACGATCTTATACCTCCTCTTCCCTAAGCAAGTAAAATATGGGATGTCATGTAAATCCGTCTTTTTTGAAGTTGTAGCGTTGTGTGCTTGGATATTTTTTTCTTAAAAAAACAAAATATGAGAGGGAAGTATACGAATTCCACCCGACACCGATATATCGACGAATATTGGCATTTGTTCCCTTGGTTATATTTAGATCTCTTAGGAAAATGAGCAAAACCACGGGGTAAAAGCTGCAACTATACTGAACTAGAAATCTACAAAAATGGATTGTCGTTATATTCTTTCCATTACCATTTTTCAGATTTACCATGCTGTCATGAATCAAAAAATCAAGAATGTCGAGCCACGTGTGAAGATATACTTCGACGAACAGGTGAATCTCAAGAGATAGCAGACGCACTGACACAAGACTGTGGTCCTCCAACGATACATGATGGAATGTGGCAGTGTTTCCTCAGGAAGGACGCTCCACCCGATACCAAAGATCTTATACCTCATGATGTTGTTAAACTACATTGTTGTCAAAAGGTAAATGTTTTTTATTTTTCATAACAAAGTCTATAAACGATCATAAGGCCCGTCTTATGGTAAGCGGTTACTGTAGCCGAAACACTTGTCATGCCAGGAGTGTTATTGCCGCGTACCGATCCTCATCTATTCCTAATATACTTTGGCGACCTTACTCACGCGCAGGAACACAACCGTAATTTGAAAAAGCTATGTTTTACCTCTTTTCTGATTATACCTTATAACTGAAATATTTCTACTAAGTAATGATTCCAAAAAATATTCCAGGCAACAACAATAAACTGTAGAACGATTTGTTTCAACACTTATAACACTGGTTGGCAAACCAACTGGCAGAAATTTTACGCCGAATGTTTGGGTGATCCTCAGGAAATTGAACTATCAGAGTGCATTGAAGAAGGTATGTTACATAGAGAGATTTTTGTATCTAGTGTTTTAGAAATCTTGCTGAGTATTTATTTATATTTCAGTGGAATCTCCCTGCTCGTTAGGCTGTAATGGCTTGACTTATTGCAGCCAACTAAACAATAGGCCGACGAGTTTATTTAGATCTTGCACAGTGCAAGCTGATCTCGACTCCCATCTGGCTGTTGCTGAACAAAAGGATAATGGGTAAGAGTTTTCTATAGAAATTGCAAATTAATTATGATTATTACTAATTATTCATGTAGTGGAGATGGTTTCAGGTTTGTAACGGTATCAGGTCTGGATCTTCCGCTGAAGAACTCAAGTCAGTGTCCAACTGACATATGGAAGAGTGTCGCTTGTGCCTTACACGTGAAGCCTTGTACTGCCAAAGTAAGTCTTTCCATCTATTGTATACACTTTCACATTGACGAATACACTATTTATTTCTCGAGAATGATAAACGTCATTTGCTACAGATCATAAATTGTTAGATCAACCATTAGTTCATCAAGTAGCTTCCGGCGTGTGTTTCTTGACTCTTAATATCTCGAGTCCTTTAGAGTGTATCCTACTATACGAATTTTTTTTTGTGCGTGTGTATGGATGTTTGTTACCACTCAGCTACGTAACGGCTGAACGGATTTTAATGAAACTTGGAACATAGATAAATATTTTTATCCCGGGAAAATAAGAGCCTTAGGAACGCGAGTAAAATTGCGCAAGCTAGTAAGTTAAAATTTTTAGTCCGTCATATTGTAGATTAGCTTAGATTAGATCCCCCACGGTCTGCGTTCCCAGGATATATGATTCTTTGGTATTAGTATTACCTATATTCTTTGTTATAATTGATTTATATAGAGTTAGTATGTAAACCCCAGGGTCACAGTAGCTTGCTGTGCGCGGAGGACTGCGGGCGGCTGGTGTCGTCGTGCGTGGAGTGGTCGCGGGCGCCGCCGCAGCTGACGGCGCGCGCGCTGTGTGCGCGCCTCGCGCCCACCCGCCGGGACGCGCCCTGCGTGCCGCTGCGACACTACATGACACCTAGTAACTATTCAACTTGTTATTATTCCTTCGCCTTTACTTGAATAGGCTTTGATCCTTCTTATCCAAAAACAAATCAGGCCTGAGCCTCATTCTAAGCTAAACAAGGATTATAACCTTGTTTTAAATTTATTTTAGGCCGAAGCCACGTCTTCAACAGCCCCGGGTCTAGTGAGGGGCAAACCGGAGTACCTGCCCTGGGCGACAGTTTTAAGGGGCGCGCGGGTGCCAAAATAATAATATATATTGTTTAAAAAAAAACAAAACTTGTTTCACAAAGTGCCTAGGATCGAGCGCACGTTGTTCTATGGATTAATTCATTTTAAAATGTATATTTGTGAGTTTTTTTAACAATTTTTTCTTTTTTATCAGGTCCAGACCCACCTCTTCTTTCAGCAAAAGAAGCAGTGACGTCACCGTGCTCAGGGTCACCCTGTAATATTTCTCAGATCTGCGTCGTCAATAGAAACTGTTTGCAGGGAGGCTCCTGCACACGGTACACCTGCATCGATGGCTGCCCTCTTGGTAAGCATATATGGTTTACTCTTCATAACATACTTTATCCACCTACAATCTATTGTAGTAATGCGAGCCTTGTGCTTTTAGATATTATTTTACGACTACTTCATGTGTAATTTTTATAAATTGTCGCTATTCAAATTCTGATTATTGTGATGTAAATAAAAACGATTATAAATCAATTTCTTTCGTCTATTTTCAGGTGTCAGTAGTCCGTATTTGGTCCCAATCGGCTCATGGGTGCGGGTGCCGATGGCTATAAAACCTCAGAAGGCGTGCTTCAAAATCTGTAAATGTGGCAACAGGGGCCTTACGAATTGTCAACCGATACCGTGTGTCGAGCTCGATAACTGCCGTTTACAGGACAAAATGGTTATGCATGGTGGGTGAAATACCATAAATTATGTTTACTCTTACTAGTTTTTTAAGGGCCAAAATATTTTTCGAAATCTTATAGGTTCACATACCTAAATAAAATAATTAACTCATACCATCAGGCGGGGCGTAAGCTTGATAGCTGGCTTTTTCGTATAAAAAACAAAAAAATGCAATGAATAAGCTAATCCTCTCGTTTTTTTCAGGCGAGAAATACTATATGGAGTGTAACGCGTGCGCGTGCGTGTACGGCGAGCGCGTATGTTCGCGGCGCGCGTGCGGGCAGGCGGCGCTGCTGACGGGGCTGCCCTGCAACTGTCCGCCGCACCACATGCCCGTGCACACGCCCGCGCGCCTGCACCCTAATGCCTGCCTGGCTAAGTAATTCCACCATTCACTTCACTCACTCTAACCACTTTTGATTACGTATTTTGTATTTTTATGCTAGTAGAGAGAAATGAGGAAAAATGGCGCCCAACATGGGGTTTTAAGGATTCGTGATTTTTTTATAATAAGTCTATATGATCTATCATCATCTTAGAAGACTCATAGAAGGTATTTGGTCTGTAAAATCATGAAGTTTCTCCAACATCGTGGAGCATTTAGGCCATAGTCCTAACATGTAATTACTGGTTGTTTCTATCTTTAAATTTGATTTCTCAGGGTTCTGATAAATGATTACATTTGAACATCCACCATATTCAGGTGTGCGGGAGCAACAGACGCAGAGATCGAGTTCGGCGTGCGGTCGCCATGCGCGGGGGCCGGAGCGGGGGCGGGGGCGGGCGCGTGTCCGCGGCGGCACGCGTGCCTGCCCGCCGCTAATGTGTGTCTCTCCCGTCTGCAGACCAAGTGCCCACAACATTTTTGCGGTAAGACCTAATTACCTGTAAACTTTTATTAATCGTTGATGTCTTTAATAGGTACAAAATAGGGTACATCTGTTATGATTATCTACCACTAGGAGAGAGAATGTAATCTTTAGTAGATCTACATGATCTATCATTTATAATTTGATCTAGAAATCTATTTATCTCATGATAGACCGAAGGCTATAGAGAGAGAAAAAATAGTACCTAATAAATGGACTCTGATTGTATTTAGACGTGATAGTATGGAACACAGTCATTGACAGTGACTGATCTACTAGTATAGTCGAACTATCCGGAACAAAACCGCTGAAACGAATACCAGGAGTTTCCCGTAAGTATACAAAGCCTAGAATCATAATTTTATGCCTAGAAGGGATTTATTTCATACTAAGTTTGTTTTTTTTTTATATTATAGGTGAAATAAATTACTTAACGAGTATATAATCTGTAATATTATTAATTTTCTTTCAGTTAATACAACTAATTGCAACTCCCAAGCAGCGATGCCGGTGTGCGACACTGATGGAAGAACGCATGCTAACCCTTGTCATCTGGTGATGAGTGGTAGAAGACTTGCCTATTGGGGACAGTGTTTACAAGGCTGCAATTCGGTGAGAATAAAATCTAAACTCCTAATTTACGTTACGATAAATATAAAATAAAATGAAAATTTTATTTATTGATTAATGACGTTCCAGGTAGGAACGGTTTGTGGCGTCAACGGCGTTTCGTACATATCAGAATGTGCTGCTTGGGCAGAATACATAAGCGTTGATTATCCAGGCCCTTGTCTCGCTGTCGGCCCCATCTCTGACCTTATGGAACCGAAATGCAACTTCGATAGAATTATCTGTGCTCCGATCAAGAAATCAAATTGCCTGGGATTCACTGCTCCAGGTGCATGTTGCCCAAAATGCGGTGGTGCTTTGCGAATCCTCTATTCAAAGAAACAAATCGATAGAGCTTTATATGGAACAAATATTTCCGCATCCGTCATAAATCTCAACAATGTTATGAGAGCATTAGAGAGGCATATCAAAATAGCAGAGTGTGCTCTCCGAGGCTACTTGACCATAGAGATGGAAATTTTCGTAACGGTTGAATCAATACTCCCAAAACCAACTGATTTACAGTTGAATGTTTGCGTTTTAGAAGCCGAGAAATTAGCAGATATGATTAACAGAGAGAGTGTGTTAATAACCAGTGATTTAGGTCTAAGTGCTTTAACTTACGCACTGATAGCTCACACATATCCGACAAAAGCCGCTTCTAGTATAGGCTTATCTGTTATAGTATTAATTTTACCATATCTATGCATTTATGTTTTAAGGTAGAAATAAAAATCTGATGTAAATAGTATTATTTGTAAATATTGAGATACTTGTAAATATTACAAAACGATATACACCAAATAGTAGTGCCATTTTATGTGAATTGTACCAAGATATTAGACATGTTGCTTTGGTCTGCTTTAATATTTTTAGGCACTAAATATCGTAGAATCTATTTACGTACATGATGTTGTGAGTTCATAGTGCCATAATGTAGCAATAATGAATTCTGTCTGAAGCCTTTAATTTTGAAATTATAGAAGGGTAAAGTATGAAGTTTTATAGACTGCCATAAGCATTTTTTATATCAACTTTACAAAAGACATTTTTAAAGTAGTCCTTATACCAAATATGTATTAAAAATTATTATTGTTATATTTTGTTAGATGTCTAGTTATAATTTGTGAGATAAATATATTTGTTTACACGCTGAGAGCTGAAAATATTATTGAAATAAAAATGTCAGTACAATTTGACTTTATTTTGCACATAACACTGAACAATCGAGGAATATAATATTATAGTGTGAATTTACATTATCACAATAATTGATTACTTATAATTAAATTCAGATAAGTCTTTTTTATCGAAAAATATATTGATTCTGTCGAGTAGCTGTGGGTCAGTCACAGTTTTGGCAAGTTGCACAAAGCCGCTTTGTAGCACCGGGTGGATCAGTTGGAACCTCTCCAGAGGAAACGTTAGAACCAGTTCAAGATATGCCATCAAAATATTCTGGAAGCAATGTCGCTGCACATCGGTGTCCTATAACAATAAAAAATATTTAAGTTAAAACAAGTTGAGTAAACAACATCATTTAGTATATGTCATGTAGATATAATACAACATACCTTACTTATACTGAGCGCTCTCTGTTGCTCTATTTCTGGTGGCACGGGTTGTGGTGGGATCAATGGCTCAATGTTTTTATTTTTCTCGTATGAAGGCCCGTCACAAATTGTTATATTTACTTTTCGAGTGTCCAAGTCCTTATCAGGAATATCGGTAACACTTGTTTTTAGTGCTTTAACTGGACTATCTTTATTTACTTCAATGGTTTCTTCAACTTCTTCATTTACAGATTTATCGTTGATGGTCTCAGTTGAACCGTTTTTAGGAACTTCGCTATCAGAGGAAATTGTAGCTTCATTTTCATTATTGATTGTCACAGAATTTTCAGGATGCACTTCTACAGTCACTGATGTTTTACTATTTGATTTAAAGTCTGCGAATGTAAATGGTTTCGGTATTTCAACATCATCTTCTGATTTTTCATTAATCTCTTCAATTTTTGTAGGAGTGCCAAGTTCATCTGCTTTTTGTACTTGTTCTTGAGCATAATACGGTTCATAATGATTCGATGATGAGTCAGTATCGACAGAACTGAAGGACATTCGTTGTTTAACATGATCGGGCTCATCAAAGTCAGATACACTTATCAGATGCTTTACGTAACTATGGCACAAAAGTTCCCACGTACTTTTCAAATCAAATATTTTTGTCACAAATCGATCATACTCAAGAGTTAAATTCAATGAAATCGTGTAATTATGAAGAATTATAGATATATCTGTTGATTTTAATTTGAATATATGAACCCCACTGAAGAAGATTTCCGTCAAAGCTATAATTTTAATAAGCCATGAAGATGTTGTCTGTTTGTATAGATTAGCAGCGTAATCCAAATTGGATACTTTTTGAACCAGGAATTTCAAGCCAGGTCTTGAATCGAACTGCATTGCTCTTGTAAAAGATAGTTCTAAACTTTTTAGAAGTAATTCAGTGTTGGTATCGCTAAGGAAAAACTTGTAGTTGCAAATATTGGAGCCAGTTTTTAAACTTTCTAACAGAATCCCATTTATACCTTGAAATACATCTGATGAGGCTTGAATCAATACAGTTGCAATTATTTGAACCAATATTTGATGAGCTAACAAGCCAACTACTAGACCTCGATGGGGTATCCTTATTGTATAAAATTCTGGATTTAAAGAATTTACTGATTCCTGTAGGTATATGAGGAAGATGTAACTCCTATCATCAATTAACATCAGATTTTGTGAAGAATTTTTTGGTGTCAGTTTTACATGACTGTCGCCCTTTCCATGCTCAGTTAGAAATACCTGTTGAGCCATAGCATGAAGTCGGACATTATCATTAACGGAACAGTCACGACGTGCGGCTACTTTTACTATGGCTAGGTCTCCATAGAAACTATTAGAATTTTCCTTGAAAGCATAAGTTATCTGTTTCAATGGAGTCAAACTAACATTACAAGCTCTATGAAGGCTAGTGCAAACAATCTCCCATTGGTGGTCAGTCAAAAGATGTCCTGATGTTAAAATAATGTGTCTTATACAAGACGCTCCTAATCTAGCTATCGGTTCTTGCGGTTGGGCGATACATTCAACTAAAATTAGCATAATCTGTTTCAAAGCAAACGTTGTTTCCACACTTTCAATTGGTTCGATATTTTCATTTTTATCATCACTTGTTGACCTTTCAACATTTATTTGTTGTAAATGATGCAAATATACGACGATGGTGTCAGTGGTCATACCACAACATTGTTTAAAATTTGGCATCACACTGTCCCAATGCGTATTTACATTAGCAATCTGTCGGAGCCAATTCTGTACGGTCGGTAACAGTAGATGGTTGATACAGTGGAGACCAAAATGTGTTCCTGGTACATCAACTGTGTTTTTTAGCAGCTTAAAAAGAGTTTCCATAGCTGCTGGTTGATTTTTCTTTGAGCATACTACAGTTGCTGAAATTAGGCCTTCAATGAGGACATACCATACTTTAAGTATGTTACTCGGTTTATCCAGTTTTAAGAGACAGTTGTTTGTTGTATTTGAAGGCGGTAGAGTGGTTGAGAGTTTTCTGTAGGATATAAGCTCCTCTTCACAATTCTCATTGCTGACATATTTGGTTATATCGAGTGAAGCACTTGGTATTATTGGATCTACGACACAAAGTGGCATGTCTCCTTTGATTCTATTGCCAGTATTGAATATAGGACATTTTGGCATATTATACATCATAGTAAGAATATCAGCACAACTTTCTAGATGATACAGTGCTTCTCTACACATATCTACAATTACTTTCTCGGATTTTTCTTCACTGAGGGGTATAAATTTACTATTCTTTGAGAATTTCAGACTTAGACTAGGTTTAGGTTGAGTTGGCGTTGTCACTTTCTTTGGCTTTACTTCAGTAGCTTGCACCTCATCATAATGAAGTCCCTTGATGTGGCTTAAAAGGCATAGTATACAGTCAAGTGCAGCGTTAGCAAATACTAGCGTATTATCTGTGCTGAGGAATACTTTAAATATTTCCAATATAGCGGAATATTGATTGGAATTGTTAGCCGCACGGAGTGTGTTAAAAAGAGGTCGCCACCCCGATCTAATCTCCATTCTATTTGTTTCAACAAATTCACAGATGCATGATATGATTTGTTCCTGGGGACAAATACAGTAAACATTTTTATCATCATTTAGATGAACTATTTACATCTTAGAAGAAAAGCTACAAAAAATTTACCTGTACATCATCATCACAAAGTTCCAAACATAAAAGGTTCTCAAACGGTTTCAGCAAGGCTTCATTAAAGTGAAAATGAGGCAACTCCACTTGCTGGTTCAGAAGTGCTGTGGCACAGTCGTGTAGGCACTGGATTGCTAGACTCGAGATTTGGATATCCTTGTGGCATGCTGCCTGTAAAGTACGCAAGAAAGCAAATTCTGAAGTAATTGATAAAATGTTATGATGGCACTATAGACGAGTCGAATATCTACACATTGTTTTTAAATATAATATGATACTTATCCTAGACACAGAAATAATAAACATATTCAGATCGTCGGTCAATAAATCCATAGAATACCTGCATGAAATGTGGTCCAACAACAGTCCATATAGCCATGCGGTGAGCCAACGGTCTTGCAGCTCGAAGACACCGTAATGCCACGTCTCCGCCGCGACATAATGCTCTTACTGCTTCTCCACCACTTCCGTTAACGCGGCTGCCGCGGCGCCACCAAGTGGTGTTGTTGTTTACTACGTCCTGCTCCCAGGTTGCGAAGAGCTGCGTTGTATTATTAAAATTTATTGTAGTTTCAAGAAATTCAACTTGAAAACTTTCAGTTTTATAGATTTTGACTCATCTATTTTCATCAATTTAATTAATCGTATAATTTGGATATTGCAATGCTTGATGTCATGTGACTCAATCACGCATTGAAACTACATGTATCAACATGAATGGAAACTTTTTATCTCGAGAAAACGAAAACGCTAGTGGAAACTAATATTTGTCACTTGTCTGTTTCTTGACATACATTCATTTGGTAAAATGTGCGGAAGATCGAACTTGGTGGTTTAGTCACTTATGTGATTTTGATTGCAAACATTGTTGTTATTGGAAAAGGTTTTAGAATCAATAAACACACTTACAAGTCTGTGTTGATGTGCGACAAGTCTCTGTAGTGCTGCTTTTAACGTTGGCAGAGTGGTGGTAGCAGCGAGACGAGTGAATAATGTGTCCGCTGCAGATGATAAAGCGCAACAAACTCTAGCTGCTCCGGAGCCTGATATTACGTTACCACCCTGGATAATGACATCACTTTAAAAATCGACAATGTGATAGCCTTAGTGTGGCTTTCCACTTGAAATCTATGTTCACTAATAAAATCGCTTTATTCTGTTCTGAGAAATGCTTGCTGGGTTTAGATTAATGATTAGATTTATAAATCTAAATTTCAGGCCGGACATAGATTATTTTTTAACATACCTCTTGTCTACACGTCTCAACAATTTTAGCAACCGACATGTCACTATTTGTATTATTCTCGAATACGGGTTGCAGAAAATTGAAGACATCAACACTGAAATAAGTTATCAATGATTGAAGTCAGTGTAAATTCTTTTAAATACAAGAAATATTAAAAATAAAATTATGAACATAGCTCACCAAGTTTCGTCTTCCTTTCCGTCCAACCCTAACTTGGCATCTGCTTGAAGAATAGATACAGTTTTATTCCTACCAGTTTGCATGGTCACTATTGGTGTGGCATTGTTGCCTTGATGACCGAACAAGGAATGTTCAAAACTTGATACGTATTGGCATGCTGCAAATATATGCTCCCAACATTCTGGAGCTTTAGAACCAAGTTCTAAGCCACCTAAAAGTTCAATTAACTAATTTAAAGTAATTACGTTAATTGCTTCATGTTTTTCGAAATAATACAAACTAACTATATAACTTCCATAAAAAGATGTGACAAAACTATTTTAGCAAATAACAAAATTGGCGCCCAACATGGGACTACTAAAAAGGTATTTTAGAATTTTAAATGTCTGTTTCAATATAACATAAACCTGTCAGTTGTTAGTTTCCAACTTACCTGTTATTAATATATCTAAAGACAATGCATGCGTTGACAGTATTTTTCCATTAGGTAGTTGTGAAATAGCAGAATTCGCCAATAAAGCTAATATACTGCTACATCTGTTTTGCAAACTTAATGTGTTGCTTACTCTAGCTGCCTGAAATAATAAGTTCAATTGAGGCAGTTTCATATAGCTTAAATTCACTCGATACATACGTATTATATTTCTAAATAAATATACCTTATGTAGTCCCTCAAGGCACTGTATAGACAACCCTTCCCAAGCGATCCGCTTCCTTTTTCCAAATGTGTTGATTTTTTTCGTTATGATTCCATGTAACTTTTGCTTCTTATCTCTATATCCTGTTAGGGGTACGCTAAGTACTGTTACCATTGAATCCCAGATACATGTCAGTATTCTAAAATAATAAGAATGCAATAAATGTAAGCTAGTCAAAATAAATTGTTGAATTCGAATTTTATTCAATTGATTTTATTTTAGTATACATATAAGTTTATGAACGTAAGTTACATAAATTTAGTACCTTCTCGCCCAACGTAAGCTAGCCTGATGTTGTGGTGAATCGTTAGTGTTGTTATAGATCATCGAAACTTCCTTTAGTTTCTGCCAATCTGACATCACTGGACTCTGGTCTAGACCGCCAAGATCTGACAATTAACATTTTAACATTAAATAGCGATATCATCTAGATATACCTACATTTATTTAGAAGTTGCTAAGCATATATTTCCGTAATTTTTAGTCCTACCTTTTACCAAGAAAAGATTTTTACTGGTATTTTTACCTGATAATAGGTGAATGAGTGGATGGTCAGAAACAGATGCATCTTTCATGAGATCAGTGGCCAATACTTGCTGATATAGTTCGCGGAGCCATGTCGCCGACAGGTATACTAGAACGCCGCTACCTTGAACTTCATCTACGAACTCGTCTTCTGTTAGCGATACTTGTACTTTCTATGGACGAAAGAAATCGACATGTAAGGTTTAGATTTAATAATCTGTAGTAGTGCGAGTGAAACAGCATCATATGTAAGAAAAAACAAAATATAGATTCAAGATGGCAATCCATCGTTTTATTTCACTTACATGACGCTGCGGACAGGATGTTATTTCTTTACTATTGGATAATCTTACTCCTTCTTTAAATTATAAAAATAACGATTTTAATTAGCTCTGTTCTGCATTGCGGTCAAATGTCAATTTCATTTCAAAGAATGCCGAATGGTATAAGATTTGGTTGATATATTTTTAAATACTTACACTAGACTCATTATAATAATTTGTTCTCCGTTGCTTCAGTGTCAACAAGAGAGCAGCATATGTAGCTAGATACACTCCATCTGCGTTCATTATACAAGCTGTAGTGGGTGGTTGGGCTGCATTATGTTGGCAGCACTTCGATGCGAACTCTTGCATTGCCTCATCCACCTGATAAAATTATAATTGTTTTCATCGTTATCAAAACCAACCTCAAAATGTTCATTACTGAATCGATCTTACCTCAATACAAGTGCGTAGATTTAACAGTTTCGGTAGTAGGGAATTTTGTAGAGTTTTAACAAATTGCCTTGCGTTATGTCTCTCCAAATCAACATTGCATTCTGTTATTGTACATCTGAAATAAAAATGATCAAACTCACTGATCAACTTATCTATTCAGTTTAGGTCCTGATAAGGCACTTGTGAATGCCGAAAGTTACAATTGACTGTACCACCGGTTCGTAATACACTTAAACTGAGAAGGCTAAGTAAGGCTTCATTCCTTTGTTTTTTTTTCTATTTTAGTGCAGTTTCATTCCATCAATTTACAATCACTCCTAGCAAATCATACCTGCCAAGATTCAGCGTTTTAGGTATAGCTTTTGTTCTGTCACCAGGAGGATGTTTATCAGTATCATGTGAAGTGGGGTTGCTGGCGCGAGACGGTAGGAACACGTTATCTGCGTCGGAGTCAGCTTCACCGTCACTTCCTGAGCTTACGTTCTCCGGCCCTGATGTATCTGTTGTATTTATAAAGTTTTGTATTGGCATGTTCTTGTAAATATAATATGAGAATTTATCACGACGTGTGGTGTAGGGTCCTACAAATTTAATAAATAATGTGTCATTTAGTCTTCTAAATGTTTTATTGGTTAAAAAATCAAAAGAATCGAAAAGAAATGAAACAATGAAAAAAAAAAAATAACACACATGTAAAAAATACTAATAAATATTGACTTCTTGAGAGAGGAGAGGTTCATGTGATAAAAGATGGAAACTTAAAAAAGGGGTAATTTATTCGATTGCGGTTTTCAGGTGTGTATACACCTCGAATAATCAGATCCAACAGAAGTTTTGTCTTTTTCTATTTTGGATGAGACGTCGGTGTTCTTGATAGTTCTCAATAACGACCAAAAGAGGCAAAAGTGACGGAATAATTTCAAGACAATTTTTGGTATTTAAAACTTTAGAGATAGTACCAGGAATAATGATAACATGATTTGAATGGAAGAAGAGGTCACATCGTTAGCAGTTAGCTAGCATAGAACTTCAAATTATGGCACATTACCTGAAGAATCATTGTCCTTAGAATCACTACTTTGTAATACAGCAACGACATCTCTGCAAAATAAATTCAAGATTTATGTAACTTTTTTATTCAATTTGACGATGTACATATTTTTCAAACTATATCAAATATCAATATTTTACCTGTATGGACTAGGCAATCTAGCCAACGTCTGATAAGTCAATGGTCCCGTATAATCTGCATCCTGAAGCTTAGGCCAGTGTCCTAGTATAAGGGACGCTGCTTCGGGAGTCAAATATTCTCCTGAACCGGAACATAGTTTCTCTAGGGCGTCGAGTAATGAAACAACGCACTCTACTGCTGCGGCAACTACCTCGGGGTTTCCACTGCGACCGCATTCTTCTATGCCATCCATTATTCTAGAAAATTTGTTATTATAGATTGCATTTACGTATATGGTTTTAAAGACTACATTTGTTGAACAAAGATCTGATTGAAATAGCGTTATATAGCGGAACCATTCATCATAATTTAAATATGGCACCTCATTTTGATGCATTATTGATTGCCTTACAAAAAAGTTAATACTAAACTACGAAAATAATTTTAGTTATCGAGAATTTGCCAAATAAATTCCCGATAACTATTCCCTCTATGTACTCACAATCTCACTATAGCCATATCATCACTATGTCTCTCATGATGATCAGTTTTCTTTAACAGCACCAACTGGCACAGTCTTTTGGGGTTCTGCAGCAATTCTCTCGTACTCCTCAATGGTTCGACTCTATGTGACACTGGAGGGTAGAGCAACATTCTGTGATACAGTGCTTCGAGTACTGGTCGTAGGTTCGATGTTGAGCCGACTAGTCGGACTAGCTGATTTGCTATACTGCAATGTGACAATAAATTATATAAGTAATTAATCATTAGCATGATGAAATCATAGTCTACACTCAATTTACACTACTTATTTTAAATATGGAATTAATTGATATATTTTAGAGTACTTAAAATTTACCTGTAAATAGCTTTAGCCTGCTTGCTATTGAAGCTTGGTGCAGAATTAAGAGCTCCAGAGCCTCTTCCTGAGTCATCTACTAAATGGCCTTCATGTTCTCTATAAAGACAATATATCAAAGTCAGTCACAAAGCTATAATTTTTGGAGAGATTGAGAGAAATTTTGGCTCGTAATGTTACCTGGATTTAATATTCTTGTCCACACGTGGCGTCCCTAAAAAGGAGATCAGTGAAGGGCAGAATTTCTGCCATAGGAATGTTGTGAAATGTGAGTTGCCACACACTCTATCCGATAGACTTGACATTAGCGTCAATAGGCACTCCAGGAAAAATAACGCCAAGGGATTCTGTTTTGGTATGCTGGAAATATCAAATTATGTGAGTCTGATAATTGTTTGTCAATTTATTTGGGTGATTTATTTGTGATTTTACAAACAACACGTGAACATTCAGGTTCAGACTGTAACTCTATTGAGTTTACGTTTTAATAGTATTAATTAATAACTAATTAAGGGGAATATTTTAGGTCTATTCTTACAGTTGCGTCTCCGATAGTCGACTACATAGATATTGTATGACTGGTATCACTTCGCTGTAGCACCCAACTGCAACGATGTGATTTCTGCCCAGCGGAGAGCCTTCCGATAGAAGTTCTTGACATTCTTCATCTAGAATAAGTAAAAGATTGCTCCTAAGCAGCTATGCTATTCTCTAACGTTATCAGCATCAGTGGTTCAGTCAGAATGATTACTGTTTTTTATAAACTTTATATAGGCCTGTGTTAGTCCACAATTAATACTATTCATCACCATCATCATATTAGCCGAAAGACGTCCACTGCTGGACAAAGGATCTCTACGATGGCCGATCTTGTGCTACCCACTGCGGTTTCCCTCATCGTGGTCAGTAATGATGTTGTTGAAGGTGGAAAGCACACAGAGCCTAGATGGGAACTGGTTCTAAATTTAATGGTGGTAAAGGTTGCAAGCGACAAGGTTTGAATGGTGTTGGTGGTATCTAGTGGTATGATGAGGCCGCGGGGACAGATACATGTACTATCGACAAAGTTGAAGCATGATCACCTTAAGGGTGTATTTTGTGTGCAGTGAACAGCCGCTACCTGTGTCTCACACAATATAACTAGAAAATGCGCTTGTCATAAAATAGTAGATTGTCATTGTCAGTAAATTGTCTAGACAAAAGATTTTACAAGAGGCCGTTTTATTGTCAACAATGGACAGGGCGAACTATGATTACTGGCTGCAAGCGAAAAGGTCTCAAAACTAATCATGCTTCAACTTTGTTGATGGTACCTGTAGATGGTAGTGGTAGATACCTAGTTGTGCGGAGTATGCCCGCAGTGCTTGCGCGGCAGCGGCGCGTGCGGCGGCGGCGACGTGGGGCGCTGCGCCCGCGCCGGCCGCCTCCCCGCACCGGCCGCACGCCCACACACACAGGCGCCCGTTCAGCGTGCGCCGCGGGGACAGTGCCAGCGACAGGTACATGCGGAATATCTGTACCTGCACCATACAAGAATATTTTGCTCAAACCAGAGTGTCACACAGAGTTGAAACTTTCAGAAGTATCAGATGCGAAACCCTCTTAGGGTTTCTTTTAGGTTTAGTAACAATTCTTTGGCAATCTTTGCCAATTGATGCTGTTGAAGAGAATGGATCACCTTGAGAGACTATTCTTACTAATATTATAAATCCAAAAGTAAATTTATTTGTTAGTTACGTTTTCACGCCTCAACTGCTGAACCTGTATAGGAATTTGAAAATCGAACTGTGCTAAATGTTAAGATCTGCGAATCGGCAGCACGAACATCTTTGATAGCTACGCTGGTTCTAATTAAAGTTAACGATAGTTAATTACTTTCATATCAAGCTTTTCCTTACCTGGGTATCAGGTAAGTGGTACATGACTGAAGCGGTGGCACAAAGGAGCTGAGAAGGCATCCATAGCGAGTCATCTTCTGGTTCAATACCCCTGTGAAATCTGTCATCTCGGAGGATTTTCTGGAATAAAACTTCTTGTTTAAGACGTAGCTTGGAATTTGATAAGGGCAACGGATTCGACTCATTACCAAATACTAAATTTTAAGTGGCTTTAAAAAGCCCCTATCCCATACAATTGAACTGTCAAATGAGGACGTTTCAGTATTTGGCCATCAGATGAATCTCCGGTAAATTCCAGAGAAATATCATAAAAGGCAATAGATAAGTACCAACCTACGCCTTCGTGAGTAAGTAAGTAGGTATACCTACGTATTTATGTGACTATAAAGCTTTTCTGAATTCCTAATGAATCTGTTGATTCAATTCAGGCTGGATAAACGCTGGAAGACGTAAATGAGTATTTGAGCTGAGTTGGTTGTCATAAAGCCATGTTCGTTCTGTCCAATGTTCTTCAATGTTACGAACCAATAAACCTATTAAATAATGTATATTCTCTAAGAAACAATCAGAATGAACATACATGGAAGCCCTGAAGCGCAAAGGTAACAAGCTTTGGTCTCTTGCTCTCCAGCGCGATCTGCAGCGGGAGCAGGCAGGCGCGCCGCAGTTCATACGACGGACGACGCGCACTGCTTTCTTGTATGCAAAGAATTTCTGAAAAGGTCAGAAGTTGCTATCGGTATGCACAGTTTTGATTTATTAATTTTTTTGGGTTCCGTACCCAAAGGGTGCCAACGACAAATAATGAAAATAAAATAATGTACGATAAAGGACCCTCGGCAGATTTTTATGCAGATGTAGCCAGCAGAAATTGTGGTCGTATAAGATATCACTTCATAAGAAAGTCAGAATTGCAAAGTTATAGGTATTATATTTAATAGAACTACTCTAACCGTTGTCACTTGAAATCGAATGCACAACAAGCAGTTCAAATCGGTAGCTTGAGCATCCGCAACTTAACTTCTTAGATCGGCAAAGTGCAGAATATAGCAAACTATATACCTAATGCTATATATCAGCATTATTGATTTTCCTCATGTATAATAAATACTAACCGGAAGTATAGTACAATACTAACTTCCGTTTAGTAAGGGATGGGTACCCACTAAACGGAAGTATGTACCTACTATTTTACAATGGTTGCTAATAATGAGTCATTTCTCTCTCAAGGAACTTGCACCGATTGCAAAGCGCAAGCGAGAACTGAACTACGCCGTAGGTACATAGTTATACTAGTACGTAGTATATTATTTATTCTTTGGTTATACTAAATTATTTGAAGCTGTTATATATTATAATACTACCTGTTCCTCGCGATTTCACTCTCGTTCCCGGGATAAAAAGTTATAGGTTACCTTTAGGGATAATGCAGCTTCCTATTACTGAAATAATTTTTCAAATCGGACCAGTAACTCCGAAGATTAGCGCGTACAAACAAAGCAACTCTTTCGAAAACTGCTTTCGGTTTTGTGAGCTATTGTGGTTCTTATATTACTAGTTTTAAAGGTCAATTTTGAGTGTTTTACAGTTATGTATCTCCCTAGTCTAGTTGGTCTAGCTAGATTTAGTTATTAAAAAGTAAGTAGGTATAACGTCTAATCCATACAAAGTTGTCTAGAAGAGATCGCTACTTAGCGATAAGACCGCCCGTTGTACAAACTATTTTTTTTTTAATGTTGTTATTCATCATGGTCTACAATAAAGCGTTATCTATCTATCTACCTATCTATACCTACCTAGTTTAGTGTTTTTGAATAATATTTCGGGATTTTTGTCTACACTACAACATCTATGTAAGTACCTTGGTATTGTTGGTAATAAATCAAGTATGAAGTAGGTCATAAAAATAATAATTTGCATGTTAATTTATGTATGTTTAGGTAGGTACCTACTACGTAGTATCTCAATTTCAAGGGAAACGCTGACAAAATTATTTTATTGCATTACCATAATGTACATTTTACTTCACATACCTAATGCATCTTGGCAAGCTTTCCTCAAGGCCGTCAACTTTGGTCCAGTGGCTTCCCTAAATATGTCTTGTAGTAGTTCTTCCATCACATATCACAATCTATAGGACAAATTAATACTAAAATCTAAATGTATGAACCCAAAGTGTTATGGTTAACTGAATCGTTGTTTGAGTGGGTGGAGATGCCCTTATCATTTGACATAGCGTACAAACTGAGCATGCTCGTAGAGAAAATCAATACATTTGATACATACAAGACTGCTTCTTTCACCTACATTTTTTATAAAAACACAAGCAACAGGTGTCGTGAAATAAAAACAAGATTACGACGTAGGCAAGTTAGTTATTTTATTTAGGTTTACTTTTTGACCAAGGTTTTCATTTTATTTTATGTTAGACAAAGGTACCGTAAGAAAAATCGACATACTTGAACACCTTTATATAATTTCTGAAATTAAACTATAGCATTATCATTTTATTCGTAAATCACTGAAGACTAAATAAATTATATAATGTATTTATAGGTATTGAAATTTATTTCAAGTCTCAGCTTCAAAGCTTCGCGGGTTTCCTCACCACAGATTAATGAATATAGTACTAAAGTACAGATACAATAGGTAACGAAGGAACAAATCCAAGGAACGCTTATACGCTTGACAAACTTCAAATTACTTATTTTTGTCATTACAATTAAAACTCTTTTAGGTTAAAAATAGAGACTATAATACTATAATCAAGAGATATTGTAGCGTTCCACCGACATGTATGGCCGATACCATAGCGTGTTCCTCACGTACCTATTTATTAATAATCAGTGGGCTTCCTTCATTGTATTTGTAGGTACAGAATAAAACGTACGTGTGTTTATATTCACAAATGAATATTTTAGTACTAAAGAATATTAAATAGTACCAAAGCAGAATGCATCATTTTGATAATTGATTTTCAAGACCGCTCAATCAGTTATTGATCGAATCGAATATCTTATATTTTCTAATTACAGAATCCCATTAAAAATCAAACCAGAATTTTGGAAATAGCAACTTTTTGGCTGGAAAAAGGAGCAATGTTTGTTTATATTTTATGGAAAATAATGAAGTTGTACATTAGGTACCTATGTAAGCATAATCGCTTGAAACTTCATCTCTGTAGAGCTTACATGTATACAAACAAACAAATTATTTTTTATTTCAAATAGAGCAAATGGTTTTTATTGCTGTACTATGCAGCATGATAAAAAATGGTTTCATTGTGAAATAAACTCTAAATATCGCCATTACTGGCGTGATTTTGTATGTACAAAGAATGCATAATATTATATACCATGTATTGCGTTCAACGAAAGTACACGATCAACGAAGACGATGATAGTTCAGTTGTAGTGACGTCGGATGCATACCGTGACGAAAGTCGTGGGTTCGAATCCTACAATGAGTTTTCGGTGAAGGAAAACACCGTGAGGAAACCATAGCACAGTGGTAGGGTACTTTGTAGTACCCTTCTAGCTGGCTACCACTCTCAAGTTAAAAATCTGTCGCCAAGCACCTAACGGTGAGTACCGGCAATTCCACTTGAGAGCCAGTTGCTTTTTTGGCATTGTACTAGGTCAGAAGCACATTGGTAATATCTCTGGTATTGCAAATGGCGATAGGCGACGGTAACCACTTACCATCAGGTGGACATAGGAAAAAAAAATACTACCAATAAGGGATTCCTGTAGTAAGCTCCACGAGGAAAATAATGTTACGATGATACGTATGTCGCCGCTGTCGCCGTGTAGTGTATATAATGTATTCTATATAGTATAGATTACCAGTTAACAATTACTATGGAGATCTTTTAAGAAACTTATTCTCTTAACCTTAGTATTTGAATTAAATTAATCTGCTTCGCAACTGAACACCACGACAGGACGAAATACAAATGGAACACTACCTGAGTGCTCCTCTATCCCTGATCCTCTTCTCTGTATGTTGTAGTTACTTGTATCTAGTCTCTCTCTATCCGAGTTGCCTTATCTCTGCTCCTTCCTGTAATATTAAGTACTCATTAGCCTTATGCCACTAAGTAGGTATTCTAGACACTCATCATATTTTATATAAACTTATATATTCAGCAAGATATTAAACTATTGATTATACTCATTACTTTGTGACTTTGATAACGTACTAGTTTCTGTCTAATGACGCTATTATGTAGATACTTGTAAAGTTCTCAGGGAACTATTTATATGACAGCAAAGTCCTAAGTGTAAAGACCCTGTCCATAGCCGAAGCCTTATTCCTGACGACAAAGTCATAAGTACAAAGACCCTGTCCAGTCGAGACAGCGAGATCTAAGCACAGAGACCTTGTCCATAGCCGAAGCCTTATTCCTGACGACAAAGTCATAAGTACAAAGACCCCGTCCAGTCGAGACAGCGAAATCTAAGCACAGAGACCTTGTCCATAGCCGAAGCCTAATTCCTGACGACAAAGTCATAAGTACAAAGACCCTGTCCAGTCGAGACAGCGAAATCTAAGCACAGAGACCTTGCCCATAGCCGAAGCCTAATTCCTGACGACAAAGTCATAAGTACAAAGACCCTGTCCAGTCGAGACAGCGAAATCTAAGCACAGAGACCTTGTCCAAATTATAGACCCGGCCCGCTACGTCAGCGCAGGCCAGGGCCTAGTTGGTACCAACAAATCTAAGATAATATGTGATCATTCTAGTTACTGAATTAGACTACAAGTCTACAAGATTGATTAGCTACAATCTACAATACATTGTCTAGAATACTTATCCTTGAATACTTAGCTTTGAATACTTATCAGTCCTAGAACCTCGCTCGCTGTGGCAACAGCCACGTAGCTGACTGCAGGAAGGACTGCACATTATTTCTTGCTAGTTCAGGTTTAGTTAAGATTAAAGTGCATAGCAAATTCAGAAGTAAACTTTTCTTTGTGACAGATAAAATGGCGCCAAGCGTCCTTTCAGTGTTGCTAGTTATAATTAATATATTTACATTTATGGAATCTCGCGACCGTCCGTCGCGACACTCCCGACGACGACAAAGTTACAGTCGATCCATCAAATCACGCGTCCACTCTTTAATCTGCTCTCGGGCTCTCATGGACGCGTCTCTTACTTTCCTCTTTTCAGGACTTAAAACTTCCTTTCTATTTCTGGTGCTCTCAGGTGTCATTTCAACTTGCAACGTTTCTACTAGAGGATCTTCGAGGAGTTCTATATGTTCTACAGCTTCTGTATGCTCAGGTATCTCAGAAGCATTTCCAGGTTCTGCCATAACCACGGAATGATCGTTCTTCGCAGAGACTTCCATAGGTAGTGAGCGATTAGATTCATTAGAAGAGTCATCAATAGGTAAGTCCATTAATATTTGATTATTATCACTTTTAGCATTAACTTCAGGTACGTCATCTATTTCTAACGGGTAAAGATGACTTATGGAACGAGTAAACTCGGTACCGTTGACATTGACTCTCACCACTCTACACTGACCGTCAGCTCCTTTAAGTATGGATGTAATTTTACCAACCTTCCAGGTCTCTCGGTTTTTATTATCACTCTTAATCTGAACAATATCTCCAACTTTAGGTTCTTCTAGCTTCACTATTCTTGGCTCTTTATGTGAGTGTCGATATCTTTCTCTTAAACTTGGTAAGTACTGGTCTACAAACATGTTTTTGAAGTCTTTCAATATTCTTTGGCCACGTTTCCATCCATCTATAAGAATTTGTTTAGTAGTTGTACCATCTGTACATATCTCTTTATCTATTGGTTCTATGACCAAACATTTACCTAGAGTTAAGAAGTCTGAAGGTGTCAGAACATCTTCCAGGTCAGAATTGACGCTTGTCAATGGTCTCGTATTCAGAACAGCTTCGATTTCCTTCATGACAGTATTAAGTTGATTATCATTCAACATTTGTTTGGTAAGGGTTCTTTTCATACAATGTTTCACTAATGCTACTAAACGTTCATAAAAACCCCCGTGCCATGGGGCCAACTGGGGTATGAACCTCCACTTGATCTTGTTATTAATGCAATAGTTATTAGACATGACTTCAGCAGTTAGCTTGAATTGTGTCGCATTATCTGAAACGATGGTATCTGGTACACCTCTCAAGGCGATAAATCTCCTCATTGCGAGGAGACACTCTTCTGCTGATAAATCTTTGACTATCTCTAAAAGTATAGCACGAACTGCTAAACAAGTATATAAACATATCCATCTTTTCTCTTTCTTATTGTCATTGTTTACATATACTGGTCCTAGGTAATCAATACCTGTGTAGGTGAAAGGTGAACTGTAGTTCACTCTCTCCTGTGGTAGTGCAGGTGTAGACGGTAATTTGAAAGGTCCACCACCATGTTTAATACAATTTGTACATTTCCTTAAGACCTTTTGCACCTGACTTCTTCCATGAGGAATCCAGTATGTTTGTCGTATTAAGCTTAAAGTGTGGTTAACACCCACATGATAATTCTTCTCATGTGTTGTTCGAATCAACCTTTCAGTGAATTCACAATCCTTTGGAATTAACATTGGGTATCTTTTATCAAAAGACCAATTGGCATTTCTCAGTCTGCCCTTGCATCGCAGTATGTCATCAATGTCTTTAAATAACTCAAGGTTACGACTAATGCTAGTTTCTTTACCTTTCACTTCTTCTGGAAAGTATTGTTCTTGTATCCTTTTAATTTCTTGTATATTTATAGTATCAATCCGGATGTCATCTTCTTTAGTATAACTATCATTTTCATTCTCTTTCTCAACTACTGTTGGAATTTGCTTTCTTAGAGGTGGTATATCTGGCTCGATCGTAAGACCCTCCCCAATTAGAAAATAATGTTGGCTCCTACGACTTGACGGCCAAGTCTCGGAATCGTCTGACAAGAAACTTGGTCCAGACAGCCATTTCTCTCTTTCCTTCGTTTGCGTGGTAGGTCTCGTAGCTATATCAGCTGGATTTAACTCCGTTGGAACATATCTTATGTTTAGTGACACGTTTCTCTTTATCTCTTCTATTCTTCTAGCAACGAATGGTGGCAAAAGCTTTTTGGTGTGATACCAATCAATAACTATTTGACTATCTGTCCATAGAGTTATCTGTGTGAAGTTAAGGTCAAGATACTTCATAACATATTTGAGTAAACGACTGCCAATTAATACTCCCAAAAGCTCTAAGCGTGGAATTTTCAGGTTTTCTTTGTCTTTAATAGGTACAAGACGCGACTTGCCTATAACGAATCCTATTTCTTTTCCACATGTCACGTAGACTACAGCTGCATATGCCTTGGTGGAGGCATCTGTGAAGCAGTGTAATTGAATATCCTTGATTTCGTTATTTTGGAAGTAATATCGTGGTACGATAATCTCTCTAATATCTTCGAGATTCTTGGCAATTTCTAACCATTCGTTCTTTAAGTCAGTAGGTAATGGTGTGTCCCATTTAAACTTTCCTATCCACAGTTTTTGCAGAAAGACTTTTGCTACCAATAATTCAGGTACAGCATATCCACACGGATCGTAAATCGAAGCGATGATTTTCAACGTTTCCCTTTTGGTATTCGCATCTTTAAATGTCTTAAATTTCAACTGTAACGTGTCTTTTTCTAAACACCAATTAAGTCCAAGAACTTTTACATTATCTTCTTTATGTTGATCTGTATCTGGAATCGTTTCCATGAATTGTTTAGAATTCGAACTCCACTCTCTTAAGTTCATAGAAATGTCTTCGAACACCCTTTTAGAAGTTTTATACAACATAGTTGCTTCTTTTATGGATTCCGTTCCAGTCACAAGATTGTCTACGTAGATGTCGTTCACCATTTGTTTCAAAATCTCTATATTTGAGTTGGACAGATGATGCTTTAGAGTAGCATTGAGTAGAAATGGACTACATATAATTCCAAACGGAACTCTGCAAAATCTTAGATGTATAAGATTGTCGTATGTGGCTGGTTTAGTAATATCCTTTAGCCATAGAAACCGTGTTACATCCTTGTCCTTTTCGTGTAATGCTATTTGTAAGAATGCCTTCTCGAAATCAGCTGTTATTCCAATTCGACGTGATCTAAATCTTATTAACATTCCAGTTAAGTCTTCCAACATCAGTGGACCGCAGTGTAAACATTCATTTAGACTTTTATTGTCTTTGATCTTTGCAGAAGCATCATAAACAATTCTTATTGGTTTTCCAGGATTGCTGACGCCATGATGCGGTAGGTAATGGATCGGATTATCTAACTCTTCAATCCTCTCACTGTCAGGTATTACTTCTATAATTCCCTTCTCTATTTGTTCCTTCAATGTTTCTTCATAAGCAAGCAACGTTTGTGTCTCTAGACGTTTGAGTAAGTTAACTAGTCTTCCAAAAGATAGACCAAAATTAGATGGTAGGTTTGGTGGATATTCTATCCACGGCCAGCTAACAGTATATCTGTTATCGATTATTTCAATAGTATTATTAAACTGCTTAACAGCTTCTTCATCTCTATTCCCATAGACCTTTCAAGTTACCATTATCTAATGGAAGATCCGGTTGTGTCAATTTACTTTCTACTGCTTGAAAATAAGTAATTACTGATGTCATCACTAGTCTTCGTGTTCGTCTTTCCAGTTAGTATCCATCCAAGTTTTGATTCTATCAAGAATAAGTTGTCATCCAATTTTATCTTTCCACTTAAGATCAGTGTGAAATAGTAATCGTTTCCAATTAAAATGTCTATTTTCGGTGACAATGATCCATCATCAGCCAAGACTGTATCATCTTTCAACTTGTCAAATCTCAAATCCGGGTATGGAACTCCTTCAGATATATGTGGTACTACATTGGCGAACAATGTTATCACGGTGTTAGTTCGAGTCTGTAGATGTAACTTGACAACTGCGCGTTCCACCGCACGTGGTACTTTCGACCCGAAAGTAAATATTGAGAGACTATCTGTATCTTCAACATGAAGGTTAAGTTTCTTTGCTACAGCTTGGGTAACGTAACTTCGTTGGCTGCCGGTGTCCAACAGTGCTCGACAGTTCACATACATTTTGTCTTCGTTCTCATTCCTTGCCTTTACTACAGCCGTTTGTAGTACTGTTGAGCCGCCAGTTACATGAAATATGTTAGTGCTAGTAGACACTCCCTTATTGGAGAAATATTGGGGACACAATGCCCTATTGTGTTTTTCAGTTGATTTGCAATATACACAGAGCTTGTTCTTTCTGCATTGATTCACGCTATGTCCTATGTAGAGACAGTTGTAACACCGACCTCTTAATTTTTCTTTTCTATCATTTAGTGTCTTAACTTTCTGACATTTATCATTGTAATGATTTCCTTGACAGAAAATGCATTGCCATTTTGCTTTCTTTCTTTCTGGAACTTCCTTCTTAAATTCCTTTTCTTCTAATTGTCTTTTAAGCTGTTTCATATTATTCTCTCTATAATTCTGAGTAGTCTTATCCGGCTTGTCTTTGTAGAACTGTCCAAACTTCTTAGCATTATTTTTTCCATTATTAGTTTTATATTCTCTCTTATTAGTTCCATCCCTTTGATTACTTTGCATGACTCCTTTTAGTTTATTTTCTTTTTTATATTTATTATTATTATTCTTGTTGAACACATTTACATGTAATGTCTGAGTAGTATACTCTTCTACTGTATTCTCTTGAGTAATCCTACTGGCATCCTCTCTAGCTGATATGATGATTTCTAAATGTTTTCTCATTTCTTCTATGGTCTCTAGGCTGAGCTTCATCTTCATCTCATATATAATATTTTCTGGAAACTTTTCCATAATGAGAAATCTCAGATGATTGTGGTTTATGTCTTCTCCTAAAGATTTAAGTACTCTAAGATGCTTCTCTACTTCGTTTAAAACGTTTCTTGCCTCAATTGTAGTATTACCCTTTCTTATTTTATATAAAGCAGCATAGTGAGCATCAATGATGTGGTTGGATTTGCCATATCTGTTATGTAATGTGGCAATAGCTATCTTATAATTATTGTTTGTAGTCTCCAAACCTTCGATCGTTCTTTTAGCGTCTCCCTTGAGAGAGGATTTTAAATATAGAAGTTTATCAACATCTGATAAATTCCTGCTTCCAATATTAGAATTAAATTGATCCCAAAATTGGTACCACTCGAGGATATCACCCCCAAATTCGGGTAGATTTAATTTGGGTAGCTTGCAGGATAAAGTAGAATTCTTCAATGTTTGTGAGCTATCGCCGCTATTGGTTTTAGTTCCTTGTAATTTAATAGTTAATTCGGCCAGTACTTCTTCAGCCTTTAATTGGCTTTCACTAAATGATGACACATCATCCGCCGACGGGTCAGTACTCATGCGAAAATAATTATGAAGTTCAGAGTTGAACCGACATATGGACATTTCCAATTTTTTAACTACAACCCCTGCCTCTTCTACATTGTCAAGTCGATCAATGAACCTGAGAGCCTTAATAGTTAATTCATCTAACTTTGATATGATTAGTTGCAATCTTTGCAACATTACTACTTCCATGTTGATTCTGGAAATTGCAAGGTAAAATACTTTTTCAACCTTCAAACTTGGTTTCATTTATTATTTACTCAAAACAGCTTTAAGTTTTATATAATTGTCGGAAATTTATAAATAAATAATAGGTAAGTAATAAGTTTTTCGACGCATATGAATCATCATGAATACGCAAATTAATAAATGTACGCAAGACATTTAATACGCAAATTGATATAATATCACCACTACGCTTTACATGATATAGATACGCCAGTATACGCCAAACAAGTACTTACTGAAACATAATATGTTAAATTATATCTTTACAAACAACTAGGCAGTATACGCTTAAAGCCATTGCGCTATTACGCAAAACTTGCTTAGGTACTTACAAAATTTGCTAATTTTGTCAGAATAAACAATAAATTTTTAGTAAAACAATTTCTACGCATTTATCGCATACGCATGTGCATCGCCTTCGTTCCATATCTCATGTAGCAATTCAATTTATATTAAAATAATATATTAATTATTTTAAGTCTCTTGACTTAAATTTTATTCTATAATTCTCATTTAATGTCAGATAAATCAATGTTTATTAGGTATCTCTGCAGCACTCTTTATTTATTTAATTTGCACTTGCTTCCATATACCCATAGGTTGGAAGAACAAAGCTCAGTGTAACAGTTTCATAATATAATAATATTACTTTAATATAATTTTATTGGTCAATAAATATGATCAATATTCTCTTCGAACAGTACATTAACACTTGTACTGTGTGTGTACACACAATGTAAAAAATTTAAGTTGTGTTCTGCTTTCATCTTAATGTATAAATAAATAAAATAGCCTTTTATTATTCATCTTAATACACATAACTCTCAACATATTTGCTTTACAGCCCATCTTTATCCGCTGTATAATTTATCAACATGACAACTGTCATTATTATTATTAGTAGTGAGGTAAGTACACCATGACTGATACAGACTGAAGAATAAGTCTGACAACCAGACTGGTTTAAGTCTTCTAACCAAACTTGGAAACAACTCACAGTGAAACCGCTTTACCACTATGTATGTCCTGTATGGGAATCGAACCCTGGACTTCCAATTAGAAAGATAATGCTCTATTCTTGTCTAGGAATCGAACCCAAGACATCCTAGTAGAATTGAAGCCTTCACTATTATAGTTTATCATGAATATGACAGATTAGGTACTAAAGTTGTCTTAAGTTTATTACTTTGTTTGTTAATACTTTGATTATGTTTACATACCTCTCTTTCCTATAGAAACAGACAAGATAGTTGTGAGGTAACTCCTTCTCAAAGTCTTTGAAAGGTACTCTTACTTATTTGTATTATTCTGGAAACCATCGAAACAATTATAATCATAGGCCCTTACTTCTTACAGGTAACTAGGTAAGTATCTATCATAGTGTGTACTGTGTATTCTTTCTTATACTTTAGATATTGACATGGTTTTACTAGTAACTCGTTCACTAACTGGTATGAGCTTTGATACTTACTTATAGATCTGATACCAAAACTTAAGTTTAAATTACTTGGGGAAAACATACATACAATACAACAAGTAGCCTGTATTGATACTGTAAATACCAACATACTTAGGCCTATCAAAACAATATCGCATCGTTTTTGAATGAAATTGCATGATAAGACATAGATACCCTTTGCAAGTTTTCAAATCGCTGATATATTCGATTTGAAAACTATTTGCTGTAGGAAAGCATGATACCTACATACTTTTATTCAGTCTATCTGTTTGCGATGTTTAGATTTTATCAACGAAACTGAGGAATTAAATGCTAGAAAATTCCAATAGGTAGGTACCTAACAAAGCGAATTGTTTTCGGAAAACTTACCAATTTGTTCTCAGTGAAGTAATTATTGTGTAATTTTTGCCAGTATAAACTTTCCAATATTCTTGTGAACTTGCAGAACACTTTACTTACTTATTTATTACTTTACTTTGCAAACTTTCAAAATCTGTGAAGTACCGGTACAACTTTGTTTGGCAACAAAATGACGCGTTCTTTTTTCTATTCTTGGAATTCAGTGCGTACGTACATACATGTGAATGTGTGTGTGCAAAAATCTCGGAATCCCGATTGAATGTGTGAAGTCAAAACAACAATCATTTGTTTATTTTTAAAGTGTTATAATTTTATTTATTAGTCAGTTTTTATTGTATATTTTATCACACTATTAATTTTCTATATTTGTAAATATATTTATTTGTTTAATTATGCTTTAGCTTAGAAAATACTAAAGAATATTCTTATCGTCGATTCTATAGATTCTATACTTCAATTTGACACTTCCGTTTTTACGGGAAACGAATTCTTACGACGACATAAATTCGTCTTTTATTATAATAGACACGTCATATAAATATGAAACAGAACACAACAGATTGATTAAAATATACTACCAAGCAATATATTTATTCACACAATTAATTTACTCAAGAATAAATTGTCGTCTACGCAACTACTTATATCGCAAAAAGTGCACACTAACGCCATCTATTGAGCAGACGCCGTAATAATTATTAGGCAGAGAAAATGCAACTCCAAATTATTATTCCTACTTTCTTTACAGGATCAGGGACTTTGGATTCACTAGGAAGAATTATCCCAGCACCTCCACCATGTCGCCGCTGTCGCCGTGTAGTGTATATAATGTATTCTATATAGTATAGATTACCAGTTAACAATTACTATGGAGATCTTTTAAGAAACTTATTCTCTTAACCTTAGTATTTGAATTAAATTAATCTGCTTCGCAACTGAACACCACGACAGGACGAAATACAAATGGAACACTACCTGAGTGCTCCTCTATCCCTGATCCTCTTCTCTGTATGTTGTAGTTACTTGTATCTAGTCTCTCTCTATCCGAGTTGCCTTATCTCTGCTCCTTCCTGTAATATTAAGTACTCATTAGCCTTATGCCACTAAGTAGGTATTCTAGACACTCATCATATTTTATATAAACTTATATATTCAGCAAGATATTAAACTATTGATTATACTCATTACTTTGTGACTTTGATAACGTACTAGTTTCTGTCTAATGACGCTATTATGTAGATACTTGTAAAGTTCTCAGGGAACTATTTATATGACAGCAAAGTCCTAAGTGTAAAGACCCTGTCCATAGCCGAAGCCTTATTCCTGACGACAAAGTCATAAGTACAAAGACCCTGTCCAGTCGAGACAGCGAGATCTAAGCACAGAGACCTTGTCCATAGCCGAAGCCTTATTCCTGACGACAAAGTCATAAGTACAAAGACCCCGTCCAGTCGAGACAGCGAAATCTAAGCACAGAGACCTTGTCCATAGCCGAAGCCTAATTCCTGACGACAAAGTCATAAGTACAAAGACCCTGTCCAGTCGAGACAGCGAAATCTAAGCACAGAGACCTTGCCCATAGCCGAAGCCTAATTCCTGACGACAAAGTCATAAGTACAAAGACCCTGTCCAGTCGAGACAGCGAAATCTAAGCACAGAGACCTTGTCCAAATTATAGACCCGGCCCGCTACGTCAGCGCAGGCCAGGGCCTAGTTGGTACCAACAAATCTAAGATAATATGTGATCATTCTAGTTACTGAATTAGACTACAAGTCTACAAGATTGATTAGCTACAATCTACAATACATTGTCTAGAATACTTATCCTTGAATACTTAGCTTTGAATACTTATCAGTCCTAGAACCTCGCTCGCTGTGGCAACAGCCACGTAGCTGACTGCAGGAAGGACTGCACATTATTTCTTGCTAGTTCAGGTTTAGTTAAGATTAAAGTGCATAGCAAATTCAGAAGTAAACTTTTCTTTGTGACAGATAAAATGGCGCCAAGCGTCCTTTCAGTGTTGCTAGTTATAATTAATATATTTACATTTATGGAATCTCGCGACCGTCCGTCGCGACAACGTACCCAACCCTTCGATTTTTTACAATATAAATATGCATTACGGACGGATTGACGGAAAGACAGAGATTGTTTTCACAATTCTTTCCCGTAAACAATATTTTTTAAAAGAATATTGCTGTGTGAATGATTTAAAAGATAATTATGTCTATGAAAAACATAATTGTAACACACAAGGCGCCCATGTATTTTGATAGATGATTAGACCTTTCGATACAGTGCTGCCACCTCGTGCAGCTTACTACAGACAGAAAACCCCAAAGACATACTATACGTACCGTAGTAAAAACCCTCATTCGATACGGACGTTAGTGTACTCTGTATTAAAATTACGATTGGATATGTCATTCTCACTCACTGGCAACTGGAACGTAGTAATTAATTCTCTTTGGCAACTGGCAACAAATGTAACAATTGTCAAAATACTGTCAAAAAAGTAAAAATAAAAATGGTGTGCTGGAGCGCCCTAGGTCGATCTTTTGGCATAAATTTGCTGAAAAATAATGTAAAATCACCATATTTAGTTAAAAATGTAGCCTTTTCAACAAATAAAGCCTTGTTTGGTGGTCATGGACATCAAACAATGGCTATTCAGCCATCCAGGTATGGAGTCTTCCGCAGTGATTACCTAACCATTTGTTTTGATTATGATTACTTGTTAATCATATTCATTACGTTTTTAGACCCAAACCTTATTATTATTGACATAAATAATGGTCACTAATATCTTCATAAATCTCTTACAAGGATCTTCATAACCTTAATTTTACAGATGGCAGTGGCATAAATTCAAAGATATGTTCCACTTTTACATGATGCTTGGGTTGATCCCTGTGGGCGCGATAATATTTTACACTAACGTGTTCATTGGACCGGCCCAGCTGACGCCCATCCCTGAAGGCTACAAACCCAAGCACTGGGAGTACCACCGTCACCCAATAACTAGATTCATCGCTCGCTATATCCATAATAGCCCACAGCAGGTAATGATCTTTTGGTTGTATAATTTAGCATACATAACTAACTGATAACATGGCACTTTAATTGAGGACCAAGTATCTGAATCATTTTTCATTCTGGTAATAAAAATCATTTTCAGATACACATTTATCATGTTTATAACAGGAATGAAATGGATGAGGAAAAGATTATAGAAAATTAGATAATATTTTGAGGTTTTGATTACTTTTTGTCACAATTTGACATAAAATGAGTTGTTTAAGATAATTTCAGTGTTGAATTAGAAATATACACTTGGCATGACAACAATTGCACCTCTCAAAAATTCTCTTCTAATTACATAAAGTTTTCTCTCTTGGAACCGTTGGAGTATCCAATGAACTGAAAATCGGCTGAGAAGGAGTTGCCAAGCAACATCACACTGCCATAGGCTTGAGCAGTTTCATGTTCAGTAGTATAAATTTTTTTCTTTCTGGATCTGTTCACAAATGTGTTGTCTTTAGAGTCTGGAGGGCTAATGACTCGCATTTGACCTGTGTCAACCATTTTATAACCTTTTACAACAGAAGTGCACACAAGAAGTGCGTCTGTAACAAGCACATTTTGGCAATATTTTTTATATGTCTCACACTCTGAAGATTTGTTTTGTTTTTTAAATGTAATTATTGTTAACTCTGTTACAGGAATATGAAAAATTCTTGCATTTCCTTGATGAAGAAAAACAGAAGATCAAACTGAGGGCTCTGGAGAAGGCGATAGTTGCGAAGATGGCTGAGCGTAATGATTACCAAGCATACTATTACAAACCTATGGTCAACAAATACCTTCGTATCAATAAGAAGACCGGTGAAGAGCTATGGGATCGTTTGGGTGATGACTACAAAGATTAAACTTGCAAATGAGCTGTGTTAGTATATATTTAGTAATCAAGTGAATTTGTTAAATATTTCAATGTAGATAAATAAAACTTTTGATTGTTGCTACATCAGTTTTTCTTAGCTCTACCAAAATGGAACAGTTTTTCCAACTTGAAACATTTTATTGATGTATTTATTTGTTGTTAATTTATTTACCTTTTTGGTCTATGACTTTCCTCAGATTTCAGAGTAATTTGTATTTAGTTTAATTACAATGTCAATAAGTGATATTTGGGCGAAATAAAAGAATAAGACTATGGTAACATTGTTATTTATTTTACAGGAAATTTCTAACGATTGACAATAATAAATTCCGACAGTGGAACCCTTACAAAATTAATGTCAACACTTACCTAGCAATATGCTAAATGCGATCTGATATGATTCTACCTTTATCCTTTAGGTACTTTTAAAATATTAAGATTATTGTTTAGAATAGTTCATGGGAGTTTTAAAGATTTTGTGACAGTCAAGAAATATAAATGTTATGATACTTTAGATTTTCCTGAAAATGTGGTATCAATTAAAATAAGAATTTAAAGGATTATTTTACTATAAAAATAATATGTTCAGTGGGTATTGATAGATTCGCACCAAATTGAGACAGGTAGTAAAATATTATTATCATTTCAAAATGTACTTTACTTCATCTGAGGTAGGTAGCAAATGTAAAATGATTATGAAAATAAATTTCTAATTTAAGCCTAAAGAAAGCTTATAGTCAAATTAAATACGAACAAATCAGTTTCTACGTTTTAATAAATAAATAATTTGGAATGCACAAAGCTCTTAACTACACTGTTACACAAGTAAATTACAAAACGATATGATTTCATTATCCCATTCTTTCAGTCTTCGCAGTTTGTAGAGTTCCAACTATGACCCAACAACTATGTACTTAGATTGCTTTTCATATAACATTTTGACAGTAAAACTATTTACATCATTCCTAATATAAATAACAATTTCGAGTAGAAATTGCAACTAAACTACATAATATAAACATAATTGTATAAATTAGTATAAAAGCGTAAACAGAATAACTTTTCCAAACGAAGTAAAAAAATAAAATGTAAACTAACAATAACTTATTTTACTGTAAGTTTGCAATATATTGTATGGACTACGACTGTATTTAAATATATGCTATTTAAAATTGTTTATGACGATTCCTCAATAATTAACAATTCTCAAATTCTAATATTTAAGACGGCTACGAGTTACTACAATGTAAAATTTAAACATTATGATCTTTATTTGGTTTTTTCTTTTTCAGCTTGCGCCGCTAGCTTTGCCTCTTTTTTGGCTTTTTTCTTTTCTTCCTTCGCTAGTAATTTGGCTTGTCGCTCCTCTTCCTTAGCGATTAATTTAGCTTGTCTCTCTTCCTCTTTAGCTTGGAGTTTGGCTTCTTTCTTCGCTTCCTTCTCAGCTTTGAGCCTCAGTTTTTCTTCTTTCTTTCTCTCTGCTATTTCGTTCTTTCTATTGTCGGTGGTTTCGTCTTTTTTGCTTTTCTCTTCATTTTTTGTGTTCTCGTCGTCCTTTTTCTTCTTATCATCTTTCTTTGCTTTCGATTTGGGGTTATCTTTTTTCTTATCAGTCTCTTTGCTATGATCTCGGGATTTGGGCGGGTCATCTTTGTTCGACGGTTTTAGAGGCCGGAAGAAGTGTTGTTTATCCTTTTGCGGTGAAGTTTCTAATTGCGTCACTATTTTTTGGGCACACCTGTAACACATATTCCATTATTAATTAATTAAAATTTAAAAGGAAATTTCTTTCATGTAACCCATTTTAAAGGACTTATTTATTTCAAATAGTACGAGACCAATAATTATTGAAGACACGATAACTAAGAATATCCTCATCTAATGACTTTGGGTAGGTATAGATTTCCACAAATGATGTAAAAATTACCTTATCCTAGTAGAAGTAGAGGCAGCAGCGGCACTTTCTCGTCGTCCTTCGCGGAATTCTCTCTGGAACTCCCTGATTGGAGGGAGTCGGCCTGAAGGTTCTCCCGCAGCCGGCCCCCCTGTGTAACTGTGGACTTGATATTCTTGCAGTCGAGCCTGGAAAATAACAATTAGCTTAGTTATTTATTAGGAACACAAAAGCTTCAATTTTAGGAAACCAGGAAAATATATACCATCACATGCTGCTGTTGTGAATGGTTCTTTGTAGTTTTAAAAATAATAGCCATCGGCATCGGTTCGGGCGCGGTATGAATTCACATCTGTTGTACTAGACAATACAAATATAGTACCTTTGTATCAATTATTTTATTGCTTGATCGTATTAGGGACACACGAAATAGTTACCTACTACTACGTATCTAAGTAATATACCTGCATAAGATACCATTAGGTAGGTAGGTACTTATTTTAGATACTGTTTAAAATCAAAATCAAAATCAAAAACTCATTTATTCAGTTTAGGCCCTAATAAGGCACTTATGAATGTCAAAAGTTACAGTTTTATAATAGACTCTACTACCGGTTCGGAATACACTTGAACTGAGAAGACTCCGGCAAGAAACTCAGCAAGGCTTCTTTTTTTTGTGGATCTTTTTTTTTTTGAATTTATGTAATTACAGTTGTTGTTTTAAATATACATAAACTTCATACAATTATCACTTGGCCAGGGGGCTGCAAGTGCAGAGGGAAGCTACTACAACCATATATTCTTGTCTTCTATGTAATGAGCCACCTTATAGTAGGCCTTGTCAATCAACTTATGTTTAACATACTCTTTGAATCTATTATAAGACATCTTAGTTACTTCATATGGGATTTTATTATAAAAGCGAATGCAGTTCCCGAGAAAAGACTTATTGACTTTCGCTAGCCTGAATCTAGGTGTAACAATTTTATCTTTATTTCTTGTATTTAGGTTATGGCGGCTACTGTTTGTGTCAAATAGATTTAAATTTTTACGGACAAACATAATATTTTCAAAAACGTATAGCGACGGTAAGGTTAAAATGTCAAATTCCTTAAACCGAGTTCGTAAGGATTCGCGAGGACCCAAGCAATAGATTGCACGAATGGCCCTTTTCTGCAAGATAAAGATTGATTCCAAATCCGCAGCCGAGCCCCATAGCAGAAGACTGTAGGACATTATACTATGGAAATACGTAATGTAAACCAACCTAGCTGTAGCCACATCTGTTATATGTCTAATTTTTCTAACTGCAAAAGCGGCGGAACTCAATTTACTAGCTAAGTTTTCTATATGAGGACCCCATTGTATTTTACTATCTAATGTTATGCCGAGAAAAACTGTCCTATCAACTAGTTCGAGTCTAACATCATCGACTAGGACATGACTGTCATTCCTAGCAACATTGGGGAGAGTAAACCTTATACACTTAGTTTTAGAGGAATTAAGCATGAGGTTATTGGCCGCAAACCATTTCGATATAGTGGATAACGTGTTATTGAGTTGCGTAAGTTCTGTGTCTTTTCTATCCACTTTAAAGATTAGAGAAGTGTCATCAGCAAATAAAACTATATCGCACAATTCATTTACCATATAGGTTCTTAGTTGTTATCTACCTACTGTCTACCTTGTTTTGGATGGGAGGGTTTAATCTGTAGTAAATACCTATAGGTGTTTGAATCAGTGTTAATGAGTCTGAAGGTGATAAAAACGCAAAGCCTAGAAAGGAACTGGCTTTTAAGTGCAGCTGTCGGAACACACCGGTGTTGCTTGGCGACAGAATTTCAACTCGGTAGCCAGCTATGCGGCCTACCACAAAGTATGCTACCTCCGTGGTCCGTGCTATGATTTCCTCACGATGTTTTCCTTCACCGAAGGCTCAAGCTCATTGTAGGATTCAAACCTGCGACTTCCGTCACCGTATTCGACTACCTAATACTTTAATATCATCGCCTTAAACCTTTTACTCTGTCTCCAATTAAGGCGCCTTCATTTTAAGCGGATTTGTAAAAGTGGGTTTGAAACCTTCATGCTATGATGCTGGGATCGCCTCAGAGAGTTGGAGGCTGGCTGTCTCGGCCGCGGCGGCGTGGACACACTCGGAGCCCGGGGTACCGCTCCGAGACACGCTCCCCCACACTTCGCGCCTCCGCACAACTTTGTCGAGCAGCTATTCACCACGTTGCCTCCGCTGTTCGACGATACAGAAGACACTCCTGGAAAAATATAGAATCGAATCGAATTGCAAGTTGTAAGATTGTTGGCACAGAGTACCTACTATTCCTAATCATCTGTGTCATGGATGAATAGAATTAAGAGTAGGTGAACCTTGTAATAAAAGAAGAGTATCATATCATATGGTATTGAGATACCTACTTGTTCAAGGAAGACGTAACCACAATTTTGGGCATCGGGAAATTATAGTGTAACAAGTTTTTGTTTCTTATCCCGCCTGCCTTATGGACTGCGGTTGTACATCTAAAATTCTTAAATGTTCTTACCGGAGAGGGAAGACTCGCCGCTCGTTACGGAGTAGAGGGAAGCGGACGCGGGCACGGAGCGAGCGCCCATCGAGTAGCTCGACACAGAGCCCGGCACTCCCCAAGATTTGCCGCTGCCGCTTGACACCTGCGATTATTGAGTTTTTGTTTAGGATAATATTCTTTTATATTACGAAGGTACCAGGGCTGTTTGGTATTTTCGTCGTTGGGGTGGCTCGGGTGCGAAAGCCAGCTTGCGCCCAAAATAATCATGCACATCGCGAGACGTATGACAATTGACGCGTGCCGAAACGACATGCGATCTTCAGTAAAATTATACGTAGATAGGTACCTATACACCTCCGGGCCAATAAGTAGGACAGTTCATCTATTATTTTCTCCTCCTAAATCCTCCTAAAGCCTCTCATAGATTAGTCAATGATAAGTAGAAAAATATAGACTCACAATCTGGGATCTAACACATGTAACCTAAGTAGGATCTATAGGACTTTTAAATTATGGTACTGTCTGCCTACCTGCCAACTCTTGCTGGTGACAAGCCGTGGCGCCTGCCGCAGCCGCAGGATCTTGGCGCGGCAGATGACACAGCGCAGTGGCAGCAGGCGCTGGCTCACAGCCATCTGAATAGTCTTCACGAAACACCGTCGGCACACCACTCGGTGGCCGCACGGAGATGTCTGCATCGTTGCCTTTGCGTTCACACATATTACACACTGGAAAGAAAGAGGATACGACTTACGAGTGTGAACTAAGAATATTTTTTCCAAATCCAAAAGCAAATTCTGAAAAAGTGAAAATATGTCTGAAAGTGGTAGGTAAGCACAACCCAAGCCTAGAAGGGAATTGGCTCTCAAGTGCAACTGTTGGAAAATACCTGTGTAAGTGCGTAAGCGCTTGGCACTAACACTACATTTTCAATTCAACAAATTAAGTATAGGTAGGTACTACAATACATATATCCGAAGCTGAAATAAATTAATATATGAACGTGTTACATAGGGAGGAGGAACAATCCCTCTGCTATAATTGAATGCCGATTGGTTCGTTAGGTTAGTAATCTCGCTATCAGAAAAAGGACATCTCGAACGCGATTGTCGATATCGATGTAATTTCAATACCTATACGGGTTTTATTCGTGATAACATTTTGCCATCTGGCTGAATGTTGGTTTGGCTCTAACAATTTCAACAATTCTGCGAATCCATGATATTTTCCATGCAACACGAGCTACACTTTCGCTGACTTCAAAACAGTCAGATTAGAGTTCATACATAGTTATTTTATGTTTTTTTTGTGTCTTTGAAGGCGGTTCTATTTTTGTCAAAAGTTTTTTATTTTATAAGATTTTTCATACAAAATGAACATACATAAGCAGCGTTGATAAAAGTAATGGCAGTTTGTTGAAAATCAAGATTTTTGAAGATGATAAATTAAATGTTTTTAGAGATGGCATCAAATTCTTTATTATACAAGACGAGTAGGTAGGTAGGTACAGGAGCATACCATGTATGACAGAGTAGAAATAAAGGTCGAACTTAAAGTCAAGTGGATAGTTACTGCACTGTGAAATTAAATGAACCCACGTTCCCGGGATAAAAAGTAGCCTATATGTTATTCCAGGGAATGATCTATCTATGTGCCAAGTTTCATCCAAATCCATTCAGTAGTTTTTGCGTGAAAGAGCAACAAACATACATACATACAAACTTTCACGTTTATAATATTAGCAGGATTCAAATAGACCTCCCAGGCACATATGAATTGTCTGACTCTAATGCACAGTTCGGAAGGAAAGGAGCCTTTTGTGTGTTTATTAGGTGTAGGTACTTATTAGAGTTTGTTGAGTCTTCCTTGTTTTGTACTATTGCTCCCTATGCATTTAGTTGTAGGTACCATCAAATCCAAAATCCGATTAGTATTTAAATAAACTGTATTTTTTTAAGACAACTAAAAACAAGAAGCGTTGCAAAAAAATATCTACAATACATAAATCTTATTTTTTCAATTCGTGGCAATTTTGATGTAAGTAAACATGCACCAAAAGAGAAACAAATGCATTAGACACAGTATTATAGGCTATTAACTCGAGATAGTTAAATGGCATTTATTAAGACATTGTCTAGGTATTTGTTAAAACTTTAACTATTTTGCAATTAGGTCAGATATGGCCAGTTGGCTGCTACGTTAACTAACTATTACCTTGAACCGCGTCAAGGTAACGTCGGATTAAAATTATTAGGCTCTTGTTTTGTTAATTTTATAAATTCATTTGATTAAGTAGATACCTACTAGTTATTTTTTTTCTACAATTCAATAGCGTAGCCTTTAAATGGCCTTGTCTATAGATTTCATTGAGATTGATTCTATCTTTTAGATACCATACCTATTAAAAGTTATTATTTTGTAATTTTTATTAACTAATACATTTTGTGTGTTTAGAAAATGGCGAGAGAACTATTCCTGACTAGCTTTCCATCTCGTGGTTGCACCCGCGATCCTATTTCGTCCCTTATAAAGGGGTTGAATTTCCTAAAACTGTTTCTTGGTCCTCATCCACATTATAAAAGAAAATCTTGTGCAAGATGTCACTTTCCAGTTAGTCAGTCAGTCAGTTTTTCCTTTTAATCCTAGCAGAGTTTGTTAGGACTCCTAACTTATGATGGGAGGAACTAAGTACTTATAATAATACATATCTCTACTTAATTGTTGCTTACCTCTTCCTCTGGTGAGGATGCTAACTCAGGTTCATTCTCTTCCAACTTATTGAGCAATTTGTCCTGAAATAAAAGAAATAGCCTTTTAAAACTTATATAAGTACCATTTTTTTTCTTTTCGAACTCTTCTGTCCGGTTTTTATGTGAGAGGGGAATAGCAATATCTACCAAGCAAGGGATTGTCATGTGTTGCTTTGTTTAAAAATATAAAGTAAGAAAAGATGGTAGAAATATGGTAAAGGTCACCATAGAATTAGAACAAAAGAAAAGTTATTTATTTCTTACAGCTTAGCTGCTAAGTAGACTCGAAGTAAAATTATAAGTAGAAATAATTTGGACATAAAAATAACACAAAACAAGTTAAAGGAAAATAACTTAGAATTAGATGAATTGTAGTCCAACCACGTCGGAAAAAAATCTGCAGTCACGGTTGGTAATTTTATGAGCCTCTAAGCTTTGTTTACATGTTTCTTGGAACATACAAGTTCTGATTCACACAGTATAGCCAATTAATAAGCATAATAATATTATAATAAAGTTAATAATTTATCTTTTCGAGAAAATAATATGAGAGGTTTTGTTAATGTAAACCTGTGTATGTACCTTTTATGAAATGTGTATAGGTAATTAATTACATAGGTTATTATATAGGTAGGTATTTCATAACTTAATCTCATACATACTACCAGGTAAAGCTACCAGCAAAGATCAGGCTAGGCCATTTACTACAGTACTGTGTGTAGACACCACTAAACGAAAATAAATACATAAGTACTATTTTTTCCGGTAAGTAGTGTTTTATATAGGTACCTACAATTACCGATAATCACACAATATATTTTATAATATCTTTTAAATTAATAATAAAAAAAACATCCTCGTTGTCCAAAAAAAACAAACAAACAAACTCTTCAGCTTTATTAGTAAGTATAGATGGATAGATATACCTATACCTATATCAGGTGGGCCGTATGCATGTTTATTAAAACTACAAAAACAACCTAAAAAAACTACTACCAAGTACCTACTTAAAAAAACAAAGTTCAAGGAATCAATGGATATTTTATTTAACTAATATTAAATTTTTGTGTGTGAACTTCAATCTATAAGGCCTACGCGTACGCTTGAATCAATCGGCCTACGCCATTAATCAAATTACCCTTTTATTAAAATTGCTTACATTAGACAGATTTATTCAACAGGTTTTACGTTCGTTGACCTTTTAAATATAGTAATTTTCCATCTCATAGGTCATAAATAATAAAGGTAAATAATACCTACGAAGTTTTTCGTTGTGCGTCAAATTTAACCTAGGTACCTAATATTTACCTAGTTTCTGCCTCGCCGGATCACCCGCGTTCCAGGATGAAAAAAAAATTTATGGTTGGATTATGTGAAGATGATATGAGTAAGAAACGATATAATTGATAGAAAGTATGAATGAAAGAATAGTAGGTAGTTACGGCTGATTGATTCAAGGTAGTTACATATTGCGCCGACCCCAAGTGATTGGGAACAGCGGGCGGGCAGATGAAGATAAATATCCTATCTTCATCTGCCACGGCGTGATTGACTAACAAACTAATAAATCCTACTAAAAATCATCACAGTGAAGTTCGTTATATCGGAAATCCTCTAAAACTCTCGGAAATAATTCCAACCCATCAACTACTATAAATGACACCTACGTGTTATTTATCTAATTTATTAATTCATTCTTTATTAAATCCTTCAACTTTGTTAATATTTAAACTCACAAGCTATGTCGATGAAAAAAAAAATACTTCTAATTTTTTTTAAGTCAAAGTCATAATCAGCTCTATATGCTTTCTTCGATAACTTAAAGCTGTTTTCCGACTTAAACAGGCTTAAACCGACTTCAAAAAGGAGGAGCTTATCAATTCGTCGGAAATTATTTTATTGTTTTTATGTATGTTCCCCGATTACCTAATCGAAGACGCCTCGACCGATTTGGATAACCGTTTAGACCGTTAGTTGTATTCTTTGATGAGAAATAAAATATTTTGTTTATTAAAATTAGATCCCTAATTCTAAACTCAAAAAGCCGAATGAAATAAATTATTAATCAGTATATCTGCATCAATAGTAACGCTAATATTAAATAGCTAGTTTCGTAAGAATGCACAGTTCTGTTCTCAATTTGGGTAAGATTGTCTGTCTGGCTGATTAACAATAATTTTATCGGTGAAATCAATTTGTCGGAAATAATTTGCCGGTTTTATATTATCTTACAGAATAGATTGCGTAATTATGGCCGCCATCGGCATCGTGAGGTTGGGTTACAGTAAAACAACTGAACAGTTACCAAATAACCATCGAACCGATGACTAGTCTTAATCAATACATCCGAAAGTTTGTAAGATTTGAAAATAGTGCGAGTTTGTGCCGCGGCTATACAATATCACGCACATGCGTATGCGCATATATGCGGAAAAACGAATATAATAAGTATAATATTATCGAATTTGTTATTTGACGTTTGAGTATGTAATTCATCAGTAATATAAAAAGATATATCCTAATTTTGCATCTCGGTAAACAGACCCAAAAATATTGTTTTCTGTCGTGGCTTATGAGAAGATAAACCTTTTTATTTAAAAAGAAAATAAAATTACATACATATCGCTTAGAATGCACGAAGGATCAAAGTCACGCAGTGATTAAAAAAACCACCTTCATATAAGTAGTGGATTTCCGCGTATGATTGCAGTGGACTGTGTAACATAATAAACCGAGGTTCCCTGAGGCGGACGACTAAATCGAAAACTCTGGGAAAATAAAAAAAACATTTTTAACGAGTTCTGAAGCATTGTGCCGGGTCTATTGTGCCGTGAAAATTCTACTTGCCGGGACTCGTTACTGGGAAAATGCATCGTTGGGTTTTGAGGTGTTGTTTTCTGTCGACTGAAGTGTTCTAATAGTCTTCTCTCGTCTGTGATCTCTGTAATATGGTTGTAAATGCGACTTCTTGTCAGTTGGCATCCTTTTTCATAGGTGAGTTTTAAAAAATATTGATTTAATTTTATTCCAGTGGTTCTCAAATGTTTTACAGCCCTTCAAAGGGCATGGTAAAGTATAGTCCATATATTTTTTATTTTATTATACATACATATACATACCTTTATTTATTCTTAATCTTTAGTTAGTGTTTGAAGTATTATAAAATCATTAAATATAAAATGTACGCATGTAAACAATTCATAATGTAGGTTACGAATTATTTAGATTTTTTCTAAACCATACTTAAATCAGTTGTCTGGCGATCAATAAGATCGGACAGTGGCGATTATTTCGGTCTACTGCATTCCTCGATTTGTTTATTTAACTGCACCCATTGAGTAAAAAGTTTTATAAAAACTTAGTTTAAAGATATGACTGTAGCTATTGATCGATTGATTCAACCCATGAATGAATGTCAACTGGGGCAATAACCTTGTTTCTATGTTAATTATATTTCATGGTTTGCGTAGGTTAGTAATACATTATATTATCTTATAAATATAGGTACTTATGTGTAACATTTATTTTAATTATTTTGTACCTAAAACTGTTTCTATTTTCTTGAAAAAAAGAATCCGGAAATCACATAGATATTTAATTTTGACATTAGATAATTGCTTATCTTCTAATGTAAATATTTATGATTATCATAATTATTAAATCTTGTGTTAATTTACGGACCTTTAGGCCTATATGTATTTACTTTTAGATATACTATTTTGTATATGGCTGTTTGTGTCCTAAATAAATAAAATAAAAACAAAATTATGTCTTAGAAGTATTCAGTAGGTAATCAGTTCGTAGTTGGTAAGAAAATCGACAAAGTAATGATATAGAATGAAATGACATCACGTGTATCTAATGTATCTATTATAGATACAGGTATATGAGATTATAGAAGTCTGGTCATACATAATAAGTAATATGGTAAGACATGCATGTCTGACATGTAATCACAATTTTAGACTAAATAATACAGTTTATTTAATCTTGGGCTACAATGGTATCAGTCTTTATATATTCCTATGACAATATTATTGTTCTTAGCAAAAAAAAATGTTATGAGTTTAAGGTTTTTATAGATCTGTTTGTATGTCTATAGTATTCAGTTTTTTTTTATTTGATAACGGGTTTATTCGATGATTCTTAGGTTTGTTTAAATTTAACGTTTCGATAACATTCAGGTAAAGTACTTCCATTGTACGGATTGTGTTTACTATTTGGTACAACGGATATCATCGGGCCAAGTGGATACATAGAGAAGGACAGTGGTGGGTGTCATCTCTCTTCTCCTCATCGAGGATAAGGGGTTCACTAAGCAAAAACATTATGCGAGAACAAACATAAAAAAAAACATACAACCTCATTGAGAACCTCCTTTTTGTTAAGGAAGTTCAAAATTACCCATATATATGAGCTCATTTCATAATGTTTAGGGATTATGTTTAATTAGTACTATGGTTCCAAAATAAAAAAAAATATAGCAAGCCTCAAATAAAAACAAACCATAAAAAAAAACTTACCTTACCAAGTTACAATGCTCTACTTACTACTATCATAGTAAAAAAGAAAACTATTACATTGCCCTGAGTACAAGAAAGCTCAGCAAGAAAACTGAGTACAGAAAAAGGCAATTTTTAACTAGAAAAATAATCGGAATGTTCAATCAATTTATAAATTTCTAAATCATATAATAAAATCCGCTTAGTCATCCTGAACCCGCTTATGGCAATTTTGTTTCCTCACTTTTTACATATACAGTACCAACAAGAGTTAGTTAATTCATTATTTAAATAACATTGAATCAAACTATTTACTACATATACCTAGGTACAGTTTATAATTTATCCTTAATGCATGTATTGTAATTTATGTAAAATCTAACCTGTATTTACTAATTATATAAATAATTGACAACAACACCTACTGTATTCTAGTCTGATACATCATTGACAATTGATTATTCACTTTTATTTATATCTACGATTCACCCGTGATTTATTTAGTCCAGTAGAGAGCTATTTTGTGTGTGTGCATGAACATGTCTGTTTGTCATGTGTCTGGGTGTAATTATCTATATAAGTATGTATTTACAAAAAAAAATAGTTTAAGTATTATATCAGTCATCTGGTTTCCATAGTACAAGCTCTGCTTAGTTTGGGATCAGATAACCGTGTGTGAAGAATGTCCCAGATTATTTATTTATTTTTGTTATTATCAAAATGTAGACAAGCTGATTATAAGTGGTTAACGTTTCTTATAAAATTTAGCAATACCAGGGAATTACCAAGGTGTTGCCTGCCTTTGCAAAGGGTTTTCATGGGTTACAGCTTTTTTTTATCCTATGATCAATCTCATTATGTTAGATGATGGGCAAAGGTGCTAAACACAAAAATATATTGCGATAGGCATAAACGTAAAAAAAACAATGAAAATTTAACGCATATAATTAGCAATCAGTAAAATTACCATCTAACGTTGATGTGTTTAATTGTTTTTTATGTTAGGTAAGCTTTGCGTTTACTAATAAAATTTATTTTTTTATTCGGAAAACCAACAGAAAATATATTTTTATTATCATACAAAAACTGTTTTTTTGAATGTCTATCTGTAAAACTAACATCTTTTATCTACAAAAGAAAAAAACACACGTAATAACTGTAATACATTCTGTGGTAGAATAATCATAAAATAGCGTAATTACCACGAACTTTTGTTCAGTTTTACTTAAATTACGAAATACGTCATAAGAACCTTTTAGTTTTGTTATCTAAGTATGTTCTAGTTTCACAATAGTTGTGTGATTTTTTTATGAACAAAGTAAAGTGTTTTTGTCTTAGGTATTCCGACACAACATTTTTAATTTCTTTGGAATAGATAGAACCATTGTTTGTTCAATATTAATGATGTATTACTTCATTTAAATGTTCTTTATTATAAATACATTCTTGCTTCTCGGTAAATTCTCTAAACAGATAAATATGCAAAAAGAGTAAAAAATTCAGAACGTTTTTGAAGCACCTTGCATAAACTCTAAGACCGATTAAAAATCCATGAAGAATATTCTTTTGTGCAATCCGTCGCGTCCTGCAAAGTTGGGCGAGGTGAAGTTTTCTTGAATTTAGCATAAAAAATATTTCAAGTTTCAAGATGTCATCAAATTTACCCACGAGTAGGTTAATGAATATACCTAACTAAACATAATAATTATATTTATCATTTTTTTGTTGACATTTTACGACATAATAATTTTTGATTTACGTAAAAAGGTACTGAAAAAAAGGGGGCATTCTACCTCACTTCGAGAAACACTGACCAGAATGTCAAAGTGTAGCGTAATAGACAAGGCTCATAGTACAAAGGACAATGGAAATGATTTGTTATAAGTGTATAAACATAATAATACGTTGTTTGTTTGTCGTGACATGACAAGTCAATCTAGGTTTTATACTACATGTATTATATGTATACGTAAATCGCCATAATGTGATATAATCAATTTACATTCTGACCTTGTGTTCAATCGTCCAGTTACTTAGTAGTTTATTGTAAAATTAAGATCATTTAGCTATGATACCTATGTAAATGTACAGTCAATGCCATTAGTACGTGGAGTTAGACATTAAAATTGTTTTTTTTTTGTTTTTTTTCTTCTTTTTTTGATAATTTGGTTTCGTTAGCGGAATAAATTTATATTTCTACAAAGACCCCACGTTCAATCGATTATTTATACATATTGTGATATGTTTAAGTAGGTACCTAAAACTCAAAACGATATAACTTGTATGTACCTACATATAAATTCATGATCTACCTAGATAAACGTAGATAATCATAAAACACTTTATTGCTAAGTACATTCGTTATTTTATATTATAATACCGATTACAATATTTTTCAAATGAATGCTTCAGGTAACCCGCGAAATTCTACCTATTGAATAACCTAACTGAGCTGTAATAAAATAAGTTTTTTGCTAATTACAGCTCAGTAAAATTTGAATTTCGCAGGCTATCCTCAAGCATCTTCCTATATTTATAATCCTCGTCTATTTGACTGTATAATCAATTATTTACATAATAATTTAAATAATAGGCGTGCCAAAAAAAAATACGTTACACGATATGGGAGGAAACAAAGCAAACAAAATTAATGTGATACATACTAATATTGTCGGTTTTTATAAATTATTATTTATGATATTAATAAAGGTAAGTAACGTAAAGTAACGTACAGTAGTCAAATAACACAAGTGGAAGTAATTTATGACTTCAGCTAAGGATACAATTTTGAGGTTGTGGTTGTGGTTGAACCCACCTTTTTAAATTTTAAGATTATTATATATATATGATTTTAACAATATCCATGGATTTGGAAGCTACCTTCACAATAATTTGTATTCATAACGCAAATATTTCGCTACTATCCATAGGTATACACACATGCAATAATCAATTTTCCACCCAACCATAGGTTCTCAAACTTTTGTACAGTAAGCCCCTTACTCATTTTACTTTATTAGAATGGGCGGCTGAATCGTTTCTCATTTTATTTGCAGGTGTAGCAGAAATATGTTTCATGTCAGCGCCAATAGGACAGTGCGATTACTGCTGCCCAAACGATGACACTGTCGATATACAATATAAACTATTTACAAGGTAGGCTCTTACGGCGTTTTCGTAAGCATTTTTTTATTTTACTATGTATAAAATATGTGTTTGACCACAATCTCACCGTGGTCAGTGATGATGTGGCCGACGATGGTAAGCTCACAAAGCCTAGAAAGGAACTGGCTCTCAAGTGAGCTCTCGGAACACACCGAAAGGTGCTTGGCGACAGATTTTCAACTTGAGGGTTACTAGCCAGCCAGGCGGATACTACAACGTACCCTACCACCGTGCTATGGTTTCCTCACGATGTTTTCCTTCACCGAAAGCTCATTGTAGGATTCGAATCCGGGACCTTCGTCTCGGCATCCAACGGCACTACCACTGAGCTATCATCGCCTTAAAGTAAGTAGTATAAGTTCGAAAAGTGAATATTAAAATGTTCCAGAGTTATGATATCTTATCTTGATGAGCTATTCAATTACTGGTTATTAAGGGTCTAAGGTATGTTTTAAGGTAAAACTAGTTTTGAGTTTGTATCATTGTGGTCAAGATTTTTGACTGTCATGTTTATTATTAAATGCAAAGCATTTTTAAAGCAAATTGTATTTCATGATAAATTTTATATCTGATATAATTGCCTAATGACTCGGAAACCTTAAGGCACATGAGTAATTAAACAGTAAGTAATTAAGGTAATGAAATGTATAGATGTCTCTCTTTATCTCGCTATGCATTTCTCTTTTTGGCACATGGGGGAACAAAAGCTATCATAAGTGCCATTATGCGCGAATGCCTAGTGACAATTAAATACTTGTTTTGTAATTTCAGGTTAAATCCGACGAATTTCCAAATAATCTCGCAGGGTGATCCGAACGGCCTACGGTCTACATTCTTCGATTACGCGAACCCCACTGTTATTTACGTTATGGGATTCTCAGAAGCCACAAATGGGGCTAGCACCACCACACTTAGAAACGGTAACTGTGATGTATATCTGAGTAGCTGTCCCCCGCGGTTTCATCCGCGTTCATGAGATAAAAACTAGCCTATATGTTATTCCAGGGTATGATCTACCTATGTGCCAAGTTTCATCCAAATCTGTTCAGCAGTTTTTGCGTGAAAGAGCAACAAACATACATACATACATACAAACTTTCAGGTTTATAATATTAGTAGGATTAGAGCACGCTTACCATAACGGAGTAAATAAACAACTCCATTCAATTGACTAACTTTGAATTTCGATAATCTTTATGGTTAGAAGTCACTACGTCCAGGATCGTAAATATCGATAAACTAACTTTCGCAACATAAATAAATAATTATTGTGTAGGTACTTATGTCTTCTTGATTCAAAGATGAGTTTTGATAAGTACCTATCTAATTTTAGGCCTTTAATACCATATAGATTACGTGTCATGAGCTCATGACATGTGCTGTTCCCTTCTAATCAAAGATATTTTGTAGTATAGTAATAGACAGGACAAAACGAGCGAAATTATAGGTACTCTACGCCTTATTTATTAGGCAGGTATAGAAAAAAAAAGTGATGTAATATGTCCGCGCGACATATATTTTAAAGTTGTTTCCACCCCTCGGCTTTCCCGAGGGACTTTAAGATTTCCTGGAATAAAAAGTACCTATCATAAATGTTATATAGGATACTGGATATATACGAGTAGAAAGATCATCATAAACTATATATGTGCTAAGTTTCAATCAAATCAGTTCAGTCGTTTATGCGTGGTTGAGTCACAAACATCTAAATAACCTAGGATAGGATAGTAAGCAAGCACGAGATCAAAGCTTATTTAAGAAAATATTTCCATTGCCTGCTCTATTCCTATTATGTTAATAAATACGTCTTTACTTCTTATTAACCATTAATTTTGGTATGCGTTTCGAGAGGCCTTCAATGTTACCATCAATAAATTGCAGTAAGACTAGTCATAATAACTAATGTTTTTTTTAAATGCTGGCGATCTATCCAAGGTGATCTATTAGAAGTATAGGTATATTTGTAATTAAACTGACTGACCTTTATTAACTCTACGGTGTTAACTGTTACGTTTAGATTTATGATGTAATTTCATTGTTTATGCAAATAAAGGTCATCATGCTAATGAAAATTAATTTAATATTATATGCGACATTGTCACATGAAATGTGCTTCCCTTAGATTAATGATTGGTTTCCGCTGCGATCTAGAAAGATACCTCCAGACGTAGTAATAAAATGCGGCTACTAATAATGCTCGTCGTAGTTATGTCAATCTCGTTCGTTGCAACATATTATTATAATATTTATTGGATGCATTGGGAGGTGAGCTTACAGCTCCGGTACATGGGACTGGCTTGGCTTCTCCGACGTCCAATTCGGGTTTTAAATATACATATATCTCTCTCTTACTGTCAATCTCTGTACGTCATTTAAAGAGCCGGGGCTTGTTTAAAACCTGGGTTCTAAAAGTCTTGCTTTAAACCATCTCGCGTAATCAGACAGCAGGGGCATCGCATCTTAGCCTCTGCATTAATCTCTTAGAGAATCAGTCAGCCTTGTTCAAACACATATAAATAGCATATGCCAAGTCATTTAGTACCTATGTTATTGTTAAAAAATATGTTTCATAACCGATCACTCCTCATATTGTGTGTGTTGTATAGACATAACCGCTAATTATTTTTTCTTATTCTCCCTGCCTTGTTCGCAATCATTTGGAATCGGCGTAATATGTATCTACACTTTTTTTATATTTTTACTTAATCTTTGTAAGAGTACATTCGCTTATAACTTGACAGCCAACAGACCAAATAGCTTTTTTGTTTTAGGCTATTAATACCTACTTACTACTATTTTCAGCATATCTAGGAGCGGGTAACTACAACTTTATTGCCGTCGATTGGTCTCGCCTCATTGTTTTTCCATGGTAAGAATGATTTTAAAGTATTTTTGTATCCCTAATAGATGACCTATACAGCTGTAGAAGTCTTTATTGTGGAGAAGAATGGCTTGCATTTACTATTTATGGTCACGGGCAATACGAAAGTGCTGAATAGTAGGACCTACCTTAGGTACAACATTAGGTATTATTAGTCCACTTCCCGTTCAGCTTATTATTTTAGTTCCAAACAAGTTACAAGTTAGTTTCGTGAATATATGGGCGAATATTTACCCGGAGGAAAACGTTTTAAGTCTTTTATTTATTACTTGGTGGCTCGTAGCCAATACTGCACTAGATTTATGCGATGTTCCCACTTTCTGGTGCCCTTTCGGCAATACCCTTGCCTAGTTAAATGACGTGATGTTAAATTATAAAATTCTTCCATTTTATTTGGCACAATTTTGGAGACAATGGTGTTTGATTTATGGTATACTAGCTGTCCCTCGCGGTTTCACCCGCGTTTCCGGGATGAAAAGTAGCCTATGTCTTGCCTATCTGCGTGCAAAATTTCATGGCGATCAGATCAGTTTTTCTATTAATATAATTACTAAGAGATTCTTAGTTTGGAATCATAATTCTATAGGATATATAGTATAAAATTATAATTCCTGATATTAGATGATGACTGAATTTCAATTATAATTAAAGCTATATACCACGCGACACCTCCAAGGTCATGAAAAGTTTGCACCCTATTATTAATTGTTAATGATTGGACTCGCATCTATTCTGAATTGACGGCCATTCGATACGGTTCAATTCATTTCACGTTTTTTTTGATAGTTCATTGACCAAGAATTAAACTGGAAATTCTGAGTCAATTCTGTATAAATTCCGTAACAACATTATAACATCCCAATTTTGAGGTTTTATGTGAAAAAAATAGCCTATTAAATGGGTGTGACCATTGTACCGGAGGTGGTAAAGCTCACACAGACAAGATAGGAAAAGACTCTAGGAACACGATGACAAATTATTATCTCGAGTAGGTAGTGTGGTAGGTAGCCAGCCAGGTGGGCACTAAAAAGTAATGTACCACCATACAAACTTATGAATATGGTCGCCAGGGCTCATGCGGGGAGAGGGAAAGTTGGGTTGGGTTCGAAACGCCCCATAGCCGGGCGTGGATTATACTTACTATTCAGTTTCCGGGTAGTGTGTGGTCTGTACCGCGGGTGTTGCAAGCATATACATAAGCAACGGAAACCCCTTACCAGGTGGTTTAAAACGGCCGCTTTTATAAAAAAAAATCTCTAGGTACGTATCAGCGGTACGTAACACCCGATACATGGGTACTAAGCTGGCAGAGTTCGTGCAGTTCATGGCATCAGCAGGCGTGCCGGCCAACACGCTGCATATCATCGGCTTCTCACTCGGTGCTGAAGCGGCTGGCTTCGCTGGCAAGGAGCTCAGGGCAAAGAATGTTGTACTCGGGAGGATTACAGGTAAAAGATATTCACAGTCGATTTATCGAGTAGCCTATGTACTTCTCATAGGCTATCTGCGTGCCAAATAGGCGTGAAAAGGTAGACGGGTATTACAAAGTAACCTAACACCCAGTGCTTGCCCGTAGCTTGCTCTAGAAGGGCGCTGCATCAAATTTTTTTGAGAGGGCCAATATTTTTTCCTTATAAAATGATTGGCGCTGGGCCAATCTAAAATCAAGTCTAAACTTTAAAGTGTTAAAAAATCTATAAAATGTTAAACATTACAAAATTGCCCCAGCATTAAAACTTACGCAGGGTCATTACTGCGCAGACATGACTAAGACTCGTATTATGTTCATATAGATCATGTATGAGAATGAATCCAATTATATTCCTACGAATTTTTGCTTACACACGTTCGGGGCTCCTGTAGCCTGGGGGCCCCGTATAATTGCTCCTGCTGCCACATCGTGCTATACCTATGTATATTTTCCACACGATATTTATTTTTTCTTGTTTTCAGGACTAGACCCAGCTTACCCAGGGTACAGTCTCACCAACGGAGATGGTCACCTGTCTAAAGGCGACGCTATGTTCGTGGACGTCATACACACGAACCCTGGGATCTTCGGTTTTCCACTGCCCATTGGTGATGTGGACTTCTACCCAAATGCCGGCAAATGGATCCAGCCTGGCTGTTGGTTTGACGAGCTCGTCACTAATAGGGAGTTTAGATTTATTTGTACGTAGATCTTTAATTAGTCTTATTCATCTCTTTTTATTATTCAACTAGGTCTTCCCCGCGGTTTCACTCGCGTTCACGGGATTAAAAGTATCCTATAACCTTCGGGGATGATGTAGCTTCCTATTAGGTAGTGAAGGAATTTTTCAATTCGGACCAGTAGGTAACTCCGGGGATTAGCGCGTTCAAACAAACAAACTCTTCAGCTTTATTATTAGTATATATATAGATAAATATAAAAAGATAGATATGGGTGCTTGCGGAATCCCTATAAGAAGGAATAACAACAGCTGCCTTTGCTACATTGCTAAAAACAGCTGCACGATGGCAGTAGTTAAAATTTTGGACATGACACTGAAAACTTCCAACCAATAAGAATATAAGTATTTAAAAAAATATGGATATTCCTTTGTTACGCAACAAATCACTATCTCTAACTTCGTATAAAGCATAGTTGCTTATCTGTGTGTATTGAGTTTATTATAGATTTTTATTAATGTTGTGGTTTTTACGAACAATTTAGAACACTTTTGGAAGGTTTATAATGTGTTTAATACATTACCCGTGAAGTGGAGGAGAAGCCGGGGGTGGCTCGATATTAACAGATAATGACACAGGTAGGCAGTTGTTAAAATTTATAAATTAGGTACTTATGGTATGTTTAATACCTATAACATTTCTAGACGAGCTTCAACAAGCAGCATCCGTTCATCCGAAATATGACGCATTGTGACGTAACAGCTCAAATATTTTTTACCATCAGTTAGATAGTTACCTATTACTTAAGTTAGGTTGTTCTCCACTCAGTACAAAATATCGAAACGCCACTTAAAATTTTGGAGCATCTTAAACACTTGAGAAGTCCTATCCCATAAACGAACTATGAAATTACGACTAAAATGTGAGTGGCGTCTTAGTATTTTGATCATCAGAGAACTATAAATATATAAAGAACAAGAAACTAAGAAAACGTAAAGAAATTATGATACACACGAAGATTTCACGCAACAAAGACAGGCACACATTGTAAACCATCTTAGCAATATTAAATTTGCTGTCTAAACTAATTTCCCGTCAAATTTCCCGCGTTAAGCTGATGATGTAACCTTAACAATCGCACATTTCGGCGGGCGGGTGCGATCGATGCTCTGACGTCACTACGCGGATGCTGTAGGGGTGGGGAGGAAGGACGTCGGTACAAGAGGGGACCAGATACTACGACTACGCCAAACCCGATTATTTGCCTCTGAAAAAGCTATTATTAGCCTTCATGTTTACAAAGCAACGTCTGGCAAACGCGAAAATTAATTTTATACAGTTTTTTCTGGTTTTATCTTCCTTTATTGTCGGCCGTACCTTACGTCTCCCAGTTTATCTTTGTCGCCATTTTATTCGAAGCTTCGGAATAAAAAGGCAGTGTAACAGGATGCCTGTGCTTTTAAGTAAATTGCCAGTCTGAAAATATTTCACGTAGAGCACCTACCCACACTAAACTGAAAGCTTTTATATTTTTAATATAAAGCTTTGAAATATACCTTGATCAATCTTATTTATTCTTAAATAGTAAAAATTACACGATAGAAAAAAAGAGCACTCAAAACTTGTTAAAATTATTTATCCCCTTTTGACAACCTCTATAATTTTACGAAAGAAGTACGAGAGAGCTTGCAGAAGTTATTTCAGCAGGTAAATCAGTTCAACTGCTTGTAAATTTACAGGTAACATAGTGTGAACTGAACGTACAAGCTCAGATTATAAGCTCAACTGGGGGCTTACCATCAACTCTTATTGCGATCCAAATGCAAACCTAAAATGAGTTGCTTCGCTATTTCATACCATGACATCATTATAGCGATCCAGTAATATTATGATCCTAGTTGGTTCGCAATTGATACGTAAACTCTTTTCGTTCATTCATTTTTCGTACCATGAGGTGAGATGTCAACCTACTTTGGACCGTTCAAGTGTCAATATAAGCGAACCAAAAAAAGTTACTATTTTCTTGTCAAAACTGAATTGCTTTCTAATTTAAATTGTAAAAACTGATAATAATACATAGTTTCAGGTATTTTGATTTATTAAATCATGTGCCATAATGTTAAAAATAAGTTATTTACATTTACCTACAACAAATATACAAACTACATATAAAAAAATCCTCGAGACGGCCGCTGCTGCTGCCGATCAACAGAAGTCTGGCAGCGTTTCCTCTTTGAATAACCAAGCTAACACGTTGGCGGAAAAAGCTCCCCGCCCGCCGGTCCCCCGAAACCTCAATAAGTTTTTAAGTGTTCGAGCAAATCAGCAAGCCTCAAGCCTTAGAATCGGCCGACGTTAGAGAGTACCAAAGGCCACGGTGCCCAAGCTCGCCGAAGTGATCTCCAGCGATGAGGATAAATTGATCCTAGAACCAAGACGAAGACGAATACCTACACGGTCGCGCGGCTCGAAGCGAGAAAGTGAAAAACATCTAACATAGTCCCGCCCGATATTTGTGGATAGAATGACTTGCAACCAGTGGACCTGAGTCCTTGCTCGAGTCCCGTTCAGAGACAGCCATATAGGAGATAGCTAGCAAGTGTGCGCGATCAGACTCCGTAGAATAAAGTGAATAAATTTTGCAAAGAGGCTTGTCCTACGCTCTCTGAGAACAACTCAAGATTATAAATATTTGTGCCTGGACAAGCTGCCTGCCTCCCTGCCTGTTATAGAGTAATTTTTTTTTGAATACGTGGAAAAGGTAAAATATACTTAGAGACATAGGTAATACAATTTTGCAGCTACGTACATAGTTTGTTACGTGAAAATATTATGTTATTAAACAAACTTCACAAAATTACTAACACCATTGTTTGAATTTAATTTAAATTTCCAATTTCTAAATAAATGCTCTTTCATTTGACCGTTGTTGATTCTTCCAATGATGTCAAGAGCAAACAAATATTACTTTTGATTCACTATCACTACATAGTATAAAACAAAGTCGCTTCCTGTCCGTCTATCCCTATGTATGCTTAGATTTTTTAAACTACGCAACGGATTTTGATGCGGTTTTTTTTAATAGATAGTGATTCAAGAGGAAGGTTTATATGTATAATACATGCATAATATAGTACAGAAAAGCCGAGAAAAACCGTGCGAGCCGGGGCGGGTCGCTAGTATATAATAAAGAATAACACGAAATTAGATAAGTTGTCGGTAAGTCGTTGGTGTGGGATGCCACATTTGTTGATACACTTGCGCCATCTCACTTGCTAGCGGCATGTAGAGTTGCAGGAGCGGCTGCGGCTGGTGCGGAAAATTCCAAATCCAAAAAATACGCTTCTATTGGCCCAAATATTTTTTTTTTGCCTTTTGCGGTCGAGACCATGAGTCCTTAGGGGTTCGAGGCTCGCCGATTTTCTCGAACATTATCTTCAAAATTAATTGAGGTCACAGGGGACCGGCGGGCGGGGAGCTTTTTCCACCAACGCGTTAGCTTGGCCATACAAAGAGGGAACGCTGCCAGCCATCTGGGAACCTTGCCGTTGATTGGCAGCAGCGGCCGCCTCGAGGAAATTTTTTATATATAGTTTGTATATTTGTTGTAAATATTGTATATTATAGGTAGGTACTTGCCAAATCAAAGTACCTATCATTCTACGATAAGTTACATCTTACTTTCTAGATTAAATTTGAAACTTTCTTTACCGCTTTGCCATTTGTATGTGTGTGTCACTGTTAACTATTTGGATACATTGCTGCAATTTAAGATCTAAAATGTATATACGAGTCTATAGAAATACTTACATAGTTCCAAGTATGATACCGTTAGGTATTTAATATATACATAGGTACTATTGAGAATATTTTTCTCTAAATTATAATCACTCAATAATCCATAATACTTTAAGAAAATTATGACACAAAAGTCAAAACGTGTATACTTTTTATACGACAAGTGCATGTATCCGATCGCAAGTTTTCCGTTCTAAAATATCGTGGTAGTAATATTTTTTAAGATAAGTCAACATTCTTATTTGTTATTTAATGTTATGCACAGTAATTCATTGATTGCTAGAATTATTTAAAAGAATATTATTTGATACTTTGAGACGTTATTTATTTTTATTTTTTCGTAAATAGCATTTAAAAATAACCGTAACTTACCGCAAAATCAGACATTTAGGTTTTTAAACGTATCGCATTGACTCAGAGTAAAAGAGACAGACTTATGTAATTACCGTATAGCATCTTCACTTTCTAGCAAAACCCGGATCACAGACAATTTCGTTCATTCATTCCGACCAAACGCGATTCTTTTTTATTAGCTTCATGGTACGAATTTTAGCAGACCTGTTTAGGTACCTAGACTGGATTGCATCGGAACTGAATGGCTATGTAAAAGTTGATGGTAAGCCTCCAGTACGGTGTATTGGTAGACGAGTCGTAACAAACGCAATACGTGGGATTACGGTAAAATCCTGCAAAGACATCTGTTTAAGTTGAACATTATCCAACCAAGTTTTATGTTGAAACACCTGCGCTTGACATTAATATACCTTTTTATGTAGATAGAGACATTAAGCCTAGAAGGGAAACTACCTCTCAAGTCGGAACTCAATAGAGTACCGTAATATGGCTTCCTCCTATCCCAATATTTTCTTTCACTGAATTATCAGTAGATATACCAAGCATTATTTGCCGTTTAACTGAGGTTTGAAAAGAGCCTCCTCTTTTTTTTGAAGTCGTTTAAAAAGGAGGTTGTTGGAAATCAGTAACCTTAATAATTTTCATGACCCAATGTTATGTTGTGACATACAAATCTACACTGACGTTATTTGGTTACGGAATACAAATCAAATGTAATTTAAATTTAAACTATGAATTGATAGTAATTGTAAATTAAAATGCATTAACACTCGTGAACCATTACCTGAAATTAATGGTTCGGCTACATTATAAATGGATAGACATTTTGGAGGTCGGTTTTATCCGCAAATTAAATCGATAGGTACTGCGCGAAAATTGATAAGATTAAAAATGTAGAAATGTTTTATTTCTTTGAGATAGAATTCAAAGACATTATAAATGCGAATGTTTGTGTTTGTAGTAAGTATGGATGGATCGAGGTTTGTTACTCTTTCACGCAAAAATTACGGAACGGATTTGAATGAAACTTGGCACATAGATAGATCATACCCTGGAATAACACATAGGCTACTTTTTGTCCCGGGAAAACATAAGATCCTCGGGAACGCAGGTGAAACCGGGGGGCGGAAGCTAGTTTACAATAATACTTCTTATAAACGTACTTCACGCATCATTATTTACAGAGTGGATAGTACCACATGTCATCTTTTTGAAACTTTTGGAATCCCTTCAGGGGTATACAAGCTGTGGTTCATATGTTTATTTAATCAAATTAAAATATTTTATTACGATACCTACGCCATACAAAAAAATTAATGATCACAAGCTTTTAAATACTACATGTTTAACTACATGTGCATATTTTCATACGTAGGTATAGAGCATTCATATGTAAACCAACCCCCAAACTGCTGACATTTAAGCTTCTTGGGGAGGTAAATAATGGAAGGCTGGATATAGCTATTGACATTTCGCATCTAACAATCCTTGGCCAAGAGCCAAGTGGGTAAAGTTCCTTTGGTAAAATATCGTAATAAAGGGTGACCCAGCCCAGGCAGTCCACATGAAAACAATCTTAAAGCCACATATAGTACTATTTGGCCTCAAAATAAATGTATACATATAGGCAGTTGATTTTCCCGGCCTACAATAATATATGAATGAGTTATGCCATGCCCTATTGTTTCACCGGCATTACTAGGACAAAAATCTTCATGGTCTAAGATACCCTGGAATCCGACTGTGGAAAATCAAGATAGACTCACGTTCACTTTTATAATAGTACTAGCAGCTTTCGCCCCGCGGTGTTACCTACATGCGTTCCCGGGGGATTTCAGGTTTTCTCTGTATAAAAGTATTATAGGTATGTTATAATAAGTTATGAACCTGCGTCTAAAATTTCATCACGATTGGTAAAATAAAAGAACTCATTTTCGCATTTATACTATTAGTTAGGACTAACTGTCCCCCGCGGTTTCACCCGCGATCCCGGCATGAAAATAAACATACCTATAACCTTTCGCAATAAACCGGCTATCTAAAGCAAAACAAATCGGACTGGTAGTTCCTGTTGTCAGCGTGATAATGGACCTTTTATCCGATCCCCTAATTTACCCCTTTTGGGGTTGAATTGCGTGTTATTAGAACTTCAACACGACACTATTTTTTTCAGACGGCTGTAGTCACGTGCGTGCTTGGCGACTCTACTCGGAATCTGTTGGCAACCCATTAGGATTTCCTGCAACATTATGTCGAGATTGGACGTCAGCGACGAGACAATGCTCCTTCCAAGTAGATGGCTACATGGGGATAGCTGCTAGATTACCGTAAGTACTTACAGTTAAGGTTATACAGGGTTACTCGTTATAAACACCAGCCACCTATACTAGGGTTGTAGAAGACCTAGCCTCCTCATTTGCCCGTAGCGTAATCTTCCGATCAGTACTTCCCACTAAGTCGAGGTTCGAACTACCCCCGTGTTGTCCTTGAGCTAGATCTCATTGCTAAGTGTCTACGCGCTTGCTCCCTCTTGTCCGGTGACCCTGTAAAGGTCGTCTAGACCAGTGTACTTCAATCTTTTTGAGACACGACAGCTTAAAAATTCTAGCGACCCCTTATAGCCATAAATAAACAAAGTATAAGTGATTTGAAAGATTGATTTTAGGGACCTGTATTGATTAAAAAATCAAGTAGGTACTTACTCTGCAAGGAAGCCCCGAGATCACTAAAATTTTTAGGTATATTTTATTGTAGTGTAAGACCTAGAAACACTTGCATATTTTCTTTTGTCGCGACCCCCTGAGGCCCTGAGTAAGGCTTCTTACAGTTTGTAAAAAGCTAGATAACTAAGAATCATTACAAAAATCAATAAAACAACTTGTACTGGGTATATGACAGTTCTATACAGTCATTTTTTACATACATTGATCGACCAAGGTAACAAAACTGTATGAAAAATGTCTTCAAGATTTCAGGGTTGACCTCATGGAATCAGTTGTTCTTATTAAAGGTATTCATGGTGAATTACAAATAATCCTATATATAAGTATAAGTATATGTCACAACTGAGACAGGCTCTTGTAAGCATTATTTTATATGTAGGTAATTTTTGAAAGGATAACATGATTTTTTTAGTAGGTGATTTTTTGTTACCCTGGCGTGGTGTGCATGTTGTAGACCTTCCATTTCGTTCAGGAATAAATATGATTTATAGAGGTATACGTTTAATCAGAATAAAAAATAATGATAAAACATAGTTAGCGTTCCATTGTACCGTTAGTAAAAAGACTTCATTGTTCATAATATATACAAAAAATGCAGATAGAGTTTTAACATTTCTTAAATAGGACTTTAGTCTCTAAAGAATTTCATAGGTATAAGAAAAACCCAAAAAAAACCGAGCGCGAGTGGCTTGTTGTTTTAAATCAACACTCTAAGTAGGTCCGTAAAGTTACCTACTTAACCTGTAGATGGTAAAACGGAACACTCTGTACTTTCATGAATAAGTTATCATGAGTTTGAAGGTATTTTTATCCAACAATATTTAGACAAAGATAGGAAAAGCACAATAATAATAATACCTTTTATATTCTTTAAAAAGGATTGTATGTACTTAGCTTATATTCGATAAAGGTTGTGATGTATACTGTATGCCTATATATTATTTATTCTTTGCTGTAAGTAACTATATTTGAGAATGTTAAAATAATAAGGTATTTATTTTTTCAGCATGACCGGAAAAATGTATTTGGTAACAAACTCGAAACCGCCATTCGCAAAAAACGGACCATAAACATAGAAAAGTGAAATAGTGCCAAATTCAATAAAAATTCGTATTATTATGAAAAGTTTATTCTTGTTTCTTTTTTTTTGGATTTTTACACATTTCACAGACAGCAACAAAAACTCTACAAGTCAATACCACTGATTGATATACTTTTGTAACTTACTATTAATCAATAACCATGTTATATATAATGCTTAATAACTAAAATGGATGCGAACATTGCCGCTCTTTTTAGGAACTTTGATGAAACGTGAAGCGCCTAATTTTGCTAGATAGGTACCTAGCGAGTGAACGACTGGATTATAGCACGCACGCCTAGAGTAGGCGCGGCTGCCACCTTTTAACTTCCCAATATATTGATCAGTAGGTTGTAAATCCTTCTGGCTTCTTGGGCATATCACAGGTGACGCCACATTTATGTACTCGTGGGTTCTTAAATGTATTACAATGCCAGCATGTTCTCATTGCCAATTCGCAACTATTTAATGCCTTACAGATGGCTTCAGCGTACCAATCCTCTGCCATTTGTACGTGATAAGTTAGGTGGGTGAAAGCGTTATCCAATAATTTCAGTTCAAAGGTATTCATCTTTTCGGGTAAATCGAATTTCTTGCAAATGCCGTTTCCGTTAAGAAGAACGTCGATTGCGAGATACCTGGTAAATCACAAAAACACTGGAGTTGTATTTTGACCTATTTAGTAGTGTAAGAAATAGTAATATGTACAGCCAAATATACGGCCATTACATTATATATGGCCATTAGGTTTTCGTAATAATTAGTAAGTATACCTACTCACTTAGTAAGTAGTCAGTATTTAAATGTCTCATATGTAATAGCTCAAATGACATACGACTCTTTAGAATACGATACTGTTATATATTGAATAGTAAACTTTGCTGCGGGTACAAGAAACAATGAAATAAGGAAATATTTTTAAAATGTATATTCTTAAAAAAATACAAAAAACTATAATTTATCGCTTAAGTTTTCAATACTAACAGTTGCACTGAAATTTACGTATAATACACCCACAAAATCAGATATTTGAGTAAGCACAGTCGTCGAAAGATTTATAAAATTTCGGAGTGAAGAACTGAAATTGGCAAGCGTCGAATCTATTTGACGAGCAACAGTATTTATAATACCAGTCATCCACCATTCTCATTCTTCTATATAGTTCGTTAAGGGCTAGATTGACTTGCTTGACTTCGAAGTCCGTCATTTTGGGCAGACCTAGACTCCTCACTATTCCACAGCCACATAACTCCACTTCATTTGCGATAAATCTGAAGGCAGAGAAGCTCGTTGTATTCTTCCAAGTTGGCATTAAATCACAGTCACTTGCAAAAATGAGACGCGGAAAATCAATACTCGTCGCAAGTATGAGTGTTGAATTTTAAACAAGAGTAACAATGGAAACAAAAATTTCATTGGTTCTTAAAGAAGTTTTTAGATATAGGCTAAGCTATAGTTGTTCATAATATGCCACTTGTCCTAGAGTTTAAATGTTCCCACTGTACTGGCAACTGAGATATTTTACAAAATTTTGTCTAGCCCAGAGATTGGAAATATAACAATAGTATAACACTAACTGGACAAAAGCCTTCACCAAGGCAAATCTCCACGATGGCTGGTCTTTCGCTACCCGCATCCAGCGGTTTCCCGCGAGATCCTTGGGGGAGGCTTTTCACCGGCAGTGGACGTCTTTCGGCTGACATGATGATAGCAATAACTACGATTCTACAGAGGGAGGTTGAAAGATATGCCTGCGACGTTAAGGACAGAGTTATCCGGTCGCACTACGTATAGTTGTATTTTAAACATGCTTTATAATCACCTTGCAGGAGATATGATTTGACTAGCGTCTGTTTCCACGAACCCTGTGACTCTCGGTATATCCTGGCACAGCAACGCATGAGACACTTTCGTCACCAGCCCCGCTATCGCATGGGCTTCACTCAAATCAGCTGCTTTTAGACAAGGGCCATCAGTCCTTGATACTGCTAAGGATGCCAATCGTACCGCATTGGTCATCATTTCCGCATTATGCTGAGAATATAATAGGATTTGATGAGGATTAAATCAAAATCCCTGATTTGTTGGATTTACTTAATAATGTAAAACGCTTCGCTTAGTGTTTTCGTTATTGTGAGGTTTCCTGATAAGTGTATAATAAATAAACGGCTGTAGTAAGTATTATGCTCAAAGAAAATGGGCAATGAAAGTTGTACAAATTTTAAGATCAATGAATTTTGAAAAAAATATTTGTTGTACGATATTAGTTGTTTCATAGTAGTTGAATAATAAAAAAGCTTATACCTCCGCAAAATCAAAGTATTCGACGGCTTTCGAGAACAAAGGTACCAAGGACTCTCCCTCAGTGCCTCCAACACACGGGACTCTTGTATATCGAGGTTCAAGGCATAGAGCTCGTGCAGCTAAAGTACTTGCACGCATCTCTGGAACCGCCAGTGATCCTAACAGTCTGCGGGGGTCATACCAGCCCGTTTCCTTTAGAGTCTGTAGAACATGTTCATATTAGAATCTGACTGTTAAAAAAATAATGACCAATAAAACTTATTTTGTAAAATGAAAAAGAAATAAGCAGCATATCCCCTGTAAACTTTATAAGAAATAATAACGATGTCATTAATATAATCATAGTTGGGGTTACAGTGGAGTTACAGTTACGGCGAACGCGATCACAAAGATAAGCCAAAGTTAGCGTTGATAAAAGCAAAGTTGTGTGTCGAAAAAACGGTTATTCATGTCGACTATGACTATGAACAAACAAAGAATATAAAATGGACTAATAGAGTTCGAGAGCGAAGTTCCAGAATCCGAGTATCTTTCAATTCTGCAACAAGCGGCCGTAGGCCAAAATTACATAAAAACAAAGCCTTGCTTCAAACTCGTTGCGTCTGGAGATGAGTTGTAATTGTAACAAAAACAACAGTTAATTTTCTCAGATCTTGCGGCCCTACCACGACAGCTGTCTCTTGTTTGAAATACGGTGTACGAAAATGCACTGTTTGAAACAAAGAAACTGTCACCGCAGAAAAGTCTGGAGTGAGTTGTTCAAAAGTTTCTTAATAATACTTTCTGGAAACGCGTCGAACAATACATGCATCAGTTATGAGGTTAGTGCAGTCGTTTCGAAGACGAGTCGAAGGTGGATATTTTATTTTGTCTTCTTATGGTAAGGGAAATAACGTGTTTGTTCGGTCTGCGTTCGAGAAAAGTTGACCGACCGAAATTGCCCGGATAGATAAACAGTTTGGGAAAAATGAGCCTGTTATATCAGCGGGTATAATTTGGGTTCTTATTATTATTGTTTGTCGTGGTTCTATTTGTGTATGAATAGGACAAATTGACGGCGACTATAGTCTGATTCCACTTAGACTGATTACTTCTTCTTCTATTTTTATGTTTCATTCGGAATTCATCATCATTAATGAATAATCCTTATTTTCATCGTCTTGTTATCAAATTTAACGAACCACCTAAAAATGAGTATAACTACCTACTTTTTCAGTTATATTAAATTTTATATATATTTAATAATAATTAACTTTTCATAAAAGAGAAATAAACCTCCTTCAAATACAATAAAATAATATGGGATTACTTTGGACCTATACTGAACCCAACGCAAAAATAATAATTTAAGTTCATATACAAAAAAGTTATGCATGAACAAACATTAAAAAATAACATACAACCGAATTGAGAATCTCCTCCTTTTTTGAAGGTGGTTAAAAACATACCTATAACATGACATAACAGCAGACGTAATGGTTCCAAGTATAACAGTAAAGGTCACAGACAACATGATACCACAAGAAACGGTCGATGACATGAACTAGAAGACATAACTGATGTCAAATGCCCCATCTGACAAATTGGGGAGCTACAAATGGGATTTGCGAGCGGAACAAAGCAATTTTAACCGAGACTGAGAACATCTCTCCCACAAGGGAACATGTAAAATATTTATCACCAGCCTACTGGTGATTGTGCGTGTTTGTTTTAATAAAAACGCCGACGGTCTAAGCTAGTAGATAGACTGACACCCAAGGGGGAGCGATTTGAATTCGGCTGTGGCATATCTCACAGGGTTTTAATGGTATTTTGTTGTGAAAATGAGACACGAAGTCATGTGGAGAAGGTGTCAAAAGTGGTGCATGGTTAGCGATGTTAAAAAATTGGTAAAAAAATTGTCTTGTGTCATTTGACTTCGAATGAAAAGATCAGATAAAATTGAAAACAGAATTTATATGTATACTACCTATTTTACTTTCTAGTTTAAAAACACCTTATTTACAATCATTTCTTTTATTACGTCACCTTAATTCCTCGGTAACGGAGTTGAACATAATGAGAAGGTACTTCAGAATACCTCATTTAATAGTCATAAAATATGTTACTACAGAAGCTGATTACATTCATATCGATGTTTTAACGAGCCATATGGAGAACCATAAACGGTTGATTATCCGACATTATGACGTCATAAACATTTAAGAGCACTCTGAGATGCAGCACCGTGATGAAAACAAATTGTGACCAAAAACCTATTTCATGAAAAGGAAAACGAAATTGTTTATGGTATTTATTAACATTGAAACGAAATAGGAGATTCATTTTTCTTACACGACATAATAATATATCCCATAGATTTGATTTAGTACCTATGTATTTAGGTCGGTTGCAGACATAGATTACTTTTATAGCACAACGCTTTATGTATTTTGTTTGTTTATTTATGTTACACATATTATTATTGAGATATAGGGCAATGTAATTTCTCAATGACAAGACAAGCCAGTTGGCGCAGTTGGTTAAGACATCACCTATCATGCCGCTGGTCATGGGTTCGATTCCCATCCAGGAGAAACAATTGTGTGTCTGTTTGTCCTGTGTCTGGGTGTAATTATCTATATAAGTAGTAGTAGTAGTATACGTAGTATATCAGTTATCTGGTTTCCATAGTACAAGCTCTGCTTAGTTTGGGATCAGATAACCTTATGTGAAGAATGTCCCAGGATTTTTATTTAATGAACACTTAATATAAGCGACTCTGGTCCCACTCAAAATGAGGTCATATCTATAGAAATAAAGAAGTATGACACGAGTAAGAAGAGACTCTTAGAACACTATAGTGCTGTTCTAGCTTTTATTTTCATAGAGCAAGTGCATGGTAAGCGATAAGTGTAGTATAACGACGGGGAACAAGGTAAATCACGTTCGTTTAGAAAGCATTCATAGCTATGGGTCTGTTCTGTAGCTCAAAATACTTTTATTGATTCAGGTCATTCCAAAGATGATACAAACAATCTCGATAATAAACAAAAATAACTCGGATGAGAATTTGCAGAGAAAATTGCTGTAGTCAGTGCGCGTTGGTAAAATTATAACATTGTACCTACTTAAAGGAAAAAAATAGTTGTGGTAGGTAAGTGGAAAGAGTTCTTTGATTAGTCGATTCTTGGTTCGATTTGATTCGGTGCTCCGATTCAGCAATTGTAATAATTTCATACAAAGTATATTAGTGTTTTATGCCATTACATTAGTACGTCGTTGGATAAATCTGGGAATAAAGGTCAGAATTTAAAGGACCTATTGATTTCTCATTACTTCACCTTTATTGCTGAAACAAGTGCTAATATAACCTTTCGCCTAACGTTAGCCGGTAAATAAGAATAGGTTTTATATACCTATAGGTATATATTTGTGATTTAAAATTAATCAAGAAATCAGGCTTTTCGGTACAGAAAATTCTCTTATTTGTGCAGAATCCATAAGAGAAAGAAAATATTTTTTGCTAAGAATCTAACAATAACTTAGAATCTAAGAATTAGCTAGCGACACTATGATGGCAGTTTCGACATGATATCTCTCCTCGTTATGCTCGTTTTTGGCTCAGGTCTATACCTATGGCCTCTATCAAAGCGCTAGTTTGGATGGATTAATGGCGATTACTATACGAAAGATCACGTAAGCAGAAAATTGTTCCCCTACGAGTGTTTGAAAAGGACCAGGTAGCAGTTCTATCCAACGATGGCATAGTTTTTGTTGACAAAGTTGAAGAATCTTTATTTTGTCAACGAGCATTGTTTTTTTTTTACTTTCCTTATTTTGTATTTGTACTTGAACAGACTGATTACGAAATGATTATCTCAACATTCGTAAGCTTTATTAGGTGAAGAATTTAGGATATCATCATCGACCTAGAAGTTTTCTACCTATCTCCTAGATTAATGGTTTATCTCCGCTGTACCTACGTCGGAGCGCACTCCATAGATCCATGGGGTTTCCCCATTTTATTCAAATTGAAAAAACCTTTTGATTCTTAAGTTTTCATATTCACTGCAAATGTGTTACAGGTGATCAGTTTGTCTAGTATTATCATCTACTTACTGCCTTACAGTTCTAGCTAATGGACAAATGTTCTACCGGTATAAAAATATCCTATTAAGGGTAAACGTTCGGTTTGAGCGCGAAATTCAAATTTTATCACGTTTTTTGCAAATTGACAGTAAATAGTAACATTTTCATGAAATAGAGGTATATGTCAGTAATATACCTTGGAGGAATATGTTGATGATATCTTTTGTTATTAATCACTAAATATACCACCATTCTTCTCGCAAATAACATGTTGATAACTTACGACCTATAACTGAGCTGCAATTTGCAAAAAACGTGATAAAATTTGAATTTCGCGCTCCAACCAAAGCCTCCACCCGAAGCCTCCACCTTAAGTTTTGTTTCAAAGAATGATAAATCGAAAATTCAAACTTTCACATTTGCAGAATCTATTAAGTACATCAAATATGTACATTACTCGTCATTTAAACTACTGAAATATTAAAGAATATATGCAGAAGAATAATGAATGTTGTTATACCTCGGCGACAAGAGGGACCATGCAGTCGATAGGCGAAGCGCATACAATGATGAATGCTCTAGGACACTCTTTAGCTATAGCATCAGAGTATTTCTTCACTATGGATGCCTGGTAGCAAAACCTTTCCTCGAAGGGCATCTCCAAGTTTAGGTAGCCGCTCTCCAGGATCAGTACTATATCTGAATTCTGGTAAGGAAAGGGAGGTATTAGAGAATGAATTTGTACTTGGGGGCGAAGAGGTGCGGAATCATGAGAAGAAGATTAAGCTAATTAAATATTAGGGGAGGGAGGGGCTTGTTGTAACAGTTTTCATTAAAACTAATATATCTTGAGATCTATTGATTAAATTTCTACTAAATAAAGATGGATGGATACTGTAACTCTTCCTCTACCAAATCAAGTAAAAAGAATACCATAACTATTGGTCATTATTTTACAATCAATTATTTTCTAGAAGAAGTGCGGTGTTACAACTTACCTCGTGTTTGGGGCAAGTTGTAACGTCTACCGGGGCAAGTAGTAACGACAAAAAAAAACGACAATAATACCTCTAATTATTTATTCTTTGTTTATTTTTATCAAAATTGACATCTTTCTAAAGTAAGTATTATGTAATTCTTATCAAAAATCAACTCAAATACACTTTTAACGTTAGTCTTATTGAAAGACGTCGCTCGACTTAAAGACGTCGCTTCTGGTGTCCTTAGAGATAAATGTGAATTTCTGCGCATAAAATTTTGGAACCAGTCAGTACCAGCCATGTTATTTTGATGCCAAGAAGGAGGAATGTTTTTAGCACTAAGCTGCACACCGCATTGGTAAGCTAGTTTCCTTACTTCTATAGGAAGTAGTCCAAAATATATATCGGCGCACTTGAGTAGGTAGGAAGCTATCTTGCCTTCCTCTTCTGCAGTAAATACTTGTCTAGGCTTAACATAACCAACTATAAAGAGAGACGTGACATAATCCGAAAGTCTGACTAGCTTTCCGAATACTGCATTTTTTTTCTAAAACTTCAGCTGCCGCTAACTCGTACACTTCTTGGCTTTGTGTTGCCCGCTCTGACTTTCTTTTATCCCTCATTCTAAAACAAAGGAAAAAAGTAGGTACCTACATCATAACTTGGGGCATGTTGTAACACGTTACAACAAGCCCCGGGATTTTGTTACAACTAACCCTATGGGGTGATTTTTAATATTTATCAAGATAACTATTTAAACAATTTAACAATCATAAAAACTGTTACACACTACCAGAGATAGATAAATTTGAATGGAAATAAGATATAGAAAATTTGAAATTAGTCGATATTAAAGACGCAAACCGAAATTTTACGACAGTACAATTTTATATTACCTGGCAGAAATGAGGCACGTGCACACTTCAGCTCACTGCGCCGGCCGGCGGGACACTGGCTATGGCAACATGATGCGGCGCGGTTTATAGGTTAAATCGAGTCAAAGAAATACGTTATTAGCGTTTAAGATCCTAGTGAAAAGAGCCTGTTACTACTTACCCCTGTTACAACAAGCCCCTCGCTCCCTAAACTATTTGGAACTACATACATATATTATAGTAAATATTATTATATGTCACACTCAATTTTATACTAATGTTTACTAATTAACTATGATCGATTTAGGAGCAAACTACCACAATTGCTATGAAGCTTTAAATATTGAAAGTTTTAAGTAATAATAATTTTCTACGACGTCTTAGTATGATAAATGTAGTATTTAATGCATAACAGTGGTATATAGGTACTAAAAATTAATCAAAACATCATTCGTTCAAATAATGATTCTGGAAAGATATGATCATTAAAATTGTAAAAAAAATCTTCTAAGATTAAAATTGACTCTACCAACATTCTGTGTTGTTGTAAATAATCTTTTGTTGTGCGCTAAAGTTTTGGATATCTTTTTTTTATGATCGCTATGAGATATATAGGGGCAATCTTCACACACATCTGGAATATCTGGTCCCAAACTAAGCAGCTTGTGCTATGGAAACCAGATAGCTGATATACTACTACATAAACAACTTTTATTTTTAAATACATACTTAAATAGATACACGTGTCAATAGTGGTTCTATTGACAAACAGTTATGTTCATGCTCGCAAATATTTCTCCTGAATGGGAATCGACAACCTGCGGCGTTATAGGTGGTGGCTTAACCAACCACGGCAACTGATCCGTCACATGTCACATACCCATCGTCAAAGATTAATCGTAAATAAAGATAGACATCAATTTCAGTCGGTTCGCTGTAACAATACCTACTCTGTGCGGATCGTTTCTGTTAAAATTTATAGCACCTACCTTCAGACAGATTGGCGCCAAGAGTAAATTACGAGTTTAATTTTGAAACACATATATTTTGGCACTTTTACTATGCAGATAATTTTATTACATAATTTTATTTTATTTATTTTAGTATTGTAACTAGTGAATTTTACTATTTAATTGTGATAACAAAAAATTACGAATTATCACACGATATATTTGTTGATAAATTTTACTCCTATAATTCCGAGTGTAGACGTCGTAATTTAGAGTGTGTGGGTGGAATGCCCTTCAGCAGGATGGACTGATTATAAAAAGGTTAATGGACTTTGCTGGATGCGGGTGGCAAAAAACCGGAAGGAGTGTCGCGCTCTGGGAGAGGCCTATGACTAGCAGTGGACTCTGATGATAGTGATTAAATTTTACTCCTCAGATGAAAATTAGAAAAATCCTAATTAATAATAGTATCATAATTATTATGATTTGTATATTTCATACAAATTCAGCCCGTCCGTCCACGTGTTTAAAATAGAAAACCTAAATGATGCATTCGTTCAATAAAAATATTTGTCGTAAATGTTTGACGTGGTTATATTTTAGCGTGTGCAGGTTGAATGTTGTATTGATTGGCAACGTGGGGTCGTCGCCACCCCGCCTGCAAATACCATGCATGGCTGAAACACGCTGAACAAAGAATTCAATAAAAACATTCAGTCGGTGGTTCTTTTATAAATATAGATAGCTTCTATTCTTTAGGAAATTATTTAAGGAGTTCCTTTTCATTAGAGTCGAGTCGATTTAACAATTTTTTAGGGTTCCGAAGTCAACAAGGAACCCTTATATAGCCGTCCTATATCCTTCCGTGGCTTAGGCCAGGCGCGCACTACGAGTTTTTCGCCGCGTGGCCAAAACACGCTACGGCGGCATAATGTCACACTGCAATAATTGTACCAAACAGTTTTAAATTGTAATGCGCGCACTTAAAGGCAAAGTCACCGTAGCGGCAAAAAGTCTGTAAACTTATTTCACATTAAAATCAAAATTTTCACTTAAGAATATTAGCTTGCAACATTTCATTATTTAGCAAAGTACAGTCGCCAACGTCAATACAAAGTTGGGCACGTAACAGCGCCAGTTCTCTGTGAGTTTGACATTGCACTCACAGTATGGCGTGGTGCACTAAAGATATGTAAATGCTGAATGTTCCGACAAGCCAACTTGTCGCCGAGTAGATTTTGTAACGTAACGTGGAATAGGTGCATTATAATTCTTGAATAGATGGCCTGCTGGAGATTATGTTGTATTAACATTTTGACATTAGGAAAAGTGAAATAATTTTCCGTGTTATTTTCCTCTGTGATATAGTTTTGTACAAATTTAAATTCTGCATTATCCACGAAACCCGTTGGCTCGCGCGTATTAAAAAAGTTTTTTGCAAGAATAACCAAAACACAACAGGTGAAACAATCATTCAAAAATCACTCACCCGTGACTTTTTCGCAAAATCACCAAATGCAAAAATAAAATGAGAAACCTCATTTATGGATAATGATATATACTATAAAAAATATTGAAAATGAAGATATTGGTTGAGTCTTTTTTATAATAGGTCTAATCATGAAAAACGATTACGAGCTATACCAATTACGATAATGTTTAAGTATACTCAAATAAAGTAACGTTCACACCTGCAAACATCTTTCTAGCTCAAAGCACGCGCAACTGAATGCCTGCACCAGACAATTCGTGTTTATATGCTGAAGATCTTGTACTACGCTGCACAAATCTCGATTGCAATCGGAACATTGGGTGTCTTTCGCCTCGTATAGACGTAATCTGAAATTGTATAAGGAAATAAAGGCCTAATCTGAAATTGAACTCGGGAGGCGAAGTTGGAATAGGCGCCAGTGACGTTTTATGTGTCTTTATAATCTGATATTGGTTTGGGCCACGATTTGCGAGTAGGTATTCTTTTTGGATGGAACTGCATGACATTACTGAACTAGGTATGTATTTTATTCTCAGTTTTTTTTTCATAAAATGTAAAAGTAAATGATAAAATACTCGATGGTGTAATTTTTTTCACACCATGTATGTATTTTATACTATAGGTACTCCATAGTTGTACTACTACCTTAATTCAGACGTTACCATTGTATTTCAAGGCTAAGTGAAGAAAGTGAATTACTAAAATAATACTGAATAAATCAAAGCCAACCCAATTACAATGCTAAAATGATACCTATAGCCAGTTTTCTAGCAGTAAAAATGTTGTGATAAACATTGCGAGCCGTGCGGCAGTCACGGCCCGCTCGTAAAATCTTGGCTCCTTTTATTACTTACGCTTGAATGATCTATATAATGGCATGTCTAAGGCTTTAGTAAAAGTTTGATATGTGCTTTCTGAATGCCTGGCACATTCTTAGTGGGTTTGCTTAGCGGGATGAATGATTGCGGTGTGTGGCCGCCTAAGTTAACAAAAGAGCGCTTTATTGGCACTTGTGGACTTTAGAAATGAATTTTTCTATTGAAAAGTAATAGGGGACGAGATTTGTTATTATTTGTTTTTGTTATAAACTCAGACTTTAAAGTAAGGTAACCAAGAGATGTCAGAATTTAATACCTATTAATTTTCATGTAATAATACTTGAAATTTGATGTTTTAAGAATAGTGTTAAACAGGCAAAATAAACAGATCTTCGGAGAGTTATTTGAAAATTTATATTTACCTGATTATCATCTTCCTATATTTAGGTAATAATATGAAAATATAAACAATTAACGAATATGGACAAAGAGTAATCTAAGATATTTACGTCTGGAAAAAAGTATTAAGCTGATGATGAACTCGAACTTTAGAATAGTTTAAATACCTACCATTCAAAAGACATTACCCCGACCGAAACTGCACCAGTTTCAGAGTGTTATTCTAAACCTAAACGGATACATTGAGTGTCAATGTAGGGTAATAAAAGTCAAGTTGTTCAGAGCATGAGACAGCCAACCCCACGGGACCTCGGACTCGATTCATGAACCGTATCTTACGACGGTCTACTATAGCCTATTTTACGATCCAAACATACTATTAAGTACGTGGAAGAAAAGGTGCATGGATATTGGCCATTACTCCTTATGGAGGGGGATAACGTCATTCGTATCTTGGCATATTTACTCTTAACGTTAACCACAGTGACATAAGTCTTTAGAGTACATCTAAACAACTCCAATAGCTTTGTGTGACAAATAAAGTTCTTAGAAGAGTTCAAGGAAATGTTCTGAGGATCTAAAAGTTGAAGTACCTAATAAAATGTTGTTATACATTTTCTTCATACGAATTCCTGGATTTTCTATGCAGCAGATGCGTAATTTATCTGCAGCGTATCTCCATTTAAACTTTCCGCAATTTCTTCTTGAACTTTTAAGGGCATAAGTATATCTTTCTCTCATTATTAGGAAATCTAATTCAAGAAGTTATTAATTTATATTATCTCTTTTAGCATTAAGAAATGACAAACTAGGTAGGTACGCAATCAGTTTCATTACCTACCCGCAAAACGATACACGATAAATTTCAAGCGGACGCTCGGGGCAACACAAATAAACTAGTGTTGTGATACTGGAATAGACGAACAGTCCCCTAGGGCGGGCGGATGAACAGGCAACGAACCAAGGCTTAAGTGACGTCACCAATATAGCTTAAAAGTTACTCATAAGATTAAAGGGCCGTTTCTGCATTAAGTTTAGTTTCTATTTTGTTCTTGAGTTCCAAATCAGTGTTAAATGTTCCAAAACAAGTCAAAAAAATAAATTCGTAGTGGAATACCACTAAGAACCTATTGCCATCGCTTGATTTTGTTAAAAACTGAGTAACTCTGCAAACCCTAATCAAATTAGCATAGTACGTCACTATAGTTTATAACATAATCCATGTGACATAATATAATATAATATTTAATTAAAGTTGATTAGTTTAAATATGTGGGCTAACCAAAATGGGGTAATGAGAACAGTGACCTAATAAAACTTAATTAGATAAACCCTTATAATTATACTTTATCAAAATAAAACCGGAACTGTTACACCAGGCCTATTCGTAGTATAAGGTTTAATTAAAACTTTTACAAACGTTTATAGCGGTAATAAAAAGGTTAGGTACCTTCATCATCGTAAATTGGCCATGATTAAATTAAAAGTCAATAAAACTATAATTACAAAATAAACAACATACTGTATTTTTATCATAGACTTGATTTTTATGGGTCTTATTCTTATTGATGATTTGTGTTTTTATTCAGTAGGTAAATATACTATAATTCCTGTCGCGAATTGTATGTTGACAAACTTAATTACGACCTATAACTGATCTGCAATTAGCAAAAAAACGTAATAAAATTTGAATTTCGCGGGCTACCTAGTGGAAATCCTAATGATTGATTACATCTAGACTTGTTCTTTTCTATAACTAAACATACAATATCTTCAATAAACAAAGATACTTAAGTTCTATTGGCGTCTTTGAGTACGGCAGTAGAACTTACTTTTTAATACAAGGACATTGTTTGAGCAGCAGAGCAAGATATTGTCCTATTGCCGTGTCTGCACCAAGCACCGATACTTGGACACCAGCCCGAGGCGCCGGCATTGGAGACACCTTCTGTTCCACTGGCGGCGGTAGCGCTTTTGGTTTAGGCTCCTCCTTACAAACCTTCTTTTTGAATTCGACTCGGCGAAATGGCGCTGGGTTATTTAAAAGTATTGATTAATACCGGTCATTGGTGGATTAATTTGTCAGTTACCGGAATATATGCAATATTATTTTTGAGGGAATTAACACACTGCATTTGTAATGCCGCGCGTGAGATAGGTAGGCATGGTGCAGGAAGAGGAAAGCGTGGAGGGCCGAAGCCACCTTCTGGGAGTCTCTAATCTGTCACGTTATATCGTGCGATAGCACAGCGAGGGTGCTGGGGGGATGTATCACACTTCGCCCGGGTCGGGCTAACTAGCACCGCGCGTGTAGGGGAAGAGAGTATGCGTTCTGCAAAACCGCCCCCCTCTACAGCGCAGATAGCGACCACCGTGGGGTTTTAGCCGGTACGAGTCCGGCATAACCTCAGGCATATAATATAACACATACCGCTCAGGGCAGTAACTGTTTTAGAATTACGCTAAGGATATAACGATTTTTCAATATGGGTTATCTTACTCCCGAAATTGGTGCCACCTTCAATGACCTTGAGTTTTATTCTATGAAGGAATCCTTTTTTCTCCTTCCTTCTTTCGCAGGGTTCTGGACATACTGGATCTACTGCTGGAGGTATATCCACTATCGCTCTTCGACACTCATCATCAGATTTCTTTGCATACCAACGGATGAGTTTCTCGCCATGGCTCAGTGTTCTAGCCACTAAAACCTTTGTATTTGACATTAATTTATTGGAAAACATTGTCTAAAACTATTTTTATTTTTTTTAGGAAAAAAAAATTGTGGGTGTTTCTTGTTGCTGTTGTGAAATTAATTTGACATTTCTATTTATTACTTTCTTTTAAAAAGCGGCAGAGAGGAATTATTTTGTGCCAGAATTTAATATGCGAAGTTAAATGATTTCATAACCTCCTTAGTGGGGAGGTTTTAATTATTTGGCATGCAAATTAGAAGTAGGCAGGCTTTTTGTTTACTCTGTGATCAATATTTCAGTCGGACTTTTGGGCGGGAACTTGCGAAGTGACATTGCATTTTTAATCGTTTAATTTAATTTTATTGAATATATTATAGTATCTATAGATTGATACTCAACTTGACACTGGCATTTATACACTTAAGTTTGATGCTAGAAAGAAAACATACATAGAAAAATGTTTACATAAATTATTATGCGTGTATAATTTTAAAATCACTATAAGCAGGAAGTAACTCAGCCTTTTGGTTTCCAAATTAGTTTGGGATCAGATGACCGTAATGTGTTATGGTGAGAGCATTGAGTTAATATAAATTAGGTATTACCTTTACTTCATACTATTATTTCATATTAATTAATATAGCCGTTTGATTCAACGTGTAACATTAATAGCCTTATAAACAGAGTTGATAGTGAAAGCTAGATGCCAACAATCTGCCTTGACTCCGATGTATTTATAACCCACTCTCCACTTTTATTGGCCTATTTTCTACCTAGTGTTTCTATAAACGTTCATGTTTAATCAACAGGGGATCTCTTGGGATTAGATTGAGGGATTTAGTTTATTTTGCTACTGGTTTTTCATTTTTCAATTATAATCGTAAGTTATATTTTCTAGTTTCTTTTCTTATCATGTTTTTTACACATATAAAAGATGGTGATTTATTAATACTGTTGAGCGTGCTCTATCTTTGGTTTTAGGGTTTGGGTTATGTGGTGTATACTACGAATAAATAATTCCTAGGGTGTATACAATAGTATGTTCTGTTCTTTTACATACTCCTTAAAAAAAACCAAAACAAATAAAATCATATAAAAACGGCTTCGAGTCAAATAATTCCATATGAAAAGGTCATACAAGTGTCGATAATTCATACCATGTAGCGGTATGAATTACAGTTACAGGCTACAAACATTTGAACATGATAACGTAAGTAATAAATATGAAGAATTTGTTAGAAGGATAAAATTTCGTAGCCGAATAAAAAAAAGTTTCAGCTGACCTCTCGAAAAAAGTCAGCCAAGTTTTCAGTTACCGTTCGTAACGAGAAAACCAATTACTGAATACGGCTGAGTAGGCATCAGATCCGCGAACGCTCGCAGTAGTGATGGGAGAAGTAGCTTCATTGTAGCTGTTAATTCATTGAGAATACTCGAGTTGAAAGGTCGGTTGCATTCGAGGCTTGTGCAATGTTGAACTGGGTGTTTATAATTGATAAGTTAAAGGTATCAATAATCGTTAGGTTTCTGAGCGATTTTGGTCAGGCAAAGTATTTGGTACATACAACTGAATTAGTGTAAAAATACAAACAATTGGTTCGAATTATGAATGGATTGAAACTCTTAATACCTAATATTATAAATGAGAATGTTTGTTTCCACTCCATAATAGATTTGATTGAAACTTGGAACATAGATTCAGATTAAGCCAGTGGTGGTAGTTGTTTAAAGGATTTGCAGAATTATTTGTGATATTCTAAGTTCCTCATCAGGACCTAAATTGCATAAATTACTTTTGAGTTTGAGTTATACCCTAGAACACAAAATATAGAATACCTACTATTTATCCCGGGAAATCTTTAGATCACTCCGGAACGTGGGTGAAACGCTGGGAGGAAGCTAGTTCTATCTTACCTTTGTTATGACGTACCCTCCAACTTGCTACAATAATATTGGACGTACCCACTGCCCCGGCGCATAACTAGTATTGTTGTACCTTGTTAATTTTGATTGATTATATTTGTTTTAAAATGTTTGATTTTAATAGTTATTGGCATCGGCTGATAACTCGGTCATAGTATATAATGTGTTCCGCCAGTGCAAGTGATGTTGTAAATGCACCAGCGCGCTCTCGCACGTACACAAACATCTAACATCCGTCCATTGTTCTTTCACACTTTCAGTGGTAGTAATGTTCATTTTTCAGTACAGTTCAGTGTCTCAAGTAGAAAACCATTTCGCATCACTAGTTGAACCCCCGTTCTATGTAATCCAATAACTCTGAGTTTGCATTGCAGGCAGGAGTTCCGTGTAGGAGTGATTGTAGGTAAAGCTATTAGAATAATGAACCAACCCACCAACTTCTTGATAGGTTTTTCTGTTATTTTATATTTTATCATAATATATTTTTCTCTGCTGATTTTTTCGAGATTTATCGCCGTTGTACGATACGTGGTTGCCACTTGAGAGCCATTATTCCTCATCGATTGTCAGACCTTTTTACTTAATGGAAAACATGTAGATATCAAAGACATATAGAGCAAATATCCGCAAAAGATTTTCTGTCGTTGGGGACCACAAACCGGTAATCATTATGGATATATACACCACGATCAAAGGTAGCACCGAGATATAAAGTTTATATCTCAATGGAATTAAAATATGATAAAACTAAACAAAATTTACTTTTAAGTTTTTTTAATAAAATGAGGCTGACTATAAGGTGTGTGGTACCAGGTCCACCTGATTGTAAAAGCCCACCTTTGTCTTTGGATATGTGATGCCGAGAATGTAACTAACTCTCAATTCACATTCCACTGCAACTACCGAAAATGTCTTGCCAATTCAATAAGCACATTAATGTCCAAGTATTTAAGTATGAAATATTATATCATAACATTAGATAAATGAAAATATTTAATGAATCCATGGGGAGATTATGATATAAATCATGTCCTCACCTGAAATATAAAAGGAAAGCGTGACTGACTTACTGATTGATCTATCAACGCACAGCTCAAACCACTGGACAGATCGGGCAAAAAATTGGCATACAGATAGATATTATGACGGAGACATCGGCTTAGAAAGAATATTTGAAAATTCAACCCCTCAGGGGGCGATAAAACTGCGGGTAAAACCGCGGGACGGAAAGCTAGTTGAGAATATTATCCAACAGGTAAATAACATAGAAAAGAAATGAGTCTTACTATGATAATTTTGTTTTGTATGTCAACAATGTACAAAGAATTTGTATTGGTGAGTCACCAACGTTGAAAACGCCTTCACAATAAATGTACCAATTTATAATTATTTGCCATAATTTATAATGCCGGTTAATTTAATTAGGTTTATGTTTGTTTTGTATTTTAGATAAGTTATAGTAAGTAGGCTTTAATTAATGTAATGACCCAAATTTAGATGGTAAGAATTATTTATTACAAGATTTTTAAAAATTATAATTTTCATCGTAAACTAAGTAAGGCTAAGTTTCCAGATTTTATGAGACTGATATATTTATTTCTCAGAAGATCTCAGGGAAAAAGAGCACAATTATAAGCATCTTTGGAATAAGACGTTCCTACTACTCTTACTGTAGGTACATATTATACATGTTTTCAGCTATAGGTTACGGAAAAACATTGTGAGTAAATGATATAACCGTGGTAAGGTAGTTTGTGGTACCCGCCTGACAACATCTTCAAGTTAAAAATATCTACTCAGTTTCGCCGCAGCTTTTTTTTAATTTATTATTACCATTTAAGAGTTGCACTTAGAGTCAGTAATCATAACGACACTGATTGAAGCCATAGCCTTTGAATGGGCATGTTATATTGAATATAACATGCCCATTCAAAGTAAAAAGAAAGCTCGTTTTAGAAATATCATAAAGAATATTTTATTCCAGAAATACTGAGTCTAGTACGTGTAGATACTGCTGCGAGGCAGATGAAATACTACCACACCTGTCCTCTTCTGTGAGCGCTATCCACTTATGCCGATGCCACTTATGAGATGAAGTAAAGTCCATTACTGTTAAGAATATACTGCAGTTTTTTATAGCTGCAGCTTGCCAGCGAAATATAATGTCGCAGTTATATACAAGTTCTGTGAGGACTTGAAATATCGAACTAAATACCAGGTTTAGTAGTAATCTAGCTAAAACCGAGGGATGGAAGCTAATGTTTATAGGTCCACCTCGTTACAAAAAAAAGTTAATCAAAGCACAAATCGATGGTATTCAAAGTCGATCCGTCATGATGCCCATCGCAGGAAATTGCGTGACCGACTCACAAGTTTCGTGGCCACTGGACAACTTGACCGAACTTGTTAGGTGTTCGTGTTACAGTGGCCTCTATTTAGGGTTACCATTTTACAGTTTGAAAGGTCTAAAAAAAATATATTTGCAAATGAGATCGGATAATTTTGTGTTTATTATAATTTAAATTATGCTTGACACATGTTTCTATGTTCAGATAAGCCAGACATGTCCGAACATATTTGGACTGATGGTAACCCTACCCCTATTGGCCATTACCGTGGTAATATAAGTTACATTATATTAGGTCTCTTAAGGGCGGGTTTATCGTTCATATTGTTTTTATAAGTTTATAACCTTACTAGTGTAGTGATTATTGAAAAAATGGAGACACTGAACGAATGTCAAAATACCGCTGAAGGTGGTTTTGTAATTTTTTATGGAAATTGACGCCGTCAACAGCCAAATAAAATTGCCATCAATAAGTAGCAAATCTATTCAATTTTCGGTGAAATTATATTAAGTAGGTATGTTAATATAGTGATATATTTGTGGAGATAAAGTAGATGTTATTCAATTTATTTTAATTTTTTACAATAAACATACAAAATACAATCAACAAAAAAAACATGTTATCAAATTGTATTGATGTAGCATTTTGCCATTTGCGATATGCGTGTTTCTATTTAAAGTCCTAATGTAGCCTCTTTATGCGGCCGCAAACAATGAAATTCTAGTGAATCGACTGAGTCATAAGGCTACACTATAGTGCCCAGTACATTGCGTGCTCAGTCCACACCCAGTCCATTGGCCCACGCTGGTGGATTTTGCACGTTTTGTATAAAGGGCCTTGATGATATAACCATAACGATACTTTTTGTGGGGGGGCTATTGTGTTATAGATCATCTTGACATTAGATATCTTGTTTTCGGCTGGCTAAGAACTGGACAATGTAATTTTTTTTGTTAATTATTTTTACACAATCAAGATGGTAAGCAAGCGGCTATTTATAGTTTGTGGTCAAACAAAAGACTATTCATGCCCCAATGGAGAAGCAGCCTAAATAATCTATACTAAAAATAAAGCTGAAGAGTTTGTTTGTTTGGACGCGCTAATCTCCGGAGTTACTGTATCGATTCGAAAATCCGTTCACAAATATGAAGCTACATTATCCTCGAAGGTTATACTACTTTTTATCCCGAGAACGCGAGTGAAGCCGCGGGGAACAGCTAATACATAAGATGAAATATAACCTGTAAATAATTGTTTTACCCCCGCCGCGGTTGTTGCAAGCGTCTACGGGCTACAGTAACCGCTTACTATCAGACAGGTCGTATGCTTGCTTGCTGACTTCTAACATGAAAACAAAAACATACTTCGAACATTAAATTAGTAGTTGCGAAAAACGGGCAGTTCGTACAAAATTCACGAGAACACGTCGATATGACCGTTCCCAGTAAATATATATACGTTGGGGTGAATAATGCTTTCTTGGGGAGATTGATGGGTTTCTTCAACGTACTCGACTGACCTTACTTCCCTTGCTTACTATAGTCGCTATACTTTAGTTTTACTCTGTTTTACCATGTAATTGACTCAATTTTATACGCAAACATGTTTTTTTATGTAGGTATCTTTTATTTCTTACGTAACATAGTAGACAATTTATAAAATACTGTAATGTATATTGAATAGAAATAAAAAATATTGAAATGTTGCTTTACCTTTCTCTTAATACACTGTAAGGAATACAATGCAATAAAATCCAAGGAATACATAATTGTGATCAACATGAGACAAATCCTCCCAAAAGCTAACAAGATCCAAAAGCTGCGAGTAAACTTGTCTAGAGGGTGTTTCTCTGTGTCCCGCAATTTGAACCCTTTTGATCTTAGTTTACTTTGTATCAAGTGTCGCGAGACCTTTCTTCTTAGCCATGGATCGAACCATCACTGCGGTCTTAGCTTACACACTTGAGTTTTTAAATGTGTCCTACTCTCATTGGTAACGGCGTATTTTCGTAGCATATCGGAGAGTTTCGTAGCAATCAATGTTTATAAAATTATGCTACGGTTATCGTAGCTTATTGCATATTTTGCGAGGAAAATTCTACACACAGTACTATTACGTATTCTGTGACACAAGTTATACGTTTCACACAAATTACAATTTTAAAGTAGTTACTCTAATAGGCCCGTTTCGACAAGAAGTTTTTTGTTGGTACATGAATGTACTTATATGTATGTGCTGTCATATTATTTAACGTGCAAAATCAATAGTATCTACCTAGTTGCAAACTAGTTCAGCTACCAGTCTACTTAATATTAATATTGGCTTCGTAAATGTCTGGCTACATTAATTCATAAGGGCAACATTGATCAAGATAAGACTGTTTCAATTTTCACGTAATAACACTCGACCATGAGGTTTGGTACGAAACATTTTGCATTTCATTTTGAAACTTTATGTTAATAAAAAAAATTCGCTGTCTAGGTTAACTAGACAAAAGTGTTTGGGCATGTTGTACAGTCTTAGAAATAATATATTGGATATACCATGTATTTAAAACACTATTACACTGGTCTAGAATATACAGTATCTTTGTAACGACACTATAGTTTCATTTAGGACTAGATTTTTATTTTTATATACTTTATAGGCTTGTGTTTGATCGTGGTTTGAAATGATATCCAACGAATATTTGCATCGCCTATTTGGCTTTCAACTTATCCATTAATATCTAGGTAGACCGCTTCAATCGTATGTTCAATCAACGCGAATAGACGACCTGAAAGCTTTGCATACAAATCACATATTTGCGACTGGAAATGGTAATACAACAAAATAATGGTCGTAGCACATATATCAACTCGAAAAGGGATCGTCCCCGTATCGCCTCGCGGATTGGCAGGTCCGGGAGTCGATTCGGCTACTCGGACGACGAGTCGTAAGCTCGGCGAGACGCCTAGCGTGGCCTACCCGTAAGCCGTTCGTGAGCTTATCCCGTGGCGAGGTGATTACGTTACGTTTCCGATTAGTGTGCGTTGCACTAGGGAGCTTCATTTAAAGAATACTAAACGGCTCGAGTTGATACGGTGACAATCCCTTTCCAAGTTGATATATGTGCTACGACCATAAATAGTAGTACCTATGGAATACTCACAATTTTAGTGTTGAGATGCATAAGTTCCCGCTCGGTGACGCGGCGCCGCGCGGTCTCCATTTGCTGTTGTCTGTACTGATTGTACTTATACAGCAAATACATTCCGGGCAGGGCCAACACCACGAACGGTCGCATCAAGCTCGACGAAGGTGGCGCACGCTGCGGCATCTTCTTATTAACATTATTTATTTATTCAAACTAACTCAACGCTTTCGTAGCTGACAGTACGTGACGATCACATTGTAATTGAACTCCTACAACTACGGTAATAGAAATCATTTTGCACTGTCCGTTGTTCACGAAACACTTATTTGTATGGAAGATCTTTTCGTAACAAAATATAATCTAGATATAAGTTTTAGCACTTTTTATAGCGTCACTAAGCTACGGGGTTTCTAAGTTGTGGTGGATTATTGCTTTTTTAATAGACCCTATTTACACGGCGCTTTCTTCAGGAGTAATTAATTCTTCATAATTTCGACCCTGAAACAATACAGAACAATTAGTCAAGTGCCACTGCTTCCACATTTCTACATTGTGTAGCAAATATTACCTATCCCCTTTATTTCAAACTACGTTTTTTTTAACCGTCACTTTCTTACGTCATATATCAGAAAGAGCCGGAGCTATCCAAGACTTGCTTAAAACCATATTAGGTGTCTAAAAGAATGTTAGTCTGTTTACTTTAAACTCGGCACCCTGATACAATGGTTTACTTCTTAACTGAATTAAGTGAAAACTAGAGCAATAACATCAGGCAGTACCGCGAGTAATAATTAGTATTAATAATTCAATTCCAGTAAAGTAGGTTTGTAGGCAAACATCGAGCTTTTAATTCATAGCTGTTGCTAAGGCTAATTTAGGAGTTACAAACAAATAAAAATCAAAAAGTAGAAAAAAAGCTATTTCAAGATAAAACACCGCAAATAATATGTCAACACAAGAAAAAGAATTAGCGACTTTTATAACTTGTTGAGACTTTTCTTTATTTTCATTTAAACTTGTAAAGTATGATTATTACAATGATAACAACTTTTGACAGTGACGTGAAATTTCCATTCTCGCTAATATTATAAATGTGAAAATTTGTAGCTTCCGCCCCGCGGTATTACCAACGTTCCCAAGAAAACACACAACACATTTTCGCATCCTAGTATAAAAAAAGGAAAATCTGACTGACTGACTGTTCTATCAACGCACAGTAACGCAAACTACTGGACGGATCTGGCTGTTTGGCATATAGCTATTATGACGTAGGCATCAATTAAGAAAGGATTTTATGAAAAATCAACTGCTGAGGGGGTACAATAATAATGGATTGCAAGTGGATCTGCGGGGTGGAAAGCTAGTTAGGGATGTGATACAAGGTTAGATTATATCCTAAACATATCTCAAGGCGCACTAATCCACGGGGTAAAGGTGTCAATTTCACATATTCTTAATACAAATTCTGTCACAGCCATATTTACCCGAGGATTAGAATGTGTATTTTTTAATTTATACAAATACCTAACTAAAATTTATAATTCAAAGAAACCCCCGAAACTCACTAGAAAATTGGTCATAACTTCGAAACGGCTGAGCGGATTTTCTTGAAACATAGCTAAGATTGTTCTTCAAACAAAGAAAAAACTAAATTAAAATCGATCTATCCGTTCAGGAGTTATAATGCCACAGACACACACACACACACACACACACAAAGATCATGAAGCATGATCAGTTTTGAGACCTTTTCGCTTGCAGCCAGTAATCATAGTTCGCCCTGTCCATTGTTGACAATGAAACGGCCTCTTGTAAAATCTTTTGTCTAGACAATTTACTGACAATGACAATCTACTATTTTATGACAAGCGCATTGTCTGGTTATATTGTGTGAGACACAGGTAGCGGCTGTTCACTGCAGACAAAATACACCCTTAAGGTGATCATGCTTCAACTTTGTCGATAGTACGTACCTGCCTATTACGTACCTACTACCTATACGACATTGGTGAAATTGGGTCTAAGAAGATAGTAGAAAAATATAAAACCGTCCACCCGCTCAGTTTCTCTTCTGACACATCAATTATTTATTGCCGTAAATTAGGCGATAACAAAGTCGATATTGGCGGTAACGGCAATTTTGCCGAAGCCCAAAATAGCGCTAATAAACGAGTTGATTGATTGCTTCCTCCCGGGAGCAATGTGGACAGACGTAGGTAATAGGTTATTTTCCTGTACATTTATAGTTATTTATGTGTTAAGGAATTGATGAAGGCTACTCGAGGATAAATAGTCTTCGGGCTATTTTAGGTTTAGTGTATAGTTTTCTCTTTTTAGTTTACTAACTTATGGAATACATCGGAATGTGGTATCAGCCAAGCAGTTACTTAATACAGTCACAGAGGGGTATACCGTAAACTGTCGCTCAGTTTTTAGTAGAATCTGTATCTGTATCATATTATCATGAATGTTAAAACTGTATTATTTAATTTGATACTATTGGAATTGGGGAATAGTTGTGACGAACAAAAATTGCGCCTTAATTCACGTATGAGAAAAAAAAATGCCAAACAAGACGAAAAAATGCCATTTCTGTAATGAACATAATTCACTTATAATTTTTTTTAGACAAGACAACACTTTATTTATAGTTTAATGTCCCAGAATATTATTGTTATTATTATAGTGGTCCCTGTCCTGGAATCTCAAATGCATACCTAATAGTATATCACCATTGATCAGCAACGTTACATTACGTCATAACCATAACACAGATAGTATCGAGTAGGGCTGAGATTCATGCCCACATCGGTATAAGCCCGTGCCAGCTACAGTCAGACTATATTGCCTCGATACGATCGACACCACGACAGTATTGGCCTCAGTTTGATCGACAACCACGACATCTTTGAAGACCCTTACCATTGGACACTCTTCTATATTTTTTATTCATAGTTATTTAATTTATTTTACAGGAAACTCGAACTGATTTCATAAAATTGGTGATGAAAAAGATGAGTCGATTGACAATACCTCTGGTATTGCAAATGGCGATAGGCGATGGTAACCACTTACCATCAAGTGGACCGCCTGCCTGCTTGTCAACTTTCTGACATAAAATATAAAATAAAAGTCGACTCGTGGTAAAAGCCTTGAAAAACAAACTTCAATAAATCAGCTGGAAGAGGCAGTGGAGCAAAAACAAGCCTTTTAATAGCTTTATGTCCGTATTCGTAAAGGCGTATTCTGGTGATTGGCGAATGCTTTTGTGCCGTAATTGATTATTATATTGTAGATTTTAATGCTTTGGTGTTCACATAATTTACGTTACCATTTCGTTCGTGGAATTTTCTCGCTATTTTAATGTCGTAGTATTATTGCTCTTGTGTATAGTAACACGCGAAGTAAAATGTTGTGAATAGGCGTTTTTTGGACTTTTTCCACTTAACGCCACGTGGAAATTGAGTTGAAAAGTAAATACGGTTGATGAAAAAAATGTGGGTGAAAGTTTAGCGTATTTGTAAACTAAACGATAAAATATCGAGTTACATTAGTTCTTGAGTGGGAATTGAAAATCTATACGTACAAGTACACGAGTAAGTACTACAATTTCCGGGACATCTCTTATGCAAATACTGGTATTTACTAAACTATGTACCCTTCAAGATAATTTCGCAGTGAAGTTAAAATTAACTGATGCGTAAAAAACAATCTAGTTTTAAAACTGATTGATCTTAAGCTTAACAAACTTGAAGTCACGTTTCCTCTCGCTTTGCCGATAATAAAATGCCGATGTAAAATAAACTTAATTAAAAACTTACGTAAGACGACTGCAAGTCTTACTACGGCTTTTAACTTAATACATTCTGCAATTCAATTGGAGATAGTTTCTAATTAACTGTGAACTTTACCATTATCGTTATTAATTTTGAATGAAAACAGCGGGACTATTACGTAGTTTCAATTCGATTGAAATTGGCAACCGCAACAGTGGGTTGAGCAACAGCCCGCGGTATTATGTGTGATGTAGCGGTGACTTCTTATAGGTTTTCCTGTAATCTATAGGTATAGAACTATTAGGTATCTGTATTTTTTTCAAAATGTTTGGCCCAGTAGTTTCGGAGATAAGGGGGGTGGGGGGGGGAATGGTCAATTATTGCCGATTTTTCGTCTATTTTCTTAAATAACTTCAAAACTATTTATATTAAAATTCTAAAAAAAATATATTTGAGATCCTAACAACAAGCCATTTCATTTGATATATTACAGAATATAGTCTGCAAAACTTTTATTTTTATTTTCTAATTTACCCCCCAAAATTAGCCCCCATGTTTGAAATTCATTTATTTACGTAACACGTCCATGTTTGGGTCACCGACTTACATATGTGTACCAACTTTCAACTCAATTCAGTCCAATATTTTTGACAGACAGACAGATGGACAGACGCACGAGTGATCCTATAAGGGTTCCGTTTTTTTTTCGGAACCCTAAATAATAGCTAGTTTCAAATTGAAACTGATTGTAATAATGTTACGAAATTCACCCATGTTCTATTCTTCCAAAGTTGTCAGAGAACTTGTGTAGCTCACAAACTCGCTAAGGAGACACGGTGGAGCGGGGAAGCGATGTTTCTCACTTGATTACTTCGACGGAACAAGCGTATAACAAGCTTAAGGTTTATACTCCATCTGACAGGTTTATGCATCGATCAGACTCACAGCAGCGTGAGCTTTAGTTAGAGTCAGATTATTGGAAGAACATGTCGGAAGAAAGTTAAATTAAGTTAAGATTCCATACCACTGATATTATTATCTGACGACGATGACTGACGATTATTATAAATGCGAAAGTGAGTTTGTTTGTTTGTTACCTTTTTACGCCTGAGCCACCGAACCGATTGCAATTAAATTTGGTACGATATGGAGAATATGAATGGAGAAGGACATAAGCTACTCTTAATCACGGGTGAAACTGCGAGTATGTACGTACCTACCGAATAATAATATCCTGGGACATTCACACACGGCAATTTGATCCAAAAGTTCCAAAACTAAGCAGAACTTGACCTTTGGAAACCAGATGGCTGATATTCTACTTTACATTTTGGACAGACAGATATGTTCATGCACATACATTTCAGTCCTGAGTGAGAATTGAACATAATACCAGTAGCGTGAGAAGTACGGAATAATTCCAAACACGCCAATCGGTCCGTCAAATTAATGCAAACATGTTCGATCTTATGTTTCTGGGTGATATACTTATTTATACAAATAATTGTAAGTCGATGTATCTGCTGCATATAAATATTAGTCCATAATTCTTTAATTCCTATAACCGACCAGAGAGCCTTTGCAGAGATATCCAATTCAGATAATTTTATTCTCATGCAAAATACACCTAGATACATAACGGATTCATCAAACCAACGCTTGTACAAAAAGGTATGTGGGACCCATAAAAATACCGCAGCACTGGATTTTCGAAATGCCAAACGGTCATGTCAACGTTTGACATTAGGAAACCACCCCTCTGCCTACATTTACGATTTTCCCTCCCACTGGGCCGAAATAATAAACCTGGGTTTTATGAGTTAAAGTGCAAATTCATTCGTGTGTAAAATTTCGAGTTTTTAATGTAAGGGCATAACAGTATGATATGACTGTGTAAACGAGGATATGAGAGGTGAGAAACCTCAGTTGGTGAACGAAAATGTAATATGAGGACTAGGATACCTACCCTAGGAAATTACATAGACGATGATGTTGATTCTCGAACTAACAATGTGAAGAATTCTTTCTTGCCTAAGTGCATCAAATCGACGACTTACCAAAAACTTTTCTACAATAAAATTAATGGTCAAACAAAAATATACTTAATTACAACTCGTAAATGAGCCATTATTTACGTAAGTAAAGTTTAAGCAAAGTCCAAGCACTCTCTATTGATCTCAGCCTTAAGTGTCTTTTTTCACCTGATTTATAGGCACCTATTCTGTTTTGATTATGATAAATATTCAGATCAAATAAATTTGTAGGTATGACGTAAACAATCTTCTTTGAATATCTTATTCAACATTATCAAAGAACCTACGTTCTTATGTACGTTGTTTGGTGAGCTTAATTTCTGCACGGTTTAGTGGAAAATTGCGTTTGTGCTTATGATTTCGTTTTCAAATTGCTCACAGAGGTATGAAATTGAAATAACTGAAAACGTGATCCAATATTCGTAGGTGAACCCCATTATTATGAGAAGTAGGTATTTGTGTCAACAACCAACAATAACCCATAGGTTATCGACACTAGTTGAATTGATTTGTAGTAACGATAACGTTATTTATTTTATAACTTAATTATATAAGGGACATAAAAATGTTATGTTATGAAAAATATGAATGAATGAAATCAAGCTTTGCTTTTTGTAACTTTTTATATAAAGGGAGGATCGATTAAGCAGGTATTCGAAGGTGCTCGCTTGCATCTTCTATTTGGATTACGAACCAATAGAGAAGTCTACTATAACTCGAATGGATCCTATTTTCAAATTTCAGACAGAATCATTTTGCGAAAAAAATGGTATGGTCTACCGTCCTACAGGTAAACTAAGAAAAAATGTCTTTTATTACTATTTATTTTGTGAGGACATTAAAAGTCATGAAAACTAGTTGCTAGGTATATTTTTCCTGTCCACAGATGAAAGAGTATCGCGGTTTGTGTCTGAAAATGAACTAAAGTGTAGTTCAAAAGGCTAATCAGCTAAAAAGCCCCACAACCTTTGAGTGCAAGTCTGAATAGCAGCCAAATGACATTACACTAATAAGGTGCCCCTACTGTACCTACGTAACATTCAGATTTCCATCACGAATCTTTGTAGGGCTTTTTGTGAGCAAATTCTATTTCGGTCAAGAGATAATTAAATGTATATAAATATTACGTTGCGTTCATGAAAAATCTAATGATCGTATTTATTTTTCATTGACTTATGTACGAGTACTACGCGGTTTTTTCGTGTAGGTACCCAAGGATTTAGAGTTTTTTTTAGTGAAAGAGCTCACGGATAATATTTACGTTACTACCTTTCAAGCCAAAGGTGTGTGTTCGATTCCCACCCATGACAAACATTTATGCCATGAACATGTCTATCGTATTTGCGAAAAAAGTAGGTGATACTTACAAGCTCTCTTTAGTTTTGAATCAGCTTAGGTTATTTAGCCGTGTGTGAAGAATATCCCAGGATTTCTATTATATTCAACGACATTATTCTAGTTAAAATGTCCATATTAAAAAGTAAAAATGACAAAGAATACGGGTCCCTCAAGCAGAAAATTATGGTCTTGTATAACGGCTTCCATCGCTCCAAGAGCTTTAATATTCTTGCCTTTTGTAAGCTTTTCTTTCTTTCTTTTGTTATGTAAATGCTACTGTTTCTTCTTATCTAGTCTAGGAATATAAATCTATGAAAGATGAGGGGTTATAGATTTGTGATAACTTACAATAATTTATGACAATGATGCTGTATGATGAAGAAAGTTAGTTAAAATATGGATGTTTTTACTAGATATAGTTTTTTTTTTGGAAACAAATCAATGATTGATTATACCTTTTGCTAGAATTAGAGCACACGCTTTAGTTAGTATTCTATTTTTTTAGATAACTCTTATAAAATTTAACATACTGGCACCTAACTGTTAAACGTTTCAAAAATAGAAAATTTGTATCATATAATATGCCCAAATGCCCATCCATCCACGAGCGATTTAAATTTCAATAAAAGCGTTCCACAGCTATGCACGTTTTCTATGTTTTTTTTCACGGTTTTCTTTTAGCTCGGTGATACCTATAACGAGTTCCCTTGTCCTCGCGCAGTCAGCGAAGAATTTTCTTCATTCAACTCTTAAAAGCAGGAATACATTTTTGGTTTTGTTTGGTTGTAGAACACCTCGCCTTGGTTTCCCCAAGATACTACAGCATGGGGCTCTTCAAAAAAGGTGGAAAGAGATATTAGCAGGATTGACAACGCGTGATTTTATAGCCTTGGTGATGCAAACTTCTATAGACTATACGGTAACCGCTTACGATCAGGTGGGCCGTTATGCTTGTTTGCTAACTTAGTACCTAATATAAAAAACTGTTCTGCGTTATGAGGCTAGCTTTGATTATATCTAAAGGTACGTAAGTCATTTAGTCGATATTTACTTTCATATCTGTCTAAGTTAGTTAGTTAACTTTGGATTAAATATTTTTTTGTTACTAAATTTAAGAAAATAGGACAAAGTCGTAAGAAAACGTGAAGATGTATATTCCCATGCGGTCATAGCATACATAATGTAATGGTGTTCTTAACACTGGCAATAACATACCTAATTTAGTATTATTATAAAAACCAGTCTTTAGCCAAGTCCCAAAGGCCGTCCGCAGGCTAGGGGCAAAGTAATGACGTCACGTCCGCATCCGGACGATGCCGCAGCGCGCCAAACACCCGCGGACATAACGAACTAGCCGTAGGTATATTCCAGCCGCAAATTATGGCAATGTCAAACGCACAACTGACTAGGTGGTTCGTAGTACTGGTCAACTGGTCAGTGCTGCTTTATGCGCCCTCTAGTGTTGATAGTCGTTTTAATATCATTGCCGTTTGCGCAACTGGGATTATTTTATGAAGCACATGGCCTTTAGTGAATAAATAACGAAAGTAGAGAGTTTTGTAGGTAATATAATATGTGTGTTTGCTGAGTGTTGGTTTACTGCATATTTTCACTCTGTTTGGTAGAAATTATGGTTTCGTCCCAATGGGGCAAGCGTAGCAATACCTTTATGAAGGTTTTATTGAATAAATTCGTCCTCTGAAAATTTTCATGTTCTAATGAGCCTGTCCTATTTACTTTTCGCATTTGAATGCTACTTAATATCTCGGGAACGAGAGGAAAACGTGTTTTTGAAAGAAGGATATATAAAATGAAAACTGGTGACTGACTGATGTATTATGTGTAGTAGTTCCCTTATTTAAAGCCGGTAGTAAATCGGACCCCACTAATTATCGACCAATTTCTATACTACCGACACTTAGTAAAGTTTTTGAAAAAATCATTCTTAATCAATTAATGATACATTTTAATAGTAATAGACTGCTTCACAGTAATCAATTCGGTTTTACAAGGGGTCGCTCAACAACCGATGCTGGTGTTGAGCTTGTTCAACATATTTTTGACGCCTGGGAAAATTCACGTGATACTTTCGGTGTTTTTTGTGACTTATCCAAGGCCTTTGACTGTGTCCATCATGAATTGCTCATCAAGAAATTACACCACTACGGTATTAGAGATACTGCACTCAGTCTTTTGAATTCATACTTGAGTGATAGGATTCAGAAGATTGATGTTAATGGCAAAGTTTCCCCTGGGTCCTCAGTTACTATGGGCGTCCCACAAGGTTCCATTCTTGGACCTTTTCTTTTTCTAGTTTATATCAACGATTTACCTTATCTTGTAGAAAAGAAAAATGAAATAGTATTGTTTGCTGATGATACTTCACTTCTTTACAAAGTGAAACGACATGATTTTAATTCTGACGATGTGAACAATGCTCTTTCAGTAGTTGTTGATTGGTTTACAGCTAATAATTTGATGCTTAATGAGAAAAAGACGAAATGTATTAGATTCAGTCTACCGAATGTAAAACACTCCGATGCCAATATTGTTATTAAGGGTGAAAAACTGGAGCTCGCTAAAAGTACTGTATTTCTAGGTATTACATTAGACGATAAGCTACAATGGGGTCCTCACATTAATAATCTAGTGAATAGACTTAGTTCTGCAGCTTATGCAGTGAAGAAAATTCGTTCTCTCACTGATGAACTAACGGCAAAATTAGTATACTTCAGTTACTTTCATAGTTTGATGTCTTACGGCATCCTCCTTTGGGGTAGCGGTGCCGACATCAATAGAATCTTTATTCTGCAGAAGAGGGCTATTCGCGCTATATATAATTTAAGTCCCAGAGACTCCCTAAGAAATAAATTTAAAACTATAAATATAATGACAGTGTCGTCACAGTACATATATGAAAACTTAATTTATGTTCGGAAAAACATTCATAACTTTCCCAAAAATAGCGACACTCATAGTTTAAACACTAGAAATAGGGATAAACTTGCTGTACCTTTAACTCGTTTGAGCAAAGTTAGGGATTCTTTTAAGGGGCAATGTATACGCTTCTTTAACAAAGTACCCAAAGAAATTCAAGAATTGTCCGTGTTAAAATTTAAAAAGCTAATTAAAGATAAGTTGTACAAAAAAGGGTACTATAAAGTTTCTGATTTTATAGAGGACAAGAACGCATTTCTATGAGTTGCTCGCTTCACATGCTGTTTACTATTATTATGAATTTTGTTATTATTATTATCATATTGTTATTTTTTATATTTTATTTTTTATAGTTTTTTTATATACATATTTTTTATATTTACATATTTGACGATTAAAAATACTTGCAATGAGTTTATTTAATAAAGACACTTTTGAATTTGAATTTGAATTTATCAACTAAACAGATTAATAACTGGACGGATCCAGTTGAAATTTGGTATACATAGATAGCTATTATAACGTAGGCATCCGTTAAGTGATTTTCGAAAATTCATCCCCTAAGGGGGTAAAATATGGGAAAGCTGCAACAAGACCTACTACGGTAGGTTCTCCTATTACATGTACTAGTGGAGCAGAATCTAATTTTATTTCCTCTCATGTAACTTATTTATGCGACAACACGTTGCATCTTCATGCTTCGTGACTTTACATGACGACAGTTTGCACAGTCATGTGTCATGTAAAAGCAAGGTGCTGCAATTTGATAATTGCACAAAAAGCCGTTGTTTGTCGGTGAAGTGAACTAGCGCTGACGTTGTGCGCTGTGTGCTTTCCTTTGTGATGTATCGTTGAAAGTTGAAAGCGTTGAACACTAATGAAGGAATTGTTCTAGATGTTCCTTGAGTGTATTTCGACTTTAGTCATCGAAACTAAAGGAACGTAATCGAAGATTCTTTTGTTGAGCAGTTTTAGAGGGTAGGTATATATTATCACAATGCTTGGTCAGCAAAGGTTTACTGAATTTGGATTTTTTTATAACTCTGTATAGGCCTATGTTTGCCCATAATCTCACAGTGGTCAGTGATGATGTGGCCAAAGATGATAAGCATACAAAGTCTAGAAAGGAACTCCAAAAAACACGATATCATGAGCAGGTAACTAGCAAGATTATGACGACCATATGACGTCATGTTACGTCACACGATGTGGACAGTGTGTCATAGATAGCTGTGACTCGCTCACTCGGAAGCTCGATAGTTGATGAATATTTGATCCATGTACAGTCGAGGTAAGAAAAGGTTAAACTTAAAGTCGACATTTGCTTGCACCGGGCTATTATCAGTCATGCCAACATTTAATTTCAAACGAAACATAATATCGCATTGACGGTTGTAATAGGCTAGTTTGTTAACAGGTTAACACAGAGTTATTAATTATCTCAAGAAATTTAAGAGAAAATATATAACACTGACAATTAAATAAAACATATTTGATTCGATCTTCATAATGTGACAGGGCCTTTAAAAAGGTTTGATGTGAAAATACATATAAGTAGGTCAAAGGTGTGCAGGTAAGGTACTATATTGACCCTTGTTAACATATCAAGTATAATTTTATATGCAGTTGTCTGCTTATTGCTTTAGTTTCAAAAGATACTAAGGGTCTAAGACTTAATAAAAAATGAATTAGAAAACTGACGAAGGATTTCGTACCCCGACTGTACAGGTAGGTCATAACTCTTTCAAAAAATTGAACAACCTCTGTGTGTAATGATAGGCCGAATGAATGAGTTATGTCGCTTGTACGTTCTAGTTAGTGATAGTAAATAGTCCAAGGTCTTATCGTAATTTTGGTTGATAACAAGTACCATTTTAACCAGGTATAATTTTGAGAAAATGGACGAATGGAATTGATTGTAGATAGACCTTCACGATTTAAAATCGCAACAAACCATGATTTGACTCGCTTGATCTTTTTTATATTGATGTTGCAATTGGACGTTTAAATAAACCAGCGCTGATGCGTATTTGACGCAAACTGCTCACTAATTTAGAGAAAAATATCTTTTACACCAAACTATCCTATATCGTGTGCCAGAATCAATAGCAACCGACCAACTTTCCGCATCTCGAAAAAAACAACAAACCAAGTTACAAGAAAAAACATAACTGTAGTCCAACTGAGCTAGAACACTGAACCAACTTTTAGATTAAACTCGCTACTGTTGACCACTGTACCTTATCGGTGCATTCAATTTTCACCCGTAACTTTGAGATTTAAAGACTAAAATGTTGCTGTGTTTATAAATCGAACTTCAGAGGCCTAAATAAACCGGTTTGAATAGATTCGCAAATAGCGTTCGACGTGGAGTGGAAACTGAATAGAAACATTTAACAAAGTCTAATTAACAATACGTCTGTTTCCCACAGATTGACTTCTATTCATATTAAAATGGTGTACAACTGTACACAATTATGTTTCACGTTGGTGTAGTATAATTGTGTGTTGTGTAATACAGGATACAGTTCAGCGAAAATTCACGAAAATAATTTGGCTCATTTAGATCATGCTTGCACTGATGTCGTGATGTATAAGTATCAGTTTGTAAAATGCATAATTGCAGTGGTCTACGAATTTAATTTTGTTTTCTTTATCCGCCTTCCTAATAGGAAAGTAGCCTGTGTTACTCTCCAGCGTGAAAAACATCAACAGACACATTTTTACATTAATAATAAGTAGGTAGGCTTAGCCGTACACTGGCTACAGAAGCTAGAAGAGATCGACGACCTATGTATCAGGCAACACAAACTCCGCAAGACTTTCCCTCGACTCCACTCCTTTGCATTTCGCATAAAAATTCTCGTTTATGCGGGATGTCAACATCGCATGCGTGGTAGTTTTCCCGACGTCTTGTTCACATTAGGAAATAATAATATTCCTTATATTTATACCGATATTCGTTATAACATCAACTTCTTTTTATTTCAAGGACACTCGACCGCTCGGACTCGTGCCAGCTAAGACTATACTTTGCGATTCTTTTGGGATTCCGATCAAAACACGTACCACTCGTAACAGCCTATTGGGGGAGTGTGAAAACTCCTTTCAGTACCATCATATCATGAATATAGCCACGTCAACCCATTCTTCTCTGCGGACTCACTTGTGGATGCTAAAGGCCGCCTCGGCCGACTATGAGTAGATTACAATGCTTAAGCTTTTGGTGTACCCAGAGATTTCTATACAGTGGCTACCGATAACAACCTAGCGGTTATAAAGGGCAGCACACTATCCCCAACAACCCTTCACCGAGCGCCAGGGACCATCTGCGGTAGGTCCTGCCTCCACAGCTTACACTCCGTGGCCTGTAATTACTCACTCCCATTTGTCCAGAATGGTACCGCAGCTGTTTTTTGGAGTAAGGAATTGGTACGTAAGGTATTCAGAGTGTAGTTAAGGTCAAGGTACGAAGCTGCCCATGAAAGGAATTCCACCTTCGGCCTATCAAAATAGATTGTATTTTCGAGTATTCAAGTTATTCCACCCAATTATTCACGAGAAGATTAACCAATAGCTACTTTTTAGGGTTAATTATATTTTGTAGAACCGACGGCCGCTGAGGCAGAAGGGTTCTCGAGTGGCGACCACGGAAGACGCAGCGTGGGCAGGCCCCCTACAAGGTGGTCCGATGATCTTGTGAGGGTCACGGGAAACCGCTGGATGCGGGTAGCGCAAGACCGGCCATCGTGGAGATCCTTGGGAAAGGCCTGTTCCTGATCAATGGTCGGCGCAGCGTGTCGTAGGAGTTCTGATGTTGTTCTGTCAGTAGGTATATATTGTATTGGATCTATGCTTCTGTCTCGAAAATACTAGGCCGCCACAATGTTATTTTTAGGTTAAATTAAATGAAATATTTTTATTTAAATGATGCACCGTTTGGAAGGCTTTTGCTGAGTAGAATAGTTAGGGTCCGTTAACAAAAGAACAATTCAGGCTTTATCATAAAATTGAAAACATGAAAAAAAGTCGACAGAAAGAGAATACCAGAAAACCAACGTCAGTTGTCTCATTAATCAAGCCCTTTTCGTAAATCCCTTTAGTCCGACCTTTCATAACTGAGGTGAATCGGAATAAGCGGCTTACAATGCAGACCTAAATGTTACCATTTGTATGGCAATGTTATTAAGTGTTGCCGTTGTTAGGGACGTGGGTTTGGTCGGTCCTTTGAATTGTACCTTGATATCGTTGTTACTTCATTTCATTTTGCTTAGTAACAGTCGATTAAAGTTTATGAGTGATTTTTTTTTCACAATTTCACTATGTGGCAAAAGATTAACCTAGCTATATTTCTTTATGGTTAGCACTATTCTGTCAGAGTCTGACATTTAAAAAGTGTTTTGTTATAGAATACCTAACTGGTACATTACTGGAATATTTTTTGATTAGTTTTATTTTTGGACAAAAATAATTTCTGAAATATGGTACAGCTATAGGTATAATAATAATATATATTATAATTTACATAAAACCCGCGTATTCGGGGTTGTAATGTACGGTCAACATAAAAGAAAAGCAAAAATATTTTTATTGTTTTTATTTTTACGTACAGAAATCTATGTTAGTAAAGTAAACAAACCATAATAGCAAAATCCGAGTCACAAATATCACATTTCTAGCCATTCCGAATCCCATTCTTTAACTACCTGGTAGTCAATGGAAACCAAATAATTGATAAACTAGAGAAAATAAAGATGAAACAAATGCAAACTAAATCGGAAATGAGATAAATATCATTTCCGAAGTTAATTAGCTGATGGAGGGAGATACGGTAGCATAGATAACACAAATAGCAACCAATTAACTGAATTGACAAAGCATGTTTTAATTGATCAATGCGGTCATGCCATGCTTGTAAGGGATAACAATAGCCGTAGTTTCTTTGTTTTGTGTTTATTCCAATAAACGGATCTCGTGTTAGACTAGTCTGTGTTCAGACTACGTCGCAGTCTAGGGAACTCTGAAATCTATGCAATTTTGAACCTTACGATAATATTCATAAGTAAAGCAATTTCGTTCTTCGTCTGTAGACATTTTTTATTTCTTTTATAAAGTTTTCCCCCTGTTATATACGATCGCGTCTATTATTTTCCCTCGTTCTTCAGCAAGGCATTTATTACGGAAAAATCGCTGCACAACTTAATGACTCAACGTGAGCGACCAGCAATTTGCTGAATGATTCCACCGGCGCTCGGCACGCGAACAATTGGCCACATGAAACCCACATATGTATGTACTCAACTTGGCCTTTCCCAAGGGCAACCTTCGACCTTAAACCGGCTATTGCAACTCACCTTTTCAAAACAACTGCACTCATCAAACAGTCAATCACGGTAAACCTAATAGGAAGACACTACGGGCAGCCCAGAGTTTCACGTCTTCACACATTCAGTGTAAACTGGCTAAATTGACATGTTATTACGACACATATATTTTATTAACACAATTTGGACATCTTTTTATTGATGAATTGGTTTCTCGACGACCGTAGAGGGCTTGATGCCGACCGGCAGGCGAGCGCGCAAGCCGGCGCGCCGCCTTACTTTGACTGAAATACGCGCTTGAAGAGCGTTTTTTGCGCAGGCGTGGTATAACGCAGGATCGGCCAAAATTCACCCTTAGAACCCCTCCTTCGAACGGCAGAACCTCCTTTTTTACGCAGTGGGAAAACATACCCTGAATCGTTACGGGAAAGCATCATATTCGTTTGGCGAAAGATGAGTCGTTTAGCTGTTTTTCGGGTAAAATTGCGTGTGCCGCACTGCACACGGTGGTAATTAAATATGTGTTTGACAATACAATTGAGGCTCCAGCGGCTGTGCTCTCCTGATGACGTCAATGTGACGATGGGATGGTCGTTCATTTGGAAACCGTTCAAGTTAAAATTAGGCTGAAAAGTGAACGAGAGCGAACATTAAAAGCGTGAGTCGTGACTGATTTGCAATTCCGTATTTGAAATTCCTATAAAGCTTTTCCATTTAAATTTCTGGTTTCTGTGGTGGCTTTGTTCGTTTGATTTTAATTTTAAATGCCAGTTTTTCCGATATTTCATCGCCATCGGTTTTATATTCTGGATAGGTACAGAAAAATACATTGCTGAAGAAGTACCTAAGGGAGATAAAGTACCTACTTTACCTACTAGCATATCAGTTGTAGATGACGATGGGCCATAATACAGATAGAATAGTTCGCATATTACTTTTCTTCTACCTATAAACTGTGACAAAATGTGTGCGATGCGATCGCTAAAATATTTTCTCCAGGTTATTTTTGGTTCCATTGTTTGCATACACGCGGTCACTGCTCTTGAACCGAGCCATTCCAATCTGGGATGGAATGGAAATAGATTAGATTGACGGAAACAGTGGAACTGAATTAGCGCCTGAAACTAATATTGGTTTGATAGTATATTTAGGAGGTAGTAAGGTTGTTTCTATGCTCGTAATTTTTGTTTGGGAGAAAATCTCTTACTAAGCATTTGTTTTTGCTAGTGTGGTCAAGGTTAACTTTTAACTTAACTATTTAGGTATCTAGTTCATCTGAGCTCCTACTGAAAATCAATAGCAAAGTTAGTCGTTGGATACTTACTTATAAGTATAGCTGTATTATGTATTTATTTCCCTAGCCATTGTTTTTTTATTTCTATAATTAGTCACTACAGGCAAATAATTTAACGCTTCAAGAACAAATTAAGCGCCTGTAGACATACATAGATACCTAGGCCAGGGATTACCTGGTCATAAAAAATATTCGGTAATATTACCAATAGAATCTTTTTCCTTGGGTTTTAATATCCTTAATTATTTTCTACCAAACAAAAATAATGCACTTGATGAACTAATGGTGCGCAGGCCATAAGCCGAAGGAACAGCATTGTAGCAAATACCTACTAGGAATAAAGCTTAAATTATGAACGACCAGAAGGGAATACACTCATTCACACACGGTTATCTGATCCCAAACTAAGCAGAGCTTGTACTATGGAAACCAGATAACTGATATACTACATATACTACTTTTTTTTTGTAAATACATACTTATATAGATATTTACACCCAGACACAGGACAAACAGACATGTTCATGCACACAAATGTTTGTCTTGGATGGGAATCGAACCCATGACCCATAGGTTGTGTCTTAACCAACTGAGCCATCTGGCTTGTCATACTATTGCCAAGCATAAATGTTATGCATAAACATAAAAATATTATAAATATTACCAATAAATTAAATAACAGACTTCTGGAATTTAATTACATTACATACTACAGTAGGAATAGGAACCTACTTACTTACCTACCTATTATTGTATCTAATGCCAAGCATTATTATGTAGCTAGGTAGTTAGGAAGCCGGTTACTATGAAGTTCACTGATATCTCCGACAGGAAACCTAACAAAGTTGTCGACATAATTTTATCTGTTCGCAATGCAATATGGCTTGGCTATTTACCTATCCACATTAATTTTCCTCGATTGTTCCGTAGGGCGGAAATAAACAAACAAAATGTCGTATGACTAAGAAATAAGAACACAATAGATAATTTTGATACTTTTTACTAACCTTCGATAGCTCAGTTGGTAGAGCGGTGGACTGTAGAGTTATCATAATTAGAAGTGGCTATCCATAGGTCGCTGGTTCAAATCCGGCTCGAAGGAATCTTTTTGTAGCAAAATTTATTAATTTAAATATTTTCTGTGCATTATTATATTATTATTACCATTTTATTATCGTCTGAATACTATGTTTTGGATGACCTTTTTGTAGAATAGGTATAACATGTGGGTACATATTGCCTACATACGTAGTTTTCCTATTCCAATTCCTTATTTATGGATTACGCACATATTTAGATAATTAGGATGTATAATAAAAAAATAGACAAAATAGAGTTTTATTGTGGTAGCGACATCTATCGATCATTTGGAAAGAGTATTTAATGACACTGCTGTCAAAAGATTATTTTGTCAGTTCTCTATAGAAGCAAAATGTTAATACGTAAACATGTAAAGTGGAAATATTAAATGATACGACTTATAAATGAATCAGTAAAAAGAACGCTGCGGACAGGATTCGAACCTGTGCGGGTAGAACCCAATGGATTTCAAGTCCATCTCCTTAACCACTCGGACACCGCAGCTGGTAGAAATATTGTTGAAATTTCGAAAGGTATACAAGTATGTATGAATGAGAAGCTGATCATTGTAGATCAATAATAATATTTTGAAAGGAAACAATCAGGAAATCAATTTACTCTGAAACAATAAATATACGCTTTTAAACAGTGAAAAGTTTGGTGCAAACAGGCACGTACTAGATCAACTGCGCAGTACTGCCGACGCCATTCGATAAGTACCCTAAAAGGTTCCAATTTAGGTGTTTTTAGGGTATAATTTAATTAAAAATAAATAAATAAATATCCTGGGACTTTCTTCACATACGGTTATCTGATCCAAAAGTAAGCAGACCTTGTACTATGGAAACCAGATAACTGATATACTACATAAACTACTTTTTTTTAGTAAATACATACTTATTTAGATAATTACACCCAGACTCAGTTTGCTATAATAGCTTTGAAGTTAAAAGAAAATAGGCGAAATTATTTACCTATGGATAAAAAGTCTATAATATTTAGAGTAACATAGGAAAATACGGAACCCTCGGTGCGCGAGTCCGACTCGCACTTGTCTTGTCTGGTTTTTTTGTTAATAAAATAGCTACCATTCAAGCGTTCTAATTTTTAACTACATCAATTATGATAATTTTATACGATTCTATTTCTAGGATAGTAATATTGGCCTCTCGAATTATTTTGAGGGAGGTTCAAGTTATGACGGATGAAACAATACAACAATCCGCTGAGAAAACCGAATGAACAAAAGCATATTTTTTTTATTTTTTTTTATAAAATAGGACCTATTCCTACATAGATATCAAACAAGTTTATCAATGTAACCATCATCGACATTTTTTTGCTGACCTTGCTAAAGATTCAGGGACGCGATTATTTACGGAAATTCAAACAATAGCTATTGTTGCTTTGTTACGATAGACATTTTTGTAGCTTATACATTCTAGGAAAGAAGTCTGCTATTAAATAGTTAATGGGAAGTTCATTAACATTAACAAAAATTACAAGACCATCAAAGGCTGAAAATGAAAATTATATTTTTGGTACTTTCATATTAAATAAACCACCATCTGTTGGATAGAATAAGTTGCAATATTTTCAAAGCTTTGGCGCTTTGGCTATTCAACAATAGATGGCGTGACTAAAGTTATGGCTACTCGATAATAGATGGTACGAGGCGTAGTATTCATGAATCTTAATAAACAGAAAATTAATTAATTAATCTTAATAAGCAATAAATAAATAAATAAATAAATAAAATTAAATGTAAACTGTAATCATTTATAAATTTTCTTGTGAAAAATAGCATTAATTTATACCGAATAGATTATATCTAAAACATTTAAAAGTACTGTGTAAGAAATAAAGTTATATAGCGGCTTATCGCCAAAAGTAACTTTTATATAGGTACTTACTTAATACGAAGAAGAAATTGTTTTCATCGTGCTAGGCATCTACTCAATATTTTTTTAAAATTTTTACATGTTATACAAATAAAATGCAGCGCCTCCCTCAATTTAATTTTCCACAGCTAACGGTCTCAGTCTAATTTATCCATCCAACTTACTCTCACTTATAGAAAACTAGTGGAGATCAAGCCACCGAACTTATAAACATATTAGAAGAAAAGTTCAATTATGGTAACTGGTAGGAAAGCTGAAACTGGCCATAATTTATTGGTGAGGCGGCTAAATATAGACACGTGTCGCATTAGTGGCGTCAGGTGCACCTTTGCAGATAGTGTCATTAAAAATAATGTAAGTTAAGTAACTTATTAATAAAATATAAGTAGCTGTCTACCGTGGTTTCACGCGTTCCCGGGATAATTCTTTTCGGAACCATAATTCATTTTCTATAAAGTATCCTAAGTTACTCCTTATAACTTAAGAAATGACTTACTATGTCTCGGTTTTAATCGGTCTATGGGGATATTATTTGACAGGCACCAAATAGGAAAAAACAAATGAAAAATATTACATCTCAAAAAATCCTTAATTTTAGCCTCACTTCGCTGTTAGCAATGTTCTTTTTTAATTGATCTGAGTAATTTCCCTATCTTTCTTTACTAACTTCGTATAATATTCAACGTTCCGCATCTCAACAGTTCTTTTTATTCAATGATTCACATTTTACCGTAACAAAAGCACGCTAAATGTCGTTTTTTATTAATTGTACCTAAAACTATTTGGACAGTTTCTTCATAGTCACCACCAGGAAGCTCTGGCTGGCCTTCGCAACTAACGGTCCAGTAGTAATAAGACACAATCAATTATTTTCATAAAAAGTTTGTCTAAACAAGAGTTTTTATAGTAGGTACACACGGCCACAGATCAAGCAACACACTGCGGCACCTTATGCGGTTGTAATAGGAGCTATTTTGCAACAAAAATGTGTAGCTTGATCTGTGGCCGTGTGTACAACCTAAAAAATGGTTTTTATTCATGATTGTTGCAGTATTAGTTCATTAAATTAGTCGTAGCCTAATAACTTATGGTCAGAGTCAATATAATTCTTGAATGTGCAAATCTGACGTAGCAGTGACGTCATGCCACTTGCTCGACTTACATTGTTAGAATTCGCATTACTTACTTTACGCTGACTAGGTATATGTATAAGCTTACCGATTGTGCTAATGCTTATTTGTAACTAAGTAATGTAACTATGGGAATTTTCACACATTAGGTACCCCTTATTCAGACCTAGGTACTCGATAGCTTTCTTCCAACAATTTTATGCTAATACTGTTTTAAACGCACAGCCTTTATTTTAGTATGTTTAAAATTAAAAAATTGGATCCATTAGATTCAGCTGATTCTGACTTAATTAATTATTTGCTACAAAGGTAGTAATGCTATCTATGTACCTATGTATTATACCGAATAAAAGTAATAAACTTGACAAACTCAAACCACGATCAGTTTTGAAACCTTTTCGCTTGCAGCCTGTCATAGCTCGCATTGAATGCGTGTTTGTTGTACACAAATGTATTTTATGTATTAATATTCAACAAGCTAGTAGATCTATCGTATTAAAAACTAATAAAATTCTAAAACTCAATAAATAGTAGATTTAGTTCTCACAAATACCTTTTAAGTTTTAAACACAGTTTATATGCAGTACGATGCTGGCAATAAAAATCTGAGAACATAAACTTTACAACGTCTCAGTTAAGGGAAGACAGACAGACAGACGTAAAAACAAAAGTGTATAGGGATAGCTCGTAAAACTTGCATTAGAGACCGCTTACTAAACGTAAACAGTGCAGTCATGTACAAAAGTGTATAAGTAATAAATTTTACCATTCTGTAGACCTTCTGCGCCCCTAAGGGGCGATATCGCCCACTTCGAGGAATACTGTTTTAAAGTGTACCATCAACAAAGTTGAAGCATGATCAGTTTTGAGCCCTTTTCGCTTGCAGCCAGTAATCATAGTTTGCCCTGTCCATTGTTGACAATAAAACGGTCTCTTGTAAAATCTTTTGTTTAGACTATTTACTGACAATGACAATCTACTATTTTATGACAGGCGCATTGTCTGGTTATATTGTGTGAGACACAGGTAGCGGCTGGTCGCTGCACGCAAACTACACCCTTAAGGTGATCATGCTTCAACTTTGTCGATAGTACCTATTCCGAATCGTTGGTAAAGTTAAGTGTATCGACGTTCATAAGTTCCTTAACAGGGCCTAAATTTAATACAAGAGTTTGAGCTTAAAAAGCTGCAGGTAATTGGCTCTATGGAGTAGGTACTGAATCACAGTAGCAATATTTTTCATTCATTCAGTTCATTTTGTATATTCTACATTATGTACTGTAACTAGGCAAAGTCTATGACGTGATGATCCAAAAAATTCGCATTCACCAACGTTGTGCAATAGAATTATTAACGAGATTCCAATAACATATCTTGGCCAGTGATCGATAATAAAATCAATGATTGTTATGCGATCAATGCAGTCTTACGTCCTTTGTTGATCCGTGACGAGCGCATGAATTCATTGCAGGGATGCATCGTTTGACGATTCTGAAAATAATTTAATAAAATACGATTCGTACGATAAATTCATACTGGATTGGATTTTAGCTTCCTCACTGTGGGTGCCCGAGTAGCATTTTTTGTTGGTATTTCGTTGGGCCACTGATCGGCACAACCACCACTACCGTTGGTCAACCGTTGCGAGTGACACACCTGTTTTCAGTAATGCCAACGATGTCTCCCAACATAGGGCCTACCAGGACGACTATGTTGGGCCAACCACTGTTTCTCATCGTTGGGCCAACCACTGTTTCTCATCGTTGGGCCAACCACTGTTTCTCATCGTTGGGCCAACCACTGTTTCTCATCGTTGGGCCAACCACTGTTTCTCATCGTTGGGCCAGATTAACATTTGCAACTTATGGCCTACAGCTATACGACTACGTTGGGCCAACCACTGTTTAGAATTGTAGGGCCAGAATTACATTTGCAACATAAGTCCTACAGCTATATTCCACGGTTGGTATACAGTGATTCTATTTTGTAGGCCCTTCCTACGCCATAACGTAGGGTTACAGATGTTTTATCTTACGCAGGCGGGTTGGTCTTCGAGAGCGATACTATACCGCCCGTGCACACAACAATGTGCATGTGCATCTACACTCAAGGAAGGTCAACCCGTCTTCGTGAGATAAAACAACTGTAACCCTACGTTATGGCGTAGGAAGGATCTACAAAATAGAATCACTGTATACCAACCGTGGAATATAGCTGTAGGCCTTATGTTGCAAATGTAATTCTGTAACATACAAAGTAAAGGTCTTATGGCTGAATTCACTAACATCACTCAAATCTAACTGCAAATTAACATTTGATAACAGACATTTGAATGCTTTATGGAAGATCTAAAAGTTAAATTATGTTGGTGAATTTCACTATTATATAATTACTTAAAAAAATTGCAAAAATAAATTACATATTTCGATATCAGTGATAAATGAAAAAAATTTGCAATGACGTTTATTGGAAATTTGATTTACTTGACAATGGCTTCATAATATGAATATAAATATATATATATTTTTTTAAGATCAATAAGCAATTTAACTTGGTTAGATACCTACCTATAGCAAAAATGACCGCAAGTTTTTGTTTAGTCATAATTTCTAACCATAACTTGTCTTAGCACCATTTTTGCTTTCCCTTTTATTAGCAGAAGAAAACCTTTAAAAGGAAAGACAAATTACATTCGTTAATTTTTATAATTCTCAAGGTTCGATGCAACTACATTACATGTTGAAGCTGTCAAATTTCCTATAATTTATGCAGTCCTAGCCCTGATATGGCGATGCTTTGTACTTCTTAAAGATCTTCGGCTTTCTCTGCCTCCATCTATCTTTAGTGAACCGGAACCAGTTTGAAACTACGGCATGAATATCAGCATCTGTGGCTCCTTCAAAAGGTTTATTTAGTCAAACGGCACCTGTAGGTAAGAAATTTTATCATATAGTTATTGTTTTTACTATTACCTACATAAATCATCATCAAAAGTGCAGGAAACAATTTGTGGGTAGGGATAGGTAGGTAGGTGTAGGTATGTTTCAGTACCATATTTTTTTGCGGAGCAGGACGTCTTCCGGGCCAGCAAGTAATTAATAATTTCTTGTGTTAATTAATATTTTTACGAAAGATACAAAATAGATATCAATTTTTTAAATAAAGGCCCCGCCATTATTACGGTCACCTATCCCATATAAATGTTTCCAGCCCAACAGGAAGTTAGTTCAAAATAGATTGCAAAATTTGTACCAAACAGACAGACAAACTATAATTAATATAATACTGTATTCCGAGCCGCGAAAACATTAAAAAATTTCTATATGTAGCAAATTTCATCCAAATCTGTTTAGTCTTGCAGTGCTGAATGGTAACAAACATACACGCAAATAATTATCAGCAATACAGATAACTTAGTTATAGTATAACTAATTTAATATATTGAGACTTACCAGGACCATGGCTGGCTGTCCTAGATCCCATATCTACTCCAGTTGACTTTGATGTAATACAAGGTGCACTTATTATTCTGGTTTCTGTAAAATCAAAACATACTTTTTATCACTATCTTTATGAACTACTTTATTCTATAATATACAATATTTACAACAAATATATAAATATACTATTTAACAAAACATAAGTAAACATAAGTTTGCAGTTTTTGTGAGTGATATGAATTTATTTTCTGTTATCATCAAGTAACTGATCTGTACTATCAATTAATTTAATATCACAGATTTTGACCGTTTACATTTAATGCTTGTGTCAGACTGATTTTTATAATAAATACAAATCACTGAACTTGGCAAGAAAAAGCAACAAAATATTATTAGAAATATATGTCACACAGGTAGGTAGTCACGACCAGATAAATCGAAACAGAACAATTGTTGAGAAAAAATTAAAAAACCCAAGGGGGATCTCCATACCAGTAACCTCGATTTCATGGCAATTTTTAGACCATTTTTGTACAAACTCTTTTCCCAAAATAGCTTGTATATTCCAGGTGTCAAATTAATCCCGCCCCAGGACTACTCAATGACCATCAAATTAAGCTTAAGAGAAGTATATGGTTTGTACGTAAAACAACAAATACAAATTACGTATATGTAAAACGGTCACCCATCTATTTTTTCGACCGCGCTTACAGATGCTTATCATTAGAGTTGAGATTTATTATTTTATAAATTATATGGATCACGGAACCCTCAGTGCTCGAGTCCGACTCCTACTTGCTTGGTTTAATCTGGCATTATTTATTTTGGAGGAGGGCCTGGTACAAAATAAATAGTAATAGTCCCGTTTAATATACAATGACAGTAAAAAAAAACACTCAACTCACCTGTTTCATATAAAATCCGATTGAAGGGATAGACGATCCAAGTATCGTCTGGTAATATTTTTGTTGGCAGGCACTTTATCAGACACTTGTTGAATTTTGAAACTATTTTATGTGGAGGCTAAAGGCACTCCTCAAGTTTACGAGTAATCCACTCCTTTGACGCTCAAACTACCCAAAATACCGCCAATACTCCCATCACAATCGTCAAACTCAACCACCTTGTACATTATCAAGATTACTAAAAAAAGAATAGGTCGTAGGTATTCACTTGCACACTATTTTGTTTGTGTTATAGAAATAAACTTCAAAAATCTCTTCTATCCTTTGAAAAAACAAAAAAAAACGTGAGCACACAGAAAGCACGCAACTACATCAAAATTATCAATACAAAATGGCCGATTTAGCCGGCCGGCCGGCGAAATTTAGGACTGTTGATAAAATATCGATATATCGAAATATCGATATTATTATTTTGAAATATCGATATTTATTACTAATATTTTTTTAAACGATATATCGATATTGAAATGTAGATATCGATGGTCGATATTTTTTTAAAATAAATTTTAATTTTTAATTTTTTTTCGTTAATTATTTAATCGCTAAAATTTTGGATCGATAGTAGGCATTTTACTCCCGTGCTATCAGAAATAGCTGTTAAATATTTAATTTCTTCTGCTACATCTGTAGCATCTGAACGAGTTGCTTCTACAATCAATCTTTTAGTGCCTAATAATCGTAGTAGTCAAACAGCTGAACATATAAAACAAAGAGTATTTTTAAAAACTCTTACTGAAAAATATTGGTACACATAATTGTCTTATTTAAATTAAACAATAATTACTAAGAACTATATATAGTTATAACCTAACACTTTTATACATTTATAATTTAATTTGCTTAATAAATATACTGGACTATAAACTGTGTAATCATTTTTGAGCTGCCTTACGATTATTTTTTTTAAATAAAGCCGATATATCGAAATATCGATATTTTTTTTCGATATATATTTTTCCGTGTAGTTACATGTCTGCGTCTTGGTACCCCTAACATCATCCCTCACCCTTGTCGCTGCGGCGCCGCCGTCAATAGTTTGGGTCATCATGGGCTCTCCTGCTCTAGGAGTGCGGGCCGTATACCACGACATCAAAACATCAATGATGTCATACGTCGGGCTCTTGCCACCGCTGGCGTGCCCGCAATTCTGGAGCCCAATGGATTGGCTCGTGATGATGGTAAAAGACCAGATGGTTTGACGCTCGTACCATGGAGGATGGGTAAGGCATTAGTGTGGGATGCCACGTGTGTGGACACTCTTGCTCCATCGCATCTCCATGGTACATCGACCGAAGCTGGCGCAGCAGCCAACAGTGCAGAGAACCTCAAACGGCACAAATATAGCGGAATATCAAGTACGTATATATTTGAGCCGTTTGGGGTTGAAACCTTAGGACCCTGGGGTCATCGAGCTCACCACCTCTTTAGAGAAATCTCTAAGCGGTTGGTGGAAGCTACGCGAGATCCCAGAGCTGGCGGCTACTTAGGCCAAAGAATAAGCCTCGCAATACAGCGAGGCAATGCCGCCAGTATTCTTGGTACTCTGCCACCAGGGGAGGAGTTAGGGGAAGTTTTTTATTTATAATTTATTTAATTTTTAGTTACATTTATAAGTAGTTAGTTTGTTTAGTAGTTAGGTTAGTATTAAATTATTATTTAAAAATGTAAATAGTTAATTAAACAGTATATTCTTAAAAATTAAACAATCAAGATAAATATCAAACTCCGATATTGATATATTTAAAAATATCGATATATCGAAAATCCGATATTTTTAAAAATATCAACAGTCCTACGGCGAATGTTTGGCGACTCGCGCGCGTGTCAAGTCAAGGTTGCATCACCCGCGCCCGTCCCGCCCGCGGCCCGCACCCCTTTGTAAATTAGTTGGTTGTTGGTTGGCATAATACTACCTATTTTCATGTTCGAAAAAAACATTTGTAATAAAGCATGTAAAATTATTCAGGGATCATAATATTTTTGTTATATAAATAACTAAGTATAAATTACTCATATTTATTTGAACTAAGCGTGATGTACTGTACGTGCTGATACGTAAATTACACGTAGGTACAACTTACATTCATCGAGACTAATTTCCTAGTTTTTTTTTTTAAAACTGCCTTTTCTAAAAATGTAACCTAGCTAGATCGTTTTTTTCTCCCCCGAAACCCTCTGCATATTAAATTTCATGACAATTGTTGGAGCCGTTTCCGAGATTCAGATTATATAGGTATTAGATTATTAGGTATTATATTAGGTATTAGATTGTTTTGTGTTATTTTGTTAAAATATGACGATAATTGTATGAGCAGCCCTCGTATGGATTTTCGGTTGAAAATCCAACTAAAACCGCGGTCAGGCCTTTGTTTTATGTTCGTATAAATTTTCTGTTGGGAACGCTGATCGAAACTGCAGTTGGGCCATTGTAGGCTGCTGGTATGAATTTTCGGTTGGAAAACTGTGGTAAGACCTTTGTTTTATTTTCGTATAGATTTTCCGTTGGGAATGCTGAGCGAAACCACAGTAGGCCCATTGTAGGCTGCTCGTATGGATTTTTGGTTGGAAATCTAACCAAAACCGGCAGTAGGGCTTATGTTAGATATTTGTATGATTTTGCTGTTGCAAAGCCTACCAATTAGTAGTGAGGCCATTGTTGGCCGTTCGTTAGATTGTCACAAACAACTGTTGGCACCGTTGGCCAACGCAAAATGCTACTAGGGTGGGCTATAAGGTTTTTTTATCTGACCCGCTGTTTCAACCGCGATCCCGATAGATATAAAATTGTATGCTTTATTTAGCAGCTAGGTATATTGTGATCTATCTTTTTATTTTCTCGTAAAAATTACACATAAAAAAGTACAAGAAAACTTAAATATTGCCAAACACTTTAGTACACAACTACACCATAATTCAAGATGGACTCCACAGGAGCGTGTAAGGATCGAATAGGGAAGGTAATTAAATCCTAACATGCCTTCGGTTCCTCCATGCACTTTATAGTTATTGGACAACTATTGTCTAAAGCTGTTTAGGGATCCTTACAAATATTTCGCTTGGTACCTTAAAAGTGAGAATAAACAATAGATAAATTTTGTCTAAGTGATAGATAAAATTATTTGTACCGTTAAGTATTATGGCGCCATTATTATCGAAAGCTTTTTGGAAGTCTACAAATGTTTGCGAAGGACGTTTGTTTATTTTTATAAAACATATTTGTTTACATAAACGATATGATGGCGATTATAAGTATCGTAGGTACCAAAATATTTTAATACGTAAACTTTAAACTATCCTAGAATTATGATCTTGTCATCTTGTGATTAACATCCGAGAAAAAACAAAAAATAACTACAAAATAGTGAAAACAGTTACAAACAATCTATACTAGTAACAAAGAATAAATAATATATAGGCTAGTAATAAAGCTGAAGGGTTTGTTTGTTTGTTTGAACGCGCTAATTTCCGGAGTTACTGAAAAATTATTTCACTAATAGGAAGCTACATTAACCCCGAAGGTTATAGGCTACTTTTTATCGCAGGAACACGAGTGAAACCGAGGGGAACAGCTAGTATATAATAATTATATTACAGTAGACATCCTTGGGGAAAAATAAATATGTATTTATGTAGATACCTATTAGTTTAATGTGAGGTTATTTACCTAGTTTTATAAACCTTTAGTTGACTAACATTAATCTGAAACAAAAGATAGAAACACAAGCTGATTCATAAAAAAGAGAACAGTGACATAATTTGACCCATTATGGTTTATCCTCGTGTATTGTTTACAAAATTCCTTTACTTTCCAGTGTTTGTCATGGCGCATGGTTATGTTGATCGGCGCGTGCGCATCAATGCGTACACGTAATCACGTACGCACATTAGTTTCCATGGAAAGTGTAGCATTGTTACTTTAGATGGCAGATACGTAGTGATTGAGAGACGTATCACGATTGAATTGATATCGATGATCGATGATTTTATTAAATTATTTGTTTTATTGTGGATAAGAAAACTATTATTAGTTATTTTGCCATCGTTTAGTGAAAGTTATAATCTAATAGTTTTTTTTTCAGCTGATGAAATCTATTTCAAAAAATGTCTACATAAACTTTATAGATAACTTTTTATATATCTAAGAACTTACCTAATATATGTCTGAACGAATCACTGATGATTTTGATGTGTGTGTGTTTGAGTGGGTCCAATAGGTGGCGCTGCGGCGTGCGATAAAGTTCCATGTATTCTTTTGAGAATCGCGGGTGAAACCGAGGGGCGAATAGCTACTATTATTATGGTGGTAAAATAATATAAATGCATATAGTTCTAGCGAATACGTAATTCATTTTATTTTGTTTTTCACTCATTAAATGCTCCTATTTCTTTTTAACCACTGATGGCTTTTCTAATAATGCCTTCAGGGACCAAGGTCTATAGAGTGTTAATTAATACGTTTGTGACGTGATTGACTTGCGGTTGACACAGTATCCTACTAATGTATACAGTAGGTACTTAAGTAGATATCGTTTGAGCTCGAGGCCTATTTACCACAATACTGTGGCAGGTGGTTGGACTGACTTGTGAATTAGGAATATTTGGGATAGTAAATACAGAAAAAGTATAAAAATCATATCATGTCCATGATCCGTAATTCCATGATCTAGCTAAGAATGTTTCAAGTTTCATTCAATTCGTTGAGTCGCTACGGTCGTGGTAACAACACATACACAAACTGTCGCATTTTTTTATTTGGTGTTAAAAAGTTAATTTACTAGATGCTATTTTACTAAGATAATTATTAAGGCGAGTATTTTATTGGGAATTAAAAGATTTTCAGTTTACTTATCTACGATCTACTTTCATAGTAATTCTTCGTTAGTTTTATACTTTCTTGAAGCACGATTTTCTGAAAAAGAGCTAGTCTTTTTCATAGTCATTTGCGACCATTTATCTCAAGTGACAGTTAGAATGTTAGGAAATAAGCCATAATATACATATCAAGAGAAAATACATGTACTCCTAAGTATACAATCGTGCATATATGTTTCATGGAAATGCCTCAATACTTTTACCATTAGTACAACAAAAGGCAGTAGTTAAACTGAACTCTAACTTTGAAATTAAAATAAAAAAATACTAATAGGTATTTTTTTTAAAGTCAGATATCAGAAAAAACATCTATCAGCTTTTTGGAGGTAAAAGGTTCTCAATTCGGTTGTATGTTTGTTTTTTAATGTTTGTTCACGCATAACTTTTTTACTTATGAACCGATATTTATAATTCTTTTTGCGTTTGGTTTCAGTAGATATACAAGGTGTATATTAATTTTATTGTCTTTGAACGAGGTTTTACTTTTTTTGCTGACGCCTTCCTTAGTTAGGGACCAGATTTTCATGTGGGCAGTAATATATCTATTTATTTTTTCAAAATTGGATGGCTACCATCATTGGATGATACCAGTAGGTACATTAAGCGTTTGCATAATGGCATATTATAGTCTCATGATCTATGCGTATTTTGACCTACCTTACAAGTGTGACATTTCTATTGTGCATACATTATTATTGTGACTTTTTTTGATTCTAAGGCTAAGTATCCACCAGAGATTATATGCGTTGTTAGCTTCGCAATGCAGCTTAGCCCATCTGTGCATGCGCAGCCTTAGGATAGACCACATCAAGAGAATGAGATTCGCAGTTAAGTACAGTATCTATAAACTAAGTTTTACATTCTCGGTCCATTCACGAGCGACTAACACGTTTACGTGATCATATAATATCCAATATGGTATTTATGTATTTATTATTCCGAATGAAATTTACATTCAATCGATACCGTGCGAGATATTTACTTTAGGTAATGTTGCAATAATATTTATTCACGGTCATATGTTATTATGATAGTTAACACGTTTTTATAATTGGAACGAATCAGTAAAAATTGTTTTTATTGAACTACCTGTTCCCTGCGGTTTTTCCCGCGTTGTCGGTATTGTAAAATATTCATTAAAATTGTTTATATAACTTTGGTACTACTGTACTAGTATGTAACTGTGTGAAATTTAAATTTTAATATAGTTTTCTTTGGTTTTCAATACGTAGCTGTCAACCTATATTTAAAAACACAGAATAAGTATGAAATCTATTTTAAAACAATACTTGAAGCAAATTTGTACTGATTTATTAAAGTCATACCTTTGTGACGAGCATTTTTTGAGCTTAAACTTTTCATAAACCTCGTAATGTGAAGTATTTGATCCAAATCTAATAAGGATATGAGCAATTAATTTAAATAATCACAAGAAGCAGTATAAAAACATGCTTAATCCCATCGAAACCTTTGTTTCGGCATTAGGAAGTGATAATTAGCTCCATGCTTTAGTCGCAGTTGGATAATGACTCTTATTATGCTGTAGTTAAAGGGTAATTTGTTTTTTTATCCCTTTATGGTTGTTAACGATGAGTCATTACATTTAAACGGCTTATGCCGAAGCTCTCGAAACATGTTGATAGTAATCTCCTTTGTTTTTACTGTTAATTAAATAAAATAATAATTGTCAGTGACTCACCTTAAAATTTGTCGCCTTACCTTTACCACTACCTAGTATTTACCTACCAATTTGTTAATTGCTGAAAAAATCTTGTTTTTTAAACTGTGAAAATGGCTAATATGCTATTTGACAGATGATTAGTGCATTAAACATCTAAAAACACTTGAAAATATAATTAAGTTGTTGATATATTTTTATTATTATTAATTACCAATTGTAATTTGTAGCAATATTTGACGTAGTGAAATTATGACGTCACATACAACATAGAATATAACCATAATTATGGATAATTTTTTTTAACGTTTCCGATTCGACATTTCAGTCAAATACCATAATGTAGAATGAATAATCATAGTCATAATATTAACAAAAAATATTTAAAAAAACATATTGCAACAATTTTACCATATTATCATTGTAAATATTCATAAAATGAAACACTCCGTTACATTTCGATGAAATGCAACGATAACTAATCTTATCCTTATAGGATAGATACCCTGTATCAGATATGTTCGTGACAGCTGATTGACATAACCTCTCTGTACCTATGTCATTGAAATATCTACACGTTACTTTTATCTATCGATCATGTTATTACAACACTAATGTCTGATTGATCTTCTGTATAATTTATTCTTTATACTGTGGCTTAACCATATATAATTTCCTTCTTTACTGTATTTTCTTTCCTTATGTAGTATACCTAAATAGTATAGGCTACTTTAGGAACAGAGTCTCAATTTGCAGTTGCCAGAACACACCAAGAAGTACGTAGGTTGTTACACTGCGCACTGGCAAAAAAAAGTCTTATTATAAAGGATTTGGTTGTCATATTGAAGATAAAGAAGACGAAGTGCTACTTTTTTCCAGTTCATGTATTTTCTTTATTTTAAACCAAGAGTTACTTTCGCATATTAGTATGAATATTAAGAGGAGGCTCTCTGCGAATGACTCCGTCCCTTACTAAACTGACGTTTTAGTAATAAATATGGTTTTATGTTATAAAAAAAAATTGGATTTCAGATTTTTTTTCTGACGTTACTAATGAACAAAGAATGTCGAGAAAAACTTAATCTAGAATCATCATTTCTCGGATATCGTCGCCTCAAATAAGGGGAGGCGATGCTTAGCTGTCTACGACATTTTTTATGTTCTTTATTATAACGAAAGCGTTGCATTGCCGGCAATGTGTATTTGCTGTATCATTATTGACATTTCCATTTTATTTCCATTCACTTACAAAGATTATTATCATAAAAGCTTTTAAAGCTTTCGATTAATAACTATTATTTTAATATACGTTACATTACTCACATTATTATTAATGAATGAACGGTGAATTACCGGTGTATTAAAAGGAATTAATTTAATATCTAACTATAAGGTAGAGGCCACTACCGCTATTGTTAATAATTGAAATGAAATACCTCGCTATCTAATAGTTAGGTAATTAAACCCAGGTAAGGTCTTAAATTAAAAAAAAAAAAAGGAATAAGGACCAACTAGTGTGTGTGACTAAATTATTACTACCTTAGTACCTATAGTGTTAAAAGATACTTACTATTTTTGTACTACTTGAAAAATGGACTCATTTGAGGTACGGTATACAAAAAACTGTAATTATTGGAAGTCCCAAGCAGCATTATACTTAATACTCAAACAATGGAAACCTAGCCAAATTGTTAGAGCATGTGGGTTCAACGACCTGCACTCAGACTTGGCAAACTTAGCGCAATAGCGCTTTACTTGCTGGATGGCTGCCAGACTGACTGGCGCGGCTCAAATAGGATCTAGACTAGACAGAAAACTATGGTGAAATTATCATGGTATAGGTAAAGCACTCAATAGCTATTTCCGGGTACATTCATTTTGTTTCTATTTCTTACTGAAATTATTTAATAAATTTTAAATAACGTAAATTGATAGGTACCTATGGCTATTCGCACCTCGGTGGGGCATATCGGCCAAGCTTATTTAAGGCGACACGCCTTAAAAACACGTGGAAACATCAAATATGTTGTACATGTAATAGGTACATTTTATGATTTTGAATTACCATTAGAACCACAAAGAGTAGAACATTTGATGCTGTGAAACGACGCCATAGTGTAATATTACTTACAAAATTCCATATAAACTATCGTTTTGACATTGATTAAAAAGTAGCTGATTTGATAAGTCAGTAACTATCCTATTCGTATTTTTTACTAACCTCACAAGACCCCCTTCAGTTTAGTAAGGGACGGAGTCATTTACGGAGAGATTAAGCCCCCCTGCCGTTAACTAGGCAATTCTGCCCGAGAGTGTTGTGCTCTAGATTTCATTTCGTTTGGTTCCCCCTTGAAATACAGGATGTCAGAATTGGCTAGATACCTAGGTACCTATATAAGTACTTAGTTATATTCCTAGGTATCTAATGTGACATTCTTGACACATTATTCTCTGTGTTATATTTGTTACTTACCATGTATACAAGTATTGAGTATTTTTTTAAATCAAGATTTCAAAAATATCTTTATTAGTTTTCTCTATCCCGAAAAAAATTGGTAGGTGCTTGATGACAGATATTCAGCTTGAGGCTAATAGCCAGGAATTTACCACCGAGTTATGGTTATGGGTTATTGATTCGAACCTGTGATCTTCGACGTTACTGCCACATCATACACTTTGGCAATTACCATGATGACATCAAATAGGTATGACTCTGTTTCTCCAAAATGTTTTAAAGTCACCATAAACGCAGACCTTGACACGACAATACAAAAAACAATATACTTAATGATTAATTACCTACTTGTTTAACCTTCCATACTTGTAAATCCCGCTTCATCTGCCCACGAGTCTGTTTAGCACATGATAATATTGAATACAATTAGTGTCTCATTGTCAACCCACGGGTGCGATGACCCCAAGGACTGACAGAGCATTTTGCTTGTATGAAGAATATGGAGAGCTAGAGGTTAGCTGTCAGGGTTTGCAGCATTTTTTGGTAAGGATAAGTCTTACGATTAAAAACAGGAATGTGACTGACTGACTTTCATGACAAATAACACATTCCATGCTGAAGAGTAAGCTGAGGATAGTCACACAGATGAATAAAGTATGTTCTAGAGACTCATAATAACTACTTATTTTACGAGAATGATGTAAAGAACTTCTGAATAAAATTATAACAATCAGATTTCTTTACACAAACAGCAGTCAATTTCGTAAGTAAGGCGACAAAAATAAAAAGAATACTAAAATTCTTGCGACAAGATCCGGGTGATATTGGATCTTCGAACAAAGATTGATTGTTATAAATACGTCCTAACTCTAAGCTAGTTAAACAAAAGCTTTAATTACAGTTTACAAAATAAAGCGGTGGGTACAATCGCAATCAGCAACGGTCGGCAACCGACAAACACGGTAGGATGTAGATGTAACTGTACACGGTCGAAAATATTTACACAACACTCTTCCGTGAGTGAATTGTTGTTTGGGATCACATATAGCAATCAGGTAAGGCAAACTTCATTTGCTATTCACGAATTCACAAGTGTACACTATACCTAAATAAATACGAATCAAAACATAAAACCTTGACCATTTTCAATGTGACATTTTTGAACCTAAACTAATAGCCATTGAGTATGAAGGTCCTTTTTGTGCTGGAGATGAACTAATGAGAGGCGCAAAGGAATATAATACTTGCTATAAAGAGAGATTATGGATGAATAAATGGGAAGAAGGAGAAAAACACTAATCTACGAGTATGAATCAACTTTAGAAGGAAAGAAGAGAACTCAATTCCAAGGTTGACAAGAGAGAGGGTTGGGAATTCTATCTTGCCTGAATTTTAAAAGAATTTTTATCGTTGTAAATAAATACATATAAATATAGACATTTTTAATTTTTCTTCTACTTTTTTACATCGATCCATACTATAAAAAATAGAATATGAAGCAAAATAACAGTAAAAGAAACGAATGAATTAGATGACACAAATAAATAAGAATGTCATATCACGTTGAACGGTAAACCTCTAAAACATTAAATTATTTTAACTCCTGGGAAGAGGAAATGCTGAATGAAAGAATTGAGAACAAAGAAGTAAACGCGAAATAGCCGGACTGCGAAAATAATGATGATGTTGTTGAACTCAGAATTATATATATCATGGAAATTACGTGTAATATCCTCGAAATTATAACTGGCATTTCTTAAATATTCATTTCCTTGCAATTTGTTCGGAGTTTGTAAAAGCGATTATGTGAAAGGTGTGATTATATATGTTGAACGAAGAGTGTTTTCTTGTAATTATGAAGATAACGATCTTCTTGGAATTTATCACTTGAGTAACACGATACTCGACAAATCATTAAGCTTAACACATCGTTATACATGATAAATGAGCTTCATATTTTCAAAGGTTAAAATAATTTCTTGTTATTCTTTGGATGGCCATTGTTTATAGTTTACCAAAGTTTCTTCAGCGCATATGTTTGGTTTAAGTCGGTGAACTCTTGTGAAATGGAATGCCACCAAATGTGGTGTTTTATTGAAATAAAATAAACATTAGCGTGTGGTCGTGTGATGAGGGCGGTATTTCGCAAAATTGGCAAAATTGTTTACCCTTTAATAACAAACCAAATCAGTCACATCGCCCTCACCAAAAAACAAGTGCTTTAACTCAGGTGAACAATCAACCTTTTGACCTATCTATGATTATGCCTTCTTTGGATTGATAATAATAATTTGTAACGACAGGAGCATTAATGTCTATAAACACGGGATTATTGGAGGTCTCTTACACTATAGGTATACGTTGCAGCATGGTGCGGGGGACAGTAGCCAGAGAGATATTAAAATGTACCATATGACATTGCAATTGAATCGATTTTCATGAAAGTTTTTGTGTATATTCCATAGGTCTGAGTAGGTCGTAAACTATTTTTAATATCCTTTAGTGCCAAGGGTGCCATAGAGGCAACATATTAGTATTTGACCATGGTCATTGTGACGTAAGAAGTTTTTTTTTTCATGATTGCATGTTATGGTGACCATAATTATGCGTGGTATCGGTCACGGGTCCGTGTCAACGCACGTGGTCAGGGAAGCGTTTATTTGTGACCTTCACGGCGCGTGAGCGCTAATCGCAAGCGCAGCTTCCTGCTCCGGTTGCTGCCACCAGATCGAGTTGATGATAGTGGATGAATTTATAAATGGTTTGGGATTTCTGATTTTTATATTGTGATTCTATTAATCAAATTGTAAACCTATTTTCGATTTCTAAAATTGGGTATATAAATTACTAAATTAGGTATATCTTTTCAAATAATTACACTGAATTTGAATGTACTTTTTTACATCGATCCATACTATAAAAAATAGAATATGAAGCAAAATAACAGTAAAAGAAACGAATGAATTAGATGACACAAATAAATAAGAATGTCATATCACGTTGAACGGTAAACCTCTAAAACATTAAATTATTTTAACTCCTGGGAAGAGGAAATGCTGAATGAAAGAATTGAGAACAAAGAAGTAAACGCGAAATAGCCATAATCTGCGGTACCCTGTAAAGTTAAATTTGATTTTTTAGTAGTTGTTGAAGAATGTTTATAATATGTATAGAAATATATTTTTTATCAATATACTTTATGAACCAATTTATGTCATCATCAACGAGAGCATCCAGGAACATTCCACCTACCTACTGAAAAATAAATAAATAATAACAAATCTTTATTTAACTAATAAAAATGGTACAAATTTTGCTCTCACTAAATAATAGTACTTTTACAATTTGTTAATTGATGCCTAAATTAGTTGCACATAACAACTGTTCTATAAACATATATATGCCTTATGTATCTAATAATACGTAACAATAATAAACCTGTGTTCTGTACTTGTCTGCTGAAAAAAAAAATGTGGTATGTGGTGTGCATGGTGAGTATATGAAATGTACCTAAGCGTAAAGTAGATGTAAGTGTAGAATTGTCTATCAACCAAGCCTGTTCGATTTATAACCCTACAGGATAGGTAGGTTAATCGTACGTTAGTCGTTAGGTACCTACGTTAATCTCAATTAAGTTATAAAATCATAAATTGGTTACCCAACCGGCTGTATGGCTGACTGTATGCGGGCTTTAGTCGTAATACTTGGCGATTTTATCAATACTTTCACTGACACACTGAAATTGCGACAGTTCCATGACTTTATCTTTTGTTCGAATCGTCGGTAAGTCGTGTCGTGATAAATATTGATTCAGATTTTACATTTCATGGTTTAAGTCTGTAAAATCATTTGTCTAGATTGTGTTGTTAAATGATTTTTATCAATAGAAACGATCCTTTTTAAAATAGAAAAAAAAACTGATTGAAAGTTGTATGAGCAATATTTTTTCTTTCATCAGCATTATAGCTATTTTGAGTTTTACGTCTAACCAAAGCTATTGAAAACAAATGTCTTATATATATATTTATATATATTTTTTACTATGTATAGGCCTGTGTTTGACCACAATCTCACCGTGGTCAGTGATGATGTGGCCGATGGTGGTAAGCACACAAAGCCTAGAAGGGTACTGGCTCTCAAGTGCAGCTGTCGAAACACCGGAAGGTGCTTGGCGACAGATTTTCAACTTGAGGGTGGTAGCCAGCCAGGCGGGTATTACATCGTGCTATGATTTCCTCACAATGTTTTCCTTCACCGAAAGCTCAAGCTCATTGTAGGATTCGAACCCGCGACTTTCGTCTCGGCATTCGCCGTCACTACAACTGAGCTATCATCGCCTTAAATCTTTGATTGATTGAAGCCTTAAATAAAGGTCAAATTATTTTCCTAGATTAATACTATTTAATATGATGATATCAGAAAACCACTGAAATGTTTTCTGATATCTATACTTCTAAACCTATTTACTAAAAATAGAGTTGAAATTTTGTATGAACGCGCTAATCCCTGGACCTACCAGACGGATTCAAAAAAATGTTTTATGTGGTGAAATGATTCATGAAATGATGATGAAAAGGTGAAGATTAAGTTAGGATTACTATGAACCTATAGATGATGACGTATGAGAGACTCTATAATTTGATTTCAAAACATCAATCTAAAAACTAATCAGGGTAGAACTAAATTTGACAGTTCAACGTAATAATAACCAGTAATGCAATATTGCATATATTTTTCTATTGATTATTGTAGTTCACCCAGTTACTTACCTAAGATGTGTGTCATTACTTTTTGTACATTTGTTACACAAGGTAAGAGTTACACTGTTACACATGTGGTAACGTCCGGTCAAGTACCTATCCACCTACTTACTTGTTTAACTTGTAAATAAACTCGTGTATTACCGAACGATACCTATATTATTTATTTTTTATTTATTGCCAGAACGTATTGAAACGAGGACATCGTAATAAAAAAATACAGGTTGCTCATTTGCCTTATTTGTTTACAAAAAAGTCAATGTTTACAAACAAAGCAGCACGTTTAAACAGTTGGCCAGCTAGTTGAAAACGAATAGTAATAAATAAAATTCGATATCCAAGTTCAAATTCTATACGCAAATAAAGAAGTAGGTATTTAATTACCCAAGGGGTGCCAACGGAACTCTATTACTAAGAATTCGTTATCCGTCCGTCTCCTTTAGTCTGTCAGCGAGTCTGTGTCTCATGAACCGTAATTTAGCTCTTTTAGGTTAGTTGACAAGTTTTGATAGGGGCTGAGATGTCAATCGGTGCTGAATTTTGCAATTTCAAGGCATAAAAAGTAGATCGTCAAATAAAATTAATGCTACGTTTGAACGAGTATTCGTACTTGCACTTTCACCCGGTCAAGTCAACCGTAGGAGTCAATAAGTGGCATTGTACTAGATAAGCCGTTTGCCTGCCTCATTTGTGACGGCTTACTTTCTTAATCATTCCTTTTCTGCTTGTCGGATGAAAGAATCTTTAAACTATATTTTTTTTTACTAATCCACTTTGATCTGTGGAACCAGCGAAAGTACTTGTACGTAACATGTTTATGATTAGGTACTTATGCGATACTTTTTGGAATGTGTAGCAGTGTCGAGGGGTGAAATTATGGCGAAGGTAAGCTGTTCAAAAAACACCTGTAATTTTATAATTACAGTGTATTTTAAGCATGATAAAAGTGGCTTTAAAATTATGAAAATGTGGTACTGGGATTCCTAAAAGGTAAGTAGATCGTCAAATAAAATTAATGCTACGTTTGAACGAGTATTCGTACTTGCACTTTCACCCGGTCAAGTCAACCGTAGGAGTCAGTAAGTGGCATTGTACTAGATAAGCCGTTTGCCTGCCTCATTTGTGACGGCTTACATTCTTAATCATTCCTTTTCTGCTTGTCGTATGAAAGAATCTTTAAACTATAATTTTTTTTTTACTAATCCACTTTCATCTGTGGAACCAGCGAAAGTACTTGTACGTAACATGTTTATGATTAGGTACTTATGCGATACTTTTTGGAATGTGTAGCAGTGTCGAGGGGTGAAATTATGGTGAAGGTAAGCCGTTCAAAAAACAACTGTAATTTTATAATTACAGTGTATTTTAAGCATGATAAAAGTGGCTTTGAAATTATGAAAATGTGGGACTGGGATTCCTAAAAGGTAAGCCGATCGGAATCGGCTTGTATGGACCCTTCGCCACTGGTAGGTAGTCTGTAGTTATTATTAGGGCTGTAATTTTGTTGCGATCAAAAATACCAGGAATATCTAAAGTCTAGGAATCAGCCCGGGTTTGATTAACTTATCTAATATATATTAAAACATTTTATCATATGCTATCATAGTAAGCATAAATATATTAATAGTATACAAGATTAACTTTTTAATGAATAAAGCTACGGAAGGTTGAAAAAAGCTTATTCAAGCAGCTTGGTAGTTTCAATAATACTGCTTGATATTTTTTCGTTCAGTTATTACCTATATATACTTTGATTCGTTATCAATAAATCGCAGTACTAAATTGTCAGTTCTAGATAATTAATGTATAATGATTGTATATAAGTATATTGATTCACTAAAGAGATGAATTTGGACACACTAACGTAAAATTAGAAACTTAATTTGGACACATTGACGTTAAATTGATTGTAATAAATTCTAGAATATGAATGGATATGTTCCAGTATAAACATGTGTGCAGGGCCTTAAATTAAGATAAATATAAATGATTCACTAATGACCACATTGCAACAATTTATAAACATAATTGACATTTGAAATCCAACTTTCCATTGATTCTTTTGTTATGGATACGGTTTCTCCTAATTTATCAAAGCTCCCATAATTAATCCTTAAAATGTGGGTACAGTTATTTCTTAAAGGTTTGATATATTCATCGAATTAATCAATGGTAGTTGGCCCATATTTGCACTTTCTATTTAGCCACTTAGTTTAAATTAATATTAAAAGTGTCACATCCTTTCTACAATGAATAGAAGGTATTTTCGAAACCTTTTGTTATTTCGCTTTACTGTGTCATATACCTATGTAGGTGTGTCAACAATAAATACCTACATAGCGTAAGATTGGAATACTTTGCTTCACTAATTTCAAGTTTAAAAATAAATAAGTAGGTAGATTTATAGGTATAATATTATATTCAAATAATATTAGTTCAAATATATATCTGCTACATGAACTTATCCATACTAAAAATAAAACGTTGCAATAGACTCTAGCGTGGTAGAGTCCAAATCCTTGGATTCGGAATACACTTACATAGGCAAGACAATCTTCTAAAATATTACTTATCGACATATAGTACAAACACACACATTAGTGAATAGTAAACTGAAAACCAAAGAAAACAAAAAATATTTACTTTTTAAAAATTATCAGTTTTACTGCGACATTAGTTTAATTAAATTCAAATAGGTGAATTCTTATTTGTTTCATTAACTATTATCTATGGACAACCTAATGCATTGTTTTAGTTATGTAGGCTCTATTACGTTGTAACATAGAGTGATGATTTAAGTGTTATTAAACCTTGCATGAAGTAGGTATTATGGAAACCGGAGCAAAAAGTTCATATTACCACATGTAATAAAGACAAATTAGCAGTTGTTCGACTGGCAAGCATTTATTACGTGTCCGTCCGTAATACTGATAGCCATTGCTGAATAACCATCAAGTTTTTGTTTACGTAATTAGGGCCGATGTAAGATGTTTACGTCAAATTAGGTATTGTGTTACACAGTGGCGAGGGGTGAAATTATGGTGAGCGTACGCCGTTCAAAAAACACCGATAAATTTATACTTAATTACAGTGTATTTTATATATAAGTCGCTTTCAAATGATGAATCTGTGGGACTGGGATTTCTTAAAGGTAAACCGATGGGAATCGGCTTGTATGGACTCTTCGCCACTGGCTGTTACATGATGTGTTGATAAATTTTTTAAATCTATTTTTTATACCATTATCAAGATGCGAGATTCATTCATTAATTCCTGTTCTCCAAAAACTGATTTTTTTTAAAATTATTTTCTTGTATTAATAATTCATTAATAATTCATTATAAATACATTATTTTACATACCTACCTATAATATATTGATGCTGGTGCCTGTCCATCTATATCTATTGAAAGTACAAAAAACGATATTTTTCTACGAGTACAGTAATATACCCAATTTAAAACAACTAAAATTACATTAGAAATCACATTGCGAAGCACGTTCGTCGAACAATACCTTTCTAGGAAGTGTCTTAGTCAATAATACGCCAATAGTCGGGCAACATCCGGCGTTTTAAATCATGGGACATTCGCCGGCACATTGCATTGCATTGCAATACAGTATAAATAAATACAACTGACATTTTGTCACCCACTATGCAGCTTTATATAAACAAAAACTATGGACGTGGTAACAATTTAGCATCAGAGCATAAATACTTTTTGATTTAATTTAAAATGTAGAGCTTCGAGTAAAATAAAAAAGAATAATCATATCGATACCTATTATTGTTGGTTGTTTTCGCTTTGCATCGCATCGCTCGTAAAACCAACGGCCGCTGGGGCAGAAAGGTTCTCGAGTGGCGACCACGAACCGGAAGACGCAGCGTGAGCAGGCCCCCCACATGGTGGACCGACGATCTTGTGAGGGTCGCGGGAAACTCCTGCATGCGGGTAGCGTAAGACCGGCCGGAGATTCTTGAAGGAGGCCTTTTTCCAGCCGTGGACATCTTTCGGCTGACATGATGATGATATATAAAAAAAAATATTGGCACTATATTTAACACATACCTAAGCTCGAGACTGCATTTCGGATGTTCAATGTGAAATGGAATAATCACACTTTATAAATGCGAGGCGTGCACTTTTGTTAACTCTCACAATTAATTTAATTTAATACCTAGTAATAAATCATTTCAAATTCAAATTTTAGTTTTCTTGTTTCATTGCTTTTATTTTCAGTGTTGATTAAATTTGTACCTTAAAAGTATGCCATTTTCAAAGTTTATGAAGCTCCAGGTGCAACACGTGGTTGCTTCATTGCACATGTTAAGTCGAACTCATACATTTACCTCAAATAGTCGAGTCTGTAGCAATCCGGAATGCGTCGGTTTACGTAATTCTAAGCTGGCCGGTTAAGCATTTAACGGCTTTGAATAGTTACTTACACATATTGAGAAATACCTGTTGACATAGGCTTACAGTCATCCTATCTGAGCTTTAGTTTATAGTAGTTCCGTAGAAAGTGTCTGAAGGACAGATGCCCCTTTGGTTTGCGATTGGGAGGCGCGTTTGTTTGTTTGAACGCGTTATTCTCCAGAGTTACTGGTTTGATTTGAAAAAATCTTTCATTAATAGGAAGGATCACCCCCGAAGGTTATAGGCTACTTTTTATCCCGAGAATGCGATTAACACGCGGGGAACAGCTAGTTTGTTATTAAAACTGAGAGCAAAGTCGTAACATTTATGATAAAAAATATACATCACTTTAACGCAGGTCTCAAAATTCTCGAATCTTGGCAAACCAGAAACGTAGCCTAAAAAAATTTTTATTTTGCACTATACACACTACGCGAAGACATTTTCACGAAACATAAGGTGCATATAGGTGTGTAGTAAATAGGTGTCCCGTAAGCTAGATTAGGTGAACCACCCACAGAAGATCTCACTTTATATACTCGGGCATGATAAATCCAGGGTGGAGCAGCTGCCCTCCCTGCCCTATTACCTTCTTGAGAGGGAAGAAGAACACCATTAAATCGATTTAAAGTATAGTGAAACACATAAATATTTTGTTCCATCCTTGAATATAATATTAGTGGTGATTTATGTGTATACCTTATTTGTATTCCAGCGACAAACATCCAACAATCTCGCACACCCATTTAGGTACAGTCGAGCGTAGCGTTCATTCATCTCACATTGTCTTGAAATAGACAAACTACAAATTATCGCCACCATTATTAAAACTCTTCCAAATTTAAACGTTAAAGGCAAACATAGCGAAATAGAGTTACCGCTCGTCTCAAAATATAATTATGTAGCTTTTTAAATATCTAGTTATCTTTGTCTATGATAGCTCGTGATAACTTGAGCTTTCGGCGAAGGAAAATATTGTAAGGATATCTAAATAGAAAAAAAAACTAGGACAGCTAAAACTTTTGCTTACTTAAACATATTAAACTTTTTAAAACCACCTTTACAACTAAAAAGATCCATTTTGAAAAACTTGTAATTAGCCCTGTTTTCATTTACAAAATTTTTACATTACAAAAATATTATATTTTTTTTTCTAAAAGAATAAAATAAAAATAAACCTACGCATAAAAAAAACTCTGTCTTCTTTTCTTATACAGAAGTCAATGCTTCTAACTCATCTTTGATCCATCTTGTTTGTCTACTGGCCGAGATACCGGCTACTCAGGTGGTTCTCGGTTTATCGCTAATAACAGCATTAAACAAAGTTATTTGCTTTCTATCTGACACCACTTATTTCAAATATTATCAGAGATAGTACATAATTGGAGATGGTATGTATATCCCTATTTATTGATTTTCTATTTGACTTTTCTACCTCAATATGTGATAAGCAATTAAATATGTAGAGTTAAGAATGGGTACAATAGCTTCATGTAAAATATATATTTAAACGAGGCTTTTACTTTTATCAAACTTGGACTATTATTATGTGGCTCAAAAGTAAATTTAAAACCATAAATTGCATGCGAACTAGATCGCCGATGAAATAAGCAAAGAATAAATTACTAATTTAAATATAGAACGCATTTAATATGGAATTTATTGTGGCAGTACACAATTTGCAGGCAGTTAAAAGATACCATAAATACAAGTTCTTATCTGATACCAGTAAAAACTGAAGTTGCATGTGAGTGTACAGATACCGGTATTGTGAGGTCTTTAGGTCTCATATGTTTATTTACGACCGGCCACGTGTCTCTACGACCTTCAAAGCCTGCTTCAAGGCCTACATTGAGGCTGTAAAATAAAAAAGAATCGGCAGAGATAATAGCGCTAAAAGTCCATCAAATGGTGTAACTAATTGTAAATAGCAGTATTCCAGTACCTACGGAATTTTGTCATTCTACGCTTATTAACTTTAACGTTGATTTGGTATATGTATATGTACTACTACATGAAATATATAGGAATGGTTTTTGCTCCGGAATACTTATTGAAGCCATCAGATAATTCTTTAGTCCTTTAAAAAATGTAACCTATCTATAGATTTTAAAATAAGTAGATTAGGTAATTTGATGTGCAGATGTAGGATTTGAAGTAGATATATATATTATAATTATTATATTTTTCAGAGTATGATTAGATTACTTTGAATTTTGAATTAGGTTTACATTTGACCAAAATCCAAACACGGTACCTAAAGGAATGTGACTGATGTTGGTAAACACACAAAACAGCATAGGAAATTAGTAAATTGTGGTCCTCATCATTGGGCCAAATGTTTGAGTAAACATTACAGCTGTCACGTAGGTGGTCTGTAACACAATTATCTAATAACTACAGTATGACACAACTCAGATGTAGGATCGGCAAATCGTTTTCGTACACTTCACTTCCGATTTACACAACTACTAAAAAACATTCATTATCGCGCCATTCATCGTTCAACAAGATCATTTTCGCCTAAAGTAGGATAAACATGGGTTGTAGGCGCTTTCTTTTCGGAAATGAATTTTGCCGATGCTTCATGTAAGTTGTATCATACTGTACCTAACTCCAAATTGAAACAACGTAGGCTTAATTATTGTGTTTGTTACGTTATTAATGATTGGGAGTGTGTAATAAACATGTAAACAAGTTATGTGAGTGCGTCAGAGACAAATCGTCGACGGAATAGGGAAGTGGTATTCCGTTCCAGCCTTTGAATAGAAGCGATATGACGCACAGTTGATTTCACTAGCAATAATAATATTTAAACAATTAAATTTGTGTCTGACATGCAAAAACAATATACGGAAATTATAAGAGGAAAATTGATCATCTCGGTACTGACATCAGTGTTCAGTAAATTTCTTTTTTTTTAGTTAGTTCAAACAGTCTGCGTTAGTTTTGGTATCTTACTACTAATATTAATAAATGCTAAAGTTGGTGAGTATGTTTGTTACTTCTTCACGCTCAAAATACAGGACCGATTTTGATGAAATTTGGTATGGAGGTAGCTGATACGCAGGAAGACTAAGTTCCCGAGGGAACGTGACTGTAATCGGGGGATGGAAGCTAGTTACCTATAAATGTGAAAGGTAGTTAGGATGTGAGGATGTAAACATGTTTGTCATTCTTTCACGTAAAAACTACTTTATGGATTTTGATGAAAAATATGCTACCCCGAAAACGCGGGTGAAACCGCAAAGGACAGCTAGTAGTTACACAAAAAAGTGTTTATCATATTTTAAGATATTTTCATAGTAGTATATCGATTTAGAATCTAATCTAGGCAAGATTAGATTTGCCTGGTTTTATTGGATCGCCACTATTCGCCACTGTCAATCGTTATTGTTGATATTTATCGATTGTTTACCTACAGGTGACATTAGCAAGAAACTGAAAGATTTTATTGATCGTCAAAACAGCAAATCGAGCGACGATAACTATAGTCGGAAATCGATACCATAACACTTTTTAGTGTACACACGGCCACAGATCAAGCTACACATTTTTGTTGCAAAAAAGCGCCTATTACAACCGCTTAAGGTGCCGCAGTGTGTAGCTTGATCTGTGGCCGTGTGTACAATGTAAAAATATAAACATCTAATTTACCTTCTGCTCAATTAAGAAGTGCGTGCGAAGAGTGGGCGGGTGTTTGTTAACATTCTACCTAAAATAACGGTAATTAAGTCCATTATTGCTCAGATTAAATCTATTATCGTAAAGGAATCAAAACAATGTCGCCTCACTATAAATCCATTAGGAGAGCTACGCAGTTGCAAAATACTTTTGAGGCAGCTTACTTATTTATGCATTGTACTTGAAATCCCTTTTACATGGTTACGATACGTTGTAATCATGAAATCAAAAATGACAAGAAAAAGTTCACAATTAATCATTAACTTTGTAACTTAACAAGCATAGTGTGTCCATTATAAGATACTCTTTTTGACGGATAAGAATGCCAGAGGAAAATAAACCTTATTGCTGTAACATAAGGTTAATTTGTATCATTATACAATTAACCTTAGATTTTTACCTACAAAATTTTTTTATCTTCACAGATTGACGAGGCAGGCAGTGATTAATGCAAAAATAATACAATTTAGATAGTTTTTTTGACGAATTTCGACTGTTTGTCTATTATCCTACAAAAAGTATAATATTATGTTTAAATTATGTACTTTAGTTCATCACCAATTTATAACACTTTTTTTAATTTGAAATATTAAATTAAATTAATAAAAAATCCACCAGCGCCTAATCTTTGAGTATTTAGTTGTATGGACGAATCATCAATGTTATCAGGCTTAGTGATAAAGATCTTATTAGCTAAGATAAGTATATAAATCGTAAAGTCATCGTCGACCAATCATTCCGTTGTCGTGTTGTGTAAATGCAATTGTTTTGAATATTAATGCGACCTTGGGTATGATGATATATATTGTTGTAACGACATTAATTTAATTGATTCGTAAATCTGACAGGTGTTATAGATAGACCCATCAAAGTATTAATAGCCTGTTATTTAGCAATAGAACAACCTTTTACAAGTAAGTAGGTACGGTCGGCCAAGAATGTTATGATTTAGTTTCCTAGTCATTGAAAATTATAACAAGGTTCAAACTAAGAACAGCTGTCACGTAACAAACAGTAAACAAAATGCAAGCGAAACTAATTAGTATCACCTATGAATCTGCAAGCGACATTCAACCTTAGGGTGGTACACCACTTTCTTGGCCGACCGTACCTACCCTTCATATAGGATTTCGAAACATCAGATAATACAGTCGTTGTAAATAAAGTTGGAATGATTAATCTGACTAATTATAAATGTAATCGCGCCTGTAAAACGTCACCCAAAGAGCAATGGAGAGGGCTATGCTCGGAGTTTCCCTGCGAGATCGGATCAGAAATGATGAGATCCGCAGGCGAACCAAAGTTACCGACATAGCCCGAAGAATTGCCAAACTTAAGTGGCAGTGGGCGGGGCACATCGCTCGTAGAACCGACGGCCGCTGGGGCAGAAAGGTTCTCGAGTGGCGACCACGAACCGGAAGACGCAGCGTGGGCAGGCCCCCCACAAGGTGGACCGACGATCTTGTTAGGGTCGCGGGAAACCGCTGGATGCGGGTAGCGCAAGACCGGCCATCGTGGAGATCCTTGGGGGAGGCCTTTGTCCAGCAGTGGACGTCTTTCGGCTGATATGATGATGATGAATAGGAGAATGGATTTGAATGTAATTAGGTAAGAAGATAAACCACACTCTAGCTAGAACAATATTAGGATTCAAACTCTAAATTAATTTAGACGGACCAGTTTGTGTGTTTGGTTATGGTTAGTAAATGTCGTCTTCCACAGTTTGTATATAGCCACCTAATAATGAAACAATATATTTAGATTTAAATTATATGTAATGGCAAAATTATCACAATTTGTTTACTTTTTACCACAGAAACGCGAGTAAAACAGCGCGAAAGAGCTAGTTGGAAATCATAACCCAGATCCAATCGGTCAAAGCTAGGAAGTTAGCATAGGTAACGTTAACTTGATCTACGTACAATTTGCGCAACTAGTTCAGTAGATAACTACGACGAGGCAATCAAATTCGACCGATATACCAAGAATTCCACTCGCCTAGTGTTAAGGAAACCACAATAAATGATATTTCAAGTCCCACTTTTGTACGCGCGCGTGTAACGGGCCTTAATGATATAATAATAGTAGATCCGACCGGCCGTCGCGTGTGTAATTGCCCTAAGTCGGGTGTGCCACGGAGTGAAAACGGATTCGTTAAAATTTGGAATGGTGATAGATTGAAATATTTTTTCCTAGAAAAAATACGGTTGTTTTAGCTTACTGCTAGAAATATTACATCATCATCTTTTTTGGCTCTAATGTTACAACATGTAATTTTATCTTTTTATTATTATTTGTTGTTCTTAACTTAAACATCTTTTAAATAAATTCAAGCATTTAGATGTTAAAAAATTTAATGGAATAAATCCGACTTAACATTATATGCATTAATAAACCCTGAAACCATTATAATATATTTCATCGGACAGTCGTTTAAAAAAGGAAATGTACCTGCTATGTAAATTATTGTGAATTTGATAAAAACTCATTGCCTATCCAAACTTTCAACGATCCTCTACTAATTACACATAGCCATTTCGCGTGATGATTTGGGGACGTGGCGGCGAGACCGTAATTTTTATTTAATTCGGCCAGCCAGGCTACCTTCTACATGCCAGTGTTCTATTGTGCTTTGAGAACTAGGATATGTGGAGTACGGTCACGTCGTTATATCATCTAAAAAAAAGACTATACCTACTGATCTGTATTATTTAATTTTATCGAATAATCTTTTTTTTTTTACTATGTATAGTACTATGTTTGACCACAATCTCACCGAGGTCAGTGATGATGTGCCCGATTATGGTAAGCACACAAAGCCTAGAAAGGAACTGGCTCTCAAGTGCAGCATCGGAACACACCGAAAGATGCTTGGCGACAGATTTTCAACTTGAGGGTGGTAGCCAGCCAGGCGGGTACTACAAAGTACCCTACAGCTTTAGGAAATGTAATGATTATTTTGTTGTTTCTTGATTTTGGTTACCTGTGGGGCTAACTACGCCATATTTGTAGCTTCAGATCTGAATTTTGGTATCTGGTAGAGTATATGCGTAATAGAGAGAGAGAATACCGCTTTTTAGATTTTTTAAAATTACTTTTATGTATGCCGCGTCAGACATTTGCAACTGAGGGCTCTGTGTAATTAAAAAATAACTAGAATTTAAAGAAACCCCCGAAACTCACTAGAAAATAATTGATAATTTTCATACGGCTGAGCAGATTTCCTTGAAACATAGTTAAGAACTCTTTCGATTAAGTCACCTTTCAAACAAAAAAAACTTAATCAAAATCGGTCCATTCGTTCAGGAGCTATGAGGCCACCGTCGTATTTGCGTCGAGGGTTAAAAATAAACTAGAAAGCACCCTACAGATAACACTAGGTATACCATACCTACCTACATAAGTCCTATAACTTTTTTTTTCCCAAGATATTTATTATTATTATTTTTATTATTCAAAATTTCTCACAGCTACTTCGTGATTATTAAAAATCCAACATCCGTAATTAACGACATTAACTTTATTGGCGAGCTAAGGAATCCACCAAACAATAGATAAAAGAATTTGTTAACAATGGGTAATTCTCTGAGAACTTATACTTGATCTAAGTCTATGTAATTCATAAGTAATTGGAATTCTCCATAGTTACTCACTGTCACGCAAATTTACGACTTCCGTCTTATTTATTTAGTTGGATGCTTCATCAATTGCTGTTCTGTATAATTTTTTTGTTTCAGAAACGCGATTTGATGCGAAAATCCTCAGTGGTAGTGACGTCGAAGCAGTGGCTCGAATCTCACAATGAGCTTGAGCTCTTGAGCTTCGGAGATGGCAAATATCGCGAGAAAACCATAGCACTGTGGTAGGACTTTGTAGTAGGTACCTTGGCTACCACCCTCAAGTAGAAGATATATTGCTAAGCACCGACCAAACTCTGTAAAAAAAAGCATAGATTGAAAACTCTTAATTTCCGGTAGCTCCACTTAGGTACTATTCTAGATGGATCTTCTGTGCTCGCTAGCAGTACCTAGGTCTCAAAATTAATATACACTCAATGCAATACCTATATTATAATATAATAATAAGTAAGATTTTAATGAGTTTCTCTTTTATCTGTTAAAGTTATTGGCTATGTTATGGTAATGTATAATTATGTAAGTAAAAAATATAAAGTATCTTTAAGTAACTAAGTAATTTTATATCATAACTTAGCTTATCTAAGTAATAAGTATGGCTATGAGGCGTCAAATATTAATTCATAACCGCGGGGATTTTCATTTTACATTCGGATTAAGTATACTTTATTAAACGAAAGTGTATTTAAATTGTAAGAGAAAGTTTGTCTGTACTTCATTCCTTCTAAATGATCTCTTATAAAGTTTATTTGTCGCTCGTTCACATAATCCTTGTATAAATTGTTTTAATGGCCACTTTAAGGGGAAAGTAAAATTAAGTTAGGGTTATGTCACGGTAGTATTACTTTACTATTATATAGTCAAAGATTAAGCAAGATATAGACAAAGCACATGGCCGATGAGCGTAACCTCCACGTGCTTCCGTGAGGGCAGTTCTATTTGGCAATAGCTTTAGCCAAAATTGGCTAAAAGGATATCACCATCAGCCTAAAAAAATGATTTATGGATCACCATAAAAGCATCATCTATACAAGGTTTACAAGGTACCTATACAAGGTTGACCATGAAATAGGATTTGAAAAGAGTTTGAAGTCTGTTAATTACATAATATTATACGAATATCAGGCAAATTTTTGCATCTAGAAAAGATTTTGAAGTCTGTTACTTACATACCAGTACATTAGGCAAATTATTGCATCTCCTACTTGTTTAATGAAACAATTCTAATTCTAGGTATGATATTATGTGAGAAATTAGCGTCAGTTAGGTTGAAATAACAGTAATTAAAATTTTGTCAAAATGTATGTATTTAAATAAAATTCACATAGACCGAAAAAGATATAGACGGATTATGTGAAATATGATGTGAGTATGAAAGGAATGCCGATACGACGACGGTTAGAAGAGCTGAATGGAACGTATATATTGCGTTGACCCAAAATTATTGGAAACAGGGCAGGGATATGATGATATATCGAAGAATTTGGTACTTTCGAGCAATTAAACGATAAGACCAACGTACATCAACTCCATTACCAAAAATAATAGGGCATCCACGGGTACATAGACCATTTGCAATTTAGAACTCCCTGCAAAGAATAAAACCAAACCATGTGCCTGGTATCTCAGCCACGTGTGGTGCGCATGTTTTTTTGCCTCATTTTTTGTCCTGTCTCGCATTCCATCTCCAACGGTTCTGATGAAAAAAATAAACGTCCGATTACGTCTCATTGTGATCAAAATCACGTATCAGATGTCGTGGGTTGTGTTCAAGGACATGGACGTGTCTTGATGATTAGTGGCACCTTTGTGATAAGCTTATTTGTTATGCACATATTTTTGTCTTGTAATATAGTGTGGTGACATCTCGTGAATATGTTATAGATATTATTTTGGATGTTTTGTGAAGGATCACTTTGAGAAATGTTCTTCTTTTAATTGATGGTTGTAGATTTTTTCTTTTGCCCTTAGCTGTCACCTACCTAACAGAAACTTATTTCATAGTTATTTATATTGAACGGTACAGTAACAGATTGCATTTAAAACATGACGAATTAAATAATATTGCATAACCTGTTAGTCAACAACTGCACACGACTTTTATGCTACAGTTAAGTACAATAAAATATTTTCAAATCATAAATCTCTTTATCAGCTTCCATAATATGTGACAGTAGGTGTATGTCCAAAACATGTCAAAACGGACGTTATTTAAAAAACCGTTACACAAATACAGCAGAAAGTCACAGTCATCTTCCAAATAAAAATACAAATACCAAAGGCTAGACGGATCTTAACCAAGTCAATTGCTTACTTAACTTGACATTTTAAAGGGGTTAACTGTACTTACGTTAGTGTAATTACAGTGACAGACAGAAGAACAAACAAGCCACATGGCAGACACAATAAGAAGACCCGTCAACGGGTGCGTCTCGTTGATTAATTACTGATGTAGGGGCCAATCTATTTAAAACCCGTAGTGTGGAGATACTTGAAGTAATTACCTACTACCAATATACGATACAATAAAGTCGATATTGGTTTTAAAAAAAATACCAATACCATTGAAATTGATGGGAAATAAAAAATGTGCAATTTTATGGAAAATAAAATTAAATCATTATTTTCGGGTGTTGTTTTTGGAGTAATCCCTGTTGCCTATCAGTTTCATAAGGAAAATAATTCACGTTGAAATAACAAGGTTTTTAATGATGTCCTTGGGTTTTTTGCAGTAACGTGACTGCGTTTATATTCAAAGAAAAATTCAAAAAGAAAATTAAGTAGGTACTAACCTTTTTATTGGACAATATTGAGTGGGTTTGAAATGACTCAAAATGAATGAGTGAATCAACATTGGATTGTTTAACTCTGACCTTTCATACTAAAAGGCTGTGCAATATTGTGAGGTCAAGGACATGAAAGGTCTGGCAAAGACAAATGAACGAGACGTCCTAAGAATCTATTCTCTTCATCTATGCTATCAGGGTCTATGATTATTTGAAGAATGATTCCAGTCAATAGACTTTAAATCAATATGTTTTGAATGACTAATATTACAGTGTCTGTAATCGCATGAACTTTATACATATTGAAACTGAAACTGTAGTAAATGTGGTAAATAGATAAAACGTTAGCAAATGTGACTGAGGCAATACATAATAATGACTAATAAGAGATAGTCTAAAAATATGTCTTCGCGTGGTGCGTCCCAGTCTGTCCTCCCCTGCAGCGATGGACTTTGCAGCTTATGCAAGCTTGACTTAGAATTACATTACCGATTCACTTAACACATCTGCTAATAACTTTTACAATTGCCGCGCAATGTATATCTATGCAATAATAATTACCAGCATATTTACATTTGTTTTGGTAGAGGAATAAATCGGTGCCCTATATGTGTCACTTGTTGAGTCAGACGCCAACTGGTGGGCTGGGATGGACGAAATAGGATTTTCATGTATTGCAATTGACAACAGAACTTTCGCAGGCCTAAAGCGGGATCTGAGATCACCAATCGAAGCTGGCGATTTCTAAATAAAGTTCAAGGAGAATCCTGAGTGAGCTAAAGATCCTGTAACAAAATATCAAATATGGACTCCATCAATTTTATGAATATTCATTATAAATAAAATGTTACTAAATTATGGAACAACAAACAGCTGGCAGTAATAGGTACAAAACATAACTAGGTAGGTAAGAAAAAGGATAAAACTACAACGATACCTGCCTTTAAAGTTTATCTATGTAAATAACTAGACTTATCCTGCCAGTTGTTATCAGACGTTCTGATAAGCAAAGCCAATTTTATCTTCTTGAATGTAAATGGGATGATTGCATGCAACGTCAAAGTACTGTTTATTTACTCAGGTCAAAGATATTGATATTAAGAAAAAAACAGATGAAATAAAAACCAAATCCCGTTATGCAACGCAACGCATCAATTTTGTTATCATTTGATTTAATCTCTGGCACTGAATATATTTTAAATTTTAAACGAGCTTCCTATTGTATGGATACTGTATTAAGTAAAAAAAAATGTATTTTGGTATGATGTTAATCTTCACTAATTATACACTTTGTAGATAATAAAATTTAATGAACCGGGAAAGGATGTTTTACTTTATGGTTAACGATCCTTTAGATGGGGCTGGGTGATATTCAAAATTTAATTTTCGATCATCGCGCTTGGAAGTGATTTTAATAAAGTATGTATTATGTTACACTTTAGACAGGAAAAAAAACTCATATTTAATTAAATGATAATTTTAATTATGGAGGCCTTGTTGTTAGAAATTATGTTGATGATAGAAAAAAAGAAGTTCATTACCTTTCGCCGCATATAAGATATGGTTAGATATAATATGTAGTATAGCGCTCCCGAGGATCTAATGTTATACCTTATAGCTATTCTAAGGTATAATCTATCATTATGCCAAGTTTAATCCAAATTGTTGATGCGCAATTCAGTCATAAACACATATAACCAAACATTCAAACTTTTAGTAGGATTTACCATTAATCAGTATTACCAACATAGTTCGTTAAGTTTCAAAAAAACATATTTTTGTAGTTAAAAACAAACGATTCTATCCTGTTTTACAGTTCATACACCTCCAGTAAGCCGACAACAATATCAAGATGAGTAGCTATTATTTTATTGAGCAAAAACAATGCAGACACAAGTAATTAGGAAGTGAGTCTACGCTTCACGAACTTGACATTTATTTATTTTGCTGTCAGGAAAAAATATGGCCAAATCATTGTAACTACCGGTTGCTCTATAAGGAGGAGCATAACCCAGTTTTTTATATTTTGAAAAATCACTTCTAATTTTTGTTCCGTATTCTAGGTACTACCAATAGACAAATTGTTAAAAAAACCTTTATCACCATTAGTTTTATTTCCGGCTGTAAGTAGCTAAATCTAGGTCTTTTCCTTCAGGTATCATATTGGTCATTCATAATTTGAGATTATTAGAAAAAGAGAAAATGAGTAAGAGAAAAGATATAACGGACAGTTATAGATTTACATTAAAATTACGGTATAAAAAAATCAAATATATTGCGTGGGTTTTACCCAAAAACCTAGACTCATTTAACATGATCATATACTATGTAAGTATTTTATTTATTTATATGTATGTTTGTTTGCGCCAAATGATTGGACATATGTATGTATTAGTATATGTAGTGTATCATTATTTTATAGGTAATATTCATGTAGTTTATTTACGTTTCATTAACTAGTATTTAAGTCATTAAATTTGTTTCCATCTATGTTATTTCTTTCTATTGTTACATACTGTGTACTGTGTCTACATTTCTTTCTAATTTTTCAGTCGCAGGACTATTAGAAATAAGCAGTCGCTCTGTGTCTTTGTATCTGTTTTTTATTTACTCTTTATTTATCTCTGTGTGTAAACTCAAACTCAAAACTCATTTATTCAGTTTAGACCCCGATAAGGCACTTATGAATATCGATAGTTACAATAGGGTAGTTGACAGTGTCAAAAATAAATGACCAAACACTAACCAATGCATAAAACATCTAAAAACACGCGGAAACATCAAATATGTTGTACATTTAATGCTTTTTATGATTTTTAATTACCAGTGGAACCACTAAGAGTATTTGATTTGATGCTGTGAAACTATGACGTCATAGTGTAATATTTCATACAAAATTCCTTATAAACTATCGTTTTGACATTTATTAAAATGTAGCTGATTTGATATGTCAGTCAACTACCCTATTATTACATTACACTACCACCGGTTCGGTATACACTGAAACCACAAAGTAAAGACTTTGTGCTGAAACTGAGAAGACTCCGGTAAGAAACTATTAAGGCATTTTTGTGGATCTTTCTTTTGAATTTATGTAGGTAATTACACTTTTTGTTATAAATAAATATAAACTTCATAAAATTTTACAATGTAGGTACATAAATAAATAAATAATGACTTTAAAACTATAATAAATAATCCATATTCTTTTTATAGTCTTTATGACAAATCTATGTATAAACCCTCAATAATCACACGCACGTCAAGCTTCGAATATAAGGATTTCCCGACTTTCTTCTGTTGGATTGTAGCCGTACCAGTCGCAATGTCGAAAGTAAGCGGATGAATGGGCAATAACGCAATATCGGGTTTGTCGAACAGAGTACGCACCCACCTGTGACCTTTTATACGTTGATATTGGAGCAAAAACAGTGGTTTCTAGGTTACCATGTTGGTTTCGTTATCGTAGAAAAGTGTTATTTTATGTTGTGTCGTTAAGTCAACATTTTATAGCTCGATTGTATGTTATATGCTTCTCATAGACACCCAACCACAATGTTAAGAGATGTTTTAAATAAAATATTTTATTGTAATTAATGAAAGTAAAAAAAAGATACTTAAAAATGGGTTGATAAAAATAAAATAAAAATAATACTACAATATAAATACTAACTCCTATGTACAATTAAATTAAAAACTTTATGAATAAAAGAATTGGATTTGGCTTATCCACAGATGACAAACATTAAAGGGGCTTGGGGCTTGCCTGAGGTAAGGAGCCAGGCAGTATTGGTTTTGATTTATTTTAACTATGATCTAGAAATATTGCAGGAAGCTCTATATCCGATTGTAATTATACTTTAAAGTCTATTGAAAACAGACACAACTCAATATTAACTGACAAATTTCCGCTAAAATGTATAAATCGATCAATACGTTTATCAATTTCACTGCCTATCTATAACAATCACTACAAGATAAATGTCCATCATATTCCAAAACTAATGGTCGCATTATATCATCGCTACGTTAACCTAGTTATGCCACCACACCTCCGGTTTCAGGGTATGCTTCTTTATTTAGGACGTTATTCTAAACAATAAATGTGCTCCAGATTGTTGACCTCAAAGGATCGATGAAAACTGTAATAGTACTTTCATTCTTTTACTTTTACCAAAGAATAAAGAATATACTACGTACTACTTTCACTAAGTAGGTATAAGTAGCTGAGGATTTTTTTACTTTTAATGAAGATAATTCCAATTAAATTGTTGAATCAATAGAGTCCTTTTTGACCCAAATTGATTATGATAAAATTGTGTTACTCCATAATCTCTCTAGGCAATTATTTTTATTTAGACTCAGTTTGTACGTTTCTACTGCAAAAACCAATTGAAATAAATCAATACAATATTATGCTTGCATGTAGAAGAGCTATTTAGTTGAGGACAAAGCAATAAGGAAAAATTCTGAAAGTTTTATGTTCTTCAATTTAGCGATGTTACAATGAGGCAATTTCAGATCATTTATTGATTCTGTGAGTACCTACTATCCCAGAACCGTATCTTCATGACTAGGTATTCATTTTATATTTATGAATATGTATAAATCATTATATCACACACAATCACCACTTATTATTACTTTTTCTATTCTATTCTAAAACCTAAAAAAAAAATCCATGACCATTATATAAATTGGATTAGTGTTCTGAGTTTTATCATAAACTATTCAAATTATCTTTTATACTTTCACCTACTGGATCTTTATTACTTTCCTACTACTTTTTCTTCACACTTAAGCATATTACAGGCTAAACTATCGCTAAGCCTACACTTTCAATTACTTACACTGTTATGGCTTCCATGACCTTAACATTGATTTCACCTTTAAGCGTAATGGTAAAATATCCCAGCCATCATGAATAATAAATACATACATGTCTTTCAAACCTTATACTTAAATCTGCTATAATCTTAATTTATGAACAGAGGGGGACATCTGAATAAGCAACTGGAATTAGTATTGTGAAGGACAAAGATACCAAGGTGAATTTTCTGTTTAAAATCTACGCTTTATTGGAAACTGAACTTTATCAATATAAAGTTAAGAAGCTTGGATGTTCAATGCAGAAGTAAATGTAAGTTGGGGTATATTTGTGAATGGTAGAAGTTATTCATCAGTGTTGAAATAAGACGCTGCGGTGGCCATACAAGTAACCCTTGCCGTAATATTTGACGCGTTTGTGCGCATGATTAATATGTCTCTGGGAAACATCATCAAAATGACTTATTCTTATGTTTTGTCAAGAATTTAGTTGAGCAAAATTGTTCCTTGTAAAGCAGGAAGCTTGACAAGGCCATAGAACAAAACAGGCTTTTAAAATACAAAATGTTTTAAAAACTAGAGAGCTGTTCGGTCAGATTAGCTTATTATGAAATATACAGCCCTAATCTCCACGGAATAATGTAACGAATATTTTTTTAATAATGTAGTTCAGATTTTATAGCTTAATTTGAAAAAGGTCAAGATAAAGGTAACTTAATACATTGTTAAGTTAATCTCAGTGGGCCATTAACTGTTTGTTAGGTCGAACATTTTATTAGACTAAAAAAACTGTATTCTAAATTTTTTGAAACTTGTTTATTGTGTTTAAGTCGACGAATGTAAGGGGACTCCGTTCCCAGGAGCATAATTTTGTATTTATACGTAGAGCTCGTTTTATAGAGGCGACAAATCACGTACGCATGATGCACTATTATAAAAATTTATAACAGAACTTTTAGCCTTAAAGTTAGAAAGTTAAGTGTTAATATTGCTCAACTGGCTTATCCAAACATCAAAGTGTCAAACGTAGAAGACGGCAAATCTTTCTAAGAAAACAGAAGAAACCACCCAAATCTTACGATATTATAAAGTAAAAAAAACTAAGATGGATGTCGCCGGAGGTGTGAAGTCATCAAATGTCGTTATGGGTTTATGTTCTTAGAAATATTAATGTATGTTCTATTTATCTACTTATAAGTTGACATCTACGAACTAAAATTTCATGCTGATAAAAACTCTTAGGTACAACAAGAACTATTAATTATTGAAAAGATTAAAATGTTTTTTTTTCAAGATTACAGAGCATGCAGATTCCAGTTACTTCCAGTACGAGTTTCAGCCTCTGATTCAGTGATGAGATATAGGTACAAACCATATTTGGAGAATATTTGTCACTAAAATCAAAAATTTAAAGAAACCCCCAAAACTCATTACAAAATTCATAATTTTAGAACGGCTAAGCGGATATTCTTAAAAAATAGCCAAGATCACTCTCGATTTTGACACGTTTCTAAGTCAAAATTGGTCCATCCGTTCAGGAGCTATGATGCCACAGACACTACAAACTTACAACACCCCTCTTTTTTGTCGGGAATTCACTGCTTCAAATTCAATCGGAAAAAGCACTGCTATGATCAGGAATATGATTTATTTTGATTCGTTTTTCACACTTCAATGTTGTCTTAAGAAACGGTAGTGGAAACACATGCAGCGCAACTTGAAACTGTGTGAAGTAATGTTTGTTTGCTAGCTTTATTCAATACAGCTGTTGTTAAATAACATTTTACACACGATCCCGATTACTTATCTTGTAATCGATTAGGTTTCCTTTGATGTTATTTATAATAGTATATGAAAGAGCTTTAGGATTTTGGGAAAATGTTTCTCTGTGGTTTTTATAAAGCTTTACGTATTTGGACTCATTGAACGGTTCTGAATGACTTCTTAAACATCACGGAAGATAGTCAAGTAATATAAATGAATAGTTGGAATGCTCTCAACATATTGTTAGGTATTTAAAATTTAATTATAATAAATGAAATATCAAAAGAAAACAGGTAGCGTCAGAAATGCATCGAAGCGATTAGCCTACCCAAAGCTCCTCGTGTTTCTTTTCCATTTTTTATCATCTATAGCTGATTTATGGTTTGTTTTCTTTATTTTTTAGAATCCGTGAGGAGTTGGGAGCCTGTTTAAATTGTCAACATTAAGTCATCTTTACTTTTTTTACAAATTTATCTTAAGGTTTTCGTCGAAGTGTATTTTGAAAACCATCGATCATAATCTAATAGCAAAAGTATAATTAGTCAGATACGTTTCTTCCTTTCTTAGGACAACTCGCTTTTTAGACGACTGCCCAAAGTGTAATGTATTCAGGGTTCGTTCCATGTATCACGGTTTGAGATTTTCATTATTCCACTATAACTTTTAAATGCCTGATCAGATTTGGATGTTTGGATTGTTAGAATCCTTACATCATCCCGAGTAACATTGGATATAATTATTTCACGTTTTGTAAAAGGCAACCGTGATTTTATTTTTTGTAATAATTACGAGTTTTTGCATTCAAAATATAATATTATATTTTTTAGGCCTGAAGGGATTCTGTTATGTCCATCTTCAGATGACCAAACATTATATCCCAGAACACATAATAAATTACGGCCATAATTTTACCATTACCCGTCACTTCTGAACGTAATTTACTGTAATTATATTCACCCTAACCTCACTTAAAGCAATTGAGTAAAATTTTACTTTCCGTTAAATAAATTTCGTCAGTTAGCGACGCATTATCATCATAATAGGATAAAATATGGTAAGCAATAAACATCGCATTGTAAGTCGTAAATATTTTACGATTTCAAATTGAAAGAGGTCATTAAATTCCTCGTAAAATGTTGCCACCCGTAGAAATTCTAGACCTTGTCTATAGATTTACTGCAGATGTTTGCCAAAATGTGTATGAAGCTTGTAAAAAATCTTGAAATGGGTGTATTGTTATGTCAATTGTAATACCTAATGCTTACAGATATTGTTGTTACCTACTTTTTTGTACTTATATTTAGGTTGAGAAGGAACTATTCAAAGTGCTGAACGATGTTACATTTTTTTTTTTTACGATGTATAGGCCTGTGTTTGACCACAATCTCACCGTGGTCAGTGATGATGTGGCCAATGATGGTAAGCACACAAAGCCTAGAAAGGAACTGGCTCTCAAGTGCAGCTGTCGGAACACACCGAAAGGTGCTTGGCGACAGATTTTCAACATGAGGGTGGTAGCCAGCCAGATGGGTACCTACTACAAAGTACCCTACCACCGTGCTATGGTTTCCTCACGATGTTTTCCTTCACCGAAAGCTCAATGTAGGATTAGAACCAGGGACCTTCGTCTCGGCATCCGACGTCACTACCACTGAGCTTTAAAAATTTATTTTGTAGAGTTAATTATAATTATACCTACTTAAAACTAAAAAAGTTAATTAAACTTTAAACAGTTGTATTTTACGCTTGAATACTTTCTATTCTAAAATGTATCTGTCTATGGCTAGACAGGTAAATTTGTAATAGCAAACTAGACGATTTTAATTTTCTCATATTTACCTACTTGCTGATTACTAAGCCATTTAACCATGATTTTACTTTAATATCGATCCATGTAATGTATAGATGTGTGGTCTTATTTATTTAAGAGACATAAAACCGACACCTTTCAAACATTTCTAATGTATAAATTATTTACACTCTAGCCTAAAAAAGGTTATAAATCACATGGACACAGCGGAAATGGCGTCCAAGCGACCTCCAAAGTTGCGATAAATACTCGCGACCGACAAACATGCGCAGACGCACATGTCGGCTTGGCGCCACATTCAGATAAATACCCTTTTGTTTTAGATACTGCCAAATGAACTGAAACCCCATTAAACTGACTAAGCAGAAAAAAGAGTATCTTTGCTTAAATGCTGTCAGACGCCTTTCACGTTACGGCGGCGCCAATTTTTTGCCTCTTCAACATGTGGGTCACTAAATGTCACTGAAAAGAAAGGTATTGTCTAAGCTGTTGTATAGTAAGTCAGTGCTCTATACTCGTATTGCCTTCTTTATTTTGGGATGTTGAAAAACTGAAAAAAGTATTGTTATTGGCTAACTATGAGTGGCGATGATAAAAGTTAGTAAAGCAAAAGTTACAAAAGACAGTTGAAAGTGACAAGAAGCATAAAATTATTAACAATTCAATAAGCATAAATGCTAATGCTATATTCCATAATATAAAGCGATAGGTAACGTAAAAGATAAAATAAGTAGATTCTTGTAACATCTAGCTACGCGGTTAAAAAGAAAAGTCAAAGGCGTTTTTATAAACCTTAAGACCTTGAGGTTTTAATTCAAAGAAAAACTTATTTTTACGGCGAATCCTAACTTTTAATTTTTCTATACATTTTACTACGTTGTTCCGCTGAACATACCTATATATACAATACAATATTAATAGTATATATGGATAGATAATAATAATCAAGTGTCCAATTACATTACAATAGCCTCGTGGACTGTGGTGCGAGGCTGCTCAGGTGTCACTTGGCCGTGACAAATGGCAAAACATACACTTTTATATGCTAACTATAGGGCATACTCACATTATATTTAAAACAGTAAAGCAACAGTAATGTGTTTTGTTTCCTTATAACATAACTAGCTTCCGCCCTGTGCTTTCACCCGCCAAATCCGTTCAGTAGTTTTTCCTTGAATGAGTAACAAACATCCATACACACAAACTTTCACATTTATAATTTAGTATATTAAATAACTAAACTCCATAATAATGTTAGGTAACCAACGTGCAGGGCATTATAGTTTTGAGGCTTTAGATTAGAACCTTATTACATTGCCACCAAAAATAATATTTTTTTTTGAATGTACTACTGCTGAAGTCAATGAACTGTGTCAGCGTTACATATTGTTTTCCTGATATCATGGGAATTGCACAGAAGCTTGCTTTATACGCCATATTGATGGTGCAGGATGCAGGCGCATTGGTGTAATGTTTTGTTTCCTTAATAATTTAGCATGTTGTTTAAGTACTTAATTAATTCGTGGAATGGAAGATTTGATAACATATGGAACTTAGATATTCTTATTCCTTATTGACGTACTCGTTAAGGAGCTGGTTTGCAGTTAGGCTTAATAAAAATCAAGATTAATAAAACTTATCAAAAGTTAAGGGGGATGCTCCAATGTAGACCGCGAAATTCTAATTTACTACGTTTCTTGCTACTTGCAGCTTTCATGAAATAATAGATTTTTCCTAAAATTAAACTTGTAGAAATATGTTGTTGTTTTTTTTTTGTTAGTAAATACAATACCATTCTTGTCACGAATCACATTTTGATAATCAAACATACGACATATTAACGAGATGCAATTTGCAAAAAATATAATAAAGTACGCGGTTATACACTTTGTTGCTGTATTAAGAACTCGTAGAATCAGATATTTAAAGCGTTTTTTTAATATTTCTATTTCATTGGGATTAATGCCAAATTATTATGAACAACATTTACCTACTATGGCAGCAACACTGAAAATAAATTTCAGACTTAGGTATCTGAAAAACATCAACCTCAATATTTGTAAATATGTACTACGATAATCGATTTTACTCAACATACAGCCTTGATGCACGTGATCTGTGGTTCTCACGGCTCTGTGGCTGCCGATGCCGTCGCACGCGCATATCACTCACACTCGCCACTATGTAACAAAACAATACGCCCAGAGTAGATGCTGTTGTGTTCTCCATTGTAACAAATAAGTCATATTTTTAAAGAATTTTTGTTTAGAAACTTCAGTACTTTCAGCTTAAAATGTAAATGGTAAAAAAAATGTTCCATGAAAACCATGAATTCTCATTTTTTTTTTGCTATCCTTGTTTGTTTACTTTGAATGGATATTGTGGCTCTTTTTCGTAACAAGACAAAAACAACCAAGCATTACAATTCTGGGGGGCTAAAACGGCCGCTCGAGCAATATTGCTATGCAATTCATATCTCGAATTTACAGCAGATTATGGTGTAAATTGGCTAAATTGTATATTAATTGATTAAAATGATTTGCATTTTCACCAAAAAATATTTAAAAAAACATTTGGCTCTGCTGTAAATTCGAGATATGGATTGCATAGCAATATTGCTCGAGCGGCCGTTTTAGCCCCCCTGTTCTTTACAAACTAAACTAAAATATAATTTAAATAATACTGACATGATACTAAATATATATATATAGGTATATATGTCATGAAATATGAATATAGATACAATTTAACAATTATAGAATGATTGTAAACCATTTATATCTCCTCTCTCCTATACCTCTCTAGAGATGTTGCTGTGCCCGACAGGGTCCACAATGTATGTATTACATAATTACCACGGTGTACACATTGTGGAACGCAATTAAATAAATAAATAAACTATTATTAAATCACAATATAGATCAGCGCTTAAATTCACGTTGGAATAAGCTATCGGACTAATTAATGATAGGTCTAAATTTCTTATATCTTTTTCTTATGTTCTTTGTTAGAAAGATATATAGTGATTTTTATAACAGACTCTGCACCATTGTTTACATAAAGGAATATATACAATATTAGAATAGTAAAGGTACCTAGTCTATTAGTCCTGTAATCTTCCATATTCAACAATGCAAAGGATGAACCTAGTACCACGTACCTACATTAATCTATTGAAGTTCATCGTGTCATTCATTAATGAATGGAAAATTTACTGATTGGTTGCCTCACTGAAACTAATCTCTATTGACGGCTCCAACTCTGCTATGTGTCGGTAACAGTGGAAAACGCTGTATTGATACCCACCATCAACACTCATCTTCATTTACCGGCAGATTGTCGACCTCGGGCTTTGTCTACAACAAATTATTTGCCGCAGTGTTTGACAGCCTCGCTGAAGGTCAATGAAATATCGCTATGCCGGAAGATCCTCCTGGAAAAGAACACTGAAAAAAACAGAATTAGTTTTTAATTTCCTTATCACGCTTCTATATTAGAATTCACTTGTTCACGTGACTATGCTGAATAGTACAATCGTTGCTACCAAGGTACAATCGATAGAAAAAATTAATTAGGCTGGTGACTTGTTTGTTATGTAGGTACATAATATATTTTGACGTCTCGGTTGAAGGCTCAGTGGTTTGATTGAAACTGAGAGACGTTGTGGTTGAGTGAAGCCAAAGGAAGGTTGATACATATTTCTTTCACGTGTCTAAATACAGTTAATGTGTTACTATCTGTTCCCCGCGGTTTCACCCGCGTTCCCGGGTTTTCTTTTGCGCAGAACTCTAATTACTTGCCTAAAATAAAAGTAGCCTGAGATACTCCTTAAGTCCAGTCAAAATTGGTCCAGCCATTAGGGAAATTAGCCGGAAGAAAAGATCTTTTTTTTCCAAAAAAAATGGCATTTGAAAGATGCGAAGGATATTATATCAATGCGGCATCGTTTCTTTAAAAAAAATAGAAATAATCAGTCCATGCACCTAAACTAGGACTAATTCGAAAAAACCCACATAGACAGCAACCCTACTGACTATTAAACAAAATAAACTTATCAAGATAAAACATTTACCTTTACAAGAACGGTAAGCTAACTTACTGGCAGCATGTAAGGAATTCAGCTCGGCTAACTTAACTAAGTAATGCTTAGTAATTGCGTGTCTCAGTACAACAGCTTGCTTGTTGTAATCATGTAGGTATTTGCAATTGTTCTACATTCCGCTGCAGTTGGTACCGTGACTCAGTTTACATTTATTAACAGAGTGGTTTATTACTAGGATCTTTTATGGACACGTGCCAGGAAAGATGATTTAATACTTCAACTAGATATTATGATCTTTCAATAGGAAACGCACTCAATCATCACTAGCTGGTGGTAAGCGTTTGCCGCAGACAATTAACACTAATGAGTTCTCTTTCCTTATCTCTGATGAGCTCTGGGAGACTAAAATGGCCGTTCGAACTATGTTACTATAGATGCAATTCATTTCTTGAATTTACAGCCTATGATAATTCCAATATTTTTTGGTGAAAATGTCAAAATGCATATCTTTTGTAAATATTGCATTGGCGGCCGTTTTAGACCTCATGGTGATCTTACACGTGTAGTAGCCTGATTCACGTAATATCTACGACTTCAATGATGTTGTAGCAATATCAACGATTTATCGCAAGATCAAGAAACGATCGCATCGTAGTACAATTGACAAATCGTTGGCATCATTATACGATAAATCGTTCACTGGTCGCGTTTCAAATTTAAATCCTATTGTCGTCACGTGATTTTTTATGAAGAAATTACACGCGAATTTTGATTCTGAACTTCAACGATATATGAATCGTTGCTATTACGTGAATTGGGGTACTGGAACACAACAGTATGTTAATTTAACAGTACAAAGGCAGTAACTTGCCCCAGTAGAAGCTCACTTCATGATATATTGACGTGTAATTTATTTACATGTTCTAAACCATCAAGCCATTTTTCAATATGAATAGTGTCAGAAATCAGATACCTCTATACTCTCATTACATGTTGTTAGTTACATCATAAGGAGTGTCTGGTTGCAAAACCTAAAGCTAACTTGGCATGCAAGCTTTATATAACCTAAGCGTGACCTTAATATGAAGCATAAGTTTTGTCATATTTCATAGATCAACGATCACACTATTTTTTTCATGTCAGAATGCTGACATGGAGGCAGACCATTATGCCAATGTCTTGCCAAACTTTTGCAAAATCTAGAAAGCAACTGAGTCTCATGTACAACTACCAAGATGCACTGAAAGGTGCTTTGCGACAGATTTTCAATTTGAGGGTGGTAGCTTTAGTTAGATAACTTTACCAAATACACGCACTCTTCATCTTCGAAGAAGAAAACTAAGTTTTTTTTTTATATGTACCTATAAAGATACTGTACATTAATAAGTTTAATATACACAGCATTGATTTCCTAAAATATTTGAATCCTGACGTAAGCTTTGTTGGTATCTATTATCATCAATCTCGAGTATGCCTCTCCTGACTTACCTACATGTTAGGTATTTGTACACTTACTATCAGGCGGGCCGAATGGCGACTTGACTTCAGACATAAAAAAATGGTTAGAAAATTAAGCAATTTAACAATATATATTCTTTCCATTATAAGAATCAAAACAGTCAATAACGACAATTAAGGCATCTTGCCTAGTAGCAAGGCATATCAAATAGAAGTCACCTCATAATTACCTTGGCAATTGAGTCATATACTACCAAATTCGAAGAGTCACCGCCTACTTCATACCATCTTCATCCTAATACCATAGTGGGTTGGAAGGTCGGTGCACACATCTCGAATAATTTATAATCAAAACTGCAGTATCGGTCCTTTGTAGGCGAGCCAGCATAATGCGTCATTAACATGAAGAATTGATCACAAATTATCGAATATCGATGCTATTATTACCTATTCTAGGGTCACCTCAAGTTCAAAAATACCAACTTTATCAATTCAATTAGTTAGCTGAAATAAAGCATGCATCCTTGCCGGTTATGAGGAGACTTTTACTCTCGAGCTTAGATGTAATAATAATATGGATTTTTACTATTTAAAGACTTGTGTACGACTATGATCTTAATATAGTAAGTGATGATGTGAAATGAAGGTCGTAAGCACACAACCTAGAAGGACTGTATCGCAAGTGTATCTGCCGGAACACACCGATAAGTGCTTCAGGTACATGTTTCTTCTTCAGGCCAACTAGGAAAATAAAAAGTACCTGTACCCTCAAAACCAAAAAAATACCAAAAATCTGTCTTTCATCAATTGTAATTCTTGTGTTTTATTATTCGGCTATTGTTGAGTTTGATTATTTTATGTAACACAATCAGTAGTACCGTCTATGGTAATTAAATAATAAAAAAAAATAACTTAGTTCTTGTACACATAAATAAATAGAAAATAGAGATGGTAACACTAGGCATGCGCAATTACAGAACTATTGGCGCGTTGTTAATCAATAATGATAACCAATTAATTGATCTGACACAGAGAACCGATCGGGTGCGATGAACTTCTGGACTCGAGCACTCAAGTTTGTTGAGTTGGTTTGTAATGTGTTCTTTCTTTACTGTAAGCTATTTACATAGTAATGTATCTAAGTAGATCGTATCGATCGATCGCATACCGTACCTATGGAAGATAATCGTCAATTTGCGCAAACCCGAAATGCGAAATGTAGAAAGTCCCCATCGATGCCACATCTAATATACAGTGTGACATTAATTCCCAGAAATTGATCATTTTAAGCGACACTATGAGATGGAGCAATACAGGATGTGATTTTTCAAAATCAATGGCTTCGATTTCCGACAAGGCAATTTTTTTTTTTTTAAATCCAAGTAAGTTTTAGTTACCTTAGAAATAGGTACTTAAAAAAACAGCCTGTAGGTATACAATATGGTATGAATGTAAAAGTTCACTTACTGCTTATCTACTTACTATGAATTAAGCAGTCAGTGAAGCAGTCAGCTGAATTATTGTTAATGTTACCTACGCTTCGATTGTTAACTTCGATAATCTTTGTACAAGTTATTAACAATTGTGAAGTAGGTAACTAACAATATAATTGAGTAGGATCTTCGCAGCTAAACACTGATGTCGGCGTGGGTTCTGAATAAGCATTAATCATTAAACAATTTACGTTTGTATACATTATCATAACTGAAGTAGGTAATAAGCGAATTTTGTACAAGGCGAATCATAAATATAATAATTTAATTGTTAAATTAATTTATGATCACATAAAAAAATATGTTTGTAGCATAAACGTTATGATGTAAGCTACATGTAACATTCATAAAACCGGTGAGATTAAATATTTCATGAATCACTCTTATATTTTACACTTGCTGTCCCCTGTGTTCTCAGGAAAAAAAGTAATCCTTTTCCGGATCATAGGCTATCTGTGCGCCAAATTTCATCGGGACCGGTATAGTAGTTTAGGCGTGTAAACAAACAAACACTTTTGCATTTGTAATATTAGTAAGGATGGGAATGTAGCTCTGTCTTGTCGTCACCAAAGAATGCAGTAGACAACAGCTTAACCTCCCATTTCGTAATATTTACCAAAAAACAGATCAATTAAAATTGCTAAATAATCCTACAATAAAGACGTTATTTTTAAATCGTTTACGTAACAAAATGGAAGTGTAAATTGCGTGAAGTTATCCATCTCTTGTGTAGGGCAGACGGCGCGGCGCCGCACCTGCGTGTGCGCAAGTGGCCATCGCAACTTGTCGGATTGGCCAATCCTCGTCGATAATGACCGGTTATGGACCTATAGGCTGTTTCCCTTCGCCTTATGCGGATTAAATAGTACAGTTTGTTAGGAAATTGATAAAGAAGTTTGTAGAAGTAATTGGATCAGTTTGATAAAACTGTATGTTATTATAGTTATTGTTATCATGTCACTGATGCAAGCACAAATACTGCAAAAGGAAAAGTTCTACTAACATTGCTTCAGCAAACTACCCTAAATTACATTATGTACCTACCTACATTAAAATTGGCAGTCAATGAACAGACAGGCAGTCGCACATGTCATTCCAACATTTATCCATTTATGCAATAATATAACTATGATTTTTTATTACAGACTAAGAGAAAAACGGATTGATTGACATGTGGGTTCGAATTCTGAGTTTTCGGTAGCGGTAACCTTACTATGGATTCTTCACGTTGAAAATCTATCACCAAGCACCTAAATGTTTCCAGTCGCTGCACTTGATGGCCGGTTTCCTTAAAAGATATGTATGGTCACAACACAAGCCAAAAAGGTAGACAGTGAAATGAGATCCCACAAATAATTTCTGCTGTAATTTCCTATTTCTTAAGGCAATAAAATAAATTAAAAAAAAGTATAAAAAAGCAGGGTCTATTTTCTTAGTCACGCTCTTTAGATTAGATTTAGAAAATAATTAACGTAAATTATTATTATGATACCTACATACAGAAATTAGGTATTACGAAGGTTGTCAGATAAAAAACTACATAACTGTAATTGAGAAATTATGTAAAGAAAGTTAACTTGCAGTTTCTGCGTTCATTCATCACGTAAACTTCCACAGAGCTAATTAAGTATGCGTTGTTTCCTTTTATAGCTTTATTTTATATTAGTAAATAACATTAAATCTCGGACATTTTAATTAATTGTACGGATAGTAATAAGTTATGAACATTTGATGTCTTTATTGTGCGATCGTAAAACTTTGTTCCTTGGTTTTGTAGCCAATTAGCTCCATTGGACTTTCACTCTGTAGGGATCATTCTGTTAAAATGAAAAACGATTCTGTTACTTAATATACAAACATTGAACACAGTTAATGTACTTACCTATATGAAGTACAATTAAATGGAAGGTAAAAACAAATACATTACAGATGTTGAGAGTTCAGATTATGGCAGCATTTTCATCTTCATAACAATATAATAATAATAATAATAAATCATTTATTTCTGAGAATAGGTACAGTAGGATGGAATAGTATTAACGATCTGCATATTCTACCATTATTGGTGTAGAAATAGTTCAGAATTCACTAGTCAATAGTTTGACATGTTTAATGATTAATTACCTATGTCATAAAAATATACAATCTTAAGCAAAAGACAAATAGCAAATATGAACAGTAGAATAATAATGATTCGAATTAAATTACATTTTATAGTCAAAATATTCCTGTAATGAATAAAAACACTTATCAATTAACCAGTCAAATAATTTTCTTCTAAATTGTTGCAAAGGCAATGATCTTAAAATAGTTATTAGTTATTTTTTTACCACGAATATACATTCATAGCTGTTTGATTTTCGTAATCTAATAGAGTTCAAAGGTTTGGAAGCAAATCGTGAAAGCCTTCACAGCATTTTCTAAAAAAATACTATTTACCTACCAAGCAATACCAGCGTACGACTGTGATTCAGGGTTCTAATTTAATAAAATACAGAATAGGTATTATAACGGTAATTGAAATAAAATGAAGAATTAAATGCACCTCTAACATTTACAGTCTAAATTTCCAAAGCCTTTCACAATCAGATATTAATATATAGGCACGAAAATTTAGTTTACATGCTCGTGAATAATTTCTACTTATACGGAACCTACAAAGCAAATATTAAATGATTACACATCGGTGTATTTATTACTCGCTTTGTTATCAACACGTCTGATTGACGTCTCATTTTATATCAAATAGAAAGTAATTCTTTGAAATGTGATTGGTGGTTAATGTTTTGAGGATCGTTCCGTCGAGTAACTATTACATTACTTATTAATCCTTTTACTCTAGGTATCTATTTATTGGAATGGAACAACGAACGATTACGATTCCAATAGGTCATTGGTCGTGGGATGCTATTCTTAAAACATTACAGAATGTAAACAGTACATAACTTTTAGTTATATCCATTGATCAGAGATTTAGGAGTCTTCTCAAGAAATATTTAGTCTTGTATAATAAATGCAAATATTGTAGTAGTGGATAAGGACAGAGAGAAAGTCTTGAGCTTCTTCAAAGCCCCAAGACATGAAGCAGCAGTAGGAAATCTAACATAACACTCAACAGTCTTCAGCAAAGTTTGACTACAAACTCGCTGGCCAGTGGTGGGAAGCACACATAGCCTAGAAGCTAACTAACTCTCAAGTGCAGCTGTCTGAACATACCGGTAGGTACTTGGCGACTTAAGGGTGGTAGCTAGGCAGGCGGCTTTTACAAAGAACCCTACAACCGTGCTGTGTTTTCCTTCACTGAAAACTCAAGCTCATTGTATTATTCAAATCTGCGATCTTTGCCACGCCATTTGACGTCACTGCCACTGAGCTATTATCACCTTGTATTGCTACCTTATACTTTTACTCAATTGTTAAAGGGTTTCGTTCCCTTTAATTTAAAAGCACTTTTCCGTGTTGACTTGATTGCCAAACGATAACTTTCAAATTTGTATCCATTATATTTTCATTAATTTCAAAATGTTGTCGTTCTGCTGCTCTCAGAACTACATTTGAATTCAATATCCATCAGGGAGGTTTTTATTAATTCACGTTATGTTACATTACATAAAATTCATCATCTATTTGTCTGGACTTGTAACCGCGATAATGGTCTGCAGCATTTATCCTCCTACTTGTTTTACGTGCAGGTTAGCAGATACACTTTAGGTGTTGTCATTTATACCACAGTAGGTACACACAGCTATTATTTTTGTTCGTTAGCTTCGTTATTGTGAATTATTTAACACACACACAGTTATAAGTATATGTAAGTGAATCAGCTGTTGGTCTTCTATAAAATAAATAAATAAATAATGTGACCTTTTCACTTTGATAGGGTTTTACAATATTTTCTACGTGCGGTAAGTTGCGGTTGACTAATTCAATGTTTTGTATCTGTGGGCTTGTTTTTTTCTTTGTTACATACAATACAGATGATTTAATTATGAATCGGACTTTCCGAATTTGCATCATAAGATTTTTGTCCACACTTTTTATTTGTATCCCCGAGCATCACTTGATTAAAATAAAATTCTTAATTTGCTCCGTTTTCAGATACAATTTGAAGAATAAAATTATTGCATATGTATAGGTAATCATTTTTGCATTTATTATGTAAAACTATTACATTATGTGATATTAATAAGCAAGTAACTACTCGTACATAACCGTACCTTAGTGCTCTTATCAATAATTATTATAATTATAATAATTTACAAGTTATTTATGTGTCAATTTATGTTACCTTTTGATGTATTTAATTGTGCTGGATGGGAATATAATATTATTTTATTAACTATCCTATACTGATTGTGATGAACTGAAAATCAGAGCCAGACAATTGAATTGAAGGATTAACATAAAGGCTAAGGTTGAAATACAAGAGGTATATGTACCTTATCAATCAACCGAAGGTCACGGTCAAAAAATACATTGTGACAAGCAAATGCGAGTGCATCCATCTTGCTTATGAAAGACTTATATCTGACTTAATGATACCTGTTTGACGTAGAGATGTAGATAACGCTTGTTTTGTGTTTGTGGCACATCTCAAAAGTGAAAGTATTCGTCAAAATATTCATATACTTCTTATTTTGAAGGCTAATTACTTTGAAGATTCGTTTCATTAGATAGCGTGTGATTTATATCGTATTGTTACATAAACACTTATAAGAAATTGCTAGAATCGTTTACTTCTTTCGTAACATCGGATGGCAATTACAATTATTAAATAAAATTAATTAAGTTACGAGATAATTAATAATGTGATAAATAACCACTTATTAATATTTTACTGGGATATCCGAGTAATTACTCACGATGTTACATTCTCTTCGCATCATGTATACCTATGGTATATCTATCGCCAAGCAAACTCAAACTCAAAATTCATTTATTTAGTAGTAGTATTCAGTAATAGACTCAACCACTAGTTCGAAATACACTTAAACTGAGAAGACTACGGCAAGAAACTTAACAAGCCTTCTTTTCTTGTAAATCTTTCTTTTGAATGTATGTAATTACAGGTTTTTTTTATAAATATATGTTAACGGAAAAGTATCTAATCCGTCATTGTATACATTTCCTAGGAAATCCATACATTTCCTAAATATCTATCGGAGTATTACATTCGGGATAGCGGTATTTGGGGGGTTGTAAGTGAAATTTATTTTTGTGCGAATACTTTCAAATTTATGCAAAATAAAAAAAATAACCCCAACCTATTTTTTTCAATAGAATTTATATATTTCCTAGTATCATTATTGAAATAAAATTTCCTAGGAAAAATACATAGGAATTGTGTACAATTCCTATGTATTTTTTCATACATTTCATACATACTATGTTTCATACATTTCCGGTGACATATACATAAACTTCATGCAATTGTCACTTGGCCAGGGGGCTGCCAGTGCAGTTAGAGGAGAATGGAGAGGATTAGCTGGACCGAGAGAGTGACCAACGAGGAAGTGTTAAGACAGGTCAAAGAGACAAGAACCTTATATTAGAGACGATAGAAAATAGGAAAGGAAAGATGTTAGGCCACCTTATATGTCACGACGAACTAATAAAAAAAATATAAGAGAGAGAGAAGGATAGAAGGAAAGAGAGTAAGAGAAAGACCTAGATTGAACTATATAGACCAAGTGAAGGCCAAATTGGACGTCGTGTCATATAAGGAGGCGCAAGAAGCAGCGAACAACAGGGAGGAATGGAGAAAGCTACACCGACAAGAGCCAAGCTCTTAAATATTGAGAGAGAGGACCTCAGAGAAGAGAAGATAAGACTTTCGTTCGTAGTAGCTCTTACAAATAAACCTTCCTCACTTCGTAATTGTTGCCAATAGCATAAATATTTCATTACAAACGTCTCAGTACATGTTGACTTGCAAATCACTTGGGACCTAGTGATTGTCAGCTCCAATACGTCAATTGGCACAGTTCGATGTACTCGCACCGTCTGACCTCCAATAGTGAATTGTTGAATCGCTTATTTGCTTTTGTTAGTAAATACTAAGTGTCAAGGGACATTCGTGCAGTTATTTGTAACGTTACGTTTGATACCTAATTTTGCTCGTTATTGTAGCTTCGTAAACCTGATGGTAAGCGGTTACTATACCCACTTGTAATACCCAGGGCATTAGTCTCTTTCCCACTACCAGTCAGCGTGTTTTTTAATGGAAAATGATAATCTAGGGATAGGTAAGTCACATGCTGAATACATGCAATATCACTCAAAATCCGTTCAGCATGCAGAAAATGGAGCGTTCGTTCGGCTTTTGTCTAGACTCACTGCTTCTAGATAGTTTAAGATATAATTTTAAATGTTAGAAGTGTTTATTTTATGGCGGATAAAGGCAACTTACGGCCCGCATTACAATAGAACTAGTTTTAAATATGTTTATTACTATCAATAATTGTCTGTTTATAAAGTTGCTTTATAAATACAGATTTAATCTGAAAAACGGAAATTTTACTCGAAAGTAACGCTCCGTTATAAAGTTACGAAATAAAACATGGCTACTTACTACTTTTTAATTTTATTATTTGAAACATGGCCAATAAAGTAAGGCTTTAACTAAGCTTTGAAATTGACTTTGAAAAAGAGACACATGAAATTTATAAAAAAAAACCATCAAATTGTTTAAAGCACATAAAAAAACTATATTAACGCACATAAGCTACATAAAAAGCACTTTAGTGAAGAATAAACTGACAGTAAAGCGCATTTATAGTTTCAGTTATTATTATTATGGAAATGTAAGCGACCCATTAAAAATATAATTGAGCACACCTGTTTCAGTTCACATTGCATCTGCATGTTTATTATAAAAAATAAAATACATCATGTGGTCTAGACATGACTTTACATTTACATCTCATTCGTGACTGTATGTTTGTCTATCACTTGTCAAAAATAACGTTAACTATTGCCGGTAACATGCGGATCACGTTCGTGATATTTGTCGATCTTGTTTCAATATCACGAGCATTATATGAGTGAGAACAAATTGATTTGTTATTGAGGACTTTTCCGTATTAGCTTCATTTGGTCGATTACCTACAATATTTGTTTTTATAATAGGTACTTACTGATACTGATACCCGTGACTTTCAGACTCAAGACAAACAGACATATTCATGCACACAAATAGTATAAGTAAATAAGTATTAAACTCGAAAAATAATAAGTAAATTATATAATTGATAATTTCAGACTGAAATCTTCAATGTCTCAAGAAAATTCTTATTGTTGACTAGCTTCCGCCTGCCGTTTTATCCGTATTTCCGAGGAATTAAAAGTAGCCAATGTATTAATTCAGGGTGTCAGCTACCTCATACCATCAAAATTGCTCCAGCCGTTTGAGCGTGAACAAGCAACAAACATACTAACTCACAAACTTTCGCATTTTTAGTATTAGTAGGATTTTTCAGCTGTTTAGATTTAAGAGTACATACAAATAAAACACCCAAAATGTTATAAAAACTGATAAACTTTACCATGCATTGCAATAAAGATAGCAGTATGGGAATGCTTATCTAATCCTCACATAGTGCCAAAACATTGATAAACATTACCTTTTACACGTGGATGACCACTGGATGATAAAAAACCTTAAAAATCCTCCACAAAAATTGTTTTGATACACTTGTGCTACATCTCACTTACTGCCGACCATACGAGTAGGTAGGTACATTTAGAATCAACTAAGAATAAATTATATGAATCTTCTCTTATTTTTAAGAATTTTCAGAATCGGACCAGTCGCTCCGAAGATTACCTACCTTCTACTACATCCAAACAAACCACTTTACAAACTCTTTACCTTTATTATTAGTATAGATAGATGGAGTACATTTTATAAGTTAAATCAATCAGAATAATTTTATGTGTCCATCGATCCTTCTAGATACCCATTATCTCTTGAATTGTTTATAAAGAAAGTTCATTGTATCACATCTTGTATTTGACAGGATGTTTACTATAGATTTTAAATTGGTTCGTGAATTGAGAGCACATTTCCGATACGTATTCATGTGAAGGTCCTCAGCTCAATGTCGCATGTCGTTTTAATAAGAAGGAATAAAATCGTATTAGTTAACTTTATTTACTGATGATGAAGATGCGTACCACATAATGTGGCGACCACGAACCGGAAGTCGCAGCGTGGGCAGGTCCCCCACAAGGTAGACCGACGATCTTGTAGGAGTCGCGGGAAACCTCTGGATGCGGGTAGCGCAAGACCAGCCATCATGGAGATCTTTGGAGGAGGCCTAGATGTCCAGCAGTGGACGTCTTTCGGCTGACTTGATGATAAGGAAACTGCATACCTATTTGTATTTCCAATAACAAACAGTGGAACAGAAGGACTGAGAGAGCAGAAAGGCTTGAAATGAACTCGCTCTGCTCTTTCTCTCATTTTCCTTGATACATCAACAGACAAAACTCTTTGTTGGGGAAATACTCATTATAATTTCCGGGTGGAAACCAGGCTTTAGGATCTGAAAAGCACTCGTAATTCTGGTTAGTCTGCAAGTCGCAATCATTTCTTCAACTGCTTTTATTCATGTAAATAAATGTTTTTAAAAGTAATTCAAAAAGTACCTATGCAAATACCAGTGGCGAAGGGTCCATACAAGCCGATTCCCATCGGCTTACCTTTTAGAAATCCCAGTCCCACAGATTCATCATTTCCAAGCCATTTTTATTTAAAATACACTGTAATTAAGTATAAAATTATCGGTGTTTTTTGAACGGCTTACCCTCGCCACTTGCAAATACTAAACCAGTTAGGAATTTGGGAGGTACGGAAAAAATCTTAGCAGTATTTAATTCTTCCAGTAAAGTCTTTGCTTAATTATTTACGAGTATTTTAAAGCTCAGATTTTCTCAAATGATCTATTTTAATATAGCGGAAAATGCTCACGACCTTTATCGTACTTTACGCTCGTGCGAGTTTCCATTTCATTAGTTCAGTTTCATTAATCAAGGGATATTTACGCCTTTTTAATTTCTCGCGGGATATTTACTTTGTGCTTGTTTTATCAGTAGATTTCTGTTGGGAATGACGCACTTTATGTGATTAAACAAGATGAAGCAGATGTTTTGCAGAAAAGTCCTAACCTAGGCCTCGTTTAATTTGTTAAACAAAGGTGGTCTAAAAAATTTAAACGGAACGCAGATCTAGATATATTTTATTTAAAACTAGCTGTCTCCCGCGTTTCCAGGATAAAAAGTGTATAACCTCGTCGATATCACATGCTACGAGTATCTGCGTGCCAAATGTAGGCTTATGTTACTTTCGTTGTATGTCATGTTGTAGACTATTTACTCTATAATATACAATATTTGTGTAAAGGAAGTTAAATTATATTAATAACAAGTTTTTCTTTAGTCAATTAGCATAATAAAGAGACGTTATTTTCAGTTTACACACAGACATACTAACCACAAATTGTAACTTTACATTATCATGGTTTTAAGGCCACAAATTCACAAAACATTATTTCGTTTAACTGGGTTAACGGGTTAATTTACTTAAGTTACTATACAATTATTTAACCTTGAAATGTGGTAATTGTTTTTATAATTTTGCAAAGAAATGAATTCACCGTGTAATTTTATAATTAAATATACCTATAGAATACATGTTACACGGCCAGTAATTGTTGTGACTGCTTGACTGACTGTCTGTCAATCATGAATTAAACACACAAGAAACAAAGACATGAGTTAGATATAGAATTTTTTTTCTGACTCAACACGGAATATTTTTAAATCTTATTCTTCTGGTTTTTTTTTTGTATTTTTTTACGGATAATGTATTTTAAACCTTCAATGTATTGGAAGAAATCTCTGATAATCTTCAAAAATAATAGATGTTTTCAGATTGGATAGTACAGTCAGCGTCGAAAGTAGCTCTCTCTAATCGTGCCATAATATGCAATTGACAGTTTTCATACTCATATCAAAAGAAGGTCAACAGATTATGAAAGGGTACCTACTATATTGCCAATCTATTTGATGCTTCTTCTATAGATATGGTTGTAAGTGATTCAGACAGCGTGGTGAAAAGTTACACGCCTATAACGCCCCCAGTACAAAATCACATCATTAAGAATTTCACAAGCAATCTTTCACACCTCACATTTAACGAGTAAACATTTAATGCAAGAAATTATGAAATATTCACTCACTTTACATCGCTCCTCCTGTCTGCACTTACAATATTCGTGGCGTAATAGTATCATTGGAAATACCTCGGTATATTATTAGATAATTTCCCATACAAAAATATATTATAAATAAATATTAAAAGTAAAAGTTGTTTATATTGACAAGTACTCGTCAATATAAATAAACAACTTTTAGTATGGGACTAATTCTGATAAAATTAAAAACTTTCATACCAATTTCATTTGGTATATTTTGATTGAGCAAGCGTGTATGAAACGGTTTTTCTAATACGGGTAGTGGGATATTATATATATATAACTTCCTTGAGCATTCATAGGCATAAATCAATAGATAGGATATTTTAGGAAGAAGGATTGTATAAATGTACCTAGTACCTAAACTTTGTGTCTGTGTGCACTGATCAGTCCTTACAGAATTGTCAATACTATTGAACAACCTTCATTATTTAAATTTAAAATAGTCCAAGGCAAAAAAACTAGGTATACGTAAATCGGCAAACACAGTCTGTTGTTCGAAGCAATACAATACAAACCAATCCACTATTTTACACGTTGTAAATGACAAACAGAATTTTAATTTAAAACAAATAATTCGAGGAGCTTTATTTTAAGTTTATGCAAATATGGTGAGCGTACAGTCAGCAATATGAGTAGCTGGACATTTAAAAAACCTGTGTGCCTATAGGTAATAACCTACATACAAAACAGACAATATGTAATGCAGTAACCTGTTTTAAAGAACACCTCGTGTTGATGATATTTGGTGTACAATAAAGTATACAGGATGAATTTATTTCATTTTTCGCTATTCCCTATACTTTAGAATTTTGGCCTAACACGCCCACTTGAAAAATTCACCCGTATATCATTCATACATGTTGTAGTGTCTTTGAAGGCTTTTCTATTTTTGATAAAAGTTGTTTTTTTCAATCTTTAGTTTCTTATGTTTTATCACTTTTATTTACTAGGTCATAGTATAAGCAAAAACATACTAGCGTTGTACCTTCCATCAAAGAATACAACTAACGGTCTAAACGTTCCTACAATATTTAAAGGATTATCCCCTAACTCCTAACCGTTAAGGAGTTGTACCTTCCATCGTCGTCTCAGCAACATAAGATAATAACTACTAGAACAAATATCTAAATTGAATTTAGAAAGTATATGAAAAACATTGTAAGTGCCTATTAAATTTGAAGAGTTCCCTCGATGTCTGCAGGTTCCCATCAGATCCTGACTTGGTGACCATGAAACCACCCTTACAAACAAAAAAATATTTTTTTAAAATTGTATTTTTTATATTTGTATTGAGAAATCGGGGAACATAGGGTAAACTGTATAATGATTGGCACTTTAAGGATATGTAGTATTAATTTGCTTTTCTAAAATTTACCTAATAATAAAAAAAACTTAAATCATTGTTATAAAGATTCTATGGTATGTGCATTCTGAAATAAAAACACAGTTTATAAACTAATCAAAATTATTCAATAAAAAAACAATAAGAATCTTAAAACTGTGTCTAAAACTAGTCATTGGCAGAACAAGTACAGTTATTATCACATAGGAATCAGTAATTGGCACTTAATATTAATCACTCCTAAAATTTTATTTGCAGGCTTTAAGAACTATTAATCATCAGTCACTTAATTAAGATAATTTTATTAGGTATTTATCAGACTTGTTGACGAAGAGGCTGGCCATGTGACGCTGTAGGACGAAAGTCTACAGCGTCCAACGAAAAATACCGGACTGTATCATTTGAGGCGGCAACAGTTCTGGCTCGCTTTCCGCCGCTGGATTTTCTGGCGGGCATGGATGCGAGGGTCTATGACCGTATTCGCATCGTCCGCCAGAGTGGTGGAGGTGATCCAGAGGAGGCGATCAAACGGCAGGAGCGACATATAGCACTCGCGACGAGGCGCGCGAGGCTCCGCAAGGAGCGGTTTGCTCGCAAACGCGTCGTCGGGGCAGTCCTGCCGGTCTTTGAGGCCTGGATGCAGCGACAGGGTGGACGACTCACCTACAAACTCACACAGATACTCACCGGGCACGGGTGCTTCGGTGACTATCTGTGTAAGATCGGACATGAAGCGACGGCGGCTTGCTTCCACTGCGCTTGCGGTGTGCCCCGCGTGGGAACCGGAGAGGCGGATCCTGGTCGACCAGATCGGACGGAATCTTTCCCTGCCAGCAGTCGTGTCAGCGATGCTGAATGGGTTCCGGCGTGGAAGGCCGTAGCTTCCTTTTGTGAGACCGTAATGGTCCAGAAGAAGGCTGCTGAGCGGGATCGAGAGAGGGCCGATCCCGCCCGGAGACGACACCGTCGAGGCGCGATCGTGCCTCGTCACGGCTCTCCTGCCCTGTAGCTGGGGCTTAGAATAACAGCTACGGTGTTCCCCTGCCTGTCTGCCTGCCTGGCGACTAAATGGGGACCTTTGGGGACGTGGGCAATCGGGGCGGGGGCCCTGTTTGTCCAGAAGCGATCCCAAGGAGGACGATGGGTCGTTGTGGCCAAGATCTATCGTGTGATAGCACAGCGAGGGTGCTGGGGGGAAGTATCACTTCCCCGGGACGGGCTATCTAGCGCTGCGCGTGGAGTGGGAGTGAGTATGCGTTCTGCACGAGAACCCGCCCACCTCTACAGCGCTAATGGCGACCACCGTGGGGTTTTAGCCGGTACGAGTCCGGCATAACCTGGCTGCTCCCCCCGGGGCGGCTGGGTAACCTATGAGGATTTCCCCACGATAAAAAAAAAGACACACCATACTTTGTCGCCGCAGTTATCTTAGGCATTCTATTCCTAACGGCTTCAATAGCCTTAACAATATCTTATTCGGTATATTTTTTTGAATAGGTACCACCTTCACAAACTTTTGGCATAGTTTTCACTGAAAATCAAATTAACAATAATTTATCGTTAAATTACTATTCATTGGCATGAACTAAATGTACAATAATTACCACCCTATTCACAAATGCAATTATTGGCACTTAATAACTTTATAGTTATTGGCCCCTGTCGAGCACAGTGACTGGCAGTGCTAAAAATTAATATCGAAGTGAGTTTATGAAAAAATATATAACATTAATTTAAATCTATTTATTCTGATTCGTTTGGCAGCTTAACATTAAAGCAAAAATACTACAAATATAATTTAATGATTGGCACAGGTGCCAATGAATTATAATTTAGTAGAAAACAATTTACTAGTTATTGGCACCTATGTATGTTGGGTTTTAATGGAATAATTGATAAAAAAAGCACTCGTTTCGATAATTTTGCCTAAAACTAAGCATGTACATCCATCATTTATATTAAATTCATTATTAAACATACGTGAGAAACGGTTAAACTTACCTTGTGGCTTGTTGGATCTTAAAGCAAAGTGAATGTGCCTATCAGCTGTACGTGCCGCCGGTAATTATTATTTTTTTAGTGTTGCCATGTAGCTTGTTATAAAAGCTCCCAATTGGACCCAAATAGTGTTGCCATTGCAGATTGTAAAAATAATAATTAAAAAAGTTTTTTGCTATAGCAGTTCTTAATATCTGTATTTAAAATCCAAAGTGCCAATCACTACAGGTATGCCAACAATAGTATAGGTTACCCTACATAAAAAAAACAAAAGACTCCGACTAATTGTTAACCTCCTCCTTTTTTGAAGTCGCTGAAAAATGTCAATATCACTGATAGCTGTGCTGATAGTTTACCTATAGTGCCTAATAGATATGTATTTTGTAAATCGGAATTTGTACAGCAATTTTAAATTATTCCACTGGACTTATTTAGTGAAACGTACTTGCTGACCGTACCTAGTCCTTGCCGAAATGGATAAACAACATGACCATCCATCGTTTTTAGCCCGCCACAATAATTGATTAGCCTGAGACGTAATATCCATTCAATGTTGAACTCTAACAATAATATTTATAGTCTACAATTGAAGTAACTTTTAATGAAGTAGGTAATATTGTTACTGAGGGCACGTAAATCCTCATGGGAATTTACAGCCTTTGTTTACTAATGGATTAATTGCCAGCGCCATACAATTAGCAAATAGCTATCACAATGGTTTCTTTATGTGTGTTTAATCGTCATTTACTTACACACACAATATTTATTAGATTTTTTTTATTGTAATTACACGGACATACAAACAAGTCGATGAGTATACGGTAGGATATTATTTCATTTGAATTATGAAGATTTGGTTTACTGTCACGACCGGCGCGGCGGCGGCGCGATAGGTGGCGTCTTAACCAACTAAAAAGGTTGTATGGTTAATGAACTTTGCCTATCTTTTTATGTATGAAATAACGGAGGAATAGTATTATAGTACCTTAGATTACCTTGGTACCTATTCCATGGTTTTGATTTTGAATATAGAACCCATGGAATAGGTTAGGAGGTATCAAAGGCACATTCAAAGGATTGCGTGCAATGACATAAGAATGTAGGTAGATTCCGTGTAATGAATAACGATGAGACGTTATAACATGTTTTATTGATCGACAAGTAATTTAGGTACCTAATTTCTGAACTGCATACAAATTCAACTCAAAACATGTTTACTTTTCAATAAACACGTGTGTTCGTTAATGTTACAGTCACATGATTTTATCAAACAAAACTCGCCGCAACGTGGCCAATGGTAAATCGTAATATTTTATAAGGAAAATTAATTATTTATTTAGGATTTCCTTCCTCGACTTTGTGCCGAAGGGAATGGTTAGTCGTCTTAGTGATTCACTTATTATGTGTGTGTTATATTGAACGTGGAATGGTATCTCCCACTTTCTTATATTATTTTTTTGAATGTGCGGCTTCATCCCGGTATTTCCCATTTCAATTTATTGAAGTTATTTCCATCATACAAGTCATTACAAGCTTCCCTGATTACTTTTAGGTTAGGTTTTAGATTAGGTTAACTTATGTAAGTCCATCAGTTTATGGTTTATATCATGTATAGTTACCTACCTATAATAGGCTAGACGACAATTTTTAGTTTTATTATTAATTGAAGTCTTTTACCTTACAAATAACCTGGTATAAATCGTTTTTGAATACCTAGTATCTCTAGTAATCTGACTAGTAACTCCAGAAATACAAAACTTCTTTATAATATACTGTGTAGATTAAGGATCCAATTAAAATAAATATCATGTCATTAAAAATAAAACCCTAAATATAATGTAAATAGATATTTTATTTCCTGCATACCACGACGAAGGCTTGTAGGGACATCAAATGAATAACTATGAGCTAATAACGTATTCACTATAGTCACAATAAACAATCGCGGAGATGTATGCGATGGCAAATAACTCGCGTCCGTTCTGTCAACAAGATAATACGGCTTACGGGTAACGCAGTCCCATTCTGATGTAGTCTAAGAGCTAGATTAAATTTGTGACATTGATATCTGCCTTCTACAATTTGGAGTTATGTGTTTTGGCTATTTCTGGACAAGCGTGTTCTCCCTTTGCCGTCTATAGACTACCAGTAACCGGCTGGCCGTATGATTTTGTAGTATAAAAAATCCCTTGGCTTTGTTACTGCGACATTTCGAATTCTTTAATATATTATCTAAATAAAAATCAGTAGGTACACACAACGTTTATGTAATATTAAAATGTTTATGGACTCTCATAAAATAGATGAATAACCACCCATTAAGTCAAGATAAGGTACCCAACTCCTCTCTCTAGCTCCTTGAGTATGAAGTGTTACTACGACGTAGGTTATAATAGATAGGCATAGACATTCCTTAACGTACTTGTGGACATGAATTAACCATGTTGTTACGTAACTAGGCCTTGGATGACCGCAGCTGGCCCTGGAACACGTCTGCGCTCGCCAGCTCCCCAATCAGATCTGGCAAGAACTAAAATCTTTATAAAATAAGCGAATATTATGCAGTGTGCGCATATGTATTTGAAACGGACGAATCCGGCGTGATATGTAGGATATCTTGAACAACTATGGTAAACCCGTTAAGAAGTTTTTACCTACGTGGAAGAGTAACAAACATCCATACATCCTCACAAACTTTCCCATTCATAGTAGGATATAATATTCATAATAATAATTTTTTTTTTTGACAATACTCCTCGCCGAAGCGCTCTAAGAGAAGAAAAGGTGTCCTAACAAAAATTCGCCATATTCAATACTAGCTTCCCCCCTCGGTTTCATCCGAGTTCCCGAGGGATTAAAAGTAGCCTGTGTGGCTACTAAGGTGAGCGTGAAGTAACAAACATACAATCTTTCGCATTTATAATACATGCTAGCTTCCGCCCCGCGGTTTCACCCGCGTTCCCGTGGTATCTTATGTTTTCCCGGGATAAAAAGTAGCCTTTATGTTATTCCAATCTATCTAAGTATGTGCCGAGTTTCACCCAAATCCGTTCAGTAGTTTTTCCGTGAAAGAGTAACAAATATCCATACATCCATACTCACAAACTTTCGCATTTATAATATTAGTACAATGCTAATTCTCTTTAGTTAGTTAAGCTAAGCAAACAAGGCTTGTATAATGAAAATTTCTAACTGCAACATGTGTTACGCGCGCTTTCCACAGCCCATATGAATACTTAACCTTGAACTTCGATGATTCAAGTCATGTATCATTGACTTAGAACTAAAGCTTAAGGTAGACGATGGGTATGTACTGAGGATTATTTTCGTTAGTATATGGGCAAGTATGACGAAAACATTCTTATTTTTATTACATTGAGTATGAAATATAATATGTATTTTAAAGATGAGTAATACAAATACAAAATTTACAAGCCAAAGGCGACTAAAAAACCTGAAGACTTTAAAAAGTAACTGAAATTTACATCGAAAATATGAAAATACCGGTATACGATGAATACCGGTTTACGACGTAGGCAAGACAAAGAAAGTTTGACATGGTAATCTTCAGGATCCATCAAGAGGCTTAGTCCATAGGCGGTAATGTAAAAATCTTCATCTACCTAATAATTTTAAACGAACAATTGTTGGATATATTTATTTCGTGTATCTTGGAAACAGCTCTAACGATTTAGATAACATTTTGTATTTAGACAAGAGCCTGAAAAAAACCAGCACTCGAATTTCAAAACCAGCTTCCTGGAGCAGTAAAGGAAAAATAAAGGATCAAATATCCTTCAACAGACACCGCAAACAGGAATACACACTCAAAAAGCTTTTAAATGATAAATCATTGTAACAATACAGCCAGCATGTTACAGGCAAAAAATATGATAAGCACATCAAAACAAATCCCCATTGACATGTTCTACGTCATCCCTTATCGGCGAACAAAAGCATTCCTGTCGAAGAAGCACAAAATTGCTCAACAACATAGTGGCTAGCTGATTCATTTGATTATCAATGAATGCAGCTGAGTGCAAGTAACTCGACTAATTATAGCAAACTGTCGACCTGGTGATAACCCTGCGCAGTGCCAACTGACAAGTGTTCGCACACACAGCGCTAATTTGTGTGTCAGTGTGTGATTTTGTTTTGTTTACAGAATTGTTCACTTGTTTCTGGCTGGACCCTCGGTGTATTCTGAGGATGCTGAAAAAAGAGCCTGTGGCTTTTCATCCCAAGGGATGAGATACATTTTGACGAGACGCCTAAGAAAATGTTTCTTTTTGATACGATCTCTAAAGGTTAAAGAAAGAACATGGGTTAAATTATTTATGAGGAAGTTTTGTAATAGTGGAACCATGAAATAATTATAATATTTTCTCTGCTCTGTGGGTGGAAGTATAGTGTATAGACTACAACTACTACTACTCTGTCTTTTACCTTTTTAGTGCAATTAACCATAGATCCCATTATTAATCTAAGCTAAGTAGACTCAAGTCCATACTGACCATTATCATACGGGACCCATTCGATTCTTCGGGAACATGGATGATAATACAAATCTATGACTTATCACCACAGATATCGGTCATCTACCTATTTATATCAGTACTTAGCTTCTGTTGTCTGATGAGTCCTCTAAATCGAGAGCTCTATAAGGCATTGCCACTAAAGAAGAAATTTGCTCTGATGAAGAATGTGACCTTTTTTTGTAATACTTATTAAATCTCATTTTTAATCATACGAATATTTTACTTTACAGATTATTTATAGTCTATAGAGATTATAAAATAAACACAGTTTATTTATATTCAAAATAAATCTACTACTTTGATTAGTACGTATTTTCCAAAGTATAAATAAACATAATTAATTGCAAATATTTTCAATTTATTATAGCTATTTGTGGATTAAAATAATGATTTTCCTCGTATCGGTCATAATATGTATTTAATGAATGCATGCCAAATACTTTATTTAGCTAATTACCTACTATTTTATGAGAAAATGTTTAAATGAGTTTTTGTTTTCAGACAATTGTTTACTTAATTTCTATAATACAATGTCATTAAAAACAATTAATTATATTACTTGTCGGATAGTTTATTTGCTACTGATTATAATTCTTATAATTAAGTTATTGATATTTAAGGTTAAACATAGATACAAGAATTGTTTTGAATGATTTACTTAAAATTTATAATAGCTGGCATCCGCCCCGCGTTCGCGAGGGATAAAAAGTAGCCTTTGTGTTAATCCAGGGTGTCAGTTACCTCCATACTAAATTTCAAAATTGGCCCAGCCGTTTGAGCATGAAGATGTAAGAAACATACTCACAAACTTTCGCATTTGTAATATTAGGAGCATTATTAATTACGGTGCGATCATCATACTATTTTTAAATTGAAGTCCATTTCACTCGATAGAAAAACTCAACAAAAAAATTAATTATTATCAATAAAAAAAGAAGTATATTTATTAATTTAGGCCAACATAACGTATACATGTCGGTTTTAATTACATTATTTTCACACAAATCAATCACAAAATCTCGCACACAAACAATCTTTAATTGATAAATCCTGCATCGTGATTCATTGGGCATCGAACTTTGAACTATAATTTGTACATTCTTGAAGATCCGTAAGAAAATTATGAAATCTAAATTTCTTTGAACATGGATATAGGAAATGTTGTCCTGTCTTTGCCCGGTTGCTTATTTCAACGTGACTTTTGTCGCCGTAATTAAGGTAAGATCGTAGTCAACCCTTGGTCAACAAAAATTATCTAGTTTCCGCCCTGCGGTGTCATCCACGTCACCGAGTGACCTTGTATGTTTTTCCAGGCTATAATCTATCTATGTGCTAAGTTTCATCTAAATTCGTTAAGAGCAACAAACATACATACATACATAAAAACTTTCACGTTTATAATATTAGTAGGATAATAATAGGATAGAATACATTTTAGTGAAAATACTAATTTGACTCCGTTCGGATATTATATTAATACCTACGGAACCTCTGTCATTTGTGCTCGAATCACACTTCAAATAATTTTAAGTAATGTTCAAGTCACGTTTGACCTCGCATGGAACCCATATGCACAGGTGATTATCTTAGCAAAACTAATATCTACCTGCAGCTAAAATAAGATAATGTAAGTAAGTATTCGTAAGTACAAGTGTTTTAGCTTTAGCTATGTATGTACCTATATATCTCTACTTTTATTATTAGCATTACGTCAATGTTAAAATTTATTTAGTTTTAACTAACGATCTGCTCCGGCTTCGCATTCCGGCTTCGGTTAACCAAAATATCTCCTTTAAATATGTGCAGGCAACCGCATCAGTTACTGTTGTCCATAGATACTTTCAATGCTATAGATATACCATAGATCATCAAGTAATAAGTTGTTTTAGTATTCACCACAGATTTTTGTGAAAAGAACACGGTGCCGATTCTGTTGTTTACGAACTAAAATAAATTTAATCTCACTATATCTCTTTCTAATAGTAAATATAAGAAAGGGATGCAAGATATTTTAGTCCTGTCAGTTTAAGCATTACGTCAATGTTAAAATTTATTTAGTTTTAACTAGCGATCTGCTCCGGCTACGCACGAGTGGAATATACACAAATTATCAATTTGACTGCATATTTTTTTAGGTTTTAATCGTTTTGTTAAAAGTTGATTATTATTAGGTACTTAGACAACCGTATCAAAATCTCTTACTTGGTAGAAAATGTAAGCGAAGGAACAAACAAGCGGAAAGCGACTTTGTTGTATTATTTAGAGATTATTCAGTTAATTGCGTGTAGTTTCACCCCTACGTAAAAGCGATTCCACACGGGCGTAGCCGGTGCGTTGCGTCGTCGTAGCACAGTACAAATGTCTATAATTCTACTGTGGTCGCAGCGAGGCCTGAGTGCATTGAGCGGGGACGATAGAGCGACGACACGCACCGTAGTTCTACCCATTTAAATCACAGCTGCAGCGGTGCGAACGACGCAAAGCACCGGCAACGCCCGTGTGGCATCGCTCAAAGATCAAGATTTCAGACTATGAATGAAGACATTACATCGAATAATTGCCAAGCTATTATGTAAATGTAAGGCGAGTGCACATGAACGCTTGCTTCTAGGATCGCAGACTCGACACACATTCGCTAATGGCCTGTACACACATGATAATGCAGTTTAATGCATCGGAGCGTGGCCTGCACATGCGAGGTTGCATGTGCTTATCACACTATAGTCTTTGCTTTGGAATCAATTAGTTCTTATAGCTTATGTACTTAGTCTATACCTCTGATATATTTTTGTTTTTAACTGACCTAAGTAGTATATATCAATAGTAATAATCATAATTTCCTGGGTAAATTTTCACATGTGGCTCTATCTGATCCAAACTAACTCTACTACTCTGCTTAGTTTAGAATAAAATAGGCGTGTGTAAATAATTTCCCAGAATATTATTATTATTTATGACGGTAATATAATTCAGGATAGCTTGCTCTATAGGTATGTGATAATTCAGTATCATTCTTTAGAAATGAAAAAGTTTAGGATCTTATTGATGATTACAGGTTCCTAAAGAAGACCGTAAAACTATGAATAGTTAAAGTAAAGAGTTTGTTCCGAGTATTTATTTCAAAATCACAAATAAAGTTACATCAGCTAGTGTTTCTGTTAATATTGATTAACCCCCAAGTCAAAGACTTACCAAATGACATTTATATGGCTTTGGAGAAGTCATTCCCTAAATTAATTACGACTTCGGTTAACCAAAATATCTCCTTTAAATATACTGTGCAGACAACCGCATCAGTTACTGTTGTCCATAGATGTGCAATGCTATAGATATACCATAAATCATCAAGTAATAAGTTGTTTTAGTATTCACCACAGATTTTTGTGAAAAGAACAGGAACCAAATTTGTCAAAGAACTAACCCTGATACACATGGTACCTATTTTATACTGAATAATAAATATGAATTTATTTCATTGTCATCAATATCAGACTTTCTCAGCCCACTGCTGACTTTTTGTGTTTAAGTTTAAGTTGACTTAGGCCTCTTTTAGAGCCACTCCGTTCAGTTACATACCTATACCTCCATGAGTGTATATGCTTAATTACATATGACCTAAACTGTTTTTAGGCTTAAAAGTTTTGTTCCACTTAAAAGGCTCATCCACCTGCCAAACCTCTCACAATTTGGCTGTTTGGATTTATTCTGACTTTTTTATATCTAGGTAACCATGAGAAACCATATTCTGTTATAATTGTATATATTTACAAAATTATGGTAATTAAGACTCTTCGTGCGTGAATGTATATCCTTGCGGAAGGTACGCTAGTGGTTGTAATTTTAGGCATATCTATACTAAATACATCTTTTGTTGGTTACTACATAAACACGTCACATATTCGTCTCTCGTGAAAGTGTTACGTGATTTATGTGACCTTTTACGTCGTCGTCGCCCACTTGCCTATTTATAGAGTGCTTCATCCCACTTTTACTGTAAAGTGCCACTTAAACTTACCACTTAGACGTTACGGCTTAGAAAATAAGAATTAATATTCTCTGAAAGTTTGCATTACGTAAGCGAATCATAAGATTGCATCTTGATAGTGTTTGCAGTTTGGTTTATTTGCTTGTTCACTAATAGGTTTGTCAATAAATTGATTATTGGTACTTGATTTATTTACACTTCTTTAGATGGTATCTAAAAATGTTTATCTAATATCTTATGAAACTCTTATATCACTTGAAAATATTCCGTCTCAAGTGCATGTTCACTGTAGGTATTTAATTCGTAATTTGTTTTTCATGCAGAATTACTACGAATAAATAATTCTTACATTGTTTATGGACTACATATTTTAGGTGCTTTAAATAAACATTCGGTGTTTCTCAAACCCCAAACCCCCTATAAAATTTTCCTTTAAAATGAATATAGGAATAAATTACTACAAAAAAAATGAGAACTGATCACTTTGAGAAACCCTGCCTCATAGTAATAGAGAGTAGATTTCCTCGTCCTGTGTAAACATTTTCTGAAAATTATCAGTACCTTGTATCATGCTATTTGACTTTTTTTCACGTTTCTTAGTGACAAAAGTTCACTTATTCTGACCTGACGTAGACCAATAAAATGAACTAGTAAGCAAAAACAATATTTTTCTATTGTATTATTAAATAAAAACTCATGTCGGGGAAGTAATAATTCACAAAAAATATATTAAACAGAGGCATATCCAATTAATAAGCGGCATGCCAAGACCTCCTGCGGGGTTATTATTTGCCACGTCATGAGTACGTCATCGAATGATGTGGGAACCATTGGTGCTAATGTGTGAAATGTGAACTATTAGGACAATAGGATTATGACAAGTAGTAGGTACATAAGGGGTTATAAGGACCGGCCGCGAAGTATACGCGCATAGGAAGTAACGGCTTGATTTGGATGAAAAGTTGGAGGCATGAAGTACTGACTGTGCTAGTTTTTTTTTTAGAGGTAGGTATCATGAAAGGACTTTGAGTTAGCTGGAGTACCTACCTAATGACAATTTGACATACCAAATACTTGCAATAATACTTCCTAACAACGCCAATGAAGTACCTATCTAAAAAAAGTTTAGCTAAATCAAACTTCAAGGGCCGTTCAATAGTTTGGAAACAATTCTTTGTGTGACGAACAAAGTACTACTAAAGTTGTGACGACGAAAAAGAAACCTTAGAGTTTGTGCAAATGTAACTTATATCATACTTTATAGAATAAACAATCCCGTTAGTCCTTTATTTTATCGAAATGTTTTACCTAGTTGTACTGCTACAATAATTTCCCAACTGCTTTTCAAATGTAATTTACATCACCTAAAATTACTAAATACTTTATTACATTTCTTAAGTGGTGAAATAATTATGATTACTAATATTTTATGATTAAAACACAAAGAGTAAACAAAATATAAAATTTTGAAATTAAATTAATGAACGTGACCAATTAAAAGTAAGCTGTCTTCATGTTCTGTGTTCATTTCAATAGGCTGTAAAGTAGGTTTCTACATATACTTTAAGTAATTCTCATTCGCTTAAGGGCCTCTTTCAAAACTTGTTACTAAACTTGTCACTTTCATAATCTCATCTTACTCAAACTAACTAACTATTCAATTTGAATAAAGATATATGATCTTTACGCAAGAAAGTAAAAAAAATATTACCGTAAAATGTTTGTAAGCATTCAAATATTTTAAGTAACATTACGATTAGGCAACACTGATTCATTCCTTCTTTCACGGGTCCTAGCACCTTATCAGTTCAGAAATGGCACTTGAAAGAAAACAAATGCCGAGTCAGTTACGTCACTTTATTCTTTTCACAAAATTCTCAGAATGGCCAAAAATATTCTTCTTCAGAATTTTAATTGAATTATTACAGTTAGCAGACTTGTATAGCTATGCACTTGTTGCAGATAATTCGAAGCACGAATGCTTTTATCTGAAAGATCTTTAGGCGAGTGAATGTAGATACTATCAAGTGCGCCGGAGTTTGCACAATGCTCTACCATGGGTGCATTGTGGTACTATTATTTTAAAATGTTACCAAACATCCGTAACTGTGCATTATTTTAATGAAAATATAAGGTAAAGAAAGAATGCGTTACCTTAAAAGAAGTTTAAATTCAAATATTATTCCCATGTGATCAGATCAACCAAGTGGATCTACGATAAAAGGATAAATAAATAATTTAAAAGTTTACTGACATTTTCTTGCAAATTATAGTAGGCATAAAAAGGAATAAGGAAAATTATGAATTCAAAAATAATACATCATAATCGCATGCAGGTTTTGATGCAAAATTTTCAGTGCTTCAGCTAGTAGCAACAATACCTGAATTTAGTCATTTCTTCTATGAAGATATTATGACCCGAACTCTGCCAAACAACGGTGTATGAATTTTATGTTATTAGTTATAACTATTTAGATAAAAAGATGGATATTTAGATGATTATAAAATGAACTACATAATATAAATAACGCACCCAAGACATGCACGCACGCACACTTGGACTCACGTACGTGCACTACTTTCAGGTATATTCATCACTGCAAATTATAATCTAGATGCCAACATAGTCATTAAAATAAATAATTTTTAGGCATGACAAAAATATTATATGTATTACAATTTTCGCAAGTTGTAGGAAACTAGGTGTAAAATTTACATGTGAGTACGCATTACCCAATATTTTTGTAGGTATCATCTATTTTGTACCATTTGAATCGATCTACCACTGCAAGACATACTCAAACAATTATCAATTATGGCTAACAAAAATCTCCTTTGCAAACCCAGGGGCACGTCCAAGCCGTGTGAATATCAATTAAGATGTAACTTCTGACAGGACTGTAAATTCTGGCTAGACCCCCCGTTAAAAGCAATGAATTCATTACTAGGCAGCATTTTAAAGCCAACTGACAACATCACTTTGTACAAGGCACGTACCTAGGAATATTGTAAGAAGCTGAGTAACTTTCGCAAAACAATTGTATTGAAAATGCCTTGTAATAAGACAATTTAAATGAAATATCGGTAGCAACTCGGTGTTTGAGCCATTTATAGTCTTATGAGCTTGAATTAGAGAATACATTTGGACTTATTTTAGTCTTTCCAGGAAGTCAATATAAAAAATCGGATAACTAACATCTGAACAGGTGAAAGAAGATGAGTCACTCATATACAAATCGAGCGAGTGATTAAATTCTAGACTAATTCGCTAGTTCGTGATTTTAAATCAGCACTCGTAGCAAAAAAATACTTTGCTCAGTTAAACAAATAACTATTAATATATAAAGTATATGCAAATGAAACGTGCAAAATTATAATATCAGAAAGTTTGCAGAATAAAAACAATAAATATTATATTTAATTTGCAACGATGCGATGCTGATACGCTTCATAATCATAAACAAACTATTCTTCCTCAATTAACAAAAAATAAGCTCTTGTAGAACTAATTCTACAGGAAATTCATTATAAAGAGGAATCCACAGTTATAATTATAGTCGGTTATATTATTGGTAATCAATGTGAAGAATTCACTGACACGCGTCGATTTCACATGCATGGGTGAAGACTTAAATTATATTATAACGAATAGGCACCTTGTCTAGTTTTCACATGACAAATTTAACGCCATTACATACCTAAAATCTACCATTGTTTTAAAAAAAAATAATTGTTAAAAAAAAATATTTGAGTAAGTACTACCTAGTTTACTTTAGCGCTTCAAAAATATTCGACAACAGTATGAAAAATTGTTATTAAATACCTAAACCCAAATTACATACCTACCTACATTGCAAAAACAATAGATGTGGATATATGATATAACAAAGGTAATAAAGTAATTTAATGGGTTATTTCCTGTAGGTAGAGAAAGTGGTAGAAAGTGTCCATAATAATGATCAAACACTTGATGGAGTGAATGAAAATCATATACTTGCACTTACGTTTGTTTGCTGACCCTAATTGATAGGTACATAGGTATAATACTTTTTTGTGAAGTTATGCCATGTTATGTCACTGAACACATAACACAAAGGCCCATAAAAGTTACTCAAATAAAAATTACCGCCTTTTTTTTTCTTTTTATACTACTAAGGTAGCAAGCAAGCATACGGCCCACCTGATGGTAAGTGGTTACCGTCGCCTATCGCCATTTGCAATACCAGAGATATTGCCAATATGTTGCTGACCTGTTACTCGGTATTGTAATACCGAGAAGGCAAACTGGCTCTCAAGTGCAATTGCCGGAACACACCGGTAGGTGCTTGGCGACAAATTTTCAACTTGAGGGTGGTAGCCAGCCAGACGGGTACTACAAAGTACCCTACCACCGTGCAAAAAAGTTCAAAAAAGTTGTTTTTTTGTTAGATGTATATTTTTTTCTTTTGTTCAATTTTCAGTATCAAAAGCGTAAGCGTGTCAACATGTGTGTTACAATATTGTTTTTATTTTCAAACCTTTTCAAATAATGGTACCTAGTTATCTGAAAATTCTGATTTATCACTGTAATCACAATCTCTATCAGACATCACAGCTGCAATACCAATACTAATTGACCGCCAACTGACCGTCACAATATCCATATCAGTTTCCCAATAACTAATGTTATTTGATTCAAATTAAGTCTTTGAATTCGAGAGTATTTGAGGGATCTCCGAAGTCAAATCTTTATTAGCGACTGAAACTTGCTGGTGCGGTGCAGCTTTTAAATAGTTTTGTAACGCATCATTGTATACTTTTTTCTACACTTTCTGTAACAATCAATTTTTACGATTTCATTTCAAACAAAAGCTATTTGAATCGTGAGTTTATTTGCCGATTTAGCGTCTGTATTTTGACTGATGAGGAATTGTTCGTTATTGATCATATGCTATTAGACTTTAGATAAACCTTCGCGGTAGGTCGTAAGAGCGTCAACAGATTTCACGGTGTTTGGTCCAAGGATTGACAGGCGAGGTGCATGGTAGGGACACAATAGGACATCGGGGCCATTATACCAATGCCCCATTATCCCCTAATGCGGGTCGGGTTACGCTGGGTTACCTCTTATAATGGGACGTCTTTAAGATGAATTGATTTGGATTTGGAATGCAGGCGGAGAGACTGTGACTGACGCCGGTATGTAGATTTAAATGTAGAGTACTTGCTGTGCATATAAATGGGGTATATCTTTCTCAATATAAAAAGTGTGTATCAATTCAAATCTGGCAACAAATTAAATATCATCTGCACTGCTCCTAATTATTTATATGGCGATAGGCGACGGTAACCACTTACTTACCATCAGGTGGTCCGTATGCTTGCTTGCTACCTTAGTAGTAGAAAAAATAAATAATTTGAGGTTGACGCAATTCCATTCCATCCTCCATATACCATCTTTTACATCATCCATCCAATCAGAAAAATATTTCTTCGCGCATTTTCCTAATACAGTAGCATTGCTAATGCAAATACATTTATAGATATACGATTGATAAGAAATTTATTAACTGTGCTACCTGATGTAATTATTTTATGTCATAATTCACGTTATTTCATTGTCACTTTATTTTACCATTATGTTGATAGCGCAGTTATCACCCTTAGTTCTTTTAATATGCGTCAGATTATGAGTCAGTGGGCAATCATCAGATCACTGAGATATTCAATTAAATCATTGCTTATCGTGTTCGTCATATTCACCATTTAAGGTCAAATGTGGAATCTACTTAATTAATTGTTACTTTGATTCACCTCTCTTTACTACAAATAATAATTTACTTTGGGGGAATATAATGATTAATACAATTAAGATCAAATCACATAGGTAAGATACTTCAACCAAAAAAATAGGTTGACCCTCCAGAAAGTTCAAATTTTGTCCCCATAGTGAGATAGATGCTCCTTTCAATATTTTTTTTATCCAAAAGAGCAAATCACGTACAATGTAAATGTTACGCGAATCAATCACTATATAATTTATCAAAATCAGCCCATTGAGAACAAATCACACGAAAAAACCATTTTACTGTGTCGGTCCGTTAACTTGAGTTTTACTTTAAGGAAAGAATAAGTAAAAACAGAATATGAGTATAATAGTGCCGACCCCAAAATAATTAGGAACAGGGTAAAGCACAGGACGTATAATGGTGGAAATAGAGTTACATTATGCAAAAAACCGCAGTGTCAGTAAAAAAGTGCAAAAAAGATAATGATAGAACTCGTAAATATTACAGCTTGAAAAAAGCATGTTAAGCAAATTATCACAAATACAGTTAATCCGAGGTCCACACGTCAATCATAAATAACAAATAACCGTTAAAGAAACATCCAAAAAATCGATTAAAGTAAAAACATATTTCATCCCACGTACAAAGATACCACCCCTGAAAAACATACAATGACATAGATAAAAGTGCAAAGGTAAACACAAAATAAAGGTGGCATCATTAAAACGATGGTGGTAAAAAATCGAATCCTATTTATTGCAGGGGACGAATTCAACAAAGAAACCCCTTATTGTTCGTGTCGCGACCATCCGTGGGAATCCAAGCTCATGAACTGTATTTGCATCAACTATTACCAGTAGTACCTAGTGAAAATTATATGCGCATAAGAGTTTTGATGAATACGTCAGCATTGTACAGCGGTCGCAGTTAGAGGACGGTAATGACTCGGAAATATTGCCTTTATTGTTATTGTTTGGTGTCATATCAACGTGTTCGAGAGCAACAGGAGCAACTGGTTTTTAAGTATCTTCTGTGAATACAGGGTTCATAAATTGTGTGAGTTTTATTTTAAAAGGTGGTTTTAATTTCATCTAATTTCTATTGTCCTTTAATATTAATATCTATAGCTATGTCAAAAAAATATTGGGGTTACGCATGTTTTGGTTAAGTTGCAAGTTCTTCTTCATTATAATTTTTAAGTTATTTAATTTTAAATTATTATTCTTATAAATTTGTTTGCATATCTTGAATGTTCAATCCGATAAGGCTTTTAGTAGAATTTCTAATACTTAATCTTCTCATTTGTAATCTACTAACCTTGTGATCGATTCTCCAAACTCTTATCAGATACCTCCATCATAAAAAGACGTTGAAATATTTTGAATATCATTTATTTTTCAAACATGGCACGAATAAGATGTTTGAGTATTAATTTCTAATGTTCTAGATGTATAATTTTGCGGAATTATTTGTAAGCACTCCTTAACGAATAGGCGCTCACGCGTATCTAAATAATACCTATGTTATAGTAAATTGTAATTCTGCATGGTACTCGAGCAAAATCTTGGAATGTTTATTGTCTTTCATAAGTATGAAAAATTTTACAGGCCTCATTTAAAATTAGCTGAAGATTTTTATGTATCCGGGTTCACTGTGTTTCCTTTTGTTAGTTATATAGGTACAACACTTTATTCATCATTCCATATGCAAACAGCCAAGAAGTAGAACTCAGTTCCGGGGTTTTTTAATTAATTAATTAATACCAATAAATCTATTTTGCCGTTGTTTGACTACAAATTTTAAATCGATTTACATAAAAATCAAAATTTGCTAGATGTAAGTAAAAAGTGAGAAATTAAATTAATACTGGTTGTCGCTATTCAAATAACTTCAACATATTCACGTTTCATTATCTTCAATAAAATATTAATCTCTTTCCGATCTCTAGATGAACGACAATGAAGATAATCAAATCTTCGTAGTAAAACTTTTCAGTTATCAAACCATTATAATTATTTCCTTTTATATTCTTTGCAGGCACAATAAAAATTATTTTGCTATTTCATAATGTTTAACCTCAACGAATGTACCCCCTGCCAGTGATATCATCTATCTGAGCTCAAAATCTCTATTATTATGGGATTGTCATACCCAACAGCATGACAATTTTAGCGCACACATCGTTAAATCCATACAAGTGAAAGTTACAGCTGCCATGTAGTCATTTATCACGACATTTACTAGAATGTAGAAGGCATATTGTTTACGACAAATGTCCATTAACATGTATGTCCATCTGTCCGTCCGTTACAGTGAAATAAGATAGCTATTTGATGGGACTTAGTTGTTTAACTATTATGTTAAGTGGGAGGTTCACTTTAATTTGTGTTGTTAATGGTTCCTCGTTTGCTTTTTTTAATTAATAAAAAAAATGTGTAAAGTCTATTAAATTTATTCTATGAGAATTACGGTCTCAATGCAAAATTCGATTTGTTTCTTAATATTATCCATATAAATTTAAAAAATCATTTCCAACCTTATGTGTCATTTGTGAACAAAGATCATGATCATAAAAATCTCGGATAATTTTGCTGCCACGTCGAGAGGAAACAACCTTCATAATCACCGCGTAGAGAAATAAAAACAATATTTACATAATTCGGTTACCTACTCCGGTTTTTGACCAAAGATTACAAAATAAATTACATTTAATTATACAAGTCATGTTGCTATAGTTTTGACATCAGTTTCATAATTTTGTTTAACGAAGCTTGCGAATAAATACGCGCATTACAATTTGATGAAAATGTTACTCTATTGTTCATTGTAATCGCACTGTTAAAGTTATGATGTGCAATCGTAAAGATGCTAATGAGATTCTCCTCAGGTATTAAGTTACTCATGTGGGTCAGTTTAGTGTATAATTCACATGAAATGTCGAATATTAATCGTAGTTGCTATCATGTTATTTGTTATTATCATAATATGTCGAAACGTAACATAACGAAAAGCATAAACAACTGCTATTATATCTTGTAATCACATCTCGCGTGTCTTTTAATGTTTATCTTTTACTGTTTCAAGTATTTTAATTGTTTTGTTGTTATTTTGTTATGCTATTGCATCTATCATTTTTACTACTTTCAATATTTCTGCCTGAAATAAGGGCCTGAGTCGATCGGTATCCCATTGTAACATACAATTTTCATGTAAGTAGAAAGCAAAACTACAAAGAGAAAATTTGTCCGAAATTGCTGCTCTGCGAAACTTGCTGAGAAGACTGGGATTGCCATAATATTAATCGTTTTAGGACATCCAAACTCCTACTGATTCCTGTCTTCTTCTAGTTCACTCGTAGACGAATTGATTGCTACAAAAGTAGCTTTCTTTAAAATGTATACAGATCAGAATTTCTATTTCAACAATTCAATTCAAAGCCGATGCAATGTACGAAAGTAAAAGTCATACCATTCAAGCTGACCCATGTTAACCGTTCGTTAATTATTAGCGCCATTCATGACACAAAATGCGATGCGCGCGCGCCTCCCATTACTCTCACTTTCCGCACTAACGTTGGTACTCACGTCAAAAGAAGAGTTACAAATGTTTTTTTCCTTTTCTGTAGATTGTCGTAAACTCGTAAATTAACATATTTTTTTTCTAGGAAATTACGAAACAAAAGAGGTTTAAAAAATATTTTTACATGTATAACACAAAGAAGAGTTTTTGGAAATGTATCTCCATAGGGGTAATACATCTCAGGGGAGATGATTATGAAGTCCATAGTCACAGAAAAGTTTCAACTTTGTTCATTATTAACGCCACATTAAAGCTTCTAAATATTCTTAGCTCTACAGCAGCTCTTAGCACGATTGTTTGCGGTGCGCTTTGTTCGACGTCGTGCTTGAAGCTTGTTCGTGAAAAAGCTGCACTTTCACGACTCCATGACTAATTACTGCCATAGCTATATCTAGTATTGTTCTTGATATCATTGTACGTTTTTACGCAATTTGTGCTGTGTTTGACAATCTCTTTGATTCACTTGAACAAAGGTGCAAGGAAAGCTCTCTCTATGTTTTTTTTATATACTACCAAGGTAGCAAACGGCTACTGGTATCATTGATAATTGCACGTTGTAATACCAGTTGTCTTTATCTCATTTGGGTGATGCTATCTTGCAATGTGAGTTCTATCTTCAGCATTCCTATCACTACATATCATTATGAGCCTCTCCATGGATGTGGTTAAATAAACAACTTAGTCCGCGACCAAAATGTCACGATTGACGTTCATTGTATTGTTTTCGATATAATTGCACTTTTTTCGCAATGGTAGGTTCTTAGATCACAATCGCGAGTGCTAACATGACAGTTGCACAATGTAGGTAATCACCTGCTTTTTTGGCGCGTGTGAGCGACTTTTCATCGATTGTACTATTATTACGTATTTTAAACAATAGCTTATTTGTTATTATGTGTGTGTACATAATTATACCAATTGCTAGATCTGATAATACTTTTGTTTTATAATTCTGACTATTGTTAGTTTTGTTGCATAAAGTTGTATTGGATAAGTAGCGCCTGCTTGTTTCGTATCAAAACTTTAAGTATTTTTTTCTTTTGCCATTCATAGCCTATTTCATCAGCTGTTGGTATGTTTTTTATTCTCTTATTTCCCACACCAACAGTTTGCATGATTGCTATAAAATGACATTTTGAAGCGAAGCAAGAAGTCGTGAAATGTAACTAATTCATTTAGATTACTACCATTTATCATATTATAATCATTGCTCATCTGAACTATTTGAGAGGAGAAGCCAAGGTTAGTTCTCGAGAGAGGCATGTGGAAATCTTTAGTGATAGGAGTTCTAGGGTTTGTGCGTGGAACAGCAAGCCCTGTACGATAAAAAAGATCGTCGCATAAGAAGCCATTGTTTCGTCTATCTCAATCATACATCTATGTATTTTCAGTTTGGTTTTTCAATTCCCAAGTCTAACATTTGACTCAGTCTTAACATAAAATGACTCAACAATTACTATTTGGCGACCAATGTCAATAGACCCGTGAGTGCGATCACCAAGGACCCAGCATTCGTAAGGTTATCGAATCTATCGTTAATCTGAATGCTGTATGAGAGATCTTTATACAATGGTCGGTCTTTAATGTCATTGTGAGGCACCGGAATCATAAGTACAAACGCAACCGGGTGCGCAAGTGGCATTTCATTTCCTTAAATATTTGCAATCATTGAATAATGCCTTTTAAACAATGTTTGTTATAAATTTGATTTAAATTGAATACGTTTACAATGCGGGTGAATTGTGGATTAAATTCCATACAAAGCAGTGTTCATCCGTGTCTCCATGTTCCGTGAATGTTAACGGTTAATTCAAAAATATAATTATTTCATTATAAGTAATATACATTTTTAAAAGTCTTTATATTAGGTGTCGGTAAAAGACATTGTATAGAAAACTGAAATATCTACCTATTTCTAGATTCAGTAGGTAATGATTCTGAAGCCCTCAGCGTTAGTATTTTGTACCTAATACCTACCAGACACGTATAATCTCAGGATTTTCTCAATGTGAATAGGTTTATTCTGGGCAAGCGTGCTCCATCATAGGCTTCGTCATCGTCCACTAAATTGGCGAGTCTGTGGCCAAACGCAAGCTCATCTTAAATAAAAAAAAACCTCCTGATGAGAGTTATTTGTAACAGACAGTTATAGAAAAATAAGGAAGATTGTAGTAATTAATAACTTTTGCTGTTGTGTATGAAATTCTATTTGAACGAAAAATATATCATTTCTACTTATTTTTCTATAACTGTCTGTTACAAATAACTCTCATCAGGAGGTATCTGTTTATTTATAAACAAACGTCATAATAAATGACCTAATTACATATAACGACTCTACTTTCCTTCACATTTGTATCGCATCGCTAGTTATGTAATGATGCGCATGATTTATCCTTCATAATATTTATTGGTATAATTTACTGTTTAATCAGTAAGTATCTTTTTATCTATGTTATTGACATTTGTTACTTAACTAATATATTTGTTTGGCAGAAAGGGGCTCCAGAAAAGGAGAAAATAGGTGCAGTAGGTACTATTTGGATCAAACTTTGACACAAGTGTATGAACCAACATATTGAAATATATTGTTGAAACAGCAGATGGCAATCTGCTGTTAGCTGATGCTACTGGGAAGCGAGTAAAACTAGGACGTAAGAGATACTGACGTCATTTAGTCAGTAGGTAGGTATTAGATTAGGTATTGTACCTATTTCATACAATAGTTAGCTGAGTTGATATGTCAGTCAAATACCTACCCTCTTAGGTGATAGATTATCCGTAATCTACAAGTCTACATTGGATAATATCATTTCAAAATAACGATCGTATCGTATTTTCCTAAAACCTATACATTAAAGTAGAAATACCTTGTCACACATACACTCAAAAAGGTATAACAAATAACCTTACAAGCGGAGAAAGTTGACAATTCTATATACGGGAGGAATCTAGAGATGTCTAAATTTGAAACGGATAACTGTGGACTTCTATAATTAAGTCTATAGTTTTATAGTATACTCATATACTTAGTGCTATATTATGAAACTTAAAAATGATAGTGAAATGAGGTGTGTTAACTGAGTAAAGTTATGTTTATGTTTTTTTTGTAGGTAACACATTCTAATTTATTCATATTAGTACAGTGGTACATATGTAGTAATGTAACTAATTTGATTTAATAACGGCTCTTGGTGAGGTAATTAATAATTGAAATAAGTATGTAAGCCATCTATCTTATGACATTTTAAAAATTGTGTAACACTTCCACGTAGAAGTTACCTACAAATAGACAACTATAGCTGTTCTCCGCGATTTCTTTCGCGTTTCCGGGATAAAAAGTAGCCTATGACCTTCGGGGATAATGTATTACTATTAGTGAAAGAATTTTTCAAATCGGATCAGTATGTCCGAGATTTGCGCGTTCAAACAAAAAAACTAATTCTTCAGATTTGTTATTACTATAGATAGATATAGAATAGAATATAGATATATAGATATTGGAAATACACCAGGTTGTCCTCAATGCAGGATATAGGCAGATGGTAAAGTTTATATTGAGCTTTGTGTTTGTATATCTTATAGTACATAATGTTGCACCTACCTTTATTCATGCCTACGACGCAAGAAGATTAGTTCCACATAAAATAATTTATCCGAGGCTACAATCACCCATAACTTGAGCAGTTAAATTCGATTTGGGAGTCGGGCCCAATTTATTTTTATTATCCAAGAATGAACGTGGTGTAATGAGTAATCAAGAGGCGCCTCCGTGGCCCATCCATCGTCTGTCACACGAGATTAATTTACGTCTACCCAATCTGACTCATTGTCTATATTCTTTACGAACTAACTTAAATTGTGACGGTTTTGTCGCTGACTCAAAAGTCCTCCTAATTTAGAATGTTAGGATTGGAATTAAGAAAAGAATGCATTACGGGAAGCTGATGAATTTAGTATGCCGTTGGATTACTTAAAATTCTCGCAATGACTTCCTCCAGAATGTGTCACATACCAACCGTTTTAGATTGTAGTTTATAAGTTGCTTCCTTTTAACCTTGTTTACTAAATAAACCTCTTCATAAGAATTGTCTTATAATTTATTGCTTTCTATAATTTCCTGACATAAACCACAAAACGAAATTTCTCAAACCACATTAACTTCCCACAAGGCTGATTTTATAAAATAACTATGTTTATGCGATAATCTACTCTAACCCATACAAACTAAAGTTGAAATAAGCATTTAAAGTACAAACGTCAAACCCTTACAGACATTGGGGCCTAAACATGGGTCAATTGATAAAATTTAAGTAAACAATGCTATAAATATCCAAACATCCGCTTCCGAAATACGTATACAAATATTTTACCCTATTAGAAAGATACAGATATATAGGGGTCTAAGGGCCAAAATATTACTTAGGATTGATGACTTTCAGTCAGGTTTTCAATTAAAAACTACACGAAGCACCAGACGAGTCTAAAGATAACATAATGGAGAATTCCGATCCCTTTGTGGTAATAAAGTTAGAGAAAACGGGAGCATAATTTATTAAAATTAATTAAGCATTACCTGAGGTGGTAGAAGTGACTCTGAAATAGTGATAGTCCTTAAAAAAACAAATGCATATATTTAAATATTAATAGACTACTCGTCTATTAATATTTAAATTATAGACAAAACACTTCCCTCGTAATTTTTATTATACAGGCGTTCATAATAGAACATTGAAAGATTTATGTTACAAAGCTTTTGTGAATACATTCAACGATGCCTATTAATTGCTTCCTTTATTGGTCTATACTTTGAATCTTTATGGACACGTTATAGAAAAAGAGATATGTAGATTCTTACTTCCCTTTAAATATAATAAAAGTTTTTTTGTAACTTTATGTTACCTCGTTTTTTTATGTTTCGCATAATTATAAGTACGCGTTAATAAAAACTATAATTAAAAGGTTTCAATATTAACAGCTGTTTTTTTATGTTTAAAAAGAGTAATCTTTACTATGTTTGCTATCTTGGCTGCTAAATAAAGTAATGTATCATTAGCTTGTAAGAAATAAGGTGATGCTAAGATAAAAGGATATTATTCGAGGAAAACAAGTCAAAAAAAGATCCGACAAGAGATTGGAACAAACTATCAAACGAGTATTTGAATACAACACGTAAGCAAGTATTTGTTGTTTCGATAATCTAGATACAATATAGTTTATAAAATGTCTGTAATCAAAGTTGTGAATCAAAACAATTAACTACAAAGTACAAATTGAAAAAGATTATAGATTTAGATAGCAACTTCTATGGATATGAGACTGCTACAAGGCACGTGGTTTTTGTCTTCGCTTCTGAACATTGCGGTGCCGTTCTAATAAATCTTAATAAACATACCAGATACGGTGCGCGATACTGAAATCAATCTAGACAACTAACAATCACCATCGGAATACCATAAATAAGGTTGCCACATTTCAAACTAGGCTCAGAGTAGAGGAATAATAAACTACACAGTAAAGGAAATATTGAAAATCTATTCGTAAGCTATTAAAATTTTATGAAGTGGATTGGGATGCCAGGGATGACGACGAAAATATATGAGGATTAAGAAAAGCTGACTAACTGATCTATCAACGCACAGCTCCTTCAAACCACTGAACGGATCGGGCTGAAATTTGGTATACAGATTTCTATTATGAACTAAGGCTCCGCTAAGAAAGGATTATTGAAAATTCAACCCCTAGGGGGTTGAAACCGCGGAGCGGAGAGCTAGTTGGTACTATAATAAAAAATTACACATATCCGATAAGAATTAATCGTCTGTCAACCCTACCGCAAACCATTTATACCTTGTCAAAATTCTATTCCACATTGTTTAGAGTAGATTTTTTTGCTGATTAATAACGGTTCTATCCGCCTACATACCTACAGCAAATATGCTACGGAAGATATTTGGTGTTCGCATTGTATTATCATTATAAACCGTTAAGTATTTATTAACCACATAGCAGTCTTATGAAGCCAAGTAGACTAATGGAGCTCCTGTCAAATTACAATTTTTGACACGATGTCACATTTTTACCGACATTTACATTAATTCTGAAAGTTTCCGCGGGATTCAAAATACATTCATGGGACTGACAATGTTCAGCTATAGTAATTCAGTTTTTGTCATCTAGTTCAGAACTTAGGCGATGCAAAATTATGATAAATCTTAGAAAAAAATGTTTGTGTTTGGTCATGCTATTTTAAAAACAAATAAAATACATGAGTCATTTATTAATAAAAACGATTTTAATTTACATGTTGTTATTGTGCACCATTTTTATTTCTTTTATTATTAGCAAAATAATACAAACACGACAAAATAGTAATGATAGCACGGTGTACAGGATTCAATGTGACATTTGGTTAACCAACTAGATTCTCAAAGAACGTACAGAAAGTAGTGGACAATTTGATTGTTCCATTGCGTATTGCTTTAACCCTATTTACTCACCCTTTCTTCAATTGTTACAGACTTATCTTAAGCCAATGTATTATGGTTTATAATTGCATAAATTTAAAACATGCTTTAATCCATGTTTTAAGACGGACTTACAATTTCTCATAGAGATAGTTACAAAGGCCAGCTGTGTTCTCTATTTTACCGGTTTTTAAGGATGAATTTAAATAATACCTATAGAATTCTGCGACTGGTTTCACATCACCCAGATGATTTTGGTATCTATCAGATATTGTTATTTTAATTTATCCGTTAGATACGTTAAATACGATAAAGTTTGGACATCAAATATTTTATTTTAAAATTCAAAATTACTTGCTACTATCCTTATCCTTGATACCCATGGAACTGATAATATTAAACAACAAAACCTTCTACGGTATAAATTATATTTACTATATACTTTAGTATAAATACAATTATATACTTACTAATGATATTGTAAATCATTTAGGGCTATGAAATTACCTTTGCTCGAGCTGGTACTTATTGAAAGGCATTACGCCCTTCTAAACAGTTCATGGTCTCAGTATCTTTCTAAATAATTCACAGCTACTTTACTGTACTGTTGACATACAATTTTACCGTTTGCCATTAAATTTTGAGCTCTCTATTATTGATACATCATCTTATATCTGCAATTTTCGTAGCACGTTCACTTGATAATCGATTTTCTCTATCAAAACATACATAACCTTATTGTCTGTCGGCCTTGCACCTGCTTGTAGAAGTTCGCTTATACCACTGTTTATAGGTACTTACACCTCTATTTACCGTGTCCTAAATATTGAGATACTAAAATATTTAATCGAATAGTTGAATGGATTTTCAAGGAACGAGCAACAGAAGTATCGTTATTCGCAGTCACGTTCAAGGTCGTCGCATTCACTGACCGAGTTAGCCGATAGATAAATTGTTGCTTAGATAGATATTACGAGCGTGACGGTTACATAAATGATAAAAGACATGTACTCTATTAAGTAAGAGGCCACAGTAATTCGAGCTGGTAGAGAGGATGCATAAAATAAACCTTTACGTATTTAAAGCCACGCTGAAGTGTCTTTGAGACTTTTGATATTCCAGTAATTAGATAATTAAAATCCTACTAGAATGTTTTGGGACATTGTAATAATTTATTTTCATTGAAGATCTTTTCTTCAGAATTGAAACAAACAATGAGAAGGATAGAGAGATGGATGGTGTGAAAGATGATATGAGTTAGAAAGGAGTGAACGCTGGTATAAGGGCTGAATGGAAGAAGTGTAGCTACATATTGCGCCGACCCCGGGCAGGGAGATGATGATTGTACCTACTATTGAACTGTATCACAAGTATGCCACTAACTAACTTACTTTGAGATTTTACGCTTGTCATAAATACTAAAACTTAGTTCTCTTCACCTCAGTTTGAAAATTAACATTAACATTTATGGAAAATCCAGAAGAAGTAAGGTCGTTTTAAATTTGATAAATATTTTATAGAACCATCAATGACTCGTGGTTAAGAAGAAATACAATAGTCAAACATGAACATTACTGGAAGTTAAGGCCAGGTTAAATAACGTAACTAAGTCCATGCTTTGGCTAAGCAATGTTTCTACTACTGTCTTGCAATATCAAGATTACAAATACAAAACAGGGACAGACACATTTATAAGCCGAAGCACGGCTTGCATGTTTTTTATCAGAACTAGCGGATCGTCACATGACCTTTACGACTGTTAGAAATTTTATAGCCGCCCTTACACTGTCCAAATCCATTCCTTTGTGATCTCCGCTACCTGTCTCATCTCATCCCTCGGTATCCTTTATATATTTTTTCTTAGCAACTATCTCTTTTGTCCGAACATTTTTTTTTCAAGATTGAATTACGGGTTGTGAGGTTGCAGCCACCATTCGACGCGGCCGCATTCCAGCTGCTAATTTGGTAGTATTAAATGAAACACCCATGTTCTGCTGGAAGAAAGAGATAGGTGAATTGTTGTCTCATATTGTTGAATTGGGTCGTTTGTAAAATTTCACAAAAAAGTTATGATGGAAACAACGTGCCTATAGATAGCAAAAAAATGGTTTAAGTAATAGTTGCTCTCAGCATTATCGGATATGTAGACCTACGGCTCACGTGCGATGAAATATTTATAGCTAAGTATAACATAAAGCTCTTTTAATAGATATTCTTTATTATGTACCTACTTGGGATATGACTTATGCCCCATCTCTTCTTTATAGGAGACCTTTAAGCTGATGGAAAATTGAGTCAGTATTTATTGACGCAAAATTGATATCCTATTTATGAAATAATTTACTTAACCCCAGTTTTCTTTTAAGATTAAAATATGTTTGAGTGCACTTAAATAGAAACGAATATAAAAGATTACAAAGTACGGAAATTACAAGTATTTTGTTGTATGACCTAAAACATACAGAGATACAGGATATAAAACAAGGAAGGTAAATGTTTGTAGACATAATAAATAGCTACATTTAAATTATAGACTTTAAAGTTACGTTTTACGTTCAAGATGTCCTTTAGGCAGATATTTTTGCATTGTCCTTAACACATGTACCTACTAGGTTTCATTGACAAATAAATGAATTTAACTCTGAAATAGTGTCAATTGCTGGTACAATTGTCCACTAAGCCCCATTGCTCAATGTAATCCATTAATTGAAGTCATGATCACGATCCGTTTGCTCGATGACAATATCTACGAGATTTTCAAAGAAGATTTTGAAATCCATGCGAAAGTTTGTGAAGCTGAATGTATGTATGTTAATATTTCACGTAAAATCTACTGAACGGATTTGCATGATACTTGGCATATAATAATGTATCATACCCTGGATAAAATATAGGCTACTTTTTATCCTGGGAAAACATAAGATTCCTCGGCAACGCGGGTGAAACCGCGAAATAAGTAGGGTGACCATCATAGTAATGAAGTAACTTTTTTGTCATGCGTCAGGTCTGCTTGTTTATAAATTGTAATAATTCAGTAAGTAAGTAGCTATATCATAATCTCATGATTCATTAGGAAGATAACAAATAGGTTTATCTTACGAGTGCATTAGTTATCGTCATGTTGACACATATTATTTTTCGGAAGTAGTTATGTTATCAGTGACTATTACTTAATAATTAAATCTGTGACCGACTCGTCAATATTCAAGCATATGTTTATAATTGACGCTGGAATGAATGCATTAACTTTGCAAGCCTTTATTCAGTTTCTAAATGATAATGATATAAAATTAGCTTATTTATTTAACAATGCGTCTTTAAAACTGTCAAGGTTAATGATCTATGTAAATTGTTTTCAGCTTCAACAATACAAATAAACAACAATTCGCTAGAAACTTATGTGGAGCCGATGACTTATTTCGAATTTTAAGCAACATTATTTCGCTTAATTAGCTGTGTGGCCCAGAGTTTTCAAAGAGTCATCTTATGTGGCTATTGTTTCCGCAAAGTAATAAAAGAAATGACAATAGCTTGAACGTGTTGCTTAAATGTTTTGTAATAGAATGTTGCTTACACAAAGTACGATCATTTGGAGGACACGAGTGGAGTGGAACCCCGTGACTTGCGACCTTTACTTCGACGCGACGACGTACAAAGTGACATTTTACCAATTATTATTGACAAAATGTTATTAAAATGCCGGGTACATACTAAGTATAGATCACTGACTCATTGTAGATTGAAGTTAAAGAAACAAAGCATTGCAGCATGCTCAGCTGCATCAAGGTTATAAATATGATTAATATTTGACTTACGCAACGTAAATCGCATGTCCGACGAACGTTACGAGCAGAAAGTGGGTTAACAATAAAACCGCTGAACATAATAGATAATACATTTCATTTATTTATATTAGGTACTTCTATAACAATACTTTTAACAGTCTTAAAACGAACGACTTAGAGAAATAGCGGTCAACGCCGTTTTTAGTTTATATGTACAGTATTTACATTTGATGTCAAGCGCATGTGAGCGAAGCGAAGGCGCGCGGCGCGGGGTTGGGCGGCGCGCTGTGGCGCTGTACGCCCGAGCACGGCCCCGCGCCGCGCGCCACCGCCTCGAAGAACTGCCGCAGGTCGCTCACCGACCTTACCGGCGGCGCCTGCAGGTCGTGCAGCGACGCCGCCCGCCGAGGGGTCGTCTCCGCCACCACCGCCGGCCGAGCCAGGTGCTCGCTGCTCCGAGCCAAACTACCGCCGCTTTGCGACAGTGACTCGAATAAAGCTCTACGCTCCCGCACGGGAACGTATTGAGCGACTGCTTCGTGAGCGTTCGGCGAGCAGGACCTCGCTCGGTGTTCCATCGATGAAGTTTTGCGTCTAGCCGCCTCCATGGCGTAGCGGCCCCGCTCCGCGCCACCCGCCATTCCTTCCCACCGTTTTAGGTAACGCCGACCTTGCTCCGATTCCGATCGAGCGGCGCGCGGCAAAGTATGATGCTGTTGCGTAGTTGCATTCAATTTACTACAACTATCACATTTGATGACTGTTGCTTTCTTTATTGGAGCGTCGACCACATCGGCAGTCTTTAACGTGTCGAGGGACAGTGAGAGGTCGAGGCTGCGATCGGACGATGAGTCGTAGTCGTCGTCTTCTACGACGATACCCTCGTCCGTTGCGGCGGGAGAGTGATCTCTTCTGGGCAGCTGCGTCTCTGTTGAAGTCATTAACCTTCGGCGAGCTCGTGGAGGAGGTCTGGGGGGACACGACGGTGTCTCATGCTGAGGGGCTTCCTTCTTTGGTTCCTTACTGGCGGTGTCCGCGGCGGGCAACACGTCCAAAAATCGGACTTGTGGTAACGGCGTCTGGCCGAGAATTTCGACGCATAATGCGCGCACCCATCTTGCGTATTCCGCCGCATTGCAAGTCTGCAACAATAAGTTTAATTTAGGTGAGGTCGTGATAGAGACATAAATAATACTCAATCCAAAAAATAAACCGAGACGGTATTAATTTGAATATTGTATAATAAATGGTAATTCAAAAGAGATTTATGGAAGCGTAAAAATAGGTATAGAAAACTCTGTAGGGAGACAATAATGAATGAAACATCTGATCTTGGACAGAACTAGTCATGGTTGTATTACACTAATATGCAACTTTTTTATGTTATGAGAATATGGATAAGTCTTTCGTCAAACGTGTTTCCTTTAAACGTGTCAACACCTTCGCGGTTCTAGCCCTTCTTATGATAAATAGGACCGTCAAAAGGTCGCGATGTACAAAGCCCTTTGATTTACGGGTGTTTCGCTTTATAGAGGTCTATTAAAGTGAGCGAATCGTGAGAAAGGTAAATCTTGAAGGGGAACGACGAAATGTCTTGTAAGACGTTACCGTCTCTCAAAATCTATACATACTTGTAAAACTTGCATGTTACCTTCAATAGTACAGCATTTAGGTGGATTTACAAAACATTAATTCATCTTGCTTTATTTGGTTCTATTTTATATCTATATCTATCCCATCTATCATTCAAATAAGTGATGTTACGCGAGTAGTATCTATAGAAAGTATTGATAATTATTTATAAAGCATTGTCATAGCTAGACAATGACCAGTGTTCGTGTACGTGACCACACCACACGTAACATTGTATTTATGTATTGCTGTAATCTGTCTTATACATGATGAAGATGAAGATTGAATTATCGATTTTTTGTCATCGGAAATCAGTTATTGAAGCTAATTGTGATCTACTCTTTGTAAGTCGTGGAAAAGAAATGTAGCGTACATTAAAAAAAAGTTTGTTGATCCCAATATGGATTGTAAATGCGTCCGTTTTGATAATAGTTAGTACTGCTTATATTCTATTTAAGTTATTATTTCCGCTACTACAAAACAGTTCAAGTTGCGGGATATACAAATACAAGCGGAAAGACGTTTTCTTTTTTCGATGATTGCTCGCGCAGCACATCGCACATTTATTTCCCGTACAACAAAATCAGTTATGAAACGGAAATGAAAGCGTTCCGTTATGATATTACAAAGGAAGGAATGGTAAACTTAGTCCATAATTACTGTGGTACTTTGTATATTTGCTTTACCGCGGATGTCAGCCATTTGTATTATAATGTGTCTCGCATTACAATACACATTGGATCACGTATCTTCAAGGCTTTTGTTGGAGACAAAAATTTGCAAATCTACCTAATTTACATTTTATTAGACATTTCAAGAACCTATGATAGTCTTAGAAAGAATTGTGAAGTAGTTTTACCTAACTTTCAGCACTGCAGATATATAACCATTATTTAAGTCGAAGGTGTCTAGAGAAGTAATGCTAGGAAGAGGAAGAATGTCGTGTCGTGTCGCATAAGAAAATGAAAGAACTTGCATAGAACAGTAGAGTGGAGAAAACTAGACCGACAAGAGTCCAGCTCGTAAATATAGAACTTTTTATATTTCATGTTTGATATGATTATTACCTGAAACGTGGCGACGGCAGTGTCATCACGGAGCCGCGATAGCTGGAACGCATTAGGTAAGATTGGTGCTGTCCGCAAGTGGAGATCCCGCAGCGGTAACCTGGCTGCTGGACTTCTGGGCAAGGTGCCATCCCGCCAGGCCAGGAGGCATCCGCTTCGAACAGCGGCACGCACCCAAGCCCAGGATTCGTTGTCATCATTATAATACTGGCGGAGGACGCCTGTGAAAAATTTATTCAATTAGAAAAACGTACTTATGTAAAATGTAGGCTCTTTTCGAGATGTGTGATTTTATGTTGCAGTTAGGATTTGAAAATTAGTAGGTAATAGTGTTGGTCACTGTTGTAATAATAATAATGTTAAAAGTAAATACTAGTGATATTAGCTACGAAATTTAAAACAAGATTTCCGACTGTTAAAAAACTATTTTGTCATTCAGATCTGTTAACCAAAAAAATCTGTTAATATGTAAACCAAACTTACAAATCTATAAGTCTGTAGTCAAGGACTTTGTAAAGGTAGTTTTCATCGCCTTAATTTGACAAGCGTAAAGCCCATGAACATTAAGTTAAAACACTTGTTCCTTCATTTATGAAGGTAACATTATTTTAAAGTTGCGACAAATCTTGGGAAACTGACCTACGCTTGATACAACCTAATGGTTTATGAAGTCCAGTTATTATAACCAGTTTCAAAGTGGATTACTTACTTTACTTTTAATTTTCCTTGTTGGAATAATGATTGTTGTAATTATCCTACATCCTACTAATCTCATAAATGCGATAGTTTGTATGTGTATGTTTATTACATCTCAACTCCGTAACGACTGAACGAATTTCAATAAAACTTCGATAGATCATACCTTCGAATAACAATACCCGGGATAAATCTACGAGGCGGAAGCTTAAATATCAGAACATAGACACTGTGCTAGTACTTAATAAAATTCGTTCTAAACATAACAGTTTTACTGTAAATGACATTGAACGAGCTAAATCTTCTGTCAACGTTCACATTCGGGTAATTATTACAGTCATTAAGTCCATTCAACGGTACTCATTATGAGTCAAAATATTATTTATTACTTAATAATGGAACCACAAACGCCGTTCTCTTTGCCGACTCACATACAATTGTCTACATGAACTATTAGGACGCAATTATGAGGTTTTATGAATAGGCCAAGTCTCCTGATCAAAAACCAACCTATTAGAAATTCAGTGACCCTACCGTTTAAGCTTCAAGAAGAGTTATTATGATATGTAAAATGGTTGATGTCTTTGATTGGCCGGGAATTTCGAGTTCCACACACATTTAGAGAATCAGTTGACACGCTGTATCATGCCCTGTTCACAATAATTGGGAGTTGAAGCGATGTGCTCCTCTTCTTCTATTCAAGCCTTCTAACCGTCATATCGGTATTCATCCCTTTCTAACTCATACATAATTATCACATTATTATTTTTCACAACTTTTTGATCTTCCTCTTTCCGTACACATCCACATTCGTATTCATAACTCTTTTAGTCACATGGCTTCGTCCAGCATTGTACTTTTTGTACCTACTTGGTGTATCTATACTAATAATAAGTTTGTTTGTTTGAACGCGCTAATCTCCGGAGTTACAAGCCCGATTCGAAAAATTATTTGAAAAACTAATAGGAAGCTACATTATCCCCGAAGGTTATAGGCTACTTTTATCCCGGGAACGCGGGGAACAGCTAGTATTATATAAAATCCTCATGCATAAAATCAATTTGAAATGCACCTAAAACCAATAAAAGGTAAAAATTACATAACCAATTTACTCAGAAGAGAAATTAAGTCACAACCAGTCACAACGGCTTTCTACGCATGCGTGAATGAAGCTCAGTGTAAACAACTCACGCGCACAGTTTGTTACATTGTCAAGTTTATCCGGTCAGTGCTGGCTGCGTAGGTCGTGCGGATATTTTATCAATGCAAATGTGCATGAAAGATCTTTCTATGTTAATTATTTACGGACTTTTGTCTATAGTGGACCATGATATTTAAATAAGCTTGTAAAGGTGATTGATTATCTGTTATAACAAGCATGATCTAATTGCCGGTAGTTTTAGTTTTTGCTTTTCTGTAAGATGTAGGTAGACGTAGAAAACTTTGATCAAGGAATTACATAATAATTAATAAAGAGTCATCAACAAAATCAGACAGATTAAATTATTATTACTTTGGAGTTCATTTAAAAAGCAGGTTCAGTTGGAAAACAAACTGAATAGGTAGGTACTTACCCACTCTTATAAATAGGTAGGCTGTTAGGTATATAATCTACGATGATGGTTGTCAGAGATACTTACTTACTCATATTTTTGTCAGGTTCTTATTAATAACCTGCAGTAGGTAGGTACCTACCTACTTAGTTCTAAACTTTATTTCAGCTAAGCCCAAAAACAACAATACTGAACGAGATTCGTCCCAAAATTCATACCCACCCCTAGTCATAATTAAAAATGTTCTGTTATGGTTCGTTAGTGTGATAGGTAAATAACATTGATTTATTTCCTATTTAGTTTATTTACCTAGCTACTATACTAAACCACAACTAAGTAGTAAGACTACCTACAATATGAGTATTGAGTACCTAAACCAAAGTAACCCATGTAAAACTACTAACAACCTACATTATGCTAGAACATAACAGCTGATATCAGTGAATCCAAGTCGGGACAATAACATGTGTTTTTATTTCATCCCCATTAACTCCCAGTTGTGCCAGATGTTTGCTATAACCGCTATTTAATGTCTGGGCGAGTCTTTTGACTTACTGTGAAAAGTTCAACAACCTCTCATTTATGTATTCAGTAGTAGGTCGGTACCTTGCTATACAAATGTAGTAAAAAAAATCCAGCATCATTAAGAATTCATAGGTTCTTACCTGATATCCTAAAATTAGGATCCGCAGGCGTCGGCACAGGTCCAGGGGTTAGTTCAGGGCGAAGTTTCCTCAGGCCGGCCACCACCCGAGGTGCCGGCGATTGCTCTCCCACAAGCATTTCCTCACCACAACATTGTACCAACAAACACTTTACACCACAACAATAACAAAATATCACTTAATTCACAGTAAATAATCCTGTTATATTTTTTGTGATTGATAAATTAATATGTCAAAATCGTATTTTAAATTTCGAAATAGTTCGTTAAAATTCGCGCGCAACTCATATTTTATTTTTCGTTTACGCGACGCAAGTATTCGTCAACCACTGTATTGTGACTGGCCGGCCGGCCGGCGCGTCAATGAATGAAAGAAGTGATATTTTGCTTACATGCAACCCTACCCTACTCCGCTAGTACAATACGAGACGAATGGTGAGTAAACAAAAAGTGACGCAAACGACATTGCAACTACTGCCATCTATTGGCGGGTAGATAATAAAAAGTTATTCTAAACGTAAAAAGTAATATTGCAAAAGTTACCAAAAACTCAGAATAAGATGACTTTTCTGATATTTAATTAAAAATAATTTAAAGTTCTATGGAAAAAAAATTAATAACGAACTTCATATTAATTTATATTGTCATCTAGCGTCGAATAGCAAAATTATTTCAGTTGTGTATGAGTTGAAAATATTTAACAATATTAATATGTTTTCATAGATGGCGCTGTTTGAAATTTAAAAAGACTGCCATCTATGGATTCATCAGATAATATAAAAACGCACACACTGTGTAAAAATTAAACGAGTTGCTTGTTGAAACACTAGATGGCAGTGTAGTTAAAAGGTAATTGTATCAATTTTATAATGCTCTAAAATATTCGATAGAGGGCACTACTAGTTTTGATTTTATATTAAAATCACAATACTGATTAAAAACACAATATAATAACGAACTGGCTCTCAAGTTTAACTTTAATAAAGTTACGTTATTAAGTATAAAGAACTATAATAACTCAAACAGGAATAAATTTAAGTAATAAGTTTTTTGCGGGAAGCTACATTATTGTAACATCATGTACCTAAATATTAGGCAGAAGTTATTTTACCCTATTTAGTACATTTTTTTCGCGACGAAATACCTACATTGTCAAATGGCAAGGTTGTGTTTAAAAGCGCGATTGATTAATTTGAAGAATGACACCAGCTGATTCCGCTATCATTCTTGGATGCTACGCCACTGTTTTTTTCTACTAGTAAAAATAAATAAATATTTGAGTGTAGCTGTTAATAATTACTACTTATAGATTTTATTTTTAGCCTTCATTCTAGTTACTTCACACTACGCCAATTTAGGCGTAGTGTGAAGTAACTAGGTACCTATTTCATAAATTTGTCGCTTAGCTATTTGGGTGGGATATTTTTGCATGTTCGGTTATCGGAAAAGGTTTAGGTAAGTAGGTAATGAGATAATGTAAATTTATTGTTTTATAAGCATTTTTATTATAAAAGTTCGTCAAATGTTTTGTATTTGGAAGACACAACATTAATTTCAAAGGAAGACATCGAGATCAATCAATGGCACATAAATAATTTCAATAAACATTTTTAATTACAGAGTAAATCAAACTTATGTTTAAGGCACGACTGTGGGAACTATACCTACACTACAACTAAAGCTAGCACTTAATAAATTAAAAACAAATTAAAGCTTTGTCGTGGAAGAGACTATTAATATCACAATGAGCTAGTCACACGCGAACAAAAACAAACCAGACTTCACCAAGGGCGCCACTTGTTGGCGTCGTCATCTGCCGGTGGTCCTTCGGCCAGACGTTCTTTTTTCTCACCATAAAACGCCTCGAGCTGACGCCTAGCCGCTTCTTGTTTTTTATACTCTTGGTACTCGATCAATTTTCTTTTCTTTTTAGGAGGCAAGTTGCTGTAATCCATCGGCAATTCGCATCGTTCCGGAAGATTGGCTGTCACTTCAACTTTGCTCTCGGTTGAAGGAGTCGCGTCTAATTGATTGGTGCCGTGGTATGCGACGGATTTTTTTGGTGAGACGATTTCGATAGCCGACTTCGTTGGTGATCTAACTTTTCTCAAATCCAAAGTGTCACTGTTACTAGGTACATCGGGCGGTGAATATTGATATGCGAGCTCATTTCTATATATTTCTTCTCTGTGTAAATATTTTGGTTCGGGAGCCATCTCCGTGCTCATATTCATGTCGATGTTACAGTTCTCGTTGCCGCGTTTATCCATTATGTGTTGTCTGATTTTTTGCAGGATAACGTCTTTCGCCTCGGCTGGGACTCTGTTGAAATATGCGTTCCTTTGTCCGTTGACAGGCCCGTTTATTTGTTCTGGCGCAGCGTGGTGCGGCGGGACTTTGTCAACTGTAGTAAGGAGGCCCGCCTGGATAGATTTCTGCGTAACCCGCTGGATGGGTCTATTGTAGGTCCATTGTTTTGAAGCCCCATCACCAGAGTATATGGAATCTTCCGCATCCGAAGAAGACCTTTCGTGGTCACTGTAGTAGTGCTGTCTATCTGAGACTACAGAAGATGGTGAAGTTGGTGGTGAAAATGGTGGTCTCTCTGGTACTTGTATTGTAAGAGGTTGTGCTGTTATCAGCCTCGATAAGTGGCTGATTAAATTTTGGCTGACTTTAGAGTCTAAATCAGGCACAGACATGATAAATCGGCACGCTTCTGCGGCACATTGTCCGAATCCCGCTTGAAATTTCTTGGTTTCCAAAACCGGGTCTTTAGGGCTGTGCAACTTTGTAAGATGGTTAACGGTTAACTCAAGGATATCTGCCTTCTCCAACTTGCTCAAGTTGTCGTCATCGATCTGCGGACAAAACGTAAAAACAAATAAGTAAAACGAAGCGGAGGCAGGTGCACGGAGCGTTTCTCACGCTACCCGACCCGAGGCACCGAGCCGGGCCCACCACGTCACATTAATATAACTGTAGGCTGAACAAGCAAGCAGATACTCCTGTTTCTTAATGAAACTTGTAGGTACTTTTATGTCCCAGTCTCGCCGCTGTGTGGGTTTGGTCCGCTCATGGTAAGTGCTTGTATAATTAACAGAAGGACGACCGGTTCATGATAAAAATAAATGGCGTGTGAATGGATGATGGATTGCATTTTGATGACCATTTAAAAAGATCATTTTTTCATGTTGAGATAATAATGAGACTTTATAATGAACTTTGTATGATATTGACTTTAGATATTACAGTATAGCGTATAAATATAGTTGAATATATTATAACAGTTACTAACCTCTAGAGCTCCAACCATAAGGTCTTTAAGTTCATCCAGGCATCGATTAATGCGCGCGCGCCGCTTTCGCTCTAGAAGTGGTTTTGTTATCTTCTTATATTTGGCTGTTTTTGACAGCGGAGCCGGGTCGGGTGACATTTTTCTGTTTTATAAATAATTCATGAATTAATAATAATAATTTACATAAATAACGTACGTAGGTAACATACAAGCAATATACTTGTAGGACTCTAATAAAATGTTGTCCTCATCAACTAAAAAATAAAATAAAAAATAAAAAAAACCTCTAAACATAAACTAAGTACTAAGGATAAATTTATAATTCATGTAAAAAGTCCAACACTATTCATTGAACAAATAAACTTTTTAATAGGTATGAGAATCTAATTCTTAAGTAAACTATAAACAAATTAACAAACCTTATAATTCACTGAACTGTCACTAAACTACGGAACTTCAGAAAAAATATGGTTCACGGACACGAAATCTTAGAAGCACAGGACGCGCGTCGTGGCCCGCGCCTCGGCAAGTACTGCCTGAAAAAGCCTTCGCCCTGCCGCCCCCCCGCGTCCCAAGCCTCCCCCGCCCTGCGCCCTTCCTCGCCCTGGGCCCATTCATACGATGCGCAGGAGCACGTGTGGCCAAGCGATCGGGTTTCAAGGCATGCGTAACATACTTTCCCAGGGTATTCTCAAGGAATATAGGTACTTCGAGTTTTTGTTATAAGCATTTTAAGGTGCAGCTTCACTTTTTTTGTAAATATTTTGGTTGGATCCAAATGTTTTGTTTTAAGATGACATTTAAGCTAGAGCGTTGTTTACATGCTTTATGGTCGCTAAGTAATTGTAGTTAAACCAGTTTTGAGTAGGTATTATCTACCGACATCTGAATCATATTTATATGTTTTTATTACATACATTAATCATGAGATAAAACTTTTTGTAGAGCCTTATTTATTTTTACAAAATATGTTTTTAATGGTATTTAGGTACTCGTGCGTGATAAAGACAATCTATAAACCTACATCCTGGTTCAAAAATTGATACTAGTAGTAAATAAAATGTAGGTAGTTTACTTTTAAAAAATATTCTTAAAACGATTCACGTAGGCCACGAGAAATAAATATGGATTAAAGAGAAATAACAACTGTTAAAATAACCACGTGAGAAAAGTTTCTTTTACTACTTACATTGTTAAAACTTGAAGGTTTTTGACAATGACTTGATCCTTTTTAAACAATGTCTAAATGGCTTAACTTAAAGTAAATAGTTTTATGACTCGTAATGGATTTTATTACATAAATTGACAAAACAAAAGTTTAACTGTCTTGCATTACAAATGTTGTGGTACTAACGGTTATAAAGGTTATCTAAGTTTACTTTTGATCACACCGCTTTGGCGGTACTTTTCTCAAAAGATAAAGAATGACGTAGACAAAAGAGGGATACAAAAACCCTGGACGTAATAAATGAGGCAACCCAAAAAGGGACATTGAGTTAAATGGTTCCTTGCGGTATTTTTTTTTTGGGTCAGGTAAAAATTGGCGCGCGTCCGACTCTCAAAGATTCCTTGATAAGTTTGCCTTTGTCGTTCTTTTTAGAACGTAATTAAAGAATAAAATCTCAACTATAAACCTTATAATTATGGGGTATTTGAGTAGGTATGTTTATTTTTTAACTATAATTTAAGTATTAGGTAATATGAAAGGCATGCGTTTAAAAGAATGAAAATTTTAAATGTTACTTATCTATACTATTTAGCAGATAGTGTTTGATTATTATCATAGCATTATATGTAACTGGTAACGGTAACCGGTAGTAGATAATGGTAGGTAAAGATGAGCATTATTAAGTATTTACCTGTGTCTACCACACGCTTGAAAATCTGACGCCAAGCGCCTACTGCTGTTTTCTGGTAGCTCTACTTGAGAGCCAATTCCCTCGTAGGATACTGACAAGTGAGTTTGTGGTCAAATACATGCTTGCTACGATACAATGATTCAAAATATTGCTTTTATTTTCAGTGACAAGTATTGGATGGAACTTCATAAAAAAATATTCAGTCATGTCAATAAATTTTCTGATAATTTCTCAGCGCAGGCTGCTACAATAGGCTACGGCTACAAAAATAAAGAGAAAACAGATCACAATTTCTTTGAAAAGTTGATAAGGAATTCCATGCATTCTAAAACAGGGACGTCATCAAATGAAATCTCACTGTCAAATATTATCGGTGCCACATCCGCCGCGTCCACGTCGAGATGAATTTTGTTATAGGTTTATTTGTTCTACTCACACCACACATCTACATAACATTATCATGTGATGACGTCATACCCAGAGAAAAGAGACTAAACAATGACACATAGCCATATCGACTCACGCTATGCACTAGGTATGAGAGAATATCTCAATGCAATTTGAAGAATTTATTGTTTACGTTCTAATATACCTACTGTTTGAATGACGTCACCTCTTTAGTAATAGAGTATCAGTAAGAAATAAATTACACAATACTTGTGTACAATAAATAGGTTAGGTAGGTATATAATATGTAGAGTACAATGAATCTGTATGTATCCAACAGTACCCGTATTGGTGATAACTTGTATATATTAAAATAGGATTTTGATCAAAATTTCGACTGATATTACCATAGAAAATCAAGGCAGTACCTACCTAAACAGTAATTCCAAAGTGTTCCATCATGCAACAATAAAACCCGATAGTAGGTAAGTCAGATTAACTCATGTTAGGTACCTAGGTCCTTATGACTTTCGCAACGTGAGGTCAAATCGCGTAGCGGTGTCAACTAGTGCTATTTATAAACCCTTTGGTGGTATAATTGCTTCATTATCATTAACAAGAGGACAACTGAAACTCTTAGTGGGCGTTTTTGTTTATCTGAAGCGTGGCACGCGTGGGAAATGGACGCGGCTGGCAGTTCTCACATGTTTTATACCTATTCGAGTACGTCATTGGTCGATAGTGATGTTACATTTTATTGATAAAGACTTTTTTATATAACTTCGTCCATATTTTTATTAAAATTTGAAGGCACAATTTTACCAATGTAGAATAGCACTAGCACATTAAATATGGCTGTGACAGAATTTGTATTGACAACCTGTGAAACTCAATAAATAACTTAATAGGCGTTCCCTTCGAGTTGGCCGTCGTAGAATGACGTCATAGGTACAATATCAAGCGTAGCTATCCATACTACGTGGTTAAGACTTGAGCCGTGTTAAGGGAGGTAAAGGTCAACTTGAAGTGAACGGCCTATGTACCTAATAAAAGTTGTGAGACGTTGGTAAAATTCGGCTAATGTGAAAATCTTTCAGCCGATTTACTGCTACCGAACTGATTATGTGTAAGCAGACAGAGGATTAGGTATTTAACTAACTATACGCCATTTCAGCTATTTTAAACTATTTTATGACTTGTATCTTTTTTATGCCTTTTTAATTTTTTTATAATAGAAGTCTTGACTTTATGCAAAGAAATAATTCTTGCTTCGGAACAGCGACTAGCAACAACACCAATTTAAGTTTTATCTTATTATTATGACAATCGATTTAATCGAAATCAATCGATTACATCGATATAGCAGACGGCACAAGTCCATCACTATTGAACTCGTCACGGTGCCGGTGTCTCTCGAGTCGAGTGGCATGTGTGGAGTCAGTAATTGTTTCATTGCGATAAGAAAACTAATTAAGTTGCCGCTACGGTACTCCGGTAATGGTCAGTTAGTAAAACTTAATGATTTTAAAGTTCTGTCCTAAGTTGCGCTCGACTATAATTTCAAGATAATCATTTTAGAATTTAGAAACATTGACCAAATTCGTTATTTCGCAGATTATTTACAATGGTTTTTCAAATTATAACGGACTGGTTGGCGTGGTTGATATTCTACTATCCCTATTACGTCACAGGTCGTGGATTATCCCACATTTGTGTGCAAGAACATCGTTAGCTATTATGACGTAGCAAATGAGGATTTTTAGGGGAAAATAAAGCTAGTTAGTTATGTAAATATATAAGTATAGGTACACTTACAATTAAAAATACCGATACATAGCTATGTACAGTACAAGCTCTGCTTAGTTAGGGAACAGATAGCCTTCCGTGAGGTATATCCCAGGACTCCCAGGATATTATTATTATAAAGAAGACTATTAGGAAATATAAAGTTGTTTGTTTTATAATCTGTGTTATACAGATTATACTGCTAAAAGTAAGTAAGTACATATTTATTGCAAAACAGTTGAATAGGTACCAGTTTAGGTAAGTAAATATAGATTTAAGTAAAACGAAGCAATTACGTTTGCCATTTTTACACTTCGTGACTATTCAAGGGAACAAATGCAGTAAATTGGCAATGTCTATCCAAAAAAAGAGGTTGGGTAATAAAAAAAATTAATAACAATAGTGTACAGTTAGGTTACGTTAAAATCGTTTAAAAACAAAATGTCTGCCGATGGTGGCCAATAAAACGAGAGCCCGTCGGATAGTTTACAGATCTAGTCCGCGGCGCCCGCGCAACTAATTGACGGTCATTCTTCCCTGACGGAAGCGATAGCAAAATAAATTGAGACAAATATAAATTTAAATATTATGTATAGTCTGTTTCATAATTCTTAGATAACTTGCGGTCGCGATTTTCCGACTATTGCAGACTAGCTGTAGCTTGCTGTTCCACCAGATTCATAAAAATAAGTAATACTTCAAAAATATTTTATCCTTAAAATAACGGTATTGTTAAAAATGAAAAGATTTTTTTTTAAGTTTTTACCAAAAAATAAGAATATCCATTAAATTGCAGCTGTCACTTAAGTGGTACTTTTAAACCCTTTCAAGATTATAACATAATGTATCAAAATTGTTAATTTGTCATTTTACAAATCGATATTTTCGTATACCTAAATAACATTTCGTTATGAAGCGTGTGAATATAACTTCATGTGTAATTTAAGGAAACACGGGTTGTACTACTTCGTGTACTACTGCTGTACACTCTGGTTGAAGGTTTAAAAAATATATATAAATTATCCTATCCATTAGCCGGATGCATGCTACAACGGTGCCATTTTTCATGAAAATTTGATTAGCTGTGGATTGTGTGTGGATAAATTAAAATAAATATATGTCACTATTGAAATGGATATAGGTATATCTACCTACTATGTGATTACATTGAGTTTTTTAGAAATCTAAGTAAAATAATAAAAAAGCTCTAATTTTTTGAAAAAAAAAGTTTTTTTCCATAAAAAGGGTTTCAGGGTTGTTGCCCTAATAAAAGTTTTGAAATGATATCATATCAAAATAATAAGCCGTTCACTTTGAGTTGGCTGTCTTCAAATGACGTAATAGGACAAACAAAACAATAACAAGCCTTGCTATCCATATTACGCGGGTCTGATCTGAGACGCGGTGTGGGGGAGCGCGAATGATGAACTTCGTATGTCGGTAAAAATCTCGATTAGTGCATTGGTGCAATAATTTTTTTACAAGTGTCCGTAATGATGGAGTATAAACCGGTTGCCAATAAAAAAGAAATATGAGAGATTAATGATTTTACTATCCGTACGGATATAGTTAGTGATTCTGAAGATATCTGTCAAAATTCGCCTCGGCCGGAAGCCTAGCCGTGGGAACCGAAGACGATTGGATTTCTCAATAAAATCACTAAGCTAGAGTTCTAGTATCTACACTTAATAAAACATGAAGTTTGTTCGTTGTAATTCGCGTTACAATAACAGTAGACTTTTAGGAGGTACTATATTTTATTACGTGTTTCAGTTCTTTTTTTTAATATGTATAGGTCTATGTTCAACCTCTATGGTGTTCGACTACAAACTCAAAGTGGTCAGTGATCATGTTGACAATGGTAAGCACACAAAGCCTAGAAGGAAACTGGCTCTCAAGTGCAGCTGTCAGAACACACCGATAGGTGCTAACCAAGGGGTACTACGAAGTACTCTACTACCGTGCTACTAGGAAACCATCCTCAGATTGCTTTTCACTGAAAGCTCAAGGGATATTGTAGTATTCGAACCCGCGACCTTCATCTCGGCCTTCGACGTCTCAAGCACTGAGCTATTCCCTTAGTATAGTAGTCCGATGATTTACTGAAACTCTCGATGAATACAGAATATTACAGACATTGCCACGATATAAACTTAGCGATGAATAAAGGTTACGCTTTTTTGTACAACCTTAGCTTTGTAAATCACAATATCAAATCAGAACAGAAATTAGTATTTTTTTCTTATTAGACGTTTTTATCCAGGCGTTAGTTTACGACATTGCCGTCGTCGTGCTACTGTAAACCTAATTTATATCAGTCACGTATTTAGTTTTACTTGTTTTTGGATAAAACAATTTCGGTGCGGTATTTAAGAAATAGCTGGTTTTCTTTCTTTTAAATACGTAAAAGTAAGTCATCTTAGTTCATTTAATCTTATTTTAACTTTTTTTAGGGTTACGTAAGTAATCAAACCATTGGTCTGTCTGTACCTATGTAAGGCGATGATAGCTCAGTAGTAATGACGTCGGATGCCGAGACGAAGGTCGCGGGTTCAAATCCTACAATGAGCTTGAGCTTTCGGTGAAGGAAAACATCGTGAGGAAACCATAGGTGGTAGGGTACTTTGTAGTACCCGCTTGGCTGGCTACCACCCTAAAGTTGAAAATCTGTCGCCAAGCACCTTTCGGCGTGTTCCGACAGCTGCACTTGAGAGCCAGTTCCTTTCTAGGCTTTGTGTGCTTACCACCATTGGTCACATCATTATATAGGTATATAAATAGTAAAAGAAAAAATTATGTATAAATAAATACATTTCCTAAGCCCAGCCCTAGCATGTTATAGTCCGATGATACTTGAAAAACCACCTTTTTAATCATTTCAGACTAAAACTTGTCTTCTAATTTTAACAAAGTATTTTAACAGTTATTGAATTTGGATAGTTTTATAAAAATCGTAAATATTTATACAAAATAATATTTTATTTTGTAATGGAACTGTCATATTTTACCTACTGTTTTTTGCGTCCTATTGTACCTAAGATCTAAAATGCCTCCATAATAAACTTGTTAAATTAATTGTTGAAAATAAGCAAAAACATATAGCTATATAAAAAACAGCACATAATTTCTATGAGTGTAAAAAAACTTATTTTTAAAGGCTGATCAAAGTTGAAAATCGTACACCTTTTATAATTATTATATTCAGCTTTAAAGTGGATGCGCCGCGGCACAGTCAGTTTTAAATTTATTACGTCAATTTCTAGCATCTATGAGACGTAATTTTGTGATTAGCGAAAGCGGCGCATGGCTATAGATTTATGTTTGTATCAATTTTATATTAAATACATATATTGGTTTATTACAAAATGTCCTTCATTTATTGATAAGGAACTAAAATTTCAAGTTTTAAAGGGATACCTTTAAATTAGAAATGTTTGACTTATAAGTTGTAAATCCTACTTATTTAACCATTATTGAATGTTATATTAATAAATCAATGGACAATGGCATACTCAGATTTTACCTAGAGGGGGCAAATCCATTTTTTATTTTCTATAGTTAATACAGAATTACTGTCGTATGGGAATTCCAGGGGGGCAGCTGCACCTCCCCCCCCCACCCCTCGGTATCCATGCCAATGGACATTGTTACATGCGCTAATCACAAAACAGCTACCAACAGTCACATAAAATTGATGTAATATTAAAACGCAAAAAATTGGCGTTAAAAAAGTCTAAATGCAGTCCATCGACCTTAAACTTAATTGGTAACTTATAATGATTCAAAAATAAATCGAAACTAGGTATAACATAAAGGTCAATTTAAACATCTAATAAGCAACTTCGTAACACCAATAATAAGCTCAAATACAAGTTTTCAATCATGTTTAAAGCTCTTAATATGATTTTTAGAAGTCGTTAAAGCATTGATGAACTTTAAACTACTCGCTAATTAAATTTTATATGGCCTTATGATGGTGTAAGGACTGGATGGGCGGCACGGGTCACTAATTACAGTACTGGGTCGTCTGGCCGCTTCTTTAGAAGACAGAATTCTGATTATACCCTTTGAAAATACAGTTTCCTGCGTCAATGATTAAATAAAAATGAAAACAGATAGTATAATAGGTTAAATATATCCACAGTTTTCAACTATCGTAGAATAGACAACAGGGAAAATGCATGATATTTTTTTGCTTTAATAAAAGCTTGGGAAATGTAGTGATTAACATGCGTCGACAACTTACATTACTATGTTTTACTTAAGAAAAAATATCGCTTAAATTAACTACAAATAAGTAAATTTTTAATCTATGGGTACCTAATAGTTTTTTTGTATAATATGTCAACATCATTGTACTTAATTATTTGACACATTACCTATTACAAAGAATATAATTTATAAAGTATCCGAAATATTATTTTAGTCTTAGATTTAAAGGTAAACTTTCTCTGTATACGTCAACCTGTCACTTGCATTGCATCTTAGATTCATTAGTCAATCAACTGAAAGCAAATCTCGACTTGATCTTTAGTCAGGTAAGTCAAGTGATGCCGGGTTCATGAACTGTATAAAATCTGACTCTTTTAATAATTATCTTGATGTTTTTTTAAGACGCTGATGCAGAAAATGTATTCTTATTACCTTTCCAATTACGGAAATACTTAGAAAAATGACTATTTATGAAATAGAGTAACATTATTGCTTGTGATCTTTTACCTATTTTTTGGTTTTTTAACCAAAATAAAAAAGGAGGTTCTCAGTTTGACCCATATGTTTGTATGTTTGTCAACGATTATCTTGCGCTTGTTTATCTCACAAAATACAGATTTATTTGTATCCGAGGTTGTGTGGGTTGTCTTTTCTACAGAAATTTAATTGTTAACAGACAGTCTTTTTTACGGCTCGACTATTACCTATATATACCAGGCCTATTTAGATGAACATTTGAAAATGAGTAGCTTAGACCCCGGAGACGGATAAATAATATTTTTTTTGTTTGGAAACAACAAAGCACAGTGACTTCCTAATAAATAACGAGTTTTTTGGGATTTCAAAAGATTCATACCAAATCTGGAATAGGTACCTACACAAAACACCCTCTTCAGAGATGTTTATTCTATGACATTAAATCTAAGGTAGCTAAAATGATTTTGAAATATAATTACAATAATTACTAAGGATGCTATATTGGAATCGTTTGATTGTACATCTTATTTTATTTTATTTGTAAGCTTAATTCGAATATGAGAAATAAGAGTGTTTGAGGAAACCATAGTTTACCTTATGTGATTAAGTATGTAAATTGGTTTATAGGGTTGGATCAGGTTGAAGGTTTTGTGTGTAAATGCGACTTTACGACAATGTTCACTGCCTTGTGTGGCCAACAGCCACACGAAGCCACTTAGTATCACCATAAATATAATGAATAATTAACGTAGTGGGAGTTGTCAGTTGTAAAAACGAATGAAAAGATATTACTATGAATTAAATATCTATCTTTTTGGTATCACATTTATACTTTTTATTACTTTTATACATTTATTTTCTTTCCTTTTGTAAATTACTATTATCCCTCCTCATAATATTATGTCCAAACCATAGTGAACGGTTCCCTACGAACTATTCATTCAATAGTCAAGGATATGGTTTAGTATAATATTTGAGAAGTTACTAAATATCCTTTTACAAAAATCTCTGTAAAATGATAGTCTTTGTTTGATTAGTCTTGAGTTGCCAGTTGACGTAAGACACCTATCACTATCGTCGGTTAACTGGTTTCAGGTTGGGATAAAAGCAATTAGACGAAAAGAAAGTTTAGGTATTCACGCCTGAAAGGCACCCCCTGTGGGGTACGGACTTCGGCTCAGGGCGTTACCGGGGACATAGTACGAGTTTCGACTAATTGGGTCCGGTCGGATTACTGGGGGCAGCTCGGGCCGCTTGACAAGACGAGCCTGGGTGGGACGTCGCAACGGTCCTCACCGTCAAGGACATTATCGTGGACGTCGTTTTTTTTAGTGTTTTATGTGTCATCCAGCTCGCTGTGGGCTTCCCTTAGACGTCGGATTCGCGAGATTCTACAGGGGGTATAGGTAGCAGCCTGTAATAGAATCAATGTTTGCTAGTTAAGAATGCGCCGAGAGTGTTCAAAGAAGCGCACACAACTAGAAGCAAGAAACTGCTTTCAAATAGATTTGAATTGATATTAGTAATATTGATTTATAGAGCGCTGTCGGACCACCGGGCGAAATACTGTTGACTGAAAGTGATTTACAGTCAAGCGATGATAGCATAATGTGGGGCCCTAGACCCAATCATCTGACATTAAAAAAGCTGGATTGGGTAGGATGCGGTTGGCAAGGAATAGGAAGCCGTATTGCAATGATAGCTCAGTGCTAGTTACGTTGAGCTTTTCATGAGGAAAATAATCGTTAAGAAACCTTTGCACTTTGGTTAGCGACAACCCTTGAGGTTAAAAATCTGTCACCAACATGTTCCAGAGTATTTCAGCTGCTGAACTTTTTTTATACCCCTAAGGATAGTATGCAGTTATAACACCAGAAGAATCATGCTTGCGTTGCTGACCTTGCAAAAATCTCTTCACGACTTTTTTGATGAACCCCATGCTATAATCGCCTTATTACATTTTCTAGGTTTTGTAATCACCTTTGGCTACATCATCACATCACACAACGATTAAATTGTACTAAATAAAACACTATTTAATATCCAAACAAAAGGCAAATCTAATTAAGGCAATTATGATTTCACACATAAATATCAACAAAATATACAAATAAGAAATTCATTGGCCAAGGTGTACGTCCTGTTTACCGATGACAATGTTGTCATAATAACGTACAACAGAACCGCCTCTATATCTAGTTAAACCAGTAACATTAGTTACATGTCTTGGTCTATTAAGAAATGAATTGGCCAGTGTCGATAACACGGCCGATTCTGGGAGTCAGTGATCGGTATACGTGCTGTTTTATTGATGATCACTTGGTATGTTGGTAGTGTAATACGGTAGGCAGTGGGGGGGCGGGCATGCAAATGGTAGAGCTATACTTGGCCACGAACGGGCCGACCGCGACCGTGGGAAAACTATCGCCTGTGGCGAGTCTTTTGCAGGGACGGACTCTAATGAAGGTAACACTTAGGTACATGTTGAAATTAGTACCTAATATTGTCTGTCATTCATTTTGGAATGGATAAGGTACTGTGACGAGTGGACATGTATGAGTAGCTTGCTTGAAATTTACTTTTTATTTGCATAAATAAGATAAATCCTAAATAGACACACTCTTTGTCAGCTTTCACAAAACGGCTTTACAACCATTTTCCTTGGACATTTCCTATTCCACCATCTCGCTTTTGCTATCCTGTTGACTTGAACCCAACATCCAACAACCCACAATCGTCAAATTAGTGTTAGTGGATGCTTTGAGACGATAATATTTTCTTCGCAATTTCATCTTTGATCCCGTAGCAAAATTTGTTCAGTATGACAAACCCAATAACGGTTTCGAAGACAAGCCATCTCAAAGTAAATTACCACCCAGTATACCCACGCTTCTTAATTAAAAATAAAAATGTACCTAAGTTAGTTGACAGTGTCAAAAATAAATTACCGAACACTAACCAGTGCATAAAACATCTAAAAACACGTGGAAACCTCAAAATGTTGTACATTTAATGCTTTTTATGATTTTTAATTACCAGTAGAACCACTAAGAGTAGATCATTTGATGTTGTGAACCTATGACGTCATAGTGTAGTATTTCATACAAAATTCCATATAAACTATCGTTTTGACATATATTTAAAAGTATCTGATTTGATATGTCAGTCAACTACCCTATTGTATTTTCTCTAAGGCCTATACTAGAAATACACAAACCTAAGGCGGTTCCATTTGTTTCAGGCCAGTAGACCGCACAGTCCGTCTCTGCTCGCTCGTGCAGCGACCACGGGCGCGTGACGGCGGCTGCGGCGCGCGCCGCAATCACGACTCTGACGTGCGACTTCTTGACGCAACTCCGGCTCTGCTCCGCTCCGCTCCGATCGTAACACTAGGTACCATTTGCTTTGTTTCATCTTTCAACAACTCTATTTAAACGACGAAAATTTTATTATGTAGTAAGATATTGCATGTCAATGTAAGAATGGCGATAGTTTTTTCCTACTTAAATTTACTTTTTTAGCTTTTCACATAAAAATTTAGGCAATGGTTACTGAATGTCTCATCACGCAAGCTGTCTTCTATATAGGTACTTGATTTCTCTTTCATTTACCACATCTTACTGAAACTAAGTGAAATAATGCTTTGCTGAAGATTTTTTTTTACACTGACCATAATCTTACTGTTGGTATCATCATAATGGTCGCTGGATGCAAGCGGCCCAAGACGGTGCATTATGGAAATCAATGAGGAAACCCATGCTTAGCAGTGGACATCCTTGGTCTGATTATGATGACTGGTTTTAAATCCTCAATACTTTGATAATCCATAAATTTATGTCTTTTTTTAAAGTAGTAATTGACAATAGACACGTGCCAAACTGGATATTATTAATTTTCGCACAGATATTCTGTGATACGTAAGTACAATACACGTATTAATATCAATTCCGAATTAATTCACACTATCTGACGTCAAATGACACCCGGAATTTTCTAGATTTTGGATAATACCATCATTGGATTACTATCAACGCTTCTATGAGCTCTATGGGTAACTGAAGTATTTTTCTTTCAAAGAACTCGTGCACTTCAACCGATCAGTTTCTATTCTGAACTTTCGTTTCACATCACTACATAATAGAAACGTGTTTATGTAAATGTTTCATCTGGCGTCAAAGTCGAATGCTCTCCCATTTCCTAATGTTCCAGTTACGATATTTGTTTCACACTAAAGACGCAGTTCAAGTGGAACACCTAAAAACTCATCGTCTGTCCATCCAACTGTGTTCTGCTGGTTTTTATAACAATCAATTAACTTTATTGCCTAAATGCGACAGGTCGTCACGAATCTATTTACTTTTTATTGTGTTTCTAGACTGTTATACGGTACCTATCACTTGTTTGGTGTTGATGTGACTAAACCAACTAACTGAATTTGCATTACAACTTTACTATTATCAAATTGGAAGATAAAAAAGTGTTGGTCTCTTACTACGTATATTAGATTTATGGTCATTGTATTTTATTCAAAGTTTTTACGACGGAGTACTGGAAGAAAAAGATTTAACTGACTTATTATCATTGTCCACAATTGCTCAGGCTATACAGGCTTGCATTATGTAAAAGCAGTGTTTTTTATCCCCAGTAGTGCAATAAAGGCAGATTGCATTTAAATTTCACGACGCCGATATCACGTAGAATAAGAATAGTTGTTAAAAATTGCAATCAACAGCTGAATTGGATCTGACGGAGCAACGTCTGCCAACTTCATGTAACAACGTCTTTATTATCGTTTACTGAAATTTATTATGCAAAATCAGATTTGGTAAGCGACAAATATTGTGTCACAGTTTTTGTCGACAATTTGCTCGTGCTGCAAGAAATTATCTTTATTTTTAAATACATTTTGTTTAAATGGTCACGTTGATAATGTCATATTGTTTGACATTAAATAATAGGTGATAATAGGAAGAGGTCGATAAATACTAGACCATTTTAACAGTAAAATAGAGTTTATGGACTAGCTATTGAACTGAAAAGGTGATATCTTGAGAAGTCTATTTCTCGTGTCCTTTCGCTTTCTTCGCTCTACCATTACCTTCTTTAGGTCATCGGAACATCTGACTGTTGCCCCAGTCTACGACTTCGTGTGCCGTCTCTATTCAAAAACTATCTAAATTATACTATCTTTTACCCGCTGTTTTACTTATTCAAATATTTGTTTTAGAAATCGAAGAAGCAGAGAGTAGCGCTTTGTAATTAATAAGTATTAATTAATTTTACTGTTTTTTCTTTCTTCAACTGATAATATATGAAAGTTATTAAAACATGGTATATTGCCACCGAAGTAAATTTAAAAAATATGTGTGGAACTTAGCTACGGCTAACATTAATAGTTTAAAGATTTATTAGAAGCCATATGAGTCTTAACCCTCTAACAATACAATCACCTATGGCCCACTTGCCCATTTTTCACATCACAAAAACATCCGCCGCTTTCGACGTGTAACAATAAAAAAATATTTAATTGATTATTGTTATTTTTTATCACATTTCGACATCGTGATATCTCCAACGCTTCCGTACGGTCAATTGTTATGATTATTACAATAGATAGGCGTCCAATAGAAGGAAAGTAGATGGAAATGTAACCATTGGCGGACAGATGAAAGGCGACAATGTTAGGGTTATCAAATAATTAGTTTTTTTTTTATTTCGCAAACTACGAAGTATCACCTGAGTAGCCGCATTAGTTTGTAACTTTAAATTTATTTGTAGAAGCTTTTTTTTATCGAAAAATGGTGATAATAATTAAGCAAATGTTCGTATCGACATGTTTTAAATATGTAACATAGTATGATAAAGAACACCGCCTAAGGCCTTGCCGCACGCACGACTCAAAAAATGAAAACAAATCCGGTAAATAAATGTGCATAATATGGTAACACCATCCAGTTCAATTGAAAGGGACTTACGTAAAACTGGAAGCAGATTCGACTCAGCATGAGATAAGTCAACGACTTTTACTTTTTGTTGAGTTACGCTTTCGGTCAACTTGATTCGGAACTTGCACTGTTTTGATAAATTGGCTCGTACTTCTTTTTGTGCCTCCGTATCTGAAATAAAACAAAAACTCGCTGTGAGAATGGAATTGAGATGATTTAAATTGATTTATGTACTTGTAAACTACTTCGGCACTTGTTCTTTGATTTCTCATATTGTGTTAAAGTTGTAATAACATTTTTTATTGTATGTAATTGGAGTTAAAATACATATATACATTTAATAAATAAAAAAATATTGCGTACTTGTTTACACTATTTCTGTTATTACCTACCTAATAAAAAATAATAAGTTTTATTTTTAAGTTAAATGGCTATGAATTATAGTTTTTAGGTATTCGCGTGCCAGTATTTTTTACTTGCAACAGATTTGTGACAGTTTATTATCGAGTAATATGACAGTTTGGCTTATTTATTATTGTTTGTCTTTGGTGTGTATTACAATCATGATTTCAATGGTTTTTTTTATTCATATCTATGTCTTTAAATTATTCTTTAAAAAAGTGAACAATATCTCATCCCACAATGAGTCTAAGCCCAAATGTGAGCTCAATGTATTTTTTAAAAGGTAAAATATTGATTTGCCATGAACTTAATTCACCATATAGGTACTTCATCTTTGAATATTTATTAACGTATTACCGTTCAAAGACATAAAATATTTCAACTTTTATGTCTTAAAGGAAACGTCAGTGTAATAATTTTTTTCACATAAAGTAGGTATCATTTACAATTAACGTAATTTTGTGATGGAGCTATAATTAAAAAAAAAACATGATTCTACGCCTTGATTGATCATCACAATCGCACAGTTGTGATTACAAATTACGCTACATAATTAACGTTTTACAGCAATTCATGATTTAAGATTCGTTTTGAGATATCTACATGAATTAGCAACACTTAGGATTAATTTCACCATCGCCAACGTATCGTCTCTGCGCAAGTATCCCCGCCTGAGGTAGGTACGTGAATGGCAGGATGGGGGAGGTAGACAAACGTCAAGCTTTAGCAAAAATTTTATAGGTATAAATATGACTAATTGTCTTTACAAATTCTGTCACACGGAATAAGGTAAATAAACTAATTGGATTAAAAAAAAATCTCTTCTTAGCTGAAGGCTGAGAGCTGAGAAGATTGAGCTTTCATGAGTGCTGCTCCATTGATTTAAAAATAATAAATCAATGTTACGATATCTCTCGATTTAAAACAACAAATAGTTTTCATGTCAATTCATTACTCCAAACATGGATGTACTGCATTCACTACGGGGCGACATTATCGCAAAGCGATAAAACCCGTCTCACTAAAGATTTAAAAAAATTACTTAAATTATTGTGAAAATAAAATCTTATCTCATACTACCAATACTACCTTTGCCAATGAAATTTGTTCATGTATGATCGATTCAACAATCTGATATATCTCTCTATATCCGTCAAAACAGGAAGCGAGATAACATCTTAATGACCACGCTATCGAAAAGACAAACGTATTCTTCAGTAAGTTAGTGATTGATAAAGATAATTTCATAATAGAACAGTTTAGCGACAATATTTACGTAATCACCTTTAAACGTATTAAATATATATATATTAAATATATGCAGATTATATGATATATATATATATATATATATATATAATATAATCTGCATCTCGGAAACGGCTCCAACGATTGTCATGAAATTTAGTATGCAGGGGGTTTCGGGGGCGATAAATCGATCTAGCTAGGTTTCATTTTTTTTACCAAAAAAAAAACGAGCAAAGTTCGGTCAACTAGGTACTAATAATGGTATGAGTATCGGCACTTACCATTGTTTAAAATTGTACGATTCAAACGGCCACGGTCAAATATAAATTTAAATTGCGGCTATCCGTGGCATTTTCTTGTTTCCCACGGTTGCTCGCACGCAACTACAAGACCCAATTAGACTGAATCGAACTAATTTCTACGTGCGCGTGCGCCACCGCGCCCGCCTCTGGATATAATCACGGCTTTCCACTTAAAAAAGTCTTTGGAAGCGATTCGATGACTTCTTATTCTTTTTATACTTTACTGAGATATGCGAATGATTTTGATTTAAAATAATATTAGCAATAGCAACCCATCAATCTTCAATATTATTTTATTAAATGTTTATGGCGATTGGTCAAAGTTTGTCAAAAAAATCACAACGTTTCCAATTTTCTTTTTAAATGAATGCATCCTACAAATATTATAAATGTAAGTTTGTATTGATGTGAGGCTGTGAAGATGTTTGTTACCTACTCTTTCACTCAAAAACTACTGAACAGATTATGATGAAACTTGGTACATCCCCTGCTAGATCATACCTTTGAATAACAGTAAAACAGCGGGGGAGAGCTAGTCTGCTATTATTTTTCTCATCTGTTGATTATTTGGTGATATATTTAAGTTCGCAAAAGAAAGCAGAACGTCAAATGTAATTTATGTGTAGCAATTGATGATTTAAGCGAGTGCAGTTAGCAGTCAGCGTGGGAACTGACATTTAGTTTGAAGACAATGAAATACTCTTGAATATTTCATGAAGTAGCCATTCATTTCATTATATACCTATTACGTATTTATCTAGGGATGTTTCAACGATAATTGGGTTTGTTAACGAATCAATGTGGACTCTTAAAGCTAGTTGATAAGAAATAAAGTCCTTGGTTACAAATTACTTTCCATGAAATTTTCATTGTAAGTAAATGAGACCTTTAGCGGGTTGGCGCACGGTGTAGTTAATTGAGCGGTCTATCTAGTCTAGATATAAATTATAAATTGCCAGGAAAATGATTTAATCAAGTGAGTGTCAAGTTAACTTACATATTCCTGCAGTCCAGTCCTCTCAGGGTTGTCAACAAAACAAAACAAGGTAAATTACAAATCAATATTTTTTTATTATTTTCTTTTTATCATGTACGCATTATATATAGCCTATGATTTTTACGATTGCTTTATCCTAAAATAAATTCCTACATCAAAGAACTAACATATCACAGTAGTAACTTAGGTGCTACACTACACTACGGTACTAGCGAACAAGTAAATGCTAACCGACGCGGAAGACGTTGAAGTTAGGTATATCAAAATAACAGATTACTAAGAACAAAAACCTTATTTTATTAAATAATTAATAAAAAAACAAAACTTCAACAAGCAAAGCGAGCAGGAGAACCCATACATCGTTTTCAACACACATCGGTTCTAGGAACGTTATTGGAAAACAAACAACAAAACGTGGTTATCACACATTGTGGTCACACAGTCCTGGATGAGCATGCGAGATCATGAGGAGCAGCCTCAGCGGTGGTCACCACGGCCGCCACATCGACTGGGCGGAGTCACTCTCGGAGGCGGGGCTGTGCGGCGGGGAAGGCGGCGCATACGCACGCTTCGCGAGGACCGCTTCGGCGTCCATCGGCGCTTCTCCTGGCCTTTTCACTCCTCGATCTAGTAAAGCTGTCCTCTGATGAGGAGCTGCTTGCTGAGGTGGAGCCGAGGCAATCGGCTGCAGAGGGGTAGGTCTCGCCACACCATTAGGGGCAATCGGCTGCGGTTGAACCACTTGAGGTGTCTCTAATCTTCTTATACAGTTACTCAAATGCTGCAGTAGCCTTGCTCCAGCTTGAGGATCGACAGGCCCCTGTCGTTGCATTGCATTTGCAGCTAATGTTGCATTAGCAATAAACTGGGAGACTTCTGTAGCACACTGCGTGAATCCAGCACGGAATCGTTCTGCATACGACATTTCAGGCTTCAACACTAATTGTCCCCTCCGCTTCAGGCTGTGAAGATGTCGGACGGTCAATTCCAAGATGTCTGCCTTCTCCAGTTTTGAAACGTTTTCTCCTTCTGCTTGTAGAGCGGTAACCATGAGGTCCTTAAGCTCGTCCAGACAACGGTTAATGCGAGCTCTCCTTTTCCGTTCAAGCATGGGCTTCATGACTTTTCTGTACTGATATGTTCGGGAGACGGGCTCCTCGTCAGGCTGTGCGTGTGCCGGCGGGTGGAAAGCGCCGTGCGGCGGCGACATTGTTCGAGTGGGTAAGATCATTGGTTGTGCGCGCGCGACGGTCTGTAAGCGAATGGCGCGCGCGCCGCCCGCCGCACCGCTTTTATGCGCCCTACACCGATTGTGGCAAAACGCCCGTGATAAACATAGGGGTGGCTCTTCTGAGAAATATATTTTTTAATTTCTTAAACAGTTTTTTAGATTTGTATATTTTGACGTATTTAATGCCCTTTATCTTATCGGTTTTAATAAAGTTATTGAATGTTCAAGTTGTGTAGTGAAAACTAATATTAATTAAATTAACTTGTATTGTATGTCATTTATATTTTAAATAATGTGAATATAAAAATATACTATAAGACAAAAGAAAATGTTATATAAAAAGGTCAATTGTGGTTTTATCGCTATACCATAATTATTTGCACATTTTTATAGAACACTAAAATTATCAAATATAAAAGTATGTTGTATGAGTAGGTATATTATTACAGACATGAAAAAGCTTTTTTAAACCAATGGACAATTTAAACTTGTAACTACTTAATTATTAACGGTTTTTTTTTAACTCATTTCAAATAAAGATTAACTACTATCTTACAGCTGTTTCGTCTGAATCTTTTAGGGGAGTCAGCTGATAGCACCTGGCCAGCACGCGTTCCCACGCGGACCCTCCTTGCTGCCCCTGAGCTTGCGCACGGCGAGAAGCACCCCAAGGTTTGCACGTCACATAAAGGCTGTGGCGTCACAATGTCTATTATTTTCTTAAAGCTGACTCGTGGCGATTCATTAAATCACAGTTACTGGGGAGGTTAAAATTATTCTATAATATCTTACAAGTTGCAATCTTTATGATAAAATACTTTTAGCGAGCTCTAACGCTCTGTTTTTAAAATGGTCTTTGAATCGCAATTAGATCTGTCGTAGAATATTCGGCTCTAATATAGGAAATGAATACGAGTAAAATTATAAAAAATGATAGTGACAGCCCTAAGCGTTCGGCGGCGTGGACGCAGGTTTGCGGCGACACGAGGCGTGTTATCGCCTCCGTCGGTCATATAGACAGACAGACTGACGAATAGAAATTACTGTAGCAGTGACTTTTTACTACCCAGTTTCTTTATTAATATTATTAGTGACCTACTTTGAAAATTGCAGTCGATTGTGCATGTGCAGCGTTTTATGGAGAATTTATTTGTAAAATACTGCTGTGAATGTGAGTTACATATTTGATTACTTTGTACTACTTCTACAAGTCAACTGATTTACTAATATAATAATATTAATCAAATGTTTTGCTTGTAAATCTGATTGCAATAAATTGCGTGGTGTGTTTAATCTCTGTTATGGCGTTATAACCTTGCTATGTTTTAAAGTTTAAAGACCGTAATTAATTGATATTTGACAGACATAATCCTTAACACAAAAACACACATTCTAATTAGCGAGTCAAACAATAACATTGACTATCACCTTGCAAAGGTGTGAGTTTGTTCCCAGCACCGCTAGTCGACTCGACACCGACCCATTGTGCGGTCGAAGCCGCCGTGACGCTACTTACTCCAATTCTGTCTTACACCACTACACTGCGAAACGTCTTATGTGTTAACAACTCCTTAGGAATAGGCCAAGAGTACCGCTCGGAGCGAGCTACTCGGCACTTACGATCTATTAGTACTAAACGGCGTTTACCACTTGGAAGAATAACGGTGTAAGTGACAGCCCTGAGACGTAGCCAATGAGACGTTCTTCGCCGCGGCTCGGCGTCGTGGGAAAGCCCGTGCCGCGCGCGTTCCCACACACTCGGCCGGCACAAGCCAACCGATAAATTATCATAATTCCATTGTGAGTGAGACGGTACTAAGAAATTTTATACTTCATCAATCGCTGCGTTGAATACATTAGCGCGTGGGCACGGTGCTTTGTTGACATGGTGACGCAAGGAGCGAGGACATTGTGAACCACCCGCGGGTTCTCTCCTTATTTTTTCTATCACGTATCTATTTTATGACAACTATAAATTCCACGGGAACGACGTAATATGTTGATGATATACACCCTAATGTTGGGTTTTTTGTGTGAAAAGTAAACCGAGACGGATTCCGCTCACGTTGTTAAGCTAAATACATAAATACATAGTTGACTCCGGCTTGAAGTAACGTTAAGTAAGTAAATATGTGCACCCAGTTTATGTATCAGCAGTTGTATTTACTTTTGTCTGTAGCCAAGTTTTTTTGGATAATCGCATAACCATAATTTGAACTTATTATGGAATAGTATCATTATTAGTGCAGGAAATAAGTTGTTAAGCTGTTCTGTCTCAGCACATTTGTGTTAGAAATACAGTTACTTCTGTACAAAGATCAAAATGGCCCATCTTATGAAAACTTCATAAATCGGTGTGTGAATAATTTTATGGCACAGAGTTTTCTGAATTGAATTGCTTGACATAGAAGATAAGGCGCAATATGAATTATGTTGTAGAAAATAGTAATTAGAATAAACAAATTGAACTCTTTTTTTAATTGTTGAATTCACTCAGATTTATAACTTACCAAAAAAACAACTTAGGTATTAGGTATACTAAGGCCTTGGACTTATGTGTCCTACACTATTAAATTAAAAAAAAAATGGAGAAGCTTATTTTTTTTAAATGAGAACTAATATGCATCAATTTATTATTTTTCAAAAATAACTTCTATTTGGCGTAAGATAACCCTGTAGGTATGTAATATTATTCTTAGACACGAGAATTACAAATCGTGGGACGTCATTGTATATACTTACGTAGATAATATCGAGCTCTTTTTTTTTTTGAAACGACTAACGTTGGTAGCCTCTGATGGCTGCAGCAACCTTACTGGACAGTAATATCGAGCTCACCTAATAGAAACTACTATGGCGCATAGTTGCATGTATGTATTTTGACGTAAAAAATAAAAAAAAAACACTAACTATTAGGCTATTAGTAACACGCAAATTGGTCTTGTTACTAATAATTAAAGTGATTTTTTACTTTTTGAAGTTTTACTTTATTAATTAAATTTAGACTTATTAACGTATCTGAAATGTATGCATATAATATTCCCTATTTCCAAGTAATTGATCTCAAATATTTGTATAAAGTTTCGGGTGTATCGACCTCGGGCACGTCTTGCGGTGGACTTTATTGACTCAACTTACAATATCGCGGTTTAATCTAATAAAAAATCAACATTAAAAGTAGTTAATATTTACATTGAACACTTGAAATGGAAAATATTTTTATCGCGTCAGTAATAGTAAGGTTATTACAGGTGTGTTATTTTTCAGGTCGTTTAAAAGTCACATTGGTAAAGTTGATTTTGTGATATGAATACGGTTAAAAAAAGTGACTAACTTGCGCTTATCTGTAACACCAATACCTACCTAGAGATTGCTGATGTGTAACAGTAGCAGAAACTACTAACTCATATAATAATAATAATAAAGCCTTTTATTTCCATGCATTTTACATATTTAGTTTGACAAAAAATTTTTTTATTTTTTTTTTGTCAAACTAACTCATATAGGGTACTTTAAATACCAATAAACCACATGGAGGACTAACACCCTCAAGGAAAATTTGTCGCCAAGGACTAGGTTTGCTTAGAGTAGGTATGCGTCCCGCAAAGGTTCCGCGCGGGACGCCGATTGTCGCGATTTCAGGCTAGACTATATTATGCACTGAACGCTCAGTTGTAAATTAGAGGGATTTGACTACGCGTAATTTTAATTTGACCGCTTGCTCGCTTTAATTTTTTATGTCTTTCAATACGTTGACGGCCGATATACCTTACAAAATGACAAAATGTTATCACGTCACAATATTTCAATATTTTCGTTTGTTTCGTTCAATATTTTTTGTAACTCTTTGTTACAAAAAATATTGAAAAAAGATAAACAAAAAGGTGTCTGAATAAGTCTATGTTATTTTCGTATAGGTACCTATGGAGAAATAAAATAGTACTTAGACAAAATTCACAATGGACCAAGCAACCGGATTAAATTGACAGGACAAATTACTTCTCTTATGTTTTTTTTGGTATAAAGTAGTATAGAGTTTCGTGCCCAATTTTAGGCGAAACCGATAGCGAATCCGTTAGTTATATATGTTTCTAGGCTGGTAATTAAATCAGCACAACAGTAGCGGCACCACAGTATGGGTGAATAAAAATTATGGGGAAATTTTAATAATGTAATTACAATGATTTCATATGAAATGGCCAGTTCATAATTACCAGAAATACATGTAGGTATATAAGGGCTCACGCCTACCGCCATGCGCCACGCCTGTGCTGTTTAAACACGGGTGAAGTTGTGCAAACATTGCCGCCGGCGCGCGGCGACAGACCGACAGACACTCCAACTGTTTACAGATAGCTGCCGATTGTTGAACCTACCTACATTCACTTGGTATACTTTCAGTGAAGTGTTATTACATGTTTTAGTTTAGCTCTGTAAGAAACTGAAGATATGAAACAAGTATGAAGCTGCATATGTGGCGAAATTAGCCACCCTCTTATTTTACTCTGTTATGTTATTTCGTCTCTAACCATCATACATAATTTACAGATTAGATAGTGAGTAAACGCCTGTAAAGTTTTATTCCAGTAGTATTATTTTATTTATTTTTTAATATATCCACCAAGAACAATCTGCATTTATCCTTTTTATTAAATGCATAATCAGTAATAATTATCTATATTGATGATCTTTGGGGAAAGAAACTGGAAAGCTCTCATACGTCTGTATTGAATTCCCAAGATCAAAGATATTTGCGGTTAGCTAATAGAAGGCAAACTCGTTTGTTGAGAAAATTATATTGAATGGGATTTTGGTAAAGCACTAATAATGTTTCGTGATACAGGGGAAAATATTCTCGTAGGTAGTTTGTTAGGCACATAAGGACATAAGGTTTTTTCTAGAAGCATTTACAATTACCAATTAAGTATGAGGATATGTTAATATTTTTCTCTAACATAGCTTTTCCCGGGATAAAAAGTAGTCAATAACCTTCGGGGATAATGTAGCTTCCTATTAGTGAAAAAAATTAAGCGAATCGGACCAGTAACTCCGGAGGTTAGTGCGTTCAAACAAACAACCAAACTCTTCAGCTTTATTATTAGGTAGTTATAGATAAGTATAGGTAATTTTATCAATACTCACGTCTTAGTATTAGTTTTAATTAAAGGATTTCCTTTGGTATTTAAATTTAGGTTTGCTTGCATCCTGACAATGATGACAAGCTAGTTCCATTTTAGGCTTTCCGCCACATCATTGTTTGCCTACTATTAGCATATGTTTGTTTTTTATATACAACAAAGTTGACAAACATACAACCTAATGGTAAGTCGTTACCGTAGCCTAGCCCATAGACGATTCTAAGACTTGGGGCCACCACCACCCAAAACCCGAAGACTGCATAGTAGATTATCCGCACCCGAGCTATCACTCGGTAACGTCGGATAGCGTTACCAACTCTTTCCCCTTTTTTTTATGTCAACTTTTCGCTATATTTAACATGTCATTACGTAGACTTTATTTATTGAAGGCATAGAGTAAATAATATACTTCGTACAATTTAAGGCTTGTGATGCCCATTAATAATCATGTTGCTCATGGTTATTTAAATTAAAACCAACTGAACCTAAGCCGCTAACTAATCTTGGTCATCCTGCTGGTACATATTTTTATGAAGTGAAGGATCCCTGGGAGGAGAGCGATGATCACAGTTCAATCAGTCGTTCATGTAGACATTTTTGGCCAATGACTTTTAGGCTCTAATGTTCAGTCAGTAATAGATCGATACTACGAGTAATAATAAAGCTAAGATGTTTGTTTGAACTGGACCGATTCTAAAAATTCTTTCACTAATATAAAGCTACATTATGCCTAAAGGTTATAGGCTACTTTTTATCCCGGGCGCGAGTGAAACCGCAGGGATCAGCTAGTATTTCATAAAATCTTTAGCTAAAGAAATTAGCTTTAGCTAAATAAGTGAGCTCACATATTTACTGCAAAATATTGATCAAAAAGACTTGACACTGATTCACGTGGTGTCATATTTTCGCGCACGTTTTATGGCGTGTAAATAATACCTAACGGAGGAGAGTTCCGCGCTTGCAATATGAAACTAATTGTGCACTCAATCTGACGGACAAATTCGTCGTGAACTCTGTGAACTGGCCGTCCGAAATTACTAACGTTATTCGATAATAGTCTACACGTAAAGGAAAAGTTTTATTAATCAGTAACGGGAATACTGACTTTTTAAGTAAGTAACTAATGGTATCTTTTCGAACAATATGATTATCAAATATTCTCTAATTGTTACATCTGATAACGCAAGTACCTTTTAATTGAAAAACTGAAAACATGTTATTTTACTGAAAATCTTTCCCTGTATCTTTTTTTATAAGATAAGTTCAACCAGAGAAACTACCTTAATTATTTTTCAGCATTATTTATATTGGATTTCTTCCTATATCGTTTAACCTTACGCATTGTCATTGTAAATCCGACACGTTGAGTCAATGACCAAAATTAACTCTAATTCTCAAGAACTGCTCTTATTTACATAACCATAACGAACCAATAATTTAAATGAAATCTGCCTTATTATATTTTACAAAATCTATTTCCAGTAGTAATTATTTAGCAGGATATTGCTCCTCGCACCTTATTGGCGCCCGTTCACTTAGCGCGGGCGTGTGAAACTGGAGATGTTAGAAAAAATATCTCGCCAACTGGTTATGGGCATGCGCAGGCGGCGAATTTTGCTTCTAGGCTCCAAATAACAATTTTTTACAGTTCTTTTTAGGGTTCATTGTCAATGTTATTAAAAGTAGTAACTTTATATATAGTGAAGGCAACATTTTAATGATTGTTCATCGTTATGATCAACATAAAGAATGTATGCCTGCATAATACTTCGAAAATATCTACGTTCTACTGTAATAACATCTCCCTTTCTTATTTTGAGTCGAAAACTTAGTTTCAGCTTATAATGTTTTATTATTGATTTTACACCATACAAAGTATTCTGCCTAAGAAACTCAACTGAAATCATCCTGTATAGCAAGATATTACTAAAACAGAGGGCAATCGCATAACTTTGTTGCAATCGATTTCAATCAGTTTTGGATTGAAACTGATTTCAAATAACACTTAATTGCGCATGGAAACATTATCAACATTGTAAAATGTCTAATTCGATTTAAAGATTGATATTGTTTGAAACTCATTGCAACAATGTTACTTACGTGATTGCCTCACAGATCCCAAATAATTTTATTTCACCACATAGGTATAAGTACCTAGATAATACGGAGAATTTCAAACAATCAATTCGAGCAATATTAATGAAACATGCAAAATACATTTTGCTTGAAATACTCACTTTAATTTCCGAATTTTATAAATTGTATAATAATTAGCTAAAAATTAATATAACTCTAACACTAAATTTACAAAATATTTACAAGTAGAAAAGTTGTGCCAGATCACTGCCCTGAGTGAACGTGCCAAGAAGGCTGGCGGCATTGCCACGTTGAATGGCAATGCTGATCCGCTGTGCTAGATAGACCAGCCTTCCTGTCACGGGAGGTCTCAATAAGGCGCCGGGAGACCTCTTTAAACAAAAGAAAAAATAAAAAGAAGACGTTTTGTTATTATAATAAAATAATAATTAGCTATGAAATGATAAATTAATTGATGAGACGACTACTTGTCTTGGACTAAACACGTGTTAGTTATTACGCTGAAATGTTGATGTATAAACTGTGAACTTTGAACACGTGCCAGTAGCCTACATAATAAACGCTTAGTCATAATATTTTGTTGTAAGACTTGTAAGTGTGATGTCTATGTGGATAACTTTGCTATCAATTCGAGAAGCATTACAATTGAATCAGTGTTGTATGAAAACAGTCACTGAAAGTAGGTGTGTATAATAAGTTACATACCTACTGGTTCTGTAGGTATCTCTATTTATTACATAATATTCTTATAGACATATTCGTAGGTATAAAGGAATAATAATGAACACTCAATTAATCAGCCATCGTCGAGATCCTTGGGGGAGGCTTTTGTCCAGCAGTGGACGTCTATCGGCTAGCATGATGATGATGACTCAATTAATGTCAAAGTCTTATTAAGTACCTAGTTTTTAAAGTGGACCGTAGATATGTTGAACTATGTCCCACCTCCTAGGCATTAAACAAAATAATTACATACGATAAATTTCTACGAAGAAAAGTTTGCAATATCAGCAATATTTAGATAGAATAAGATAAGCTTTAAATACTGAAGGTACTTTATTAAAATAAATATTAAACATATATTTTTGGAAAGCTACCTACTTCTCACTCAAACATACCATAAATAAAAACTGCTGCGAGCCATCCAGTGAAATACGTGACACGTTGTATTCAAAAACAAAAGTGAACAATAATTGGACCCTAGAGCGGTCCAACATATCGCTCGTAAAATATCAGAGAGATGGGAATAAAAAGTAAAATTGCAAACGATCCATATCGGCATAGGACTATTTACGTATTAAAATGTAGTGGCGTATTATTTGTTGCAGTGCTAATGTCGAGCCCTTTATTGGACAAATTGCCCTTGAGGGCAGGGCACCAACGCTAACATTTAAATCAGGCTTAATGGATCCTATTTCCATAAGTAATGCGACGACGTTCCATACCCATAGACCTATGAGAACTTCTAGAATTGAATGCTCACAAATATGTTGGTGATTAAGGTGTATGTATGTTCAAATACTTTGTTACATATATACGTGATTTCAATAAGGTAGTGGATTTTCGTATCGCTTCGGCATATTAATTTTGGGGATTAACGTTTATTTGTTTCCGTTAAGTTAGATCTGTGATGTCACCTTTACTTTATTTACAATCGATGATGTCTATGACACATGCAATAATTATCTTTATTCAGCAGTATTATTGTGCATTTTGCAACAAAAATTTAAAGAGGCTATTTACATAGTGATTGGTCATAGGTTATATACCTGGACAGGAATTCTTGAGTAATAGAAGTTTATCTTTGGAAATTTTCCACAAGTTACGTAATATGTAAAATAAATTGCCTCGTTTGATAATTTTTCCATACTCATTTCTTACCGAGATGAAAAGTAATATTTTTAAACGACTTCATTTATTCTCCAGCAGTGCTTTATGGAATGAAAGTACCTAGTAACTTTCAAGATGGAATTTACTCTGAAAGTACAAAAACAAATTCAGTTTTTCCTTCAAAAGCCAAGTTCAAGTAAATTGTAAGAATAGTTTTTCAGAGATGGTACTATAGAAAAAGCTGTTTATATTAATTAATATTTCCACTATAAATTACTGCAGGTTTAATTAAAACAAGTAACACTAATATAACACTAATAATTTTTAATTTAATCTACAATTAACAAATATAAGTAACAGCTGTGGTAACAGGTACACACGGCCACAGATCGATATGGAACATCCATATCGTAGCATCTTGCTAACTCTCTAAACCTTTATATTCCAGCTGCAATTGAGTTATCATCGTAATGCGATTTAAATTGGCCCTCGGGCTGTTTGACACCTGTGCCCGACCCATGGGAATGACCATATTCAACACAATAAACGTCATCTGCATGTGACTTATTGTGGTCAATCGGGCAAAACCATGCGTAGCCGTGGATAATGGTCACTCTGTAAGCAGATTGCGTTTTTGCTTTACACCATGTTTAATTTGAAAGTAGGTGTTTTTTTAAGAATTAGTGTCATTATGGAATTCTTGAGATTGCTTTGAATAATAACTAGATACGTCAACACATTTTCACGCAGCGATTGTGAGAAAAGCAGCCCTTGCACGTTTTGCGTAACTGAACAAATTTTGGTCCAAATAAATATAGAATCTAATATTGAAAATGTCCTTTTTATTTACGAATAATCTAACAATAGAACAACCCCGAAACTGACGACGCTATCAGCACTCTCGCCCGGCCGCCCGTTACAATAGTCATAATATTGTCCACTTCGGATCACAAAAAAATAAACTTTCAAACTGTTAAAGAACTCCTCAATTCAATTCAGTACAAAACTGTAATAAAAAATAATCAATGAAACTGTTTCAAAAAAATCGTTCCGTATTAAGTTTCAGTGGTGCCAACAGTTATTTACAGCGATTTCCTCGAGGCAAAAGCAAAAGTGCCGGTTTCCCCACATAGGACGTTGTCTAGCACGAACGAATAGTTATGAAAATTCTGTTTTTTATTCTCAACTTATTCGTGACTTCGTTATTTCAACAATACACACACAATCTATACAAATGCCGATATCAAATTGGCAAAATTTTGCTTGCTATTTATTGGACGTCTTTACGCCGACTCTGTTTACAAATAGTTGAAAAATTTTCGCAATGCTACTTTCTGTCACCAAAATATAGCAGCTAAAACTTATTTTGTTGGAACTCTATATTTTTTTTCTGACACCAATTAGCAGAAGGGAACACAACACTACTAATTAGGTATATGATACATACTGAGTTTCTCAGTAAGTAGTCATGTGACATTTCAGTTTTGCTTTTGTTTTTATTTTTAAAGATATAATATACCTACCATATAATTAACTATATCCTGACAGTAAAATATTATTCGAGACTCACATAATAAGAACCAGAGCGTTTTCTCTTTCATAATATCGTGCGTCTGTGTGCTAAGACCGTAATTTATAAGCTTGACAGATAGTATTGCGAATCGTATTGTATGTAGTTTTTATTTGCTTTTCTTTATGCTATTTAATAATCTCATTTCGAAATATTATTTACTTTTATTAAATACTTGGGTAGTGAACCGTGGTATCATGTAAAATATTATATTTTATTTATAATGTTAGATAGAAAGGTAATAAAATCAAAATATTTTTTGTATAAAAATTACCTGTATTCGTCACAATAATTTAATTTACTGATCACGTAAAGCCTACTTTCATTTGCAATCGTTTTAAGTACTTTTTTAGACTGTGAAAAAAAGACAATATTACTTGCATAGACATAACAAAAATGCGAGAAATTATGAATGATTTTATTAACTTTCAACGTAAATTGTGATAGGTACCAGGGTTGTTTAAGATGCTTTGTTTTGCATTAAAGTTGAGAGTCAATCTTCTTCCCCACTAGAACGGGTTTATTACATCTTAAACGGCAGATTATAGTCGATTTAACGATCATATAACAACCTGTTTTACGACGTTTCATTTATTTCAATGCACAATCCATCCATTGACTGTTGACAATTGTCCAGATTGCAGGATGGTGACTAACGCGGTATAATTCAATCATATTTGTGGTCATTGCAATTGTAACAAAATTGTAATTGCAATTAAATTGGTTCGAGGTAGATACAATGTCGACGACCCGACTCTCGAATATTTATCGGTTCGCGTATTTTCGGTACATCGATTACAATCGGATTGCATATGATATTTGATACAATTATCATTTCATGTTTCGTTTCGTCAAACTTATTAACGTTCCGTTATTCCGATAGCTGTTAAAGTGCTAACTATAAGCAATCTCGTTTTTGAAACGTGGGAAGACGCGTATCGTATTCGAATCACTAAGTGTAATTGGCACAGAACGAGTGTGAGATATGTAAAAATGCTTCTGAATAAATTGTATCCCGTCGAGATTGTTAAAAAATACAAAATTTCACTCACGATAAACCAATGTTTCTTCGAATGCTGTAAATGTGGCGTACATTTCATGTGTAAGTATAAGTAGGTGAATTTATTAAATAAAGCCAACAGAAGATGTACCTATGTATTCTAATCATGATTACAAATATAAAAAAATACAAAAACGTTTATTAAGCAGCGATTCACATTTTAACTTAAAATTAATTAGACTTACAGAATAGGCTTGCAACTATCCTAACACTGAAATAATTAGGTATATTTTTTAAACAAGTATATCTGCCCTCACACTAGGCAAAGGCTGATTTATGCTAAAGTCTTATCAAATATACTATGTTACATACATAAGATTATTTTTTAATAAGAAGGTCTCATCAAATTTTTATTTTCCAATTTACCACAACTTAGATAAATTTTAATCATCTGGTATAAAACATTGTAGATGCTCTTAGACGCTGGTAAATTAGACAGGGTCACAAGGAAGCTTGAAATGTTCGTCGACCTATTAACAAAAATAATATTGCTTATTTTAATTACGGTATCAATGAAAATGTATTCTTATCGCTATTGAGATAAGAATTGCTGTTACGTTTGGTGAATGGAAAATGAAATGTTGGTAGCAATATCAATTTATAAGCCAATGACGTTGTAAAAGTTAAAGATGTCGCTATTTCGTAGCGGTTTACAACATGTAAGTATAGTCAGTGATTAAAAAGCCAGTTTTAACGGATGCCTGATCACCCAGACATCTTTACTACTTCATAATAATATGGAGTAACCACTTGATCTTTGTATAAAATAATTTAAATACAGAACTTAAGATTTCGTGGTATGAAACGAAACATAAAAGTGCTACGAGAGTATTGCTTTATTAAATAAGTATTTTCTCTAGAAGTTTTCCTTTTAGTACAATTTGTGAGTTATTTTTTTTTTACTAGTTATAAGCCTGTGTTTGACCACAATCTCACCGTGGTCAGTGATGATGTGGCCGATGGTGGTAAGCACACAAAGCCTGGAAAGGAACTGGCTCTCAAGTGCAGCTGTCGACTCGGAACACACTGGAAGGTGCTTGACGACAGATTTTCAACTTGAGGGTGGTAGCCAGCCGTAGTAACAAAGTACCCTAACACCAAGCTATGGTGTCCTCACGATGTTTTCCTTCATCAAAAGCTCAAGCTCATTGTAGGATTCGAACCCACGACCTTCGTCGCGGCATCCATATTTCAAAAGTATGTACTTAATACCGAATTTATAACTTACACCGTCAACGCATAATTTGATTTTTACGAAGAGATCAATATACAAACTCTACTATTCTCATTTTTTAAAACAACGTACTCTTGAATAAAATAACGAATATTTTTTATTTTCTTACATATACATATAAAAGGAAGATATATTGGTAACATAAATCTAATTGTATCTAGTTAATTCAGCCATTAACATTATTTAATGTAAATGAAATATTTATTTTGATCATTATAGTCATCTCCATTTGATTGACTTCAAAGATAATGTCATTAAATTATCTTCAATACCTAACTGTATCCATGAGCCATTCATACATTTTGAACGAACAAGATGGATGGTTTTGTATGAAAAGTTGTATTTTTTAAAACATAGGCATCAAATAAAAAAACAAAGTCGCTTCCCGTCTGTCTGTCCCTATGAATGCTTAGAGATTTAAAACTACGCAACGGATTTTGATGCGGTTTTTTTTAATAGATAGAGTGATTCAAGATGAAGGTTTATTTATATAATACATTCATAATATATTTGAGAAAAGCCGGGGCGGGTCGCTAGTAAAATATTAAAAGTGTATAAATGCCCTGAAGTATTTAATCAACATACTTCTAAATTAACAGGCCTCTGTTCTGATCCTAGTTGATGATTTATGTTGGCCACATCTTCGCTGGGTGGTCCTATGGTCTTATTTCACAACAGTAGAAACTCTCATGTAATAATTAATTACAATTACAATCCAACAAAACACCTGTTGTTTATCTATGAACGATATTAATGGTCTCGTTTTAATTGACCAAAATAAAATACAACATGACAGCTACTTACTTATTGTAGGCCTATTTCTTTTTAAATTATTATTCTGAGGTCTTTTAAGGAACTATAAAATTTTAATAAATTAATCTACCTACTTATTAGGTACTTTCGAAATTTTATGTTATTTTGAAGAGAAATAAAATAGAAGAATAAAAATAGCCTATAAACTTCGGGGATATTGTTGTAGCTTCTTATTAGCAAAATAATTTTTATGATTTGCGCGTTCCAACAAACTCTTCAACTTTATTAGTGTAGATTAAACTAACATAAACCAACATTTAAAATTAACTAACAACCATTAGCTACATATTTTTTAAAATCTTATCATATCTTATTAATTGAATCGTTAAAATTGCCATTAGAAATAAAGTACCACAGATTAGCCAGCTTTATAAAATAGAAGAGAATTAACAGTCTATAATATAACCATCAATTAATCGGAACAGTAATCCAATTTACTAAACTGAGAAATTGCGTTTCATAATATAAACTAGTATCTTAGGTGTTCCGAGTAGTACATACTTTCAGATAGCCCGACACTCGACATCCGTTCTCCTGTGGGAAAAGTGGACAGGTGTTGTCACTTATCGCTCTTATAATACCATCCACCACTTAATTACACACCTAAAGCAACCTACAATCGACTTAAAAACTTATTAATCTAAAGTTGAAAATCAATTGCTGCGTCACGGCAGATACGATCATAATGATTCTTGTAAAAACTTGGTGAAGTCAAATGAAAGGCTAAGTGGAATGAGGTATCAATATAGAAGTAAAGGAGTATTGAAATTGTAGACAGAACATCAATTTCATGTCAGTACTTAAGTATTTTATTACGAAAATGGACAGATTGAAGATAAAGTAAGGAGATAAAATATATATATTGCTTAACTAGCTTCCGCCACGCGATTTCACCCGCGTTCCCGAGGATCTTATGTTTTTCCGGGATAAAAAGTAGCCTATATATTATTCCAGGGTATGATCTGTCTATGTGCCAAGTTTCATCTAAATCCATTTAGTAGAAAGAGTAACAAACAAACTTTCGCATTTATAAAATTAGGTACATAGTAGGATTGAGCTACTGTTCATGAAGCCTTTTCCGGGATATAAAGTATCCTATATCTTATTATATATCTACTTATGTGCCAAAATTTATCCAAATCTGTTCAGTCGTTAATGGTTGAGTAAAAAACATGCAAAATATACTTAATTTATAAAAAACGGTACTTAGATTACAAGGAGTTGTAACTGACAAATGTATTTTCTATAATATAAATAGTTACGTTACTTTAAAAAAAATGCCCATGTGGGAAATCCCCTTGCCTGATTAAGAGTGAAACATATTACTGATAAGCAATAAGAAAAGCCGAATCGTTGCGTGAATGACCATGAAACCATATCATTCAAGAGATTACATCCTACCACATCCACATTTTAACCCTATCAAAAAAATTACATCGTATCGGGTAACGTAAAGCCAAATAAATGCAAAAATCAAGGATGGGCACTTTTTATGCAACAAGATCAACTTTCCTGACGTAATAACGGTATTTTGATAAACACGACACCAAAGCATAACATACCTACTTTAAAGTATAATATACTTGTATGACGTTAATCACATCATGGTGAATAATTTGGTTATTGTCATAAGGAATGCCAAATCATATCTAACTGTGCTCATTAGCTACTTGACATGTAATTTATATGTAGGTGATTGTTCTAATTTACTGTCAAATTTACACTATAGGTCTATAAAAAGCTCATATAGTGTTATTATGCAATCCTCAAATTAATACTAACAAAAAAATACGAAAGTGAGATTTTTGGTTGTGTTACTTCCATCAACGGCTCAACCAAACGTGATGAAATTTGGACGCAAATTTATTATAACCTGGAATAAAATATTAGATTCTTTTTATCCCTGGAAAACATAAGATAGAAAATGCGGATAAAACCGCAAGGCGAAAACAATTTATGTGCTAATATAGTTTTGTTTCAAATTATTCAAAACAGAATCATCCATCAAATAAAAATACCTACTCTGACTCTACGTCATCTTAAATATTAAGACGCAGAATAAATAGCGTTAAGATAAAGCTTTCAGTTCATTTATTTGGCGGCCACGTGTTGTAAATAAACGAGGGGAGACCGTGGGAACCCGTCTCCCGAGGGAGATCTTACCAGCGCACAAGTAGGGATATTGTTTCTTGAGCACATGCCAGTAGAACGGTAGTTATAGTGGATGAGACGATCTAGACAATTTTTTTTTAAACTACGTACCTTTTTAAATGTTGTACATCACGATGAAATAGAAATAAATGGGATATTTATTATGTATTAACTTAGAGGAGCATTTATTTTTTATAGTAAAATAGCAATTAACCAGCCATTAATGTTATATAATAGGTAGTACATTTGCTTTTTTATAGATAAATACACGACAATCCAATTGATGTAATAATTGTAATAATCGATTTTTTTAAAACAAATAAAAAAAACTTATTTTATACTAACCAATAAAAATATATGTAGATATAAAATAGTCAGTTTCATATCTTTACAAAAATTTAATATTTTTATCTATCACATCCACACTATTCCCACCCGGCTCCCGTTTGATTGAAGCATAAAAGGAAGATTCGCCATCTGCCGCTCGTCGCGTCCCCGACACAACTGAATCATAGCCATAACGAGTTATATCGCATAAACAAACTCTTTCAGGAATAACTAGAACGTTCTACTAACGTGGCCTCAAATATTAAATATTTAGGTTAAGTAGGAGGTCTAGACTTTAGACTAAACAAACTGTCGTTGACGCCACTTATTGTCTATAGAAATAAAAAATCCAGAACTCCTTACTTATAAATAACTAGCTGTTCCCCGCGGTTCCACTCGCGTTTCCAAGATAAAAAGTAACCTTCGGGGTTAATATATAGCTTTCTTCTATTAGTGAAAGAATTTATCGAATCGGACCAGTAACTCTAGAGATTAACGTGTTCAAACAAACAAACTCTTCAACTTTATTAGTATAGATACCATGAATGGATCAATGACTTTTCCTGGAGTCGACCGTCTGATATATTACAAAAGTCGTATAAAAAAGTATCCGGGCGAAGGCTAAAGCACTAAACATTATATATGCAGTCTGTCTTCGGACTTCCATTGCATGAAAGATAACAATTAACCAACCGTTGCCTCGTGCATGTAAGTTGATATCTCTACCAAGGCTAGGCACGTTTTTTTTCTTATTTCTATATTCTAATACTCCTTGTCGCGAAAGGCGATACTTGCGCGATTTATGAGTAGATGAAATTAAAAAAAAATGATGAATATGTAAGTTGATGAAGTTGGTAAGACTAAGTTGGGGGGAAAAGAGTGAAAAGAGATGGAGTTTTTGAGAGTGGTAAAAAAAGTGAATTATACCCTTTAGAAAATCTTGGGTGAGTTACAACCATGATTGTTATTATTTAGAGACATAATGTGCTGATAGTAATGCTGGTGGACTGGGAATGGCTAGAGAAGGGGAGGTTTGTAGCATATAGGTAACTATTATGATGTAAGCATCCGCTAAGAAAGGATTATTATTATGAAAGAAATAGGGGATCACGAGTGAAACCGCGGGGCGGAAAGCTAGTTTACCTATAAAACGGTGCCGCGACTGTCTCACTGACTCACAGTCTAAGTCGGTGGACTTTGAAAAAATGTTCCTTGAGGAAATCCTGGGGATGCACAAAATAAAGTTTTAAACAGGAAAATATTTCCGCCATCCGCCATTACAATAAGTTTTCATTTTAAATTCACTATTTGTCACAAACAAAAATAACGACAAAAATAATAATAACGACAAAAACAATAATAAATAACGACAAGAGTAGTTGACACTGTCAAAAATATATGACCAAACACTTACCAATGCATAAAACATCTAAAACGCGTGGAAATATCAAATATGTTGTACATTTAATGCTTTTTATGATTTTTAATTACCAGTGGAACTACTAAGAGTAGATGATTTGATGCTGTGAAACTATGACGTCATAATGTAATATTTCATACAAAATTCCTTATAAACTATCGTTTTGACATTTATTAAAAAGTAGCTGATTTGATGTGTCAGTCAACTACCCTATTAAAATTGACAACGATACAAACTTAATCAAAATCTAATCATTTGTAATTCAATATACCGACAATTTATTCTAGTACCGATTGAAGTTTATAATGGTTTCTTTTTAAGAAACACATTTTATCCCTAAAGACAATTAAAAAAACTTCATAAATTCAATGTCAATAAACTTGCATTTCCATACCATAATAAGAAAATACCTGCCAATATTAAAATTTGAAATCATAATAATTAATTCTTCTAAATGAACAATCGAATAAGTTTGCTACGAAACGCTACGAAAACGCTTGCTACGAGCACATAGAACTGCACATTATTTTTTCAATAAAATGAGAATGATAAAGTAACTTTTACACACGTTTCAAATTTAATTTTGTATACCGTTTCTTTAACCCGAAAATGAGCCTCCATAACACAATAAACGACAAGTCCGGTCGACAGACCACGTGTCCCTTATAAAGAACTATTATTACCGTCAAGTCGAGTAGGTAGCAGCGTGCGCGATCATAATTGTATTAATCATTCAGCGCGACCGGCAGACGTCGATTTTCTTCAACAAAGTGCTCTTGTTTGTTTTTTTCGTAAGGAAGTCGGCCGAAGGTGAACCGTGGGAACGCCGGGCGGGTGCACTTCCCAAAACATCGACGCACGGCAGCGAGTCCGACATGCGCCTAACGAAAAGAAATGCAGCATCCAATTCACGACTTACCAGACAAGGATAGAAAATATGACGTGTGCGCGCCAAGCGACAGCTCACAATCGCGTGATCATCTACAAGAAATAATAAAACGGCAATAAAAGAAACACGAGACAACGGTAACCGTAGCCCGCGCGTGTGAGCGAGACGGAACTCGGTGGCCGAAGGTCTGCGCGCGCGCCGCTCGAGTTACCGCATTCGAATTTCAAAGATCAATGATCGATGCGATAGGAGCGAGTCGCGCGTCAGGGGCGCTCCGAAACTAAAAGGTGAAAGAGACAAACATATCAAACTGGCGAAGTTGGACAAAGATAGCAATACTGGTATGGCTCGTGGCGGTTTCAGCGCACGGGCTGGTTTTGCTTTGTATAAACGTCGATAGGTGGCGCTGTTTTAGTTTCAGTAGTCTTGTTTGAAAATCATCATGTTACAATGCTTGAATTGTTTTAATAACAATGTTACTTCAATGGTGCTCATACGAAACTTTTGAAAACAATTTACAGAATGGACAGGATGCTGGCTTACTGACAGTTAGTTCACTCTTATAATTTTCCATCAATTACCGATGATAAAACTTTACTAACGTAGGTATTAGGTTAGTGTTATTTTTTATCTAAGTTTCCATAAAAACTTTAACATACTTATACTCTAAGTCAGACAGGTATTTAAAAAAATATTCTACATTTGCAAATTTATTTATTTCGCAGTTATTAACTTTTGCGCGGAAAATTATTCTATCAACAGTTTGGAAAATTGTTGACTCTAGCGCCAGTGGACAGTTTAAGAATCTCGTGTAGTGTGTGTAAGTCATACCAGATGGCGGTGGTAGTAAGTAAATATAAATAGGTTTGCAGTTTATAAGGTCTATAGTCTATATCTAAGATATGGAGATTAGTTAGCCGTGTGTAAATAATATTCTAGAATATTATATTTATGTAAATGTATAATTTCCAATAATGAGATTACTGGTAGAGAGAACCACGGGCCCGCGTCTTTCAATATCATACCCACATAAGATTCTACTTCTGGTCATATACTTAATAAAGGAAAACATGCGAGGAAACCGTCCCAGAAGTAAAATTTTAATTCATAGGAATATATGAGGTCCCTAGACATCTGTGGTAGACATATTGTGACCACCTATCACGCCGCTGGTCATGGGTTCGATTCCCATCCAGGACAAATATTTGTGTGCATGAACATGTCTGTTTGTCCTGTGTCTGAATGTAATTATCTATTTATGTATGTATTTACAAAAAAAGTAGTTTAGTAGAATATCAGTTATCTAATGTCCATAGTACAAGCTCTGCTTAGTTTGGGATCAGATAACCGTGTGTGAAGAATGTCCCAGGATATTTATATTTATATTATGGAAAAAAAGATATGTGTTTGTTACCCACTAAGCTTCGCAACGGATGAACGGATTTTAATTAAACTTAAAACATATGTAGATAGATCAAAACCCTCGAAATTATTCGTTCTGATACAAAATACTTTTATCTCGGGAAAACAGTGGATCCTTCAAGTAAAACCACGAGGCGGAAACTATAATACCTAGTCCGTAATTAATGAGATAGGTAGCTATTATGGGAGATTGTGTGTATTCCAAGATTATTACTTGGAGACATAATTATTTTACCTATAGGTAATAGTAGGTAAGTAACTATGTATTTTAATAACCCTCAGCCATCGATTTTCCATTCAAAAAGATAAAAATACCTATGTATTCCCAATGTTGGAGGTGGGCAAAATATATTGATAGAGAGGTAATGTTTATTTTTCACTGATTTATAATATATTTATATTTTCATGATAAGGTTCAATGTAAGTAAGTATCTTTAACATCAATTAAAATTTAGATTCGTTATTCAATTTAAAACAAAAAAGGGTCAAAGAACTGACTGGTTGAAAATAAACAAGCATGCAAAGATTCAATTATAACAACGCACAGTGGTTTGAAATTAGAACGCAATCTATTCGAATTCAAAAATAGAAGTTAGGAAGGCGTGTAACCTCGATGTCCGTGGGCCGAAACTCTTGACGCTATTGGTCGCCGCGGCGCCAATCACGGCGGGAGGCTGGCCTAGGCGTGATGCGCTTTTCCGCGCCAAATTGTTACGTGATCTGTGGAAAAACTAATTAATTAACATTCCGTTAATGCTAAGGGTAGTCATTTCCAATAAGATTATACAATCTTATTATACTTGAGTGAACTGGCCAGAAGATTAAATTCAAGCACTAAGTATCTAAGTATAAGATTTTTCCTTCATATCTAATTCTATCCAATTCTTCTATCAATATCTAATAGTAAGTAAGTGTTTTAAGAATTGTTAAATCATTTCATAATGGCTTGATTAAAATTAATAGTCTGCTGGAGATTTTTTTATATTATTGCTAAGCTATTTTTTTTATGCCGCAAGGCAAGCGGTCACCAATAGACGTTAGCATTTTTATAAAAATCATAAAACCTACACTAAACATACAGTCGCAACAATCACAATGCGTGGGCGGGCTCACTTGATTTTAATTTTTTAGTGAAATTTACCCATATCATATCTCCAATACCTACCTACTTTTCAGGCAAAAAACTTATTTTTAAATCTTGTAAAAAATTACGGTCATATTATATCACGGTCAAATCTCGACAAAATTTTACCCCAATTCCGTGCAACACAATGGGGTACAAAAATAAGAAACCCATGCATATTTGAACAACAACAATAGCACACCTGTTACTGCTACATTTTTTGTGTCATACCACACTTTTTTGCATTAAAATAAGATTTGGGATAATATGACGATTCTATTTTTTGCACTATTTTTATGATCTCAATAGACATACCTACCTTGTACGGTTGTAGTACCTAGGTAAGTAACTAAGTACCTAGGCATTTTAGTTGTACAAAACCATTTTTGTGGAAATGCAAAAGCTCTTTACATCTCAACTCTATAACGGCTATGACAAATTTTATAAGTACCTACTTAGTTATGCTATGACCAATTGTGATGAAATTACGTATCCTCTTTTTTATCCCGGTGACGCGGGTGAAATCGCGGAAGGAAACTACTCAGTCATCAAATAAAAATAACTGCACTTGCAAAGGTTCAAAATTTTGCACAAATAAAAAATCCTTAACTCGCTGTCATAAAAGAGGTACGCTATAAAATGAAAAACGAGGTGCGTAGTGTTCGAAAATTGCAAAATTGGAAAGAAAGTGGTTGGTTAAAATGCAAAAAAGTTGAGTTAAAAAAGGTAAAAAACGCGCAAAAGCGGAGTCATACCGTGGGAGAAGTAGGCAGGTGGCACTCACAGGAGGGAAACTGAACGCCACCGCACATGATATGATGGCATTATTTTTTGCACTCCTTGATATTGATTTTTAATTAGCGTACTTTGATGTGTATTACTGAAAGGCGTTCCTTTTTTAAAAATCAAAATATATTGTGATTCTGTGGAAGTAATGTACTTTTTCAACTTATTTTTAGTAGGTATACTTTCTTATTAGGTATATTTATTTAATATGAACAATCTAATATTAAAAATCTACGACACATAAATTAAGAAAACTCATACTTATTTATTTTTTTAGAAACATCCATCACGCTGGTACTGTTCCTGTAATATCCGACTGGCTGTAGTTGAAAATCTCACGCCAAACACCTACCGCTGTGTTCAGTTGAACTTGTGATCTAGTTCTCTTCTAGGCTTTGTGTGCTTACCATACCTATGGTCAAATCACTGACTACGTTAAGATTGTGCTCAAACACTGGCCTTTGAAGAAAAACAATAGGTACTTGCTTCAGATACTTTCAGTTGATTTGTCCGGTAAGGTTGTTGCAGCCATCTGAGGCTACCAACTTAGTCCTTTCAAAAAAAAAAAAAAACTTTCAGTTGCATCGTAGCTGTATGTTATGATGAGTAAACAAACCGATGTAGTTGTTTTCGAATCCACATAAAAGGTTTTAAAAATAAAATAAAATGCGTTACAAAATAGCAGCACACGATTAACACGAAGTATTCTTAGCATACATTTATGGTAAACGTAGACCGGTACATGTAACGGTGGTTACAGTTCCAATTTATATTGTTTTGTTTATTTGCCACTATATTGTATTTTACTATAAACGTACTAACTCGCCAGACTGGTCTCGCGACAAAAACTCTTTTTATTTATTTATCATGCATTGACACTTTAACATTTTTTTTTGCTCTTAGCTGTACGTGAACATTATTTCTTTTGTTGTATTTATCTTAACGGAAATGATATTATACCCATTATTTTTTATTGATAATTATATCCATTTTAAGTTTGACTTCGTAGATAATTTTCGTTTGGCGACTGTTTTTATACGAACTTCAGTCGTAGTAGTTCCTTAATATTTTACTAAATTATTAACCTACATATTTATATTTTACTAGCTGTTCATCGCGGTTTCACTCGCATTCCCGGGATATAAAGTAGCCCATAACATTCGGGGATAATGTAGTTAGTGTTAGTGAAAGAATTTTTCAAATCGGTTCAGTAGATTCGGAGCCTATTCAATCCAAACAAACAATCAAATCTTTCCTCTTTATAATATTAGTATAGATAATAGTAGAAATAATAATTTTGAGTAATTTTAAATGTATTGTTTAGGAGGCTTGGCAACTAAAATACAGGGTAGGTATGTTAAGTACTCGTACTTCTTACATTTTATTTCCCTGATTCGCGGGATGCACGTTAGCCTAAAGCTAATACCCAAGTAGTTTCAAATAAAAACTCCTTCACTTACAACTAATTAATATTCATGAACGTGCCAGCCACGTACCTACTTTAAATAGCGTTAGGGCCGTACCACACCAGATTTGACGCGTGACTCAGCTTGACAGTTCAGATAAGGACGCACATATATTTATATTACTTTGTATTGTGTATAAAAACGAGGATTCTTGCACACCCGACCGTGGCCGAGTTTAGCCGAAGAACACCGAACGCCGTCGTGGGAAAACGCGGCAGGTGTTACCGATCCGAAGCACTTCTTACTGAGTAAACACTCAGCGTATACAAAATTATAACCGCCTCGAAGCGTCTGTGTAAATGGAAAACATATTTTGTGTGCTTAATGATACTGCTTACTTTTTTGGTGCGGCTCAGTTATCAGACGACAACGTTTTTTGCGACGTTTTTGAGCGACTTGAACGTTTGGTGTTTTATTTTAGTTTAATTTATTGAGTCACCCATAATTGGTGCGCTTATAAATGAAGTGTGGTCGTTAAAGCTGATGCGTGACCTTTTCCATTCTGTTTACTTGGTTGTTAAATTGAGTGGTTGCATTATTTTATGAACAGTAATAAATGCATCGTATATTTTGCGACCTATCTCGCGCGTACCCACTTAAATATGTATGAGGTAGGCACATACTGCGCATGAGTGTTTTTTTATGACCTTGATAAATGTCTCGATATCTACTGTAATATTTGTTTGGTGATTTGCACGATGACATGTTGAAAAATTGCGCTTTTTGATACCTACATTAAATTAGGAAGACTCTTGGTCTAGAAGTAGTACAAGAAATCTTTCATTTCTTGATCGCTGTTCCTATTTCTTGGTGTTATTTTAGGGCTATAAAGAAAAATCGCTTCTCATATTGCAAAATCATTTTTTTATTTATTTCCGAAAATAGCAATATACTTTCAAAAATATAAGGTCGCGAGAAAAATACCTAATAAAATTGACATTATTGATATTTACCTTTCTCAAGGAAATTATTGTTTATTTATAATGTATACTTCAGTTCTCACAAAACTAATGATGTTTGTATCTCATTAAATAACAATTACACATTGAATAGAAATAAGAATCTTATTTTAACAAATTATTAGATAACAAATTAATGTACAAAGGTCGTGGTACATATCTACCCTTTCCAGTAAGGATTCTATGTATAAATAGTCACCACTGCTCTTCCGAGTTAGTTCTAAAGTGTATTAGGACTACTTGTAACGCTAGTTTGACATCAGTAAAGTTCAGACATTAAATTTTGTGTCTCAATCAAGTGTCTCCCACAACACCTATCAACAACGCCACCACATTTACATATACATCACTGCAATATCTCAATAGTAACCATTTTCTATAAATTAAAGTAGGTAATTGTAATAAGACCTTTATTTAAATTCACTTCCGCAAAACCCCTTCTTGACTACCGCACATTACACCGTAGGTGCTTCTGAGAACCATTTTTCACTTGATTAATGAGTTTTGTATTACCTATGTATATGTAATTGTTCAAAATGTATATATATGTTGTTACAGAAATCATTCAACATCATTGACACTGAAGGAAACGCCTACAAACAAATATAACTTTCCATTGGATAAGGACAAGAACACTAGATATGAAATAATCGACGGTTTTTTTTTTTTGAGTTACCACCAAAAAAATAAAAGAAAGACCGTCAATAGAACCTGTGACAGGACTTGCTCATGATGGCATTTATGAAGCTTTTAATGATTTGGATTGGAATCTTTGGAGACGTTGCACATGAAGTGTGTATTCTAAATATAAAATTCTGCGTCATACTCCAGACTCCTTACACAATCTTAGTAACATGATGCACATTTTATTGATCATGCATTGAAATTTGCTGAACGTGTTATATAATGGACCCCATATCTAAGTATGTAAGTGATAGAATTCGTTAACAGTAGGTAAGTAGTAGGTATTCGCCTGTTCTGGCTCGCGACTTTTTGGTCCTTTTGGCCCTCATCGGCGGGCGGGCGGGCGACGCTGGCTAAAAAAAGTTTGGTGTCATTTCCTGGGTTTTCGGCGTCGCCCGATCGATCTGTTACGGTTGCTGACATAGCTTACTTGCTTTCAGTACCTCTAGTATCACCTAATTAAGGTAATGCTAATTGCTAATGATATATCAATCGATTATTAGATTCTATACTCGATCTCAGCTATTACCTCATTACTAATCACCTCTCCCCCGACACTAATTACTTCCCTATTTGTTTACCTACTCGGGTACTATATATCTATTTTATTTCGTCTTGTATTTCGGATGAAAGATTAAATTAAACTTCCATATATTTTAAGAAAAATATATACGATACATATTATCCACCAAAATATCATTGTGTAACGAATACATTAAACAGTACTCGCCACAAACAGAAGTAAAATCGTTTTGAATCCTACGTGTGTTCCAATCCCATCGCATTGAGTTTCTCCTTAAAAATACAGAATGATGTCCTGCCGGTGATCGTCCGTATGAATCGAAATATTGACCAACACCGTTCGCATCAATATGAATGCGATCCAGTGCGATCCTGGTTATTTCGATAGTGTCAAATTCTCTTCGCATTACAGGTAAGTAGTGAGGTGGTGTAAAAACATTCATTTTATTAGCACCATATATGTATTTTGTAATCAATATGCTATTTTCAAAATGTATCTCATGTGTGTACCTATAAGTCTTGAGAGTTAAAAAATGTCTATGTCTTGTTAAAGAAATCATTAAACATCATTGACAGCCAGGAAAACACCTACAAACAATATTATTTTCCACTGGATGAGGACAACAGTAGAGATTTAATTATTAAATCCAATTATGATTCACGAAAGAAAAAATCATCGGCAAGCAATAACGATGACTTTTTTGAGATACCACCAAAGTGTAAAAGGAAGAAAACGGTTTCGACAACAGTGGCGAGAGCCGATCGAGGTGGTGCTGGAGTTGCATACATATCCACTAATAACGATGATGCGGACCAATCGACGCACCTCATCAAAACAGAAATCTACGATATGAAAAAACTCGCAAAGATCCCCGCTTCGGAACATTGGAAGCACGCAAACACAAGGACGAAATACTACGCCAAAAATTTGGATTATAACATATTGGATGATACGAACAATCTTGTTTTTAACATAACAAAACAGATAGCAGAAAGTGACCGCGCGAAAAAAAATTGTTTTTGTAATGTTAATGATAGATAACTTTACTTTGTATCCTACAAATATCATTTTTCTACACACACAAGTTATTCAAACACACAGATGTAAATACAAAATAGGTAGGTAGATCCTAAAATAAATTATATAGGTATGTACAAGAACTTTTTACACATAGTTTCTCAATTTTACTTTTTAAATCTATACATAATAATATGAAATCATAACTACTATAGTCTACAGTTATATTTCTGTTTTTATCTATTTCAATGACATTATCAAACTCTGCATAAACAATACAGTTAATGGTTTCTATATATCTACAAGAAGATATTTCACCAATCATTTAAAAAGCAATATTCATAAAAATAATGTACATAATTATTTAACAAATGTTGCAGTTATTGAAAGTGCTTTTGGTTTAAGAATTGTTACGTATAAAATTAAAAGTAAAATAGATAAATCGTCGAACTTAATTTTAGAGACACCGGAATCATTCTTAAATTCAATAAAAAGCGATATTTTATTCATGATACAAGAGTGTATAAAACAACATAAAAGTATGTATTAAAGTAAATTTTATTTTACATGCTGATTTTATACAGCAATCAAAAAATGTTAGGAACACTTTTGATTTTCAAACAACAAATTTTATAATTTGTCAAGTAAATATTATCTTTTCATCTTTAATTGAAACTATAAGTAATAAAATTTGTACATTTGGAAAAAAGATAGTGGATGGAGTCTTAAAGAAATAAATTGTATAGATATGTGTAATAATAAATATAGGCCCTTACGCGGTAGTTCATATATCGATCTTCCTAGCGACATAAAAACAAAAAAGCTGTTATTAACGTTAAAAATTCCGATAACTTATGTTTTAAATGGGCATTACTTTCAGGTTTATATCCTGTAAATAAAAATGCCGATCGCGTAACCTCTTATACCATGCACGCTAACGTCCTTAAATTTAATAATATTTCTTTTCCAATTAAAATTAACGACATATCAAAAATAGAAAATTTGAATGATATTAGTATAAATGTTTTTGGATTAGAAGAAAAAAAAATACATTCTATTGTAGGGCCATTATTTTAACGAAACGTTGTAGGGATAAACATATTAATTTACTATATTTGTCAAATGGGCAGAATACTCACTACTGTTACATTAAAAATTTATCACGATTAGTCAGCAAACAAATTTCAAATCACGGTCATACAATTCATATATGTAAATCTTGTTTACTTAATTTTCCAACCCAGGAAAGACTTAATAATCATCGGCAGCATGATTGTGCTCACATTTGTACTGAATTACCAAACAATGAAAAATCTAAAAAATATTAGTTCGGACAACCAGTTTCAAATGATCATTTAAAGTTTAACAGCTACCAGAAAAAAATTAAAATGCCTTTTGTAGTATATGCCGATTTCGAAGCATTTTTAAATCTGATAGATTCATGTAGTAACGATCCATCCAAACCTTACACAAATAACATTCAAAAACATGAGGTCTACAGTTTTGGATATTATATCAAATGTTCATATGATGACAGTTTGTCAAAATATGAGACGTATAGTGGTCCAGACTGTACGCAAGTGTTTATGGAACGTTTGCATAAGGATCTTAAAATAATATGTCAAAAAATAGATTTCAAAAAAGACCCATTTCAATTACAAGTGAAGATACACTAATAAATTCAAAAATCTGTTATATTTGTGAAACCGAATTGAAAGGAGAAGCTTTTAATGATTTTGATTGGAACACAGGTATTATGTAGCGTTGCATATGAAATATGTAGTTCTAAGAACAGAACTCATCGTCATATTCCAGTGTTTTTATACAGGGTGGGCCAATAATTTTTGCAAATAGCAACACTAAATTTCTCGAATACCGTTGGAAGGAGGGGTGCGCGGGTGGCGGGAAACTATGCGTCGCTACATGCAATTTTAGTTTATGCATTCAACGTAAGTTATTGGCTGACACAATGCTGGAGCAATTCTCTAGCCTGGAGAATGTATTCTTTACGGACGAGGCCCACTTTCACATCAACGGGCACGTGAATAAGCACAATTGTCGATATTGGAGCAGGGAAAACCCTCGCCTTAAACACCAAAAGCCACTTCATTCACCTAAAACGACAGTATGGGCTGCCATATCAGCAAAGGGCATAATTGGTCCGTATTTCTTTGAAAATAATCAAGGAGATAATGTAACTGTGAATTCAGCGGAATATGTCAAGATGTTGCGAGAGTTTTTGACGCCGCAGTTGCATGAATTTCAAGGATACAACAGCAGGACCTGGATGCAACAAGATGGAGCAACATGCCACACGTCAAATGTGACTTTACCGGTAGTCAAAGAAATGTTTCCGAATAAATTGATTTCTCGCAGAGGTGATATTCCATGGCCTCCGAGAAGCCCGGATCTTACACCATGCGATTTTTTCTTATGGGGATACCTGAAAAGTCGAGTCTACCTTAATAAACCGACGAATATATCCCAATTAAAACAAAACATCCACGACGAGATAGCCGCGATCCCCCGCAGCATGTGTCAGCGAGTTTTCCAAAGTTTGCGTAGTCGATTGCTAGAGTGCCAACGACGAGACGGTGCACATCTCGACGATGTCATTTTTAAAAAATAAATTTCATTAAATTTTCAAAACGTTAAATATATAATCAACAAAATAACAGTTGTAGTTTTATTTCTATTCATGTTTTAAAAGTGCAAAAATTATTGGCCCACCCTGTATAACCTGAGTAACTATGATGCGCAATAAAATATTGTTCATGCTTAAACTTTGATGATGGTGACATTGAAGTCATTCCTCAGAATAAAGAAAGAGATATATCCTTCTCCAAAAAATTAAACATAAATAATCAACAAATTAGCTTATATTTATTGACTCTTTTAAATTTTTATCATGTAGTTTAGATAAATTTGCCAAAAATCTCAATGATGAAGAATTCATAGAGTTAAAAAGAAACTTTACGAATAACGATGATTTCATAGGCGTCTATCCCTATGAATTTATGACTAGCTTTGAATGCCGAAAACTCACATCTCTACCTACCCAAAACCAATTGTATAGTTCTTTAACAGATTCCAATGTTTCGAACGACGATTACAATCATGCAAAAGACGTTTGGCATCATTTTCATTGCTGTACTATGTCAGACTACTCAGACTTATATTTAAAAACTGACGTATTGCTTTTGACTGACATATTTGAAAACTTTAGAAAACTTTGTCTTGCTACATATGACTTGGACCCCGCTCATTACTATACAGCACCAGGGTTAAGTTGGGATGCAATGTTAAAATATACGCAAATACTTCTGATATTGGTTTCATATTAAAAGTTGATTTAGAGTATCCTAACCTTCATGATTTGCATTCAGACTTTCCATTGTGTCCGGAAAATATATGTGTACCTACACAAATATATACCAATAAACCAATACCAATGAAATTAAATTAGTCCCTAATTTAAATAATAAATCAAAATATATAATTCATTATAGAAATTTAAAACAGTGTATTCAAATGGGGTTGAAATTAATAAGAGTACATAGAATATTTAAAAAAATCCCAGAGTCCTTGGTTACAAAGGTATATAGATTTAAATACAAATTTTAGAACTTTAGCTGAATCAGATTTTGAAAAAGACTTTTATAAATTAATGAAATTCTGTATTTGGTAAAACAATGGAGAATATTGAAAAAAGAGTAAATGTAAAATTGGTAAGTAACTGATGCGAACGGTGTTGGTCAATATTTCGATTCATACGGACATCATACGGAACATCATTCTGTATTTTTAAGGAGAAATTCAAAGCGATGGGATTGGAACACACGTAGGATTCAAAACGATTTTACTTCTGTTTGTGGCGTAGTACTGTTTAATGTATTTGTTACATAAATTTGATGAGTGTAAGTGAAACTGCTTCTTTGTTGCGATTTCGGAAGAACAGGAAATAAAATCCAGACAGGAAATGAGTAATCAACCAAATTTTATGGGAGTAAAAAGATGTTCACATTGTAACAAATTAGGTCATCTCGCTTTTCAATGTCGTTATCAACCTGCCATTAGAACACTACAAAAAGAAAGTAACATACCAAAATGTTTTAATTGTCAAAAGAAATGTCATCTTACAAGAGATTGTTGGAACAAAAGGGATAATAATTGGAATAAACCATCAACTAGTTATAAATGGAAATATTGAATGAAACAGTGTTTTCACCAGGAACATTTATTGCATAGATTAAACACTATGCTTTTATACAATGCCAGTATCGCATATGGCCTCCAACAGTTATAGCAATATTATTATTTGGGAACCTAATAACAGATTAGACTAGTAGGTTCCCAAATAACAGATTTTCAGACAATAATAATAGATTCTTAAATAATAATATATTCACACAAAATGATCGTTCAGGAAATAATAATAGATTTAATAAGAATAACAATTATAGATTCTCCAATAACAGTAATGAAAATCGTAACAGCGATAATTTAAACTCAAAGGGTCCAAGGACTTAGACCGATCCAATGGAAACCCAAATAACTCAGGTCGATTAATGATAGTGGATACGGGTGTTTCATCATACATAGAATTAAATGCAAATGAATTTTGTAAAAATAAAAATAGATTCCTAATAGATACAGGAGCAGAAGTTACTCTGATCAAATTACAATCTTTAAAGAAATTGAAATTAAGAGGGATAGATAGGAATGCTCAACCAATAATTGGTTATATTTACGTAACATTTAATATAGGAACAGATTATAGGATAGGTCAACCAATTTTACACCTTTTGAATCTATATTTGGGTTCAAATATTATTATGATACCTATGTTGATGAATTAGTATTCAAACTTAGGAAATCTCGAGAAATAGCTAGGAGAAATTTAATTAAATCCAAAGAAATTAATAAGGAGATTTACGACAAGAAATGTAGAATTTAAAGTAGGAGATAAAGTATATTTAAGTAATAAACAAACAAAGATTGGTAAATCCAAAAAGTTATCGCCAAATTGGTTAGGTCCTTACGCCGTTGTTGAAGTTTCTCCGGTAAATGTTACGATTCAAAAGGCAAAAAATAAAAGAAAGGTTCATACAAATCGATTGAAAAAATCGTTTGTTTCAGGATGATCTTCTGGTTCACATGTTATTACGGCAGTCGTGGAATTAACTACGGCAAGTCAATATAATATAAGTAGAATAGAAAAATCTGGTATTTTTTATGAATATTTAGGTAAAGTAAATCACTTCGATAGTGAGTGGAAAAAATTTGCAATTATTGCAAGAAAAAGGGTCATACTAAAGATAAATGTAAAGAATAAAAATTTACCCAATAAAACTGATTCTAAACCTAGTAATAATCGTTATTCAAATAAAAGCTCTATGTCTATTAAAAAAAAACGAATAATTCCCGATAGCACGAGCCAACCAATAGGTAACAGTTTAATAGAATGGCACATAACCGCGATAAATAATAATTGTTATTTTGCTTCATTAAAATTAAAAGATGAAAAGAGTACCTACTCGATGGACTTGGTTCCGTTCTTAAATGGCTAATTGGCACCCCTGACGCAAAGGATGACAAACATTACAATGAGTGCAGAGAATTATTAGAAAAACAACAACTTTAGTAGAATAAATATCATCTATATTCACAAATCTTAGAAACTGTCATGTCACTAGAAAAAGAAATAGATGACATAGTTACAAGCATATTGTTTATAAAATTGGGTGCCATATTTCCTTCAATCATATCCACTATGCGCCTTTATACGGAGTTACTATCTTCTAATTCTTCTAGGTTTGGGAAACATTTAGTTGCTCCTATTACAATGTCTAATATACATCAAATAAACATTCGCACCCAACACCAGAGTCTGCAAGGTTCTACCAGTCTTCAATATTTACACAAGACCGACATGTGAAATGGAAATTCTAACATCTACAAGCAAAGAAATACCCAAGCTTTGCGAAGTGTCTATGTATGTCTAGTGTCGTTTGCTGCCAACATCAACACGTTCCAGCCTCTGAAACATAATAGATGTATATTCGTTTTACGCCACTGAACTTCGTACGCTAGAATGTAAAGAAAAGGTATCCCATGATGATAATTGTATCGGGATCTGGTATCATATACAGAAAACCAAGTTGTAGATTCTATACATAATTTATTACGCTTACAGCTGAAGAAGAGAAAACCTTAAATATTCACAGTCAACATCGAATATAATTGCATTCCTGACACGATGGAACTAGAACCACCAGAATTACTACAACTTAAACTGAATAATATCCCGCTGGATTCATTAAATACCATTAAAGAAGAAATCAAGACACATTCAAAGCTTTTACAAAAGAACTCGACCTTCTTTGAAAACTATCACAGAAATTTTCATTTCTAAGCATAGCAACAGGAACAATGTTTCTTACATACTTCCAACGACGACGCCTGCATACAAACAATCATAGAAGTGGTTGTTTTTTAATAATTGCTTTAACGAACACGAAGTCAACATCGGAGTGCCAATGACTTCTTTCCAGACATCTCCAAATTCTACAATTACATTTAATATATCTGAAGATGAAGACGAAAATGGTGAATGTTCTCAAAAATTGGACAAAGCCGCCCAATCTTTGTTTCAAGGTGTGAAGAGTTATGTAATGGACCCCACATCATTTAAGTGATAAGTGCTCTGTAAACCTTATTTTAAGTCTTACATTATTCCAACAACTGTCTCAATCATAACTAGTGTATTGTATTATCAAAATCAAATCAAAATCAAATCAAAATCAAAATCTCATTTATTCAATAAGGCCCTAATAAGGCACTTATGAACGTCAACAGTTACAGTTTTACAATAGACTCTAGTATCGTGTCTTATAATTAAAATAAATTGTTTTTTTAAAAGAAAGTTTCGTTTCGCCACATAACACTTCACCTCAAATTGTATTTTTATCAAAAAAATCTGTAGTTTTATCAAAAATTGATGGAAATGTGAGGTCTACTTTATTAAATAGAAATTTTGGTTCATGGGAGGAATTAAAATTGATGAATAATTCTGTGTTTGGTAAGACAATGGAAAACATTTAAAAATGGGAATATCAGGGTAAAGTACTCGGTCCTCGAGATTTAATAGCAAGACCTGAATTTCATAGCTTAGTTATATTTTCAAACACAAATGGTAGCAGTGCAAATAAGAAAAACAAAACAATCAACCAAATTATTTAGGATTTAGTGTTTTAGGTATTTCCAAAACCCGTATGTTTATGATTTTCTTACAACTACATGATTAAACTGATACCGACAGTTTAATATATCAAGTTTAATATTTCTAATAATTCCAATGACAATATAAAACCTGACCTCTTAGATTATTTTAATACATCGGATTATGCGACAGACAATATTTTCGGATACCCAAAAGGAAACAATAAGAAAATAGGTATTTTCAAAGATGAGAATAATGGTAAAATACTTGAAAATTATTAGGGCTACGCTAAAAAAGACGCTTTTCAGGTTGAAGATAAATTTATAGCAAAAGCAAAAGGCGTTAATAAAAGTGTAGCAAAAAAAAATTAAAATTATAAGCCATGTCTATGCAATCAAAATATTCAATATTGCAGCATGTTTAGATTTAAGTCTCTAAAACATACAATTTATACCCAAAAAAACAATAAAACATGTATGTCGTTGATACACGAAACGAAGTAGGTATAACATCAAATACCTAACATTGCCAAATTAGCCAGGGGTCAATAAAAATTAAGATATGGAGACCAAATTTGTATAATGGAATTGAAGAAATAAATAGAAAATCACAGTAAAATTAGCATTAAATAGAATTAATGATATGTAACGATAAAGAACCAAGTAAGTGTGATACCAGAATAAGTTCAATTACACACGATATATGGTGTCATAAAAACCAATGGTTATTTGTCGCACCAAAAAAGGTATTAGCCACACTGAATTGTAAAAACGCAAAACCAAAGGACATCAAATTATGTAAAACAGGTATTTTACATCCAGTGCATCAGATGGAAGTTTAAGACAGCCCTGATAGCGAACGAGCTCGTAGAGAAACGCTTGCGGTAGTACAGACATGTTCAAAGACGCTCGAGAAAAGCACATGTTTAAAGTAGCTTTAGAATTCTCGACGACGACGCGAGGACGCGGGAAACCCCCTACCACCTGGCTGACAACGGTACAAAGAGACCTGAAACCGTGCTGAATGGGAAAAAAGGACAGGGAAGGCCGACCCCAAATAATAAAGGGAATAAGGTCTGGAAAGAAGTAGAAGGTATTTACATCTACCTAAACATTGAATATTGTATATATACTGCAAACATTATAATTAAATCATACAGTAAATATGTAACTTCAAATCATTTATCAGTTTTACCAATTTTAGACATATTAAAAGATGACTAGTGTTGATTACTAGAATCAGTCATTACGTGTTGTAATAGACTTTCATACATCATTGATAGTGAAGAAAACACATACAAACAAAATTATCTTTCCATTGGGTAAGGACAATACTATATATCTATCTTAGGTGAACAACAACTAAACTGCGATTGTAATTACTTCTCATAATAATTAATCATTTGAAATTAGTCATCGGAATCAAAAAAGATAGACAATACCAACATTTTAAGATAATTAAGAGGGACCTCGTAATCGGAATCGGAGATAGACAATCGCCGTGCAGGTTTAAGTTGGAATACAATGCTAAAATCTACGCAAATAGAATTGGAATTATTAATAGCCTATGATGAATTTGCGCCTGGTGATAGAACTAGACGTGGCTTATCTCAGTGCAGTATTCAGTATATCAAGGCTAATAATAAATTCATGAGAGATTATGATGCAAATAAACCAAATTAATACATTACATATATTGATGCCAACAACCTTTATGGTTGGGCGATACGTATTTTTTTGGAATAATAAATTTGAAAAAGATTTCATTAAATTGATGAACAATTCTGTGTTTGGTAAGACAATGGAAAACATTTAAAAATCAGGGTAATGTACTCGGTCCTCGAGATTTAATAGCAAAACCGGAATTTCATAGCTTAGTTATGTTTAAAAAATAAAACTTTCCTTCGGGTAAGGACAACACTGGAGATTTGACTATCAGTGACGAGTCATGACAATCATCGGTGGAATCATCAATTTTTTTTTGAGTTACCACCCAAAGGATAAAAGAATAATCGTCAATAGAAACTGAGAATTGACAAGAGCCACTCATGATGGCATTTATGAAACTTTTATTATCGATTTGGAAATTTAGAGACGTTGTAGTTCTAAATTTAGAAATTCCATTTTAGTAGCTATGTTGAATTGACATTGATACTTTTCCTGAGAATAAAGAATACATCAATAATCTACCAATCAAGAAGGTTTAAAATTTGTCATTGTTTTTTTGGGTAGTTTAGATCAATTAGCTAAATATTTAAATGACCAACAATCCGTAGAATTGAAAAAATACTTTTCTTATAATGAAGATTTCAATCAGAGCTACGAAATTATGAAATTCTAACTAGTTTTCAAAGCTTACTACCTAACACTATCTTATGTTTGAAACGATTATTAGATTAGGTAAATATTTAAATGTAAAAATATACCACTTCGGAACATTAGAAACATGTAAACATAAGGACAAAATACTAAGTCAAAAAGCATTTGACAAGGTATATTGGACAATGAGAACCAACTTCTTTTCAACATCAATGTACTGAGTTAATAGTATATCCCTTGTCTATAAATACGAGGTCAACAAGGTGAATGACAAAATATGAGACAATGCTAACCAACTTATTTTTACATAACAAAACACATTTCAGAAAGGACTAAGAAGTAACAGATAAGGTTTCGTTAATGTACTGAGTTAATAGATAACCCTTGCCTATAAATACGAGGTCAACAAGGTGAACAGAATGACCAAATATGAGACAATGCTAACAAACTTATTTTTAACATAACAAAACACATTTCAGAAAGTACTAAGAAGTAACAGATAGGGTTTCGTTAATGAACTGAGTTAGTATATCCCACAGATATATATATTACTTATATTTCTGTGGTATATCCCTTGTTTATAAATATAAGGTCAACAAGGTGAATGATAAAATATGAGACAATGCGAACCAACTTATTTTTAACATAACAAAACACATTTCAAAAAGTGACAGCGTACTTTATTTTTTTAATAATTAATACTTTAAAATTTTTAAGATGTAGGTAGTTTAGATTAATTTATCTAAAAAAAATATTGAAATAATAATGAAAATTTCATTCGGTTAAGGAAGAAAGGCATCTATGCCATTAAATTGTCTCCCGGATTCCTTTTTGAAACGATAAATCATAATCATGCGAAATATGTTTGACAACAGACTAATTATTATAATATCATTACATTATGTAATTTTAATGTTGTAACTATCGCCCCAAATTTTATACTGATACCTACATATTATCAAACACTCATTCGACAGATTCGACTTGAATTCAAAATTCAGGCAACGTATGTATATTATTCGGTTTTTATAAACCTTTTTATTCCAACTCAAAGTTCCAATTCGATATGTTTATACTACACTTCAAAAATCATCAGTTTATGACGAAGCAAAAAGCAATTTCAGAGTAATTTACAAAAATGCCCGCTAAAATGGTTTTAAAAATACATACATCAATATAAAATTATAAATGAAAAACTGTTTTAAATTCACTATAATTTTGAATGATAATTTTCTTTAAAAAACCATTTAGTGCGCAAGATTACCGACCTAATAAGTACATATTATACATTATAGCGGTCGTCAATGTCACCAATTAAAGTTTTTCAAGGAACATGAAGATGGCCAAACATGTTAAGGCAAAGAACGGAAGAATAAAAATTAAATTTAGTACGGACGACGACAATTCAAGGTAAACACTGCGGCATCTTATGCGATTGTAATAGAAGCTATTTTGCAAAAAAAAGGTACCTACAGACTGATGTGTTTGCGACTGTACCTATAATTGACATAGATAGTCAAGGAATTTTATTCATGTGAGGAGAAAAAAAATACACCATATAAGAATTGAAATAGCTTATAGAAAACTATGTCAGAAATATTCTGTCATATTTTTTTCAAATTTATTTATTTCGGATAAGACCACAGACCAACCAACTCCTAATTCAGTTTTAATTTACAGGTATCATATTTTTAACTCTTCATAATATTGTAAGGTATTTTTACATTTTTAAATCATGAACAGTTAAAAATATCCATATTTAAAATGAAACTGTTTTAGGAGTTTGATGAAATATGAGTTTTTTTTTAAATCAAAGGAGCACGATTGCCAACTGACCTTATATAGGAAATGGTCCAAGACAAAGTAAGTCAAATATAGACGAAAACTAAAATATATGAACGTATTGCCAAAGATAGCACAATAAATCGACGTGTATTTCATACTGCACAGAAATAGCTAATATGCAGTGAAATACGTTTAAATACTTTACACCTTGTAATAAGCTAAGAAAATCGAAGTAACAAACAACAAATCCTTACAACAAAGACCACACCGTAAAAAAACACTGTAACACATATTTTACTTCTTGTCAGAAACAATTATATAAACAGCACTACCGAAATGTAACGTTCAACTGATTCCAATTCCAAAATACATAGCTTTTATACTTGCTCAGTATTTAATCACCATTAAGTTGGCCGTTAATGAGTTATCTACTTTCTAGAATTATTGACATAGATCATTAGTTAATTGTTATCATTAAGTAAATAACTATAATTTGCCTGTTTTCGTGTAAGTACAGATTTTTATTTAGAATGATTAAATTAACGTTGATATTACATTGATTATGGAATGAAGATTCACTCACACTGCCGGTTATACTGATTGGATACAATTCTTTAACTATACCTATATTTAAATTTACCCTCATAAATTTAATGTCAACACATCTACATAAAAATGACACAATTTTATGGTTCCGTAATTTATGTTTTTTCTTTTCTTCATTCTAATTATTTTTATCGTAAAATAATTCATTCATTTTGGTAGGATGCCAGGAAATTATATAAAAACAGTTTTTATATGGCAACAAAGTTTGTCTTTGTTAGTGCGCAATAAATATTTTACTAATTATCGTACTAATATTATAAATGCGAAAGTTTATGTGTTCATATTTGTTACCACACAGATCCGGGAATCCAGATTGGCTAACGAGAATTTCATTAAATTTGATAGATAGAGAGATATTGCACACTGCGGCACCTTATGAGGTTGTAATAGGCGCTATTTTGCAACAAAAATGTGTAGCTTGATCTGTGGCCGTGTGTACATTTAAAAATATACACATTATTTAAAAAAAATGCTTAAATAACATACTAATATTTAGTCATACAATGTAACTTATATTTGCTGTCATTAAATGTACCTAACCGCCAGTTATGATGCTAGTCCTGACTCCTGAGTACTTCTGAGAAATATAAGATTTAAAAAATACTATATAATAACACTATTTATGTGCCTTCATTACTGACTAAGGTAAATGGCCCATTACTCGTCAGTTTTAGAACTTTGCTGTGTTTACAGCTCTGCTACGTCATAGTTAGTTAATTTAGAAAAATATTTTTTTTATTGATGAGTAGATTATTTATTCCTCCTTATAATAGATATAATATTATAATGATAAAATAAAAATAAGGTAATGAAATATTTGTTTTAAAAAAAAGAAGCCATTTGTACCAGTATCCGACAGGTTTGTTGTAGTTATCGTCAAAACGTCCTAGAACTCGTCAATTTTTAACACTAATTTGAACTCTATTTGCTTTACACTTAAGTTCATATTATATTTCATAATATTTGAAATTTATTTATTATTTACTAATTTAAGTATGGTATTTGTTTCTCTTTTTTTTAAACGACTTCAAAAAGGAGGAGGTTCTCAATTCGTGTGCCCCGATTACTCGAATATGCCTGGACCGATTTGGAAAAATCTTTTTTTGTTTGAAAGGGTATACTTTACAGGTGAGGTGAAGGTGGAATCCTGGAGATATCGAGGAAACTTCAAATTATAGGCACTTACAATGTTTCTCATATACTTTTTAAAGCTATTCAGATATTTGCGTCTGGTAGTCATCATTTACGTTGCGGAGCTGATGATGGAAGGTACAACTCCTTAACGGTTAGGAGTTAGGGGATAAGTCTTAAATATTAGAGGACTTTTTAGACCGTTAGTTATATCATTTGATGTAATGATGGAAGTTACAACGATAGCTTATACTAGGTCAGTGACAAAATATAAGAAACTAAAAATTTTTAAATAAAAAACTTTTAACAAAAAATAGAACCGACTTCAAAACACTAAAAAGTGTAGTTCATGTTCCATGGAAAATATCATGGTACCGCAGACTTCAAAACAGTGTCAGGTTGATTAGAGTTCCTACATGGTTATTTTATGCATTTTAGTGATTTGAAGTCGGTTCTATTTTTTGTTTAAAGTTTTTTATTTGTAAATTTGTCAGTTTAATAGGTTAGTTAGATAGTTTTAATTTATTATAAGAACCTGTATATTGCTGTGTGGTGACGGCGACGAATATCACTACCCCATCTGATCCCTTAGGGGGCGTACAAGTCGTCCGAGGGAAGGTATACCAGAGTACGGGCAGCAGCGTATCTCTAAGAACTATAACACCATACTGCGATCGCCAACCGAGCAGGTTACACTGGGATATCATAGAATCGAAATCTGAAGTTTGAAGAGAGACGGACACGATAATCCTGAAATCAGGAAACCTGCTCTAATTCGGTCAAAACCAGGAGCGATCACAGACTGATTAGAGGCTCATTGAACCTCAATGTCAAACACCAGAGATCCCGACTGATGAAGTCCCGATCCTTTTCGAGGAAGTGGACTCATATAACGAGACAAGGTGGAAGCCATACGGCTGGGACTGAGTTCTTTAAGGCCTGCCATACAAAGTGAACCAAAAAGAGGATGAGGATGACGATGTCGTCACGTCAAAATCTGAGCTGCTGGGAGAGATGCAAAAGTTCGACAACGCAATCAATAGTCAGTCGATAGCCATGCTTTAAATCTCAGAGCAAAGCTAACCTGACACTACACTAAAGATATCCCGGATGTTAGCCTGTACGAGATTAGAATGGCTCTCAAATAGTTCAAGAACAACAAGGCGCCTGGTGATGTTTCAGTTACAGCTGAGTTTATGAAGGCGGTGGTACGCCGGTACTCAGAAGTTATCCATCATACTGTAAGGCCAGACGCCGCAGGCATGGCACAAAGGTGTGGTGGTGCTCTTTTTCAAAAATGGAGATAAAACCCTATTGATTACATAATAATAATAAATGGTGAATACTTGCACAGGTATAGCCAAGTGGCCAGGATAATCCACCAGCAACTTGCCCTGAGATACCACCTTGTGACGTCTGAGGTGCCGTACTACAGGTATGTACCAGAATCGGTTCTCGAAGATAGCCATATCAAACTATACTGGGATTGATCTATCATCACTGACAAGATTATTTGTCGCCAACAAGGCTGACATTGTGTTGATAGATCACCATGAGCGCCGTGCAATGATTGTCGATGTTGCTGTTCCCCATGACGAGAACCTTGTGAAGGTAGAGAAAGATAAAGAAAATAAATATCTTGATCTGGTACACGAGGCTGTCGACATGTGGAACATTGACATCATTGTACCGATAGTCGTTTCCGCCCATGGCCTAATGGCCAAGAACCTCGATAAACATCTTAAGAGGCTCGCGTTAGGCAGTTGAGTCAAGGGCCAGATCCAGAAGGCAGTGCTCCTGTAAACGACACGTATTGTGAGGAGGTTTCTCTCTATGGAGCCTTGACCATCGGCAGCTTGGACCCTGTTCCCGATGCCGGTGCGGTACTGTTTTTTATATTTTTAAATGTATTCTTTTAATAATTATACTTAAAAATGTAAATATTAAGGTATACAATGAATAAATGAAATAATAATAATATCCTGGGACATTGTTCATACCCATCACACTGCTGAACTATGTTTAGTTGTTATCGAGAGTCATCACAAACCGTCTCACTGCAAGTTTGATGACTTCCAAACTCCCGAACAAGTCGGTTTCTGAAAAGGCTTTAGCACAATATACCACATACACACGCTGCGGCAAGTTATACAGAACACAGCGAACTGAGGAGTATAACCAGCCATTATGCTTAGTATTTGTGGACTATGAGAAAGCTTTTGATTCGATAGAAACCTGGGCGTTGCTGAGGTCTTTTCAAAGGTGCCAAATCGTACTAAAGTGCTTGTATGACAATGCCACCATGTTGGTCCGACTCCAGAACCAGAACTCGAAACTTATTTAAATGCAGCGAGGCGTGAGACAGGGAGACCTGATATCTCCGAAACTGTTCACCGTTGCATTGGAAGATGTCTTCAAGCTTCTGGACTGGAACGGATTTGGCATCAATGGCGATTCGATTTGCCGATGATATAGTAGTCTGGCTGATACCTTGGAAGACCTCGGTACAATGTTTGATGACCTCAGCAGAGTATCTCAACAAGTAGGTCTAAAAATGAATATGGATAAGACGAAAATGATGTCGAACGTCCACGTGATCATGTTGCACCCACTCAAGTAAACGTTGGAGACTCTGCACTCGAAGTTGTAGACGACTATATTTACCTAGGACAGATCATCCAACTAGGTAGGTCAAATTCGAGAACGAGGTCAGTCATCGAATTCATCTCGGCTGGGCATCGTTCGAGAAGCTCCGTAATATCTTCTCGTCCCAAATACCGACTTCGGCCAGTGAGTGTTGCCAGTGATGATTTACGGAGCTGAGACGTGGTCGGTTACCATGGCCCTCATAAAAAAGCTCAAGGTCACCCAAAAAGCAATGGAGAGGGCTATGCTCAGAGATTCCCTACGAGATTGATTCAGAAATTATGAGATCCGAACCAAAGTAACCGACATACCCGAAGAATTGCCAAACTGAAGTGGTAGTGCGGGGCATATTGCTCGTAGAACAGACGCCAGCCGCTGGAGCAGAAAGGTTATCGAGTGGCGACCACGAACTGGAATACGCAGCTTGGGCAGCTCCCCACCGCTGGATGCGGGCAGCACAATACCGGCCATCGTGGAGATCCTTGGAGGAGGCCTTTGTGCAGCAGTGGACGTCATTCAGCTGATATGATGATTACCTTAGTTATAACTTGTGTAATTTTGGTTTCTTTTAATTCGAAAAGTTCTTGACGAATTTAAGGTCGTTCTTTAGTACGTAGAATACACTCAAGATACTAGAACTCGACAATTTTGTAAGTGACACGTTGTTAACGTTGAAGTTCTTAACAAAAAATAATTATTTTTTATTTTTATTTTTAAAGTTATATATAGGGATATTTGTAGATAGAAATTAAATTAAAATTCCGTTTGGTTTTTATAGTAATACACAATGTCGACATTAAGTGAATGTTTTCAACTGTGTCCCAGTTTTCGTCAAAATAGTATTAATTTTGACGAGTTCTAGGACCAACAGGGATTACCAGGTACCAGTAAATGTCATCAGCGATTAAAACAACGTAATAATAAAAATAACACAATATTATATGTTAAATGGTTACATAATATACTTGACTATTTCACAAAATAACAACACTTATCAATAGTCTGACCAATCCAGCAAGACATGAGATTTCATGTGGCATGCCGGAGTTCACATTCAGTAGCTGAACTCACAAAAAAATACAAAATTTCGAAGTGCTTACCTTTGATAGCTCCGTGTTCCGATACCATTACAGTTTTGAGTAAATTTTGCCATTCTAATTATGGAATATATTACGTAAAATATATTGCCATTAAATACTTTTAGGAAGATATTGGGAGAATTAAATAGTTGGCCTTTTTTTACAACCTGACGAGTATTGGGACACTGTCGACATTACCAGCGTTTACCTTACCCTCGTATAATAAAAGGGACAAGTGTTCCAAATAACACTCCGACAACATAAATAGTCCTAATGAATGGTTGCTAGGTAATTTTACTCCACAATTGGAGATAAAAATATCGTCAATCTATAGGATTCAGTCAATGTAATGTACCAACCTTTTCAATTCACAGGGCTACTCAATATACGGTTAAAATAGTATATAAATGAAGTACATATTTGCAAAGAAGTATATATTTTGCTGTAGATGATAACTACTAATATCTATTATAAAAAAAAGCAATGTAACCTGTTTTTTAAACTTTAATTATCTCTTTTATATTTTACTGTATAAGAACAGTAAGTCTATTTATTTACAATTATTTATCTTGTTAATTAACGTTAGATTCATTATTATGGGTCAATGACAAAGGGTCGACAATAGGTTACAACAAAACGTTGATTGACTCAAATATGTATTTATGTTGATATTATTTTCTATTGACTGAATTTTATTTTATTTTTCAAGCCGAGCTGCTTTGAATTATTAACTGCTGCTTTGCTTTGTCACGGTGATCTCTGAACTATCAGTTTTTTTTTTGTATTGACGAGTCAATTTATTGAGCAATGTTTATTGCATACATTTATTAATACGCAGTAATAAATATGTTGAATGGTCAGACAAATAAACCTTTATGATCTTATCAGCCTTCCGTTTCCTTCCGAAGTTTAGTACCAAATAATAAATATCAGTCAGTACTTGTTATGTAAAAAAAAGTAAACAAAATAAAAAGGAAAGTGGCAACGTTTCATTCTTTGCAACAAAGGCATTTATTATGCGGAATCAATAACACACTGTATAAAATCGCCAAGCTGATGTTAAAATACTACTCACTCTTAAATCTGGACAGTTAAACTGTCACTGCAACATTCATGAATATAAAATTGGTAATATATTTTTTTTCATAAGTAGCGAATAAAAAGAACGATATGTGAGCCTCTTTTTACGTTTTTTTTTCATGTGCAGTAGCTGAGGTAAATGTAATAAGAATGACGAGCGGGCTGATTGCCACCCTCAGGTCCCTGACTGCTACAGTAGATAATTATATTTAAAAAGGGAACACGCTCGCATAATTACCGATCCAGGAAAATGTCACTTTGCCTCGGGCGCGAGAAACTGTTGATTGAAGAAATTACGCCGTTTTTACACTCGAGCGTGTTGAGCACCTATCAATTATTGCGTATTTTATTTTTCACTAAATGTTTTTGGATTTGACGAGATTTTTGGAATATTATTAACGTTTTTATTTTTTGTTTTATAGCTAGCTAGTGATAATTTTTCAATTTTATCAGTTGTCAAGATACTCAAATAAAAATACTTCAGTAATTCAAGAAATTAAAAACATATAATTTTGCCATAATTTTTTAGTTTTTTATACAGTCTTTAACTCAGCGGTTTTTTTAGTAAAAGAATACGTTTGAATATTCACATGTTACAATTACCGATTATTACCATAAACGAGTGACCCTTTTATTGAACAACGGTCACATACGGCACGAGGCGGAACATCACTACCGGTCTGGAACAAGTGCCCGGAACAGGTACATACCGGAACAAGACAGGGTGCGTCCTTACAAAGGTCAAGCGATTGCTATCGAACAATCCGTTGAATTGTGTAACGGCTTTGTGTTTTACTTTACGGAGGGGTGAAATATTGGATAATAAGATAGCAATGCTACCAACGTAGTACTTAATATACCTACATGTTTATTAATATTGTTTTTAGGTAGGTATTTTTCTGATTAGATGTTTTTAAACTGTTTGTTAAACTGATGATGCATTAACAATAAGAACTTGAATGGTAACTACTTTATAAATAAACTACAAAAAGTATGAATTACTTTCATGAAACGCCCGCAATCGATTAACTCGGAAAAATCACCATCGACAACCCCGGCCCATCGCATCTCCGGTATCATTAAGATAAAATTAATTGGGCCCGGTCTTCCGCGTCCCCGACGAGATGTGGAAAAAAAGCTGGGCACACGTGGTCACTACCGTTCATTTACGAACGCGAATTATGCGTAGTAAGACAGGTGGCAGGTGTCGGTGGGCATGGGAACTCAGGGTTGTGGCGGGTTCCCACGGCCGCGTCATTCACCATGCCACACCTGCGCCCCTTAACGGGGATGCTACACACACGCCTGCCACGCGAAGGAAAGCGCCGATTAGAAGGGGCGCGTGTGTGCGCGCGCGCCTCTACGCGTGCTTTCCCTGTGTGCGTCACATATACTGTCATACACTCTTTACACGATTTATTCAACTAAGTGCCCGTAGAAGGGCTGTTTACGTTATGCTCTACGTTGTCCACACTTTATGTGTTTTAACAGGTGGTGTGGTGTTTGATTTATTCGCTGGTGTTAACTTTATGATAAAGACTAGTCGTGTTACGTTTTCTTTTGCTTCTGGAACTATGTATGTTGTTTAATTCATGCGTATAATAAGTACCCGCGTTGTTTTATATTGGATCAGAAAGTTGGAACATAAAATTATGGTTTATGGTTCTAGATCATGAGTCTAGATTTAAGATGATCGTTATGATTATATCAATGTAAAGAGATAATTTATGCTGTTTTAACCAACTTTAAAAAAGGAGGAGGTATGTTCGACTGTATGTATATTTTTTATGTAGGTATGTTCACCGATATCTCTCCCAATTGTCTACCGATATAATTTGGAGAGGTGGTCCCATTGTCACCAAGTCTCAGATCTGATGTTGGGATCTCAGGAAACTCTCAAAAAACTAAAAATTAAAAATAAAATAATGACTAAAAAGTAATTTATTATTACTATTTATTTATGAATAATCAATAATTTCTAAGTATTTTTGAATAATCTATAACTTCTAAGTATTTAAAGCCCGTTATATTAATAATAGCTATTATTGACATGAAGCTCATTTATAAGCACAGATTATCGACGTTATCAGCAGTAGGTATGCATACAAACGATGGGCATAGTTGCCCTTCAGCGACGATGGGTGACACATCTAAATGAGCGGCGCGCGAAGGAACAGTCGCTGCGTGTGTTCATGATCGCCCTTACTAAATAAGCGCCTGTACGTCAATTGTGGCGGTTAAAGTTGTAAAACTGACTAGCTATGAAAATATTTCTTTTGTAACTAAAGTTATCGTCCTTTATTTACACAAGTCATAAAGTTTCGCATTTATAATATTTGTAACCTAAATAAAAAAAATCATAAATTTAATAAAAATAATAATAAAAAATAAATTACAAATAGGAAAGGTGTCCCAGTTGTCTTTTGTAAGTAATGTTGAAGTATCACATTAAACTTTTCCTTAATTATAGGAAAATACACTTACTATAACTGCTATAACATTGTGAAAAGGTAACAGACAGTCAAATATACTTTCGCATTTATAATGACGAGCTATTTTCTAATTTGTATTTTTCATTCGTAACGTCAGAAAAAAAAAAATATTATTGCCTCTTTTTTTAATTAAAAACGGATTCCTCTTAATTGGTCCATTCCATCCGATTATTGCGAAAATATTAACATACATTTTGAGATTTAATAGAAAGGGAATATAACTAATTAAAAAAAGGAATCAGATTTTTTAAATATTAAGTTCTTAGTCGTATTTAATAAAATATACCTACCTAAACGTATTTTTTTCTAAAACTGCCCTTCGCGTATTCCGTTCAGTTTAGCAAGTCATGGAGAGCATCCTCTTATGGGTATCTGTCAATCTACGGACTTTTTTAAGAAAAAACATTTTTCCAAAACTGCCAGTAACATATTAATAACAATGCTTACCCACATCCCGCATAGTTGTCCGCTGCGCTTGCGCTGCGTAGGAATGCAAGCATTGTCACAGACGGGACGCGTGTCGTGCTTACGGGCACTTATCTACCCACGTGATTGTTTTATTGACGCCTGCATCTATGTTTGAATAACAATAATTATATTTAACCAATATCTGACACGTAACGTCACGGACGGGACAATACGTGATTATTGATTTCGTTTTACTGCCTCTTTTAGTTACCTATTACTAACATAAAAATGTTTTGTTTTGGGCTTCGGGCATTTGTTTCTTCGGGCTTGAGAAATAGTTTATTTTGTAATAAAAACAATGTAATAAGTATGTAAATTATTTAAGGAATTTATAGTTAAAGTTAACTTACCTAAGTTACTAGTAAGCTTAGTAGGTACTAAGCATACATATATCAATACAGTAATTGATAAATCACAAACGTAATAATTTATTCATTATAAGCGACCCTAAATATTTATAAAAATTTACTATCTATCATAAAAGGTCTTTCCTCTAAATCTCAATAAGTTGGATCGGTTTAGGCGTGTGTAGTACACACTCCACTCCACGCACACATATAGAACACATATTATTTTATACATTAAGTATACTTTGCGTATGGGGTGGTATGGGTATCTACGTTCCGAATACAAAGTTCTATTTGTAACCCTACCCACTGTAGGGACGGAGCAAAAAAGTGTACGTTTTATATTCCTTTTTCAAAACCAAAGGCTGCACGTGGTCGGGTTGTGGTTGAACTTTTTTTTTTATGAAAGTAAGTATATGGATAAAAATTCTTCAGTTAAAGAGTATCAGTTACTAACACTCCTGATGCTATATCGGGTGATATTGGTTTTGATGCTCAGAACTGATTAGCTCATTAATAATAAACTAGTTCTCCAGGTTTTGAAGTAGTTGGTGTTAATTACTAGCCAGTTTTAAATAATATTTCTAAAGTTAAAAACGCAGCTTGCATAAACTTAATGTTTAGACGACTTGACCCTATTTTCCAATACAATTTTCTAATAAGATATAGGTAGTACCTTAATATTACTCATAGGCTTAAAATTCTTATAGGAATATTTTTTTATAACTGTACCTTGGTTTCAGAAATTCAAAAAGTCAACGAAGAATTATTTTGTTTCAATTAGTTCCCATGACTTCTAAACAAACTAACGTCATAGCAATAAAAACCAAATTACAGTCATTAAATACGTCATCCGTATGAAGTTAGTCGTATTTTTAGCAAGTCAATAGACATCTTAATTAAAAGCATTTCAAATACATCGTAACTCTCAAATGTATGTTTTACCTCCAACATGGAGTAGAATATTTTTTTTATAATAAGTTAATTGTTTCCATTTTATAACATGATGAAAAATTATGTCAGCGATTTATTCATTTATTTAATTTAATTTATTATTTAATGAGGTTGGTTTGCATAATTCCCTACGAGATTTAAGATTGTTAGTATCGTATTAGTTAAATTGATATTCAAATAAACAAAAACATCGTCCGTTCAATTGAATTCAAAATGAAACCTTTTTGTACTGTGTATTACGCAGTAACTTGTCATGTATTTAATGAATAAAGAGGTTATATCAATTGCCATAAATATTTAACTTTACACACACAGGAATAATTTATGTAACAGTTAAGGATGTTGCCAATATGCATTTTTATCAATAACTTATCGATTTTTTAGTAAGTACAGCATTATAAGATATACTAATAAGGAAAATTAATAACAATACATTAAAATATAATCAGTGAACGCATAATACCATATATTTCTGATAAGTCTTGCGAAAATATCTAGGAAATTATGGCAAAAGCATACCTCCTCATACTTCATAATATGTAGGTACTAGTTTTACAAATACTTTTTAGAACAATTCTACATTACATGGATTGTCAGTAGGTATATTAAATATAGTAAATAACTAAATATAGTCGATATCATTATTATTGTATAGGTATATCTGTTGTATCCCAAGTTATTAATATCTACTGTAGGTACTTTCTACGACACAAGATACTCGTAAAAAAGTTTATAAAAAAAGTTTGTTTTTTTTTAACAATAATCCTGACAATATTTGATCGTATCGTTTAAAAAGTAAAGTGTTACATTTTAATTTTAAATGTCTTGTACAAAACAGGCTTATTATCGAAAAATAAAAACACAATATTAATGATAGCTTTTTATAAGGTGTCCTAAAGGTTAAAAGTAATTGTTGAAATTTATTTCTGTATATTTTGACACTTCACGGTCACATATTATATTATACCTATATTTCAACTTTCTTAAAATATACAAAATATTTACAAAACAATCACACTTTCATAATAATTATCAAGTAGGGAATGCAAAGTCTTTGTCTATAGATTAATCTAAATACATAGATTCAGCCCACTTAAACCTGTAGTAGGTATACCTACCTGTAAAAATTATAGGTATAACTATACATTTTATGATAACAAAACGCGTCGTTCACTATTTTATTTATTCACGTTCAAAAGTAATATCACTACGAAATCATTTTTAATGAAATCAATTTACATAATACATGAATATTTAAAATCGACATAAGTACTACAACCAAAACGGACAAAATCATATTATAGTTAAATTACAATAATTTTCGTGATTGTTAGATTACAAATTGTGGTAATTGTCAAATTTACATAAGTGATTACATAAATATTCTTAACGTATATGAGTTCAATATTGTTATTACAAAATTATGCCAATCTAGGTATTATAATATGGACTAGTAGTAGTAATGTTTTGAAATCAGAATTTGACGCAGAAATAGGTTTGAATAACTAAGTCTAAAAACAGTTAAATCTTTCTTCAGCCACATTATTTCTTATGGTAGATTTTTTGTCCAATCCCGAATCTACCCATAGTAATTTAAAAAAAAAAATTATACGTATGTAATTTTTCTCAAAAAAAAATACCCATCCAACAGTTTCTAGACTTTATTTAAATATAATATAATGCTTTGACGTAGTTAACAAAAATATATATTTACGATAGTAGTTTAATGTAAATTATACTATTTAACTCTTGTATACAAAAATGAATTTTAGTTACCAAATTATAAATGGCATCAGTCATATTTTGTGAATGATATTTTTACTACCAAAGTGCATTTACTGACGATGCTAAAACGGAACATTGTAAATTCAGAATTTATGATATTTTGTTGTTGTATTTTATATGTTGTATTAAAACAAATGCAAATTGTATGTCATTATAAAATAAATGTCTTTTACTTATTTCAATTATTAATTTGAAAATTTATGTGACACAAGTTAACTTTTTGATATTTTTGGCGATAATAAACATACACTTAATTAAATCTAGTTTATTTATACAGAAGCAACCAGTTTGTATTGTGTTCTAATTTGTTTTTTTTTTATTGTGAATATTAATCGTATACAGAATAACGTTATTACACTACAAAGGAATTAATTTAAATACTTGCTCGAACGATACGAACTTGAAGTGATACTAACATCACGTCTACGAAAGTGCTACGAAACCGTAGCACTTGTTTAAGTGGACAACTCCTAGTATAAAATTATATTATATGCTGGTTATACGACCATCGTGGAGATCCTTAGTCCGGGAGGCCTTTGTCCAGCAGTGGACGTCTTTTGGCTGATATGATAATTTTATTTAATTACGTACTTTTACAGTTCTCTATTACAATAATTTTATGTGTGAGTGAAATATGGAAGATATAGCAAGGCAACTAAGATCAGTAACAATTTAAAATAAGATGATAACAAAGCAGTAGTAGATGTACTTACATGGCTCATTTGTAAGCTACACGATGCTCGACTAAGATATTATTTAATTGCATCTAGCATTAATATAATTTACTCGTAGAGTATCCTTTGCAAGTGACCGGGGGGAAATGATTTATCAGTGCGTTGTACGTGATTTGCGAGCGCCCGCGCACCAAGCAGGCGATTTAATCGCAGGAAGCGACACGGGCGCGCCATGATATATCTGCAGCGGAACTTATCTATCCAATGGCCAGCTGCTAGCCGGCTAGCTGTGATTCATAATGTTGAGATAGTGCTGTTTGTTCCTAGGAATAGCCTAAGGAGTGACGCTGTGATGGCATGCAGAATCTGTGCAAAATTATAGGCCCATGCATTCTTATAATTGTACACCTACGTTATTTGCCTTATGTTTGATTTAGTCTTGTATATACCTAAATCAAGATCTATGTTACCATTCAATCGAATTGTTAAAGTTATAAAGACATAGTTATGTATGAAGGGGTCTGTGTTTCTTTTAGATATTATCTGCGCATTAGGTACATGTTATAATTAGATGAAAGTAATTACCAACTGAAAAGTGATTTTATTTTATCAGTTTTATATTATTTAACCTGATATAACGAAGAGTCATTATTCTAAACAAAACAAAATAAATCAAATATTCTTATCTTTTTTTCATCTTACACCCATATCTTTTCAAGTTAGTCATCAATAAAGCTTTATGAACGCAATCTACTCTATAACTATTCTAAGTCGCGGCACGTCAAAGCCTCTATTCGTAGAAGTTCTTCGTAAAAACCAGTCTGTAGGCGCGCGCTACTGCTCGCGTGCTGCGCGCGCGACTCCCCGCTCCCGGCGCACGCGCGGCCCGCGCCATAGAGGGACCCTCCTATAAAAAGGCCCGCCGCCCTTCCTGATTCAATCATTCCCTTCTGACGCTCCGTGCGCGCATGTCGCTCTCTATTTTACTTTTACTTCTGTAAATACGTAGTCGTAATTCGTTAGACTAAGTTCGTAGTTAATAGTACATAATGTGTTTGGCTAAGGATGAAACGCAATCACCGCAAAAGGAGGTCTCGTCACCTCGGTCGCCATGGGCGAAGCTTCTAAGCCGTCAGGTAAGAATCATTTTCATATTCCACTTTTAACTCAAGTGATACAGAGAAAATAATAGTTCGGGTTTTCCCAGTGATAAAACAAGTGTCTTATAGATTTTTCTCCTCTATTACAGAGCTCAAAGCCGCGGCTTTCTCGGAAGTTGACGACCTCAACGCGGGTTAATCTTAACAAGTGCTGGTCGAAGTTAGGAGAGCTCATCTCCAATTCGAACCCACGCACTGACCTACCATCGCAAAAGACTGCATACCCTGAAGAACCTCTTCTAGTACCGTTTTCGGAGTTCTTCTACCCCATGGACCCGGTCAAACCGGTGCCAGTCGAAGACAACGACAACGCTGAAAATCAGAATATCATGAACGCGAACCGTTTCGAATTAATATCCGAAGATTTGGAGATCAGTGACAACATGGCCAACGAAGTTCGAGAAATCTGCTACACGGCCACCAAGAACAACTGCTTCGTATGTAAACTTTGTTATTAGTTTTATTTGGATTGTTTATTCTTCGTCTTCCAATTTTCTCGTTACAATTTTCTTTTGGTACTAAATGCAGTGAAAACAAAATCGTGTCTTCCAATAGTAGATTTAGTGCGTGTTTGCTTCCAGCAAGCACAAATCCGTGTCTTCCATTAGACTTAGTGATGCGGAACGTTGATGCAGCCCCTCGACCACATTCTATAAAATGTTACGTTATCTGTGATTATTAGTTATTTTAACCACATTTTCGTCGAGGCGATGTATCACTTCTGCTTAAATTAGTGTTCGATATTAATGTTACAGTATAAATTGTCACAAGTTTTGGTAAGACAGCTTTAATAACAACTGCACTGTAATTAATAATTGCACACATCTTTGGCTATCCCTTGAATTTCTTTAACGGTAATGAATCAGTTTCATTTTCAACAATGTATTTCTCAATCCAATGTCTTCCATTAGTTTTTAAGATAAATTTTATTTTGTCTGTGATATCAGAGTTTATGATGAATTGAAGGTGAATTTGAAGCTTTAATTAGTTTAAGATTATGTTATAATTTAAGTTTAGAAATTTATATTCAATAATTTCAAGATCTTTATGTGTTACTAAGTAAGTACCTAGATATAATTAATAAAATTAGCAAGCAAATATAAGATTTAATTAAAGTTAGAAAATGTCAATTAAAAAAATATATACGTAAATATCGATTTGATATAAGATTAAATTAAAATAAGTAAGTGCCATTAAGAAACGTAGCTAGCATAAGTATTCTTTTTTACTTGAAAATGAATTTATGTAATAAGCTTTAATAGTTCATAAGTTAGTTAAGTTAATTATGATATTGTAATTTTAAGGGCTCTACACACTGCTCCACTATCAAACTAAGGGGTACTCCGTAAGAAAATGTTTATGAACAAAATTTTATTACCTATCTCTAAATTTCTATAATATTTATAAGTCATGCGGTAACCAAACGTGTTAATGTGGTTCCCTCGTGACTAATATGCATTATAAAAAATCTAAAAAAGGGATCAAAATCTATGTGTATGTATTATATGCGACTTAAATGAATACATTAAATTCCAGTAATTCATGACTCTATAAATAACCGGTATAACCCTGAAGCTTTTTGTGGGGCAGTGTATTTTGCTGCCAGTAAGTATAATTTTTGCAGAAGTAGGCCGAACGTGCCAATCTCAAATAAATTTAAGTTTATTTTTAATTAAGATTTATGATATGAAACCTCTTTTTGTATTTTGTTATTTTCATCAAAATGTGCCTTTTCTTAGACTTAACTAGATTATAAGTTAATTTTAATATCTTAGACTGATGATGACTTTCATTTGATCTCCAAACTTAAATAAATAAAGTTTAATAAATACAATTTACTTTTTTATTCAAACTACCTCTCATGTTCTTCATAATGATTTGATAATATCAAGTTATTGCTACGTTTAATGATTTTTGAGAACCATAAACTGATCGTATAAAATATTACTACTTCATAAGTGTTGAACACGTGCTATAAATGTATCTATAAATTTATTAACTGCATAATAGCGACATGAAATTCAATACTGTTAACGTCTACAAGCTTTATCACTACAACAACTAATTTTGAGATCAATAAAATATATTTTAATGATGTAGGTACGAATCGAACCAACCAGCTTTACCATACAATACTAAGATAGCACTTAGCAGGACTGTGGTTGTCAAATAGGCTAGTTGACAGTGTCAAAAATAAATGACCAACCTTTAAGCCAAACACTAACCAATGCATAACACATATAAAAACACGTGGAAACATCAAATGAAGAAGAAATGAAGTGAATTCGTAATATAGACTTTTCATCAACCTGTCATCTATCCTTGATTTCATCTAATTTGACAGATTTGTATGGAGTTTCATAATATAGCGCAACAGATAGGTAGGTATCTAATTTCTTTTCTATTTTGTATACATGCTAATATTCTCTTAAAGCCTGATCATGCAATGTTAAACGTCCAAAGTAGGTATCTTGCGGCCTAGTGGATTTCAATTCCTACATTTATTGAAAATAACTACCGGTTATAATTAATTCCTGAATTCAATTGCAGTTAACACTTCAAACGCTTTCCTTTTTACCCCAATACAACCGATATCAGATTCACCGCTACGGTGAAATTTTTTTCGGCTTCTTCGAAGGATCATTGCATTTCTTTGGAATCTATCTTTATCTTGCAGAAAAGGGCCGTTCGTGCAATTTATTGCTTGGGTCCTCGCGAATCCCTACGGAAACGGTTTATGGAATTTGAGATATTAACCTTACCGTCGCTATACATCTTTGAAAATATTATGTTTGTCCGTAAAAATTTAAATTTATTTGACACTAACAGTAGTCGCCATAACCTAAACACAAGAAACAAAGATAAAATTGTTACACCTAGATTCAGGCTAGCAAAAGTCAATAAGTCTTTTCTCGGGAACTGCATTCGTTTTTATAATAAAATCCCATATGAAGTAACTAAGATGTCGTACAATAAATTCAAACAGTATGTTAAACAGAAATTAATCGACAAGGCCTACTATAAGGTGGCTCATTACGTTGAAGACAAGAATACATGGTTGTAGTAGCTTCTCTCTGCACTTGCGGCCCCCTGGCCAAGTGACAATTGTATGAACTTTATGTATATTTGGAACAGGAATAACATAAATTTAAAAAAGAAAGATCCACAAAAAAAAAAATGTAGCCTTGCTGAGTTTCTTGCCGGAGTCTTCTCAGTTCAAGTGTATTCCGAACCGGTGGTAGAGTCTATTGTAATGTTTGTAACTATTGACGTTCATAAGTGCCTTACCAGGGCCTAAATTGAATAAATGAGTTTTTGATTTGATTTGATTTGATTCTTTAGACAATGGTCGATAGCCGTTATTATTAACTATCTTTTGCCTGCGGTATCATTTGTGAATTGTGAGGTGACATAGGAAAAGAGGAAATATATTTGGTCACTTAATTATCATATATAGAGCCGGTTGCTTGTACATTTTAGTTAAAGTTAACTTAACTATCAATTACCATGCTTTGACCGTGGAGTCACTTTGACGATGACCGATCTCCTTCGGTCAGTTATGGTTACGGTTAAAATTTTAGTTAAAGTGACACGAGCCACCCAGTTCACTGTCTTTCGGCGGTTAAAGTTAATTATAAACGTAACCTAACTATAACTTACTATGACCGTGCTTTATGCAACCGACCCGAAACTTAAAGGTTCTAATTAATAAATATATTAATAAATAATTATAATAATTATCAAAAATATGTCTGCTTTCAATATTGCTTATGAACTTCTTAAAAATTAATACCATAAATAGAAAAAAATGTTTGTCAATACTGTTAGTACAGTTAGGAAATAAATAAATACGTTGTGAAATATAACGGACATTACATCTGTGGATTTTTCCTAACTTATGTTGTTATCAATAACAACGAAATATTTATTTTCTACAGCTTATGCTGACAATCAAAGGCAACGTGTTAATTATTAATAAGTTTCAGAACGAATGTAAGTATGTATTCTTCATCTTTAAAAAAATAAAAATTAACATTGGCAATAAAGATGGCTGGGTAAAAAATAATGAGTTCCGTCAGTTACGTTATCAAAAAATATTGGATACGTATTTTTTATTTTATAAAATCAATATAAAATTACATAGTTAAGACGCATCAAAGTTCAGGAGTTGGGCTTGTGACGTCATCTCTCTATAAAAAGTGTACAAACACGTACGTGAGATCACGCGATACTTTATATAGGTTATTTCTTGTTTTCGGAACTAAGGAAAAAATATGTAAAATATACTCGATCCTCATGCGAACGTATCACTGATGTCCTTAATTGCATTATAAAACGTTATTTACTTTTTTACCCTATAAAAGCGATGGTGATATTTTATTGTAACGACCATGACCTAGTTCAAACTGGATAATTTAATTTAAATACTTAAATTGTGTAAAAATATTTTAAATATGAATACTGTTAACAAAATAAAGGCGTGGGAGAGTAACAGAATGGGATGAAATGACTATAGGATGATGATGATTCTATTTATCTATACTCTACTGATACTTTTAGTAATTACGCTAAGAGTTAGTTAACTTTTAACGTGAGAATAAAAAATACGACTTATGTAATAAGTAAATAACTCAAAAAAACCCTCCTAACTCGTCATCAGTATCGAGGTTTACGTGTCAAAAAACCGTTTAGAATACGTGACGTTTTACAGAAATAGGGGATGTCCATTTAATGGTTACAAAGCAGAACGCGGCCACGTTTAAGAATGATAAATCGGTCCCAATTCTAAACGCGATTCGTTCCGATCCGACGATATCGGATGGGACAAAAGTAGACACCTTAGCTCAAAGGTTTTATACCACGTAATGTCGTAGGATGCAGTAATAGGGAACCGTGAAATCGTAGCGCTGTGTCGAATCGCAGAAAAATTTCGGTTTATCGGTTATTTCTTAGAGATTTGTACGGGCTTTCTTCGGCGATTCGTTGCGCTGAACGGGTGTCAGCATTACAAACACATGTCTTTTGATTTAGCGATAGTGCAGTATTCAGTGATCCGCAACGGCTTTTGGATTTCGCGCGCGATTTCACGGTACGAGACGCGTTACATTGATGTTGACTTACCTTCCGTCACAGCTGCTAGCTATGAGCTATAAAGATTGGCACTAAAAGGAATGCGTCTTTCAAAATATCATAGAAATCGAAGAATGAATAAGTTTTATAAGAAACCTAAAATCATCCATCTTGTTATTGTCCAAAACTAAAAATGCACCAAGATCTATTTCAAAAGGAAATGAAAATTGCCTTTTGTAAAATTAAAGTCAGCACTACAGGACGTAGCAATATGAAACGTTATGATAAACCAAGGGCATCATAAAATAGAGGTAGTTACTGACATAATTTTCTTTATGTGCTGTAGGTACCTATATACTAAATGATATTCAGCCACAAATTTTCTATTGTTCTATGTATTCGTATTAACGAATGTTGTATTAGACTTTGTTTATTGAAGTAATGTCAGTTCATCAATCAGAATACAATGTGGTAAAAGAAATACAAATTCAAATGTTTGATTAGCCAGTTACATACATTAGTCATGGAGTGTTAATTTGTATTCAGCAATTAAAGTACTTGTCTTTATTGTATTTATTTCAATATACGTATTAACAATTAAGATTTTTTATATAATTTTTAATAATATGATACTTAAATAAAAATAATAGATATAAATATCTTGATACAGTTTTCTTTTCTTTTTTTAACACAACCATCTCACCCCAAACTAAGTCATTACATATAAACTTCGGATATCATATATAATTCTAAAACTAACTAAATGAATTACTGATCTGTTATATCTTCTTAAATTATGTATATCAATAAATTATAGATCGAGCAAAACGTATTGAAATAAATGATAATACTCGAGTATTCAATTTCCTTATATAAAACACGTGTTGTCCAACAATATCTTTTAGTTCCATATATGTCATTGTATACAGACAGAGTAGCCACTGTGGTGTTTGATATTTACCGACAGGCGCGGGCGGCACGTTTGTTGTCATCTTACCGACTTTGAATGCTGCCGAGATACTTAATGGTATGGTTAGCATGTGTGTGCAAATGTTTGATACATTCGCACATGTATCATAAAATATCAATATACAAGTATGTGATCCTATTTTATTTAAAACAGTAGGGTTAGAATTACTAATTACATCAATTTAAATAACATTTAAAAAAAACAACTTAGTAAAAAGTATTTTAGTCTACAGAGACTTAGGTATCTACTACGTGGATTCAAGGAGAATTTTGTAAGCATAAGTCTGCAGTAGACTACATACAGCTACATAATACGTATTTTACTAAATGAAATGAATTACCATATCTAATTCATAATTTTTCCGAATGGCAGAAGCGGTGGCAGCAGGCCCTCGAAGTAATTATATACACTGTATTTAGAATATTTGTTGTGAATATGTAAGAACTAGCTTTCCGCCTCGCGGTTTCACCCCTTAGGGGATGAATTTTCAAAAACCCTGTATGCCCAATTTTGGTCCGATCTGTCCTGTGGTTTTACTACCTATAATATACTTTCGTTTATGTTTTAATGATTTAAATATAGGGAAAAGAAAGTACATGCATAATTTCAACTTCAATGAGAGTTACAATTATGTATTGTTTATAATTTTCAGAACTTATTACATACTTAGTTCCTTGCTAACTGTACACCAAACACAACGGCTTGAGGTAACGATACTAAATCTGAGCTTACATTAACAGCAGCCCAAATCAAAAAGAAACCAAACTCTTGGGTTGCTCAGAGACCTGTGAAAACCAATAAAGGTTGCCACTTGCCTTGTTAAAATTCACAACTTGAGAGCTCAAAGCTTTGTACGAAACACTCTAGCCGTAAAACAAACAAGTGTCCCGTGAAATTCGAATAATGTTGTTTATAAAACTGCTAAGAACCAGTCATTTTAAAATAAAGATAGTAGATAATTTTGATCCTTATTCAATTGAGATAAAGTCAATACAGATTTTGAACTGTTAGAATGTTTAAAATTGTGAGATAGTAAAGGCTTCACGCTTCGATTTCTCGTTGACAAGAGAAGGATAGTTAAAATGCCGCGATTAACAAGTTTCCGTGACGTAATAAGAGCTTTTGAGGGTGTGAATGAGTATTTTACGGATCTGTGACTTGTTTAAAAAGGACTTGTTAATTTTGCACCTAAACTGACGCGCTTGGCGTGAATTTTAACTAAAAGGAATTTGTTGGTAGCGGCTGTGTTACTTGGTGGAATTAATAAACCATGGTTTGGTATAGCTTAGCCAAATAGCTATATGTACCTAACATTATTTTGGTATACCAATCAATGGTTTACCTTTCTTATAAGCAAAGAAACAATAAACGTATCGACGTAATTTTTGGCATAGAGAGAGATTATGGTCGCGATGCTACTTTAATCCCGAGAACGCGAGTAAAACTGCAGGGTGGAAGCTAGTTTATTATAAAAGGCTCATTCTTCAAAAGTAAATACTTTTTTCACACTAACACTCGCATCTTAATTTTAAAGTTAAAAGCGCAAAGCGTCAATATCTCCACCCTCTTAAATCAGAGTGTTACTTTTAACAACACTCAAGTGACCGCAATTCACTTTTAAAGGCCTGTTTCCACTCTATTGTTCAACACGAAAGCCTCATTAAGTGATGGGAGAGTCGCAAACACTTGTCGACTTTCGCAAGGATTCCTTAAGTGCACAGGAAGTGGTTACTGAACGCACATAATTAGGTGTGCTTGTGTAACACTTAGGCACTTCCGATTGGTTGTAGGGTGTCTCGATTTTGCTGTGGAAAATTTAAAAAAGTAAAGTGTACCTACGTGTCCTAAGAAATATAACTAATATGCCAACGTATTTTTTATATTTCTGTCTTTTAAAGTTTGTTTTAAATCTTAAAGAGTTTAGGTATTTGTAAAAACAATAACACATGGTAGGTATTATTTTTTATTCTTATGGTTTACGTTACATTGAACTCAATATTATACAATGAGCTATATATAAATAATTATCTTCCCTTCCCTTTACATATACATAATTTGTTATAATAATAAAAGAAGCAAAAAAGTACAAATCAATTCATTGCATTTAATAACTCTTAGAAAGTAAGGAAGTTATAATTCCAAACTTACTACGAAAACCTGGCCACAGCACAAAAAAAAACAAGCAGGCGCCTAACTCGCAATATTTGACGCAATCAACGAGAGGAAATGTGGCGATAACATGCACCCATTAGCCTCCCGCACAAATCACTAACACGTGATACTAAAATATTTTTGACTAAAAACTACCGTCCGCGACCCAAACATGTTTTACCCAAAAATTTGGCTACAATAAAAAAAAGTTGTTTCACTGCACGTGTGTAACGGCGGCAATTTTGTGCAGTTTTAAATTACAGTGCTTTTTTTTGTTACCGGAAACCACGGATTTTTGGGTGTTGACGAGAACGGTCGAGTTTTTAGCAGACAGTTACTTGAAATGCATGTCAGCAAGAAACCTGACGCATCGGAAGCGTCATGCAAATTTAAATCTTGTATGAAATCATTGCGACTCATCGTCAACAAAGAATGCCGAGAAAAACTTCAAGTCACAAATTCGTCACTATTACATGTAACCACAGACAATATAAATTTGCATCTAAAATTTAATTGATTATACTATTTATAGGTCCAAAGTGTACTTTAATAGAAAAAAAGTTATTTTATAGCATTATCTTGGGAACAAAACTGTACTATAATAAATCATTATACATACACGGGTGTGCATAAAGTGGGTCATTAACTGCTTTTGATTTCATAATTAGCAATTTTTTTTGTATGTTTTTAAGAATCAATCAAATATTTATTATGATGTTCTAAAACTAATAAGTATGTCTGCTTATGTAATGGTGCACCAGTATTATCAAATCTATCAAAGATCTCGGTCGTTACAATTGCTTAACTATAATATGATAAAAAAACTGCAGATGCATCTATGTCCAGTAAAAAATCCTTGACTACTTTGTTCATAAGAATATAAAATCGGCAAAGAAAACCGAAAACATTTTGGATCTCCAAACGTCCTTCTATAATCTTAAAAAATCAAACCGTTTCTTAAAAAGTTTGCCGGTAACTTAATTCCTACCCACTGACCGAAAATGAAAAAACGGTGCTTAAAAAATTTAATTGTATTCTTGCAAAAATTTAGCTCGAATCTTGGTCCCAGGGTACAGGAAATGACGGACCGACAAAAACTTTCAATAGAGGCCAAAATGTCTTCGATTTGATGGATCGCCGTAACACAATTATTCGCTACGAAATAACTTAGAAGAGCCTTAAAGTGCCCCTTAAAAATCAAGTGATATTCTTCACATTGGTATTTATAATGGGTAGGCTTTATGTATAAAATGTAGAGTGTACTTTCAACTTTATCAAGTTCAATTTAAAACTTAAAATTGGATGGAAATAACGCCAACTTTTTGGGTATATCCAAATTGAAATGGACATTGTTTAACATTATTTACCAAAAGAAAACCAACTGTAGAGTCTAATATTTATAGTTCAATATTCTTAAAAGCTAACACGGAGGTTAGGACATTTTAAAGTGTCTATGAAAATAACAATGTAGTCTCAACACGTGTCAGATAGCCACTAGAGGGGCATTTGTGCTTGTTTACTGGTATCTATGATAATGGGCCTCTTATTATTATCGTAGATTTGGTTTACTTGTTTTTTATCATGAATAATGTAAATGTGACTCTATTTAAATGTGTACAACATTTAAATTATCTGATTAATAAATACCTATAAGTGCTAAAGTAAAAATGTTTAATTATTTCTGTAATATTTCGGGAGGTGGTTTAGGGTGGGCATTCACCAGAGATGAGCTAAGCTGCGTTACGAGGAATATGTTTATAAAAGTAGTTTTTTTCACTTTATTTACAAATGACGCACCTAATTCATCTCTGATGGATGTGCAGCTAAAGTAAGTCTTAAAAAAACAGGTTTTATATTTATCTATTTCTGTCAATTGGCGTAAAACGTGACGGATATACATATTATTTGAGACCAGAGTTTGACAAGACTTACTTTAAAACACATTTTAAACTGTATCAATGAATTAACGAGATTTGCGTTTTAAAAAATAGAGTTAGTACTCATATTTTAATATCAAAATGAACAGTATATATGTATGTGATTGAAATTTTATTCAGGAAGCTAACAAAACAATTTGAAATATATTTCATACAAAAACGGCATCAACGGAAAAAGAAACCGAAGCCGTATATTCTATTATATTTAAAAACTTTTGAAGACTTTCAAAAAAGATTCAAAAAAGTGGGCGTTACTTTTACTGTCATTTCGTTCCATGGCATAATAGGAGCGGCGGCCTGTGCTCGCGTTCATCTATTATCTAAAAAAATACTCCGCCTTACACAATCGAAAATTGTAAAGGAAGCGAAGCCTTCGCGAATCTGGGCAATAAATTCCTATTGATTGAATTTCGGACCCATGCTGAGCTATAGGGGCTCATTATAGTCCCAATCATTTTGATTTTTTTATACCATGTCCTTTTTAAAGGTAATTTTGTGTAGGTATCTGAACTTTATTTATAATTTATGTTTCTTACATGACAAATAAGACGATATAAAACTGATTTCGTTACAACACGCGTTGATGTCTTTTCCTTGCATTTCGAAAATATATTTTTGTTTATTTTTTTTTTTAAAAAAAAAAACTTGATCAAACATTACGTTTACTTAAAGTAATTCATATAGAGAAATATAATTGGAAAATAATAACTCAATTATTTTGTAATAGGTATGTTTATTTTTTATACCAATTAACCGCTAAGTCGCAAAATTCATAGAATTCTTTTTGGAACACTACTAAGTAGTACTTACTTTTTCTCATAAATCACTTGCTGTACTTATATTCAGAAATGTATCTTAAGGATCTGTGCATGGCTGAGTTTATGAATGAACAGCGTGTGCGCAATCGATTACTCAACGGTCACTATCGAGAGAAAACCTCAATGGCGGAAACCCACCTCAAAGGCTTCGGACAAACTCGCATAAACTATGCAAAATTGCTTAAAATACCTTTTTTTTCAACCGTATAATATGCATTTCCTTATTATGTGCCACTTTATTGGGTACTCATTGTTGAGTGCTTTTACAGTACAATATAAGTGCATTTTAGTGAATGGAATAGCTTCGTATTTCATAGTCAGTTGATTTGATACGCGCACGTTTACCCACTACTGTAGTTACGGTTTTTCTTTTGTTGAATATTTTAATATTATATGTAATTTTTTTTCTTACCTTCGATGGAATATTATGTACGTATAACTTCCTCATGAGAAACGTATACTAAAAATCGTCGTTTTATTGTTTATAGGAATTGACCTCTCTGTTCACACATTTTGTCATTTGTCATTGACATTTTCAACACTGAAGCACTGAAGTGTGTTTATTGATGAATTTTCATAAAATAAATAAAATTACATTATTTTACTATTTAATAATGTAGTACCTAAAAATATAAGAAAGCAAGCACTAAGAAGCAAGATTATATATAAATAAAAGTATGTTTTGTTTATTTTTTAAAGATTATATATCACCAATCAAATCACAATACATACTTCAAGATACAAATAAAATCCATCATAATAACGAAAACATTTCAAATAAAATTTCATTAAAATCCCTGACTTTCAGTGCCATTTTAGGCTCAATAAATAAACAGAGCCTCATACTTGTTTGCAAAGATAACAACAAGTCAATCCGTAAAGTTTGAACCAAAACAAATATGTGTAGAGCTCTTAGAGACGGTACCCTCATGTTTAGATTACCCGATATTTTAGGCAGAATTTTAAGCTATTGTATTCGTAAACTACTCCCTTTTAACCGTTTTATATAAACGTTAGACGTAAAAATAAAACTGTTATAGTAATGCAAAATATTTATAATTGCCTAGTAACACTTTTACAATGGTATACATCAAATAATCGAATGATTAAAAAAAATATTTATTACTGATCTTGGAAGGCATACGAAGAAAAACTCTAAATATCTCTCAGATCAATAATAGTAGTTTATGATACTGTTGCATAATAGGGGTTATTAAACACGAGTGTGAGTTTAAGTACCGAGCCGTAGGCGAGGTTCTTAATAGTATCACACGAGTTTTTAATACCTAATTATGTGCAGTATCATACAGTAATTTATCTAAACTCATATAAGTAATATAATTTAAAGGTAAAAAATCGATAATATTTTGTCATAGGTTTTCATGACTTACGGGTATCGAATATTCGTCATTTCCATTGCCGCCTCCACAATTTCAGATCCAAGTTTATTTCACCTTAGTATCACTGCTATTTTACTATAATTTTTGGCCAAAATAAAATATGTATGCATAAAAATCAATAAAATAAACAAACATTAATCATCATGGCGCCCAAATCCGTGTTGGAAAAAACTCCCTACCGCATACGCGACCACAGAGTAAATTTGCATCTAAAATTGAATTGATACTAATAATTGATTCCTAATTGTTTACAAAGAGAATATAATACTACGTTTAATTGTTTTGTCATGTCTGGCCACTTATAATGTTTTTTTCTTTATTATTTTGTTTGACAAGTTGACTGACAGTAATTGAAGTATTAAAACCCAAAAAACATTATAAGTGGCCAGACATGTCCAAATACTTGTACTTTAATGAAAAAAAGTTATTTTATAGCATTATCTTGGGAAGAAAACTGTGCTATAATATAATTTTTTAATTTCATTATACACGGGTGTGCATAAAGTGGGTCATTAAAGTACTGATTTTGATTTCATAATAAGAACATTACGATATGAGAGTAGATAAACATACTTATATGACCTCGAAGTGTTCTAATTTTGATTATTATAATATCGATAATACCCTAATAATATAATCATAAGAAATTAGTGTCATAAAAATTAATTTATTAAAATCGGATCACATACCCAACCCTCATAAGGGCGCGCCCTATAATTCAATTAGGCGTTCAAAACATAAATAGCGTTGTCAAATCTCGAAGATACCTCTAAGGGTCCATTCAGAACGCACGTGCGCTCACAATACTTGAGGCTAACCCGACAAACGCTGCGGGTCGCCTAGACCCAAAGTGAGAAATTTCACAATAGTGTCAAACTATTGAAGTTAGGTGTGACGGTTTGTAAGGACCAGTATAATGGCACGGTATGGGGTTATTGCTTGTCTTTTGATTGGCGCTCTGATTGGTAACCGCTTTGTAGCTGGTGAACCTATTTAAAGTTATAAAGGATTCACTGTATGTGGGTATGAGTGATCAAATGGAATCTCCTTTGTAGAATCCTCTTGCGTGACTCGAGATTCTTATTCATGTAGAAACCATGTTATCTGCGGAGAGAGAATTAAATAGAATAAAATTTATTAAAATTTAATACAAAAAATAACAATACAAAGTTTTTAAATCATGAGTGGTTTTTTTTTTGATAATTCAAATGAAGTTCCAAATTATTATTCCACACACATATTTAAATAGATTCCTCTTACATTTAATTTAAATGAAGAAATCTAAGTTAATCTAACGACCTCGCCCCAAATTCCATTATCAATGTAACAACATGAAAGACAATAGATGTATCCCGCATTCAACGGGTTAACTTTGATTGTTATCTACATAGCATGGCGTAAAATGATCCTTATATTTATGAGATAAGACTTAATATTGAATGTGAATTCCATAATAATAGTCGGTAATGACATTCCTGACCTAACGCAACTATTTGAAATGTAAACCACTGCGCATGCGTTATCTACACAGGATGCAAGGTCGTTAGCTGGTTTTATCACTTCCTTCTAAGTATTTAAATGAAGTGTATATATTTATTATAAACAACTAGTTTTCACACCGTAAGTACTTTCATCTTTCTAGAAGAATTTTGTGTGTTTTATGTATCATCACCTAATTTTATAATCATAGGACATTTGCTGCTCTCGTTACACCTTTTATATTGTTTTTTTGAATGAAAACGCAGTTCTAACTCAACACGGGGTCAGATAATACACTTGACCGATTTTTTTAATAATGTCTATTATAGCAGTCCAAAAAAAAATTACTCTAATGGAAATCGACTTGACAGTAACTAAGTAATTGACTCAAAGGTAACCTATGGCATAGAAGATAGAAACATAGGCTACTTTATATAGGGAACAGCTAGTACTTAAAAAAGCAACTTAAAAAAATTCTATTCTGTGTAAATCACGCTCGGGCTCTCTCGAAATAATATTGTTAAAATGGATTAATAGAATAAATAAGTGAATAGTGGCACAATAAATCTGAGGTGGTCGCTCGCAGCAGAGCCTCCCGCGGTGAATTCTGTGGACGTGCAAACATTGCCAACATGCCTGCTAAAATTCAGTTAAGGTGTGGTTTCATTGCAACTTTAGATTAGTATTTTTATAAAATAATAATGCTTGTTGGACGTGCAGAGGTTTTTGTTTTGATTTGGTAAACAATTATCGTTCATATTTTGTGTTACTCTATGTAAACCATCACGATCTAACATTTTAGCCTTTTCTATAAATTTTGTGATATGTTTTATTTTTCATCCAGATTAAATTAATAGTTAAAATTGTCCCTATAATTAAAACAAATACCAGACATAAAATGTCTGTAATTTTTAATATGTCTATTTTAATTTTACGAATACATTAAATTCAAGAAAATGTATCGTAGGTACAGACGCAATACTGGAACCGCTCCTTAACATTGTGCCCGTGAATCACAAGAAAACGCTAACTGTCCCAACGGAGGCATTGTTTCGTTCATTCGTAAGGCAAATATTGGGCCAGGCTTATTCAGTCCGTTTGCAAACACTGCCTCTACTGGGTGGCGACTAACAATGCACTTCTTAGAAAGTCCGTGACAACACTTCAAATATAGTGATTATACCCTAATTGTCTACTCACACCTGGGCTTTATTTAGTTTTTAACGGGAACAACGTATTTTGGGAAGTGGTTTTACAGGAATAGAGCTGTCGTTGTCTAATTGATGGCCACTCATTGTACGTGTAAGTACAAGACGCGAACATTAATGTGGAAATGCATATCATTTGTGTTTGCAGCTGTGGCCACCAAGTTGTTTTCCTTTAGTAGATTATCTTAGTAGATTTCAAAGCTGATCGAATCAATGTCATTTCTTTGTCAAACTAGAAACACAACTAGGCTGAAATTACTAGTCACCATAAATATTATACAGTATGACACAACTTAGATGTAGCATCGGCAAATCGTTTTCGTACACTTTACTTCCTATTTACATAACTAATAAAAATCATTCATTATCGCGCCATTCAACGTTCAACAAGATCATTTTCGCCGATCATTTTTTAACACATGAGTCATATTGTAGGCGCACTCTTTTCGAGAACGATCGATTTTACGAATTTTGCCGAAATTTTTCATCTAGGTTGTGTCATACTGTACCTATGTTTGATACCTACAATTTAATTTATAAATTGTCATTTTTAGAAAATCAAGATAGAGTGACTGTGTTACCTACGTTGCTTAGTACTTACTATACGTCAATTGATGTGTCAAAATAATATAAAATAATACGTACTATAATCATCATCGGGGAACCGCTGGATACGGGTAGCGCAAGGGCTGCCGTCCGTCGTGGAGATCCTTGGAGGAGGGTTTTGTCCAGCTGTGGACGTCTTTCGGCTGACATGACGATGATCATCATCATCATCATCATGACAGTCGCATCAACTTTTAATTCCTTCGCATTATGAAGAGAAAGCCATGTAGGTATCGTGATATAGATATGTATATTGTGTCAAGACAAATATAACAGAAGACAATCAAACTAACAAAACATAAAGATCTGTATCAAAACTACTATCAATACAATTTGGAAATACTTCAAACTATTTATTTACTTATGCAAAATCTTACTAATAACAAAAAATATATTCATACATAATATTTGCTGGTTCATATAGCACAATCAATACAAACCTCTGACATTCTTGCAAGAACATGAAATGCTTTTTCATACAATCCTGAGCTTAACAATGACAACGGACGATCCTTTCTGGCCAATGTTTGGTTAGCTGCGCGACTCATTGTACACACCAAAATCAATTTACGATAATTGTCATTTATTATGAAATAAATATGATGCTTTATACCATGTCCTTTTGTCAAGAAACTGCCTCTAAAAGGCGATCCGCTGACGCTATTCAGTTTAGAGCATTGAGCGTATTAAATTTTTATATTTTGCAAAGAAATCTATTCGCGCGTAAGAATATGCGCCTTAGATGGCATTTGACAATAATTATATTAAAGGAATCCATACCTTAAGGGATATTAGGCGGAACGTGAATTATTTTGACGTGACATGATGTTAAGGAATGTTATCACAGCTTTACAAGCAGATGTTGAAAGCCCTATTGATAATAAAATAAAAAATGATGCACTTAGCTTTTATAAAATAATGATATCATTAAGTGATAATGACCAATACGCTAAATAACTTCATGCAAGAACCATCCAGTATCATTATTAATGCAAGCCGTAACTCGACAACTTAATTTATAAACCACTAACGAACTTCTGATTCAAAAATATACAGAAATCATATGATTCACCTAAACATGATTCCTTTATAATGATTCAGTATCGTTTGTATAACACCCACACATGAAACAATAAATAAATCGTCGTAACTCATTATTTATAATACAGAATATTAAAAAAACAATTTCATTTTCAAATCGTCTCTTTTTTGCTTTATCTTTGAAGGCCTTTGTAAGTATAATAATAAAATAAAGAATGATATTTTTATGATATTTATCGTTTATATTGAATTCACGAAACGTTGAAATTGGCTTTTAAAGTAAATTTGTCTCGATGTTGACTACTAAAAGGTCCATTAAATAGCCCTTTGTTAACTATTGATTTGTAGTTGGCTGCGACACCGACCGTAAAATACATCTACAGGATGTTACTAGCGTTTTGGTCCATACTAATATTTTATTAAACTCTTATAACTTATTGTCAGGAAAAATTGATATAAATAAATAAGTAAGTATAGATAAGTGTACGTGGAAATGTATCTGTAGCGGTTACACCAAGGTGGACCGCGATTAAGTAAGTACATTTTATATGGACCGACGCTTATCATTATGTGGAGAGGGCTGCGTTGCATCGTTTTTATTTTTATGGATATGTCAAACTTTGCGTCCTTAATGTGCTTTGAATTTAAAAGTTCAACCTGTCATGCAAATTCGGTTAATTTCTTAAATTAACCGACCTTTGTTATTGTTCTATTATCAAGTTTTTAATTGTAGTATGATATTATGTATTTTAATATTCTGTTTAAACATTTTTACCTATGTAAATATTTTGATCATCCTGTATTACAAAAACCGTTTAGCAAAAACATCAAGCGCTTTAAATATGACAAAGGAACTAATAACATCAATAACTGACGACTCGAAAAATGACTCGAAACTTTTTCGCTTCATCGAATCCTTTTCGTTTACGATATTTAGCGTGAATTTATCATCGTTATGATATGTATTAAGAAATAATGATATCTTCAGAACACCTTTAATATCTCACAATAGCGCTATTTAAAATGTCTCAGAATTGGATTCATTTAAGTGAACAAAATTTTGATGGCAACTTAAAGTTACATATTATTATTACGTTTGATCTATTTCTTGTATTTTAATGGTGACAATTTATACCCAACAACTACTGCTCCTGTCCATAAAACTTCGTTTTCGCAAATCCTACATGAAACTCTCAGAATTACCTATGTGTGATTATCGAAAATTTTATTTATTTTATTTATAAATAAAGTATTTCGTAACATTAAATAAAAAAAAACAAAGTACGAATATCAAGTACGCAATTAATTAAATCATCAATATTTTACACGCAATGTAAAATTCAAATCCAGATTATTGTAAAATTTCAAAAATCGATGGAAATTATATTTGATACATGGACTTAGAAAAAACTCACGGACAGAATTAATTCGAACATTCGAACGAAGCTACTGAATGATACCAGTTTTCTTGTAAAAGCCTCACGGATGTGTGTGACACAGGAAAATATTGCCGATTTTTGATATTCGCGTATAATATTTTGTTTCATATGGTCGCACTCAGGACACACATACGTTCGACATATTGTGCATAATTTTTGACAAGGGGCAACTCGATCCAGTGTATTCCTAAATCCGTAATTTGATATTACGAAATAGATTTTTCCTACCCAAGTAATGATATTCAAGTAGGTACTACATGTAATATTTAACATTTTTACGAATAAGGTTTTTTGTGACATGTAAAACTTACGTTCAATCAATATTTTTACGAAGCTCATCATTCTTCCTTCCATTTATTACAATCATCCGTAAAATCTTGATCATCATTAACAACGACAATCCTTCCACACAAACAAAACCTCAATACGTCACTCTTCCCAAAAAACAATTGCCCATCGTTCAGAAAAAAATCATAATGCCCAATTTGTCTTTTATGAATAGCAGTCCACGTGGCGCGTCGATTCGGGACTATTGTTTGGGCCCGTATTGGGATTAAACCCTCGGCTTTAAGAATCTGATAACATCAGGGCTCGAGATGCTGCGATAAGGCCCCTGAGTGCTCATTGTTCCTCACAATGCTTTAGCATCCAAATAGTAATATTGAGTGTTGAGAAAAATGCCACTGAACTGTTTGCAAGACATTGTGACGTCTTTGTGATAGATTTTGTGTTTTTTGTTTAACGGTATTTGTCGTTGGACAGACATGTCCCGCTGTTTAGGACAATGTAGTCCTGAGATTAATGCCATCTGTTTTGCTTCACAGTTCATTTTATTTAGTAGGTCACTAGAATAACTTTAATATAATATTTTCGAACAGAACCATAATTGTTATAAGAATCATCAAATCTAATCTAGGCCCGAAGAATTTTTTACTGATATGGCATACTATAGAATTGTTATTTGAAACTCCTACTTCTTTTCAAGCATCAATCTCCTACAGAACCACCTAATATGAAGAACCAAACAACAGACTCACAAACTCTTCGTACTCGAACTCATTGTCACGAACAAAAAAAACGGCTCCATGTATTATTATTGATACATTAACAAAGCAAAGCTATCTTGACCATACAATTTACATGTCAAACTTCAATAGCTTACCGCCTTTACACGAGAACTGTCGAGTCTCGCGCACCGGGCGTGATAGGGCGGGGCGCGCCAAACCTAGGGCGGATACCAATCTATACTATTTGAGTGTATAACAACTTCTTAGAAACGTAATTTGCTGAAATTAATTTTGTAGGCGGAATTCTTTGATGCGACTAAAGAAACTAGAAAGTTGCAAAGTCATCTTAAGTGTTATGGATTAACAGCTGAAGTTCGTATGCGAAAAATAATTAACTTTTTTCATAGATTTTAATTACATATAATTTTCGATTGAAATCTCAAATTAAAATTACTTGTTATGTTAAAATTAATTGTTATTTATGTTAATTTTTTTTCAAAGTAGTCGCTTAACATTTTCATTTATCCTAAGCTACCACATTATGTAGTATGACAAATAAATAAAAATATTAATGTCCTAGGATATTATTATTATTATACCTATAGCTTATTTATTATTTTTTTCAAATATATTTCATAAATTATTCAAATATATAATATGTACCATAAATCAAAACTTGTAAAGATGGCTAAGTATCTATTTATCATAGAGTAAATTAAAACAAACTGTTCGCAGAAAACTAGTTACAATTTGGGGCGGGCGTTATCAGGGCGGAGAACGGACACTGGGCGGAGAGCGCTCAATGACCCATCGAGTCTATTTTACAAGTTGAGGCAGATGATAAGTGCAATTTTGAGTAATTGATTGTTTGAAGGCGTGGTTGGCAGCTGAAATTTTGTATTGTAGGTTTAGCTCAAATTAATGTATTGAAAATCACTAATTAATAAAACTAGTTTTTTTAAGTACATAGTTAATGATACGGTATGCTTTTAGGTAGAGATTTAGAAACTTTTCTCAAAAAAGCTGAGGAATAAACATTAACGGTATTCATAGGTATCAAATATTTAAATAAGTCCACTAAATCTATAATGTTTATTATTATAATTACGTATCAGATCCTCGAAAATTATAGTCCAAATATTGAAATAGAATTAAATGCATTATTTTCATTCAATAAGTACGGAACAAAATAAAATCTTGGAACACAAAAGCCCCTATTTACCGTAACTTATATTATAAATGTGTAAAACCATTTAAATCGCAAAGTATCAATAGATGAATGTTTCTTTGTGTTATGGTGAACCATCTTGGCCGTGATGTTTCACGCACATTTTATTTTGGATTCAAGAAATATCGTCTCTAAAATGTATTGCAAAATGAGACTTTCGAACATTGTAATAAATTTCAAATCATATAAACAGCACTACACCTTTATCGTTACTAAAACCAAGTCAGAAACATATCTTAACGAATGAGAAATAAAAATTAAAATCGAATGCGATTCGGTGTAGTTTACTGCAGCGTCTTAGAAGGCTTTCATGAGGCAGCTAAAGGTCCTGGTATTGTCGATAATCATTGAAGCAAACACTTGTTATTTTAAGAGATCATCCACCCTTAAAGCTTTACATTGAGTTTGTTAACAATGAGGTGTATAATGTATTATTTATAGGACACACTCGGTAGGCATATTCGGGGCCAATGAATGCGCATTGTTGTTGAGAAGCCGAATGAAAAACGACAGTGCTAAATTGTATTGCCAACGATGTAGCTATCACAATTTATTTCCTGACAATTGATCTGTAATTTTGTTTGGAATGTTATATGCTACAAAATATAACTGGTAGTTTTACACTATTATTGATATGATATTTTTGCACATTCAAATTACAATGGCAAAAGATAAATCAATCCAACAAATTAACCTTTGGCAAAAAATTTAACCAAGGTTAGAAGATACATATATGACATAATATCGTTTCTTTTCCTATAAATACAAGTAGTGTTTAATTTAAAAGGACATTTAGATATTCACTATTAATCAAGAACATCCTTACTTCGAAATTTCATAAAAAAATTTATTCAAAAATCAATTTTAAATCTAGCACAAAAAGTCATCGTCAACGTAAAAATATTAATATAACAAAGATTTTGTCGGCCATCTTATTAGACTATTTATTATTTATTAATGTCGTTGTCACGAATATAACAAAAACCTTCCCCAAAAAATGGCTGACAATGGTGACGCTAATCTTTTTGGGGCCAAGAATACACCTTGTCAAACGAAAAAGGGTCCAATTCTATACTTAGTAACCATTAAATAAATTCAGGTCGCGTTTTAAAAAAAGGTTTTTTGAAAAAAATGTCCGTAGGCAAACCACTTTTAAATATTTGTGCACATATGGCTTCCGGCTACTTCGAGTGGGTTATGCTAAAAAATGTTAAAGAAACCCTTATTTTTTGTCCAAAATACAATGCATATTGAATGTGCGTTATGATTTATAGGGCTCGTGATATGAATACAGCTCGCAACTTCCAGATTAGTGTCGGTCCAAATGGAATAGAATACTTTAATCTGAATAAATTGCCGTCCTTCAAATATAATATAAGATTTGTTAAAATAAACTACTTAAGAAGATTTGTGGACATTGCAACTAATGTAACCTAAACTACACTCAAAGATTTATCAAATTTATCGACGCTCTTGATCAAACTAATATAGGGTCACGTCAAATTTTAGTTTAGTTTATTTTACATATATTTTTTTTCTAAATTTTGAAGTAATGCTCAAGTAGGTACTAACAAGTTATAGTTCCGAGTATGACATTCCATAATAGTATCAAATATTGTCTACTTGTGCTAAAACTGACTATTGACAATGCCATCGTAGATTTAATTTAGAGCTTGATACTGTAATAAGCTTAAATGCTTTTTATGCCGATATAAGCGTTCCGACCATTCCCATTTGTTATACATATAATGCCATGCCATAATTACACACAGATTCAATAGACATGTCTATGCAAACAAATGTTTGTCCTGGATGACTTTCAATTACTCTTTTGATATTCATAGTCTAATCGATTATTTGCCATCATGTCGCATATGAAAACTTTAAAAGTGAGTCAATTGAAAAACTGAGCCTCGTGGATACCTATATTACATGTCTAAACAAAGTGAAAAAAAATAAAATTTGAGTAACAACATCACCTCACCGATTTCTCAGAATAATTCACATGCAACAATGATCAAACATCACCATCGTTCTAAACGTCCCTCTGAAAGAGTGGCGGTACGATAAAGGAAGAGTTAGGCTACAGCTCACATAATACAGGAGTGTACTTCCAAACCCATTGAGGCCCAAAAGCATGAAACAGAAACAAGCCTATTCACCATCACGTAGGTTCCACGTCAAAGGATACGAAGCACCCATTCAAGAAACGTAAAATGGATCCTTATTAAAGGACTACACGTATAACACCACAGATGTATAATGCCATTCCCCAATACTCCGTAATTCCGCAAAACCGACAAAGGGTTCCGTAAGCTGTAAAAACAATCCACATAAAGGGCTGGCAGGATCTTGAACTTAATCCCTGTCAAAGTGTACCGACACGCAGCTAGTTTTATTTTCAAAACAGTAGAAAATCCCTTTCGATATCAATTTGCCGCCTGGATTACTCCATTCGGTTCCTTTTTAAAATCGAATCGTGTTTTATAACATTTTTTTTAATTTTCCCGGCTATTATGTGCGCAATGAAGAGTAAATCTTCAACAGTCGGGATGTTATTAAATTAAAATAAACAAGGATTTCCAATTACCTACAGGACTATAAAACATTTTTGTATTTTTCTTTCGCCATATCTTTATCAACTTTGCTAACTTAACTTTTAGTTAATGAACGGTAATTACTGAACTAAATAATTATATAATTTGCCGCATTTATTTTGTTCGTTTTAACAAAACCTCAGTTTATCATTTATTTACAGATACCATAAATATGCAATCACTGTTTAGTAAATATTTTTTTGTTCAATAATAAAATACGTTCCGATAACCGTAACGTTATATCCTACAGGGCTAAAATCGGAATGCACAATCGCGCCCCGCCCACAAGTGCACTATTCCATCACATTATTGTATACAACAATCGCGATGCCCTCTTACAACGGTTTCAGGAATTTCGCATCTGGGCATCTGACAATGAGTTTCCTGTTCGGATTACTAGATACGGATCTTATATCGCCTCGGGACACGGCCTTTTTATTCAATTTGTGTTATCTTCAGATATATCGCGTCGCAAGTGTGTCGTATTGTTTGATTGATGATGTTTGGTGCTACCGAATTTGAATGGTCATATTGTACCAATGTTGTGTATGCAATATAAATGGGTGTCGGCTATACACAGATATGTCGTTTTCAGCGACAGCCAAGCAATATGAACACCATGTTAAGGATCCGGTGGTATCAGGATTCAATTCAGTAGGCATAATGTAGACAATGAGACAACGTTATACCATCGCGTTTATTATAACAATTTCGCAATAAAATAATCACTTCAATTACATTACATATTGTAAACAATCTGCCACGATAATAGATTGCCAACCAAGTCGCACCAACAACCCGATCTCCGACAGATATAAGAATCGCTTCTGCGGATAATAGGTAACCTAGTTGTTTGTCCATAAGAAAATGAGAAAGCTAAATCACTAAGAAAATAAAATTATGCTCATCTTCGACTTACTGAACATGATATAATATAATAATGACTGAAATTATTTTAACTGCAATTCGCAAAAACACATTTGTTTTATTTCATGGACTAGATATAAAACAACCGAAACCACCATTGTTACCTAATAATGACACCTTTTAAAGATTTCAAAATAGTGACGGTGAAAAAGTACCTATAATAATCTGAAAAAATCATCGAGAAAAGGATGGTACGGCCATGCCGCTTTTTTGCTCGACTAGGCGGGGGCACTGATGACAAAAGAGGATTTGACAGCTTTGACCGTAAAACAAATTCTGGCTAAAAATTAAAGTCACGTACGTATGATACGTGACTTTAATTTTTCCTGATTAGTTACGGAAAAGTAAAAACATCCTGTCAGTTCCTGCATTCCATGACTCTGCGTAGACCACCCTCATTCGCTCCACATCCGAATAACAAAATCCGACTTCCACAAAACTTCACGGCCTAATTATGAAAAATAAGACATAGTTTACAGTCCACATATTCTTAGTTAACACGTGCTCAACCCAGTTTTTTCTAACTAAATTCCTCTTAATATTAATTTTGAAGAAATAGGCATGCAAAAAACGCTAATTGCTTTTTGTAAAGCGGCTCGTCGTAGGTTTTTGCGTGTCGGTTCGTAGCTCTGTCTGTCTATCGAGCAAATGTGGGCTTTGTCAAAGAAAAGTGTCAAATTACGTGGCACGAGATGGTAGATAAATACTAGGGTTGGTGGCACGACGAAATATTATTGAAACTTTAGGTAATGTTTATTAAATCATGAAAAATATGTAAATAAATAAATGAAATAAGTAACAACTTTTTAATTGACAATAAATCAATATAATTTAATTGGCTATATTATGTAAGTTTCTCTTCAATAAATATTTTAAGAACCTTATTCTAGAATATTCAAATAACTAAGAGCATTCATAAAATGACGTAACATAACTAAAAATAAATTATTGAGCCCCTAAATTGAACTCCAGGGAACATCAATTAATGATATAATTAAATTAAAATTTATGTATCAACCCTGATCGCTAAACTGACATCACGTGCAAAAACGAAGCATTCATTTTAGTTTTTGGTAAAGATTCCGCTGTTAGATAATAAATTGAATACAATTCTAAAATATCCTTAGACACACTTGTAATTCAATCTGAAATAGTCTTTACTGTGCGCAACTCAGAGCTGTTTATATGTATGGTTTAAGTTGTAGATATAGTACAATATTTTTTAAAAGTAGGCTCGATGCAATATGCAACTAAACGGAAAGAAGCGGTAGATAAAATGCCGACAAGTTGGAGAAATATTTCCAAAATATTTGTAAGTGAAGCCGCGCGACCGCCTCAGGGCGGGCGGGGGTGCGCGAGCGCAAGATACCGGAATTCGCTTTATTATTATGATGAACTTGAAACTTGACAGTTTTGTAAAATATTAACAAAATAAGTTATGTCTGTAACTAGATACTATGATAGAAGTTACAAAAGGTTTGTATGTAAAAAATATAAAATAGATACATTGCAAATAGCTTTCGTATGTCGCATCTAATGAGTTTAAATGAAAAATTTGAACAGAAATGCCGAGATGCTTTTTTTAGAACATCCATTTCTAAGGTTATAATATTGCGGTTATAATTCAACATCGCCAAATATATTATTACTTTCAAGCCATTATTCTTATTTATAATAATTGCCCAGAGCATTATTTCATCATCACACCAATATTTCACGTGTCACTTATTAGGTATACGAAAAACAAATAAATTGGACCTCCAAGAGACTTTTTTACAATTATCTCCCATCTCAGTAGAGTTTTGTGGTGTTAGTTACACTGACGAGGCGAGGGTAAGGCAATAAGTGACGAGATCGGCCGATGATGGGCTATCTCCGGGTTATCTGATCACAAGTCGGTTTGTCGACAACTTATCGTCTGAAACACGCTTATCTGATGGTTCGGCCTTTGAGTAATTTCTGAACCATTGAGATGTATAAAAACTTTGGGATTCGGTTTGATTGCATTAAAACTGGTCTTTTATGAGCCTTTTATGAGACATGTCCAGTTTGTAATGGTGACATGTGGTACTTCACAGTCGTTACGATGTTTCTTGTTATTTGAGCTGGTCATCTAATTTTGACCATCGTCAATTATCACAACATTTATTATGGTTATAGTGGATTTTTAAGAAACGAAATCTATAATCAGGAATTATGTTAATTCAAATAATTTACTTTTAGTTACCTAATTTACTTTCAGTTTGTTTAAAAAGACTCGGTTTAAAACCACTGGACTTTAAATTTTAATACGTTTTGTGAACTGTGCAAATAAATTTGTCATGGACGAGAAAATGTTTGTTTGAACTGAATAGACCTATCTTCATGGTCTAAATATAAACAAACTATGATTCTTACGAAGCCTGCATTAGTTTTCCCTCAGAATTAAATTCTCTTCTTGTCATCTTTGACTTTATCTCCCATCATAGCAACAATAACAGTTTCGAAATTGAATGTCATGCAAAATTTTGCGTTAAGACGTTACACAATACTTAGAATTTATATAATCTTAGCGACAATACAAATATTATGTCGTCATTGTCACGCAGGAATCGCAAGATGTTCTACACACAGTTTTGTGTTGCCCAAATATTTGTATGGGAAATATTGATAAACATCTATGGTGGTAATCCTTGATCAATGCTGGGCTATATTGGTGTCAAGTGTAGCGTGACAAGATTATAGTATTGTGCAAATATGTGAGCTTAATGCGTACACGCAGTTTGTTTTGTTACAGTTTTGTTGGGCGCATCTTTATAGGCCTGTTATGTATCTTTAAGTTTTGTATTTGTAGTATTGGCGAACGTGTTTGGATGCCAAATATTTGTTAAAGCACGTTTTTTTGTCCAATGCTGAATAAAACTTCATCCGTACATTTTCCAGCTTTTTAACCCGTTGGCTCTTAACTAAAATTTTGTCCTAAAGGAGAATGTTCTATTTGGAGCTTTTCTTTATCGCAACCCGATATCGGGTCTTTATCGGAACCAAGTATTGGGTATCGGTTCTTCAAGTTCTAAAAGCAAATCTTCTAACTAAACAAATACTTTATATGCCAAACTTTACATAGATAAATCTTTCCTTTAATATAATGTGTAATAAAAACATTTATACACGCATACAGAATAAAGGCACAGTGTAAATCTGAACGCGGCCAAATGGGGCGAGTCTTAAATCCTTCCTTATCTCATAGAAGCCATCTCTATAGCCGCGGTGTAGTGTTACAATGAGACATACAAACTACTGTGAAAAGAAACGTAAACCTTAACTGAATATGCACCTATGTGTATTCCGTATGACGCACTAATGTAAAATTCACGCCTGAATTAATTTGCTCCAATAGCAAATATCTTAACCTTTTTTTGTGACAACCCTGAGGTTATAATACATCTATGGTTTACAGTTGATGTTTTAATAAAAAATTATGTTGTATTTTTTGTTAAAAAATAATTTGTTGCTGTCCACATTGTATAGAAGCAATTATTTGCTTATAAGGTTAAGATGTCATTTAGTAAGTACCTACGCGATATTTAAAACCGGCAGGGTTGTATAGATTTATTATTATTTATGATTTTAAGTAAAAAAATTAAAAACTTTAAAAAATCTCATCTCTCATCTTATTTCATATATTTATTTATAAAATTCCACATTTTACCTACAACATATTATAATCCTAAATGATTTATTATCATAACAGACACCGTTTGTAAAAACACGGTCGCATCCCACGGGACGTCGTCGTAATCAAATTAAAGTTAAGCAGTCGAGTCGATCTGTCATCGGTAATCGTGTTCCTCTCGATACACCCCCGCAGAGGATGATGTATACGTTTACACGACGCCTGTTATTACAGGAAACGAGGGCCAAGTTCAAATTCTAAATAAGGAACAGTGAAAATGGGTATAAATCGCTTACTAATTAGAAATATGTTTTTATCAAATAAAAAAAAGGACAGTCTGGTAGGTGAACTTCACAACGACCTACTTGGTAGGTTAGGATCAAAATTGTGTAATGTAAAATATTATGATGACACATGTCAAATACATTACACAAAATACATGTGTCAACAATTATAAGTATTTATAACAAAAATATGCTGTATACCTACATATCAATTAAATTGTTACATACCTAATCAAACGCAAGCAATACAAGCCTCAAAAAAAGTTGATTAAAATGACAACTAAAGAATACAAATATAAATATTTATAATAGTCTATTGTCTAAACATGTCATAAAACTATATAAATTAATGTGGAAAGAATGTGAAAACAAAAACAGAATTATTGTCTTCTAAACACGTGCCGATCGATGAAGTGATAACATTGTAGAGTGGTGATTCAGAGACGAACATTTAGATATTTGATATTATTATTGAAGTTTGATATTAATCAAATGATAGTTTATCTATTATACATACTGTAGTCATTTCACTGTAGGAAAATGTTTTACTCGCAAAACTATATGCAATCCGGCGAATCCATGAATTGGCAAAGAATTCATTGTTTTTATTAATCTATTTAGTTATTAAAAGGTTTATTGATGAAATGATTTTCATTGGTAAGCTCATCACATGAGAATGGCTGTTCTTGTTTAAAATGTTTGTAATAGTCCAAATTAAGTTTTTATGGCATGAACAATCTGAAAGTCATTTTTACTACGGAATTTTTATATGAATTTAGTAGTCGAATCTTATTTACAATAAGAGTGGATTGCAAAAAAGAAAATAAGTATATTGCAATAATACTCGTAGTAATATTTTTCTGTAATGTGCAGTACCTTTTCATAAGTAAATAATGTCATTACACAACTGTGCAAAGTTTTTAAAAGTTTACGACTTTTCGTTTTATGAGACACGACGCTAAAATCAAATCATGTAACACGCTATATCTAAAAGCAGTTTTATCTGGAGTCGTTTGAAAAAAATCTGGTAAAAAATGGTGGTGAGGAACCCAGGACCCCGACTATTATCTCTGAACACCGAAGTCATTTTAGCTATAATAAGATAACATTAAGGGAAGACAGGGTCAACGGTGTTCAAACTTTTTAAAAGATGATACTTTTTTCGTCTGAAAATCAAAACATTCATATTTTTTTTTATATTTGTTTGTAGTTTGTTTCTTTTTAATAATTTGCAGTTTCAAGAATACATTTTCAGAAATCATATTTATACTAAGTCAATGATAATTTTGAAGTTTATAATAGATACCTAAACGAAGCTGATTATACCTTACATACTTTAGGGTAGCAGGCTTAAAGTTTGAGAACAATCCCCCTTGAAGAGCGTGTCAGCGGACCTGTCGCTCTCGAGTTTGGAACAGGTATAGTTTTTTCTTTTTCGTTTTTGCGCGCGCGCACGTGTGCGAGCCGCCCCTTAATTACCGACGCATACCATAAACAGATCTTTACGCTCCCTTAAATAAATCTTCGTGAAGGATTTTTTCTTTGTTTTCTTAGGTCCGTAATTTCGGAGCACGGTTTTCGGTTTACCGAAGCGAGCCCCGTTGAATGCCAACGGTCCGATTCTAGAGATGATCGATGATGACTCTTTGTTTTTACAGGTTTATCGCTTTACTTTGTTTGTAAAGATGGGATGACGGATGTTGGAAGTAAGGTCGGTTAGTTGGACAATTTGAATTTAATTATTAAAAGAAATATATTTTATGGTAGGTACCTATCATGTAATTTGTAATTCCTTAAATTCATTACTTGCACAAAAAAACATTTTTTTTATTTCATTTATGATGTCAAAGAACCTTACAACCCCATAAACACCAAGTTTTTAAAAAAGCATTCAAAAAGTATTATCTTTACAGACATTAGGTACCATATATAGAAAAAGTCTAATTCGACAGTAAGCATTAGAACCCCTGATAAGTATTTGGTTTGTCTCCCTCGATCCAAGATAACCTGGACCCTCTCCCGGCTTTATTGTGGTGTTAAATGATATTTTATTATCGCAGCGATAAAATTCTTCCTCGGCCCTTTAGATATACGAGTAAGTATTTATGTATCTTTGGAAATCTGTTTTTATTCGGCACTTTATCACTATTATTTAGGAGCATGATAAATGCTAAAACATCCTTTCCTTTTCTTTCGTTGTTATTTTATTACGAACTTAGGTATTATAAAGGGTTTTAGGGACCTGCAATACCAGATACACCATAAATGAGAGAAAATATTAAAAAATAACTGATTAACCTCTTTTGAAAAACCGAGTAAAAAAGTTGAAAAAATAAATCGTTAAACCAAACTTATAAATTCTATACAAAATAATACTTAACAAAAGTGAACTTTGAAAACAAAAACAATTTGAGCTTTTGAGAGTTTTGAAAAATTATTTTTTGTATGCAGCCCTTTCTACTTTTTCCGGTCATTAGTTTTCAAAGCCGTTACTTTACGGTGTAACATCAGTCGGCGAACTAAAAAGTAAACCTCATGAAAACAACCATAAACATTAATAAATAGTAAAACGTAATGATGGTCAATAAGTAAAATTCCCTGTAAATGGTTCTCGAACATAATTGCGACTGCGCCGGACCGCACGGGCCGCTCACATTTTACAGCTGTAATTTACCATCATTAAGACAAATCAAGCCGAATGACGCCAATCATCAATAATTAGGTGTTCCGGGCTTGCATTAGCGCAAAAAGGTGTTACACTCAAGATTTTAAAACTCGTTTATGTATTAAAATCTCATAATAAACGACTGGTAGGATAGAGGTATCGTTTGCACTCAAAAATATCGTTTAGGGACGCGTTATTACGTAGGTATATTAACTTTCACGAGTAAAATCATTTTATGGCTTGTAATTTTTTACAGTTGATGAAAAAACAGGTACTTATAATTTTCCATTATTTTAACATACACTAAAATTTTAAGTGGATTTGAAACTAGATTTTTAATAGAAGTTTTTCTTTAGTTAAATGTTAATATTGGTATAATTCAAAAGTATATTCATTAAATTAACTCATTGTAAGTATTTTAATCATCAAAATATATAAAATAAAAAATATATAGGTATCATAATTTATCATAATTATTTTTGATTATGCTTTCATAAACTAGCAATTTAAGAAAACATTTTTATTAGGTACTTGTGATTTTTAACGAAGCGTTTATAATAGTAAAAAATTACAACCGGCGCCGCGGCGTAAAAAGGATAATACAGCTACCGGATAATATGTATTTGTGGTTAAAAGACGGCCTACACCGTAAATACCCCAACAAATTTCGTGATTGAAGGTAGTACATGTCACCCAGGTGTATACCTCATTATATCCTTGTTACGACATTACAGAGAAACTTCAAACGAAATGATCATTATTTTAATCATATTCAGATTTCCAAATTAGCCGACAATTTTTCGGAGTAATAAATAAAAACTTCTTACACCCCCACTGGCCATTTGGCAAAAATTATCACATATCAACGGCCACTTAAAGAAATCGTGTCGAAGTAATTGCCCAAGAGTTTAATATTCACAAATAACTTGCTGTTACACGATAACACCCTATTATCGGTATTCGGTAACTGTTCCGTATCCAAATCGGTAGTTAATTGCAGTAATCGTTTGAAAATTCTTCAACCGATTGATTGTCGGTTATCTTATGAACGTGAAGGGTTAAATTACCGGCCCTTTCACAACTAAATGCCACAGTAAATATTTTAACTAAAACAGTAGGTAACTAAAACCATAAATAATGTAAATTAGAGTAAATCGTCTAAAAAAAATTATTTTTTTTATAAACAACAAGTTGTCAAACAAGCATAAGGCTGGCTGGTGATAAGCGTTTACCGTAGCCTATAGATACCTGCAACATCCCTGGGAATTTTTAAAAATAAATTATACGGTCGGTAAGATATGACTGAATGTTATTTTTGTGTGTGTAATTTTACATAATGTTTTTAAGAGTGTTACTGGTTTAGCTAAATGATATACTGTGTAAAGGGGTAAACTTTTACCAAATCTCTTTCACCCCTCTACTGACGTGTTAATTTCATAATAAATAAAAATACTGTGGTTAACCTGCTTTTGTTATGGTATACCTGTTTAATAAAGCATCAAGAAACAATTTATTTTTTGTTTAATCGGTACCCTAATGAAATGAAAGGGTTTTTAGAACCAAATTGTTATTAGAATAGATGATTTGGATATTTTTATATTATGTTGTTTTTTACCAGAGTCTTTAATGAGAAATTAAATATCAAAAAAACATTTGACGATCACGTTTCTTTTGCTTTCAAATGCCTTGATCAAACTACACTACACTAAAGTATTCAGCACATAAAAAGCAAAAGCTGCCAAAATCAATTCAACGTCCAATTATACCTACTGTGTCGTGATGAAATCTATACCATCCACTTGAGAGGGCAAATCAAACATTGGTTTAAAAAAAAGCAACAATGAACTAAATACATCAGATTCAATGTTACCTCTAATGACGATAATTGCTTCTAATTTTATTGAAACAGCCAAGAGTTGTGGTAAAAAGACGGCGCCCGCGCAGCGACAGAATGCAATCGTATGAGATAATGAGCTTGAGTTGTTGTTAGTTAGGTTTATGAGGCAATGATTTTTATTGGCTTTGGAACGAGAAACATTTAGATATAAAAATATCTTTAACGTGGTAACGTGATTAACTAAATCATAGCACTTGTTAAACAATAAAACATCTGATCAATTTGGTTGATAATTTGCAAAACAAGATTTGTATCTAAATTTATAAAAGTAAAGCGTGACAGGCTGACTGACAGACTGACTGATCTATCGCACACCTCAAAACACTGGACGGATCAGGCTGAAATTCGGCATACAGATAGCTATTATGACGTAAGCATCCGCTAAGAAAGGTTCATTGAAAATTCAAACCCTAACGGAAAGCTAGTTAGTTAATAATTCCCTCTGTACTCGCGTTCCATTTGTGTTCCAAAGGTATCTTATGTTTTTCAGATGAAAAGTAAGTATTCTGTTTGAATCTAAAATATGATCTAGGCATACCTAACTACCTACATACCTGTTGTCGATAAAAGTTATGCCAGAGTCTTAATTTATAACTTTATTTAAATTACTTATTACTTGCTAAATAGATGTTTAAATAAATAAAAGCGTTTTTTATATATCTAGAAACCCCCGTTATAAAAGACGAAGTCTACCGAGAACCCTATAAAATGGTCACATAACATGTAGGGTAGGCATGATTCATAAAATCTTAGCACGTACAACACCATATGCGTACACGCGGTGTTGTAAGACACTGGATCGCGTGCTAATCCATGCCAGCGGACTAATGAGTGGCCCGCGACATCTATTAGCTACAATTACATACTGTGTACGCACATCTGCGCAAGTTACTAGCCGATAGCGATTTGGAATATATGCTTCAATAGTTTCTCCCGTTTTTTTTTTTTTTTTGTGTCTTTTCATGGCTTTTTAATTTTCATTGCGATTAGGTGCGCCGTTGAGGCGTGAAGAGTTAATAAATAAAGTCACTTTTACGATATAATTATAATTATTAGTAGGGTATTATAGTCATTTAGATAGTTTAAAAAAAGTCCCTGGATTCGAAAATTTAATTATATAGAAATTGAGCTGAGTAAGAAACGATAATAACGAACGATATGACGTTAAATAACGATGCCGGCGCTGTTTACTTAATATCAAAGCATCCTTAGGGTCGGTTGCACGTACTTTTAGTTAACTTTATAGTTAACCTTAACCTTACTACCTATTACCATGATTTGACGGTAGGGTTAACTTTGACGATGACCGATCTCCCTCGGTCGGTTATGGTTACGGTTAAAATTTTAGTTACAGTGACAAAAGCAACCCAGTTTGCGTTTCTTCCGGCGGTTAAAGTTAACTATAACCGTAACCTAACTATGACCGCGCTTTATGCAATGGACCCTTAGTAATATCATGTACGTAAATAGTGGTACATTGTTAGCAGATGATTTTAATATGTATGTATAGACTAGTTCATTTAGAAGAAGCTATTATAGAAACCGTTGCCTTTTAAAACCCATTATAGCTCATAACTTGTACCGTGTTGTTTTGTACACCAATAAATTGCTCGAATTAACCGTCCATTGCACTTAACTATTTATTTATTGCCTGTTTCATTGCTTGTTGTTGCCGCCATGCGCCGCGATAATGGGAGAACTCAAATGGGTTGACTCTGTTAGATACTTTATCTCGAACATTCATTAACTTTTTAATTAGTTTTGTTTTACCTCATTACTTACAATACTTACATTAATTGTTTAACTAGTTGGATTCCCTTTATCAATACAGTTATCGAGATTGGTAATGGTTGGTAACTTAGGTAAGATATACTTATAGCATAGGTTTTTAATAGTTTTTAGGACTAGCTTCCACGCTGCGGATTTACACGCAAGAGTGACCTAAAATGTTCACGATGTAAACAATAACTTATATTTTATATAATGGTATATTATGGGATGGGAGTTCTCAATATGAACAACTTTATACGCTATGGGACCAAGTCCGAAATCACGAGAAAATTACAAACAAAGGTAAATTTGCGTAAAGAAAACTCTCATTTATTTTTTTATTAAATATTCACAATTGTTTACAACAAATATAATAAAATTAAACTAAAATAATAAACTTTAAATTTAAAATGACTAAATATACCTATACAAAATTAAAATATCCTATTCCGTTATACATTTTATAAACTCCATATTATCCAAAACTGATATCCACATAACATCCGACACTTGGACTTGGATTCTGACTCACTTGGAAAGTATGGACCAGTTATCACTTATTGATTTCCACATTACCCAATAAATTATGTAAACACAAAGTACCTACCATCATTATGTGATAAGCCCTCTGAGGCTGATTGAAGCTATAAAAAAACGATTTTTAAAACTTAATTTCCTGCATAGTAATTATATATTCTTTAAAAAAGAGTCAAATCAGAACTATAAATCTAAAATAGTTCCATATTCAAAATTGGAATGAAATTGGAGTAAAAAGTTATTAAAGTTTTATTACTCTGCCCAAACAGAGCGCAACGAATCCTTAATTAAAACTTCAAAGTACAAACGATCCTTTTTTACCGAATATCGTTATGAAACTTAATACCGGAGTGCAAGTCCATGGCTATTAAACATAAGTCCTTGAGCTCATCTCAAGAGATTCAAAATAAAGCATGAGTGTGATCCCGCGTTCACGCTGCGAGCCACAAGCGCTTAGCTACGGTTCAGACAGTATGTAAAATTATTAATTTTTAATGTATTGACAAATTTTTGTACAAATCGGATTGTATATCGTTGCCTTTATTATTTGAATAACTAATTTAGTTATTACGTTTAACAATGTTTTCATTTTCACTCAAACTCGCTTATTTGAAGCTTTATGATATTTTGTCTTCATCTTGCAAACTACTTGAATAGCTGTTCCTAGAATTAAAAAGAAAACATTTATATGCGTTCTTGCGTTCTATCCAACGAGTGACGTGCTTAAGCGTACATATTCCGCTTATTCTCTGAACGCAGCCTTAACGAGTAGGTCCAAAAACAAGGGGTGATTATCACCTCCCTCCCTCAATCAACCCGCTAATGTCTGCCTTCTCGTTAACTTCTGAGTCTCGACAAGTATTACGAAGAAAAAATGTTTATACGGCAGCATCCAATCTGTTCATATGGACTTATATGGAACTGAAAAGTACCTACTTACTTAAGTTACCAGATAAAAATTTCAAATTTTCATGTATAGAATGATGATTTTTTAAAATAAGTTTAATAAGCAAAATAAAAAATGGCTATGTACACAAATTACTTGAGTATCTACTAAGTACGAGTATATTTCTTATACATTAAAACTTCCGACATAATTACTTATCTATAAGTCATTTAAATCATACTTACATAAATATGGGTTTTTCTTCTATAAGTATAAGGTTTGATTATTTGTCCAGTCCAATAACATTAAAGGTTATAAAAATACCAAACGAAGTCTGTAAAATGAAAATATACCTTGCTAAATCATATGAAATCAAAATATGTATTTATTACCTACAGTTCTAATCATAGCTTATCATAGTCATGCAAAATCATCTGACCTTTTTTTGTCACTCAATTTAAAATAAGTTTAGGTACCTGCGTTTCAGTTAATTGTTTGACTACCCTTAAAATTCTACACCCTCATATTCTCTACCCTAAAACCAACATAGCTATACTGGAGGTAATAACGTTATGCGTCTCTATTCCAATATAATAAAGTTTATTTTAAGATGGTTTTGGCTTTGGGAAGTAAAATATATCGTGGTTTAAAACCTCATACGCTGATGCAACAAGTGTACTAAACAACAAAAGGAACGATTAGGGATGATTTATACATTCCTTTATTTTCCACCCTCATTCCCTAAACGAATAATCTTGTAACTGAAATTCCCACACTCGAATTTCGAGGAGGAGCTGCTGAGATTTTTTACTACTTTTGGCAGTTGTAAAATTATTTTCTTTATTTGAATAAATTAGAAATTTGACTACCTATAGCTTTCTATGTTATTGTCAAGTGTAATGTGGGATATGTTTTACAAATTTATTTGTAACTAGCTGTTCCCCGCGGTTGCACTCGCGTTCCCGGGATAAAAAGTAACCTATAACTTTTGGGAATAATGTAGCTTCCTATTAGTGAAAGAATTTTTCAAATGAAATCAGTAACTCCGGAGATAAGCGCGATGAAACAAACTATTCTGCTTTATTATTAGTATAGATAGCTAAAAATAGGTATTATTTGAATCAAAAGCCAATATTTCTCAAACAAATAATTATTATAGGTATATACAAACAAACAAAAGACTTAATAAGAAGTCAACAGTAACTTAATTCATCACAAATCCAATAAGATAATTACAAACAACAATTATTGAAGATTTTTATCTATAATTAAATTATTCTGACACCCCAATTATAAAATGTATTGAGTAATCTAATAAATAATATGTGAGTATCTATACTGCAAACTACAAAAACAAAAAGACATTTTATTTATTGTAAGTATGTTATGTATGATGATACTGTATCTGAAATTATATAACAATAAAATAAATAACGAACTGTCACTGTCACTTCATGATATAAATCCAGAAATGATTATAATCATAGATTTCTTTGCATTCGCTTACATTTGTTACATTATTCTTAGCTTACAATACATAACGTTTAATTATATTTTTACTATCTGTCTATCAATTTATTATCACAGTATATGTTAGATACCAAAGTATTTATGTAACTTAACTAGACTGAAATATTACTTACTATCATATTTCATAAAAAAATCTGTCAATTTTGAACTCTAAAATAATAACACTAAAAATAACAAAGATGTTTCATCTTCTATCTATCTCTACCATCTTCGGTCATGGAAATTAAATGAATAGTCATCAGCAAAACAACAATCGAAAACATTTGATGTGCAAAACAGCATCACAATTTATCATTAATATTTATTAACCTCAACCTGTCTTTCCAGGATAATAAATTGCGGTAACAAAAAACCTTATACAATCTGACCCCGCGGTCCCCTATCGTAACGTCAACACGACAAGTGCAATCACAAACAATGCGCACAATAGAGGGGTGTGGGGTATTATGCACCCCAGTCCCCATAGGTAAATCTCGACGCAATCCCACGCACACTTGTCACGCCATGGGGTACAATGCTTCGCTTTTTAAATATGACGCAAAGTGTCTTCTCCACGCTATCTATTCTTCGTGTCCATTGTTCGCGAAGGTTTTTGCATCTTCAGATCGTGGGAATCAGGAATCGTCATGATAAACGGTCTCTGAAAAAAATATGATATCTGTGACAAATAGCTAGGAACATTCTGTTTAAAAAAATAAATAAATATCGTAATATCATGGTAGGTTACATAGAGTCGTATCCTACTAACCTTAATGGCTTTTCCAATCCAACTTGAATTATGTGTGAACCCTGTACTGAATATTTTGATGAGGTCTGTCAATTATCAAGAAGTTGTTCTTTTAACTACCACCCTTTTCTAATTTACAACATAAAGTTACCCTCAAATAATCTCACACAATTTCCTGATTGCTGCAATTATCAAAAAACTAAAATTTCAACCCTAACAATATCTCCTAATAATCTTAAAATGGCTCTAATAGACATTTAATTATAGGCCCGGGCGAGTTCCACTGACCCCTTTTACACTTGTTTACATCTTCATCCCCTCACCACCCCCAACACGAACGCGCTGAGCCATCAAAATGGAATGTTTAATTCCAATATCCCATACGATTTATTATAACAAAGCAGAACGGGAACGATCCACCGCTTGCCATCTGTCGTCGTTCCGAATCTCGAATCGCCGAAAAAAAATCTCAATGTGCGAGCAACCCTGGGAACCTAGGAACGAGGAGCATTCCCACGAACAACCCCTCAATTTTCAATAACCAAATTAGCCTTTGCGTTACCCTATTTTGGATATGAGGGAGTAGTGAATCTATTCATATCGATAAAAAATATTCCTCGTCTCGCTCAGTTCGCCGCGGTTTAGGTATGTTCATCCCCTTCGAATGCACGTGTTCAAAGATCGTATATTTAAACAGCGAACTTATGTGTGCGAGAGCCTTCGGATCGTAGCACCTGCCGGCGCGCGCGCACCCCATTGGTGGAGGGACCGCTATCACCGCTACACTGATTTCTTTTAAACTTAATTTTTTTGTAATACTCTCTTCGGACATGTAAAGAAAAAATCCTACATGTTTGGACCGGTACGAGTTGAATATTTTTGTGTGTAGGTGGCATTTTATGTTTAGTAATACTTTTTGTAAACATAATGCTAATGATCCTCGAGTCAAATAATTCAAATGCCAGATCTAAAGATAGGATTGAATTACAATTTCATAGCACTAGTAACAAGACGCATCCTGATCTATTACTTACTCGTACCATTACCTATCACATATTTATGGAAAAACCATAAAACATATAACATTTCATCAACCCAAAAACAACCAAATGATTTAACAATTACTCTTTATACGGTACGCGTGGCCTGCGTGTGAGCAGCTCGCGGAGGTCAAACGAGGGATCGAATTCACCCCAATGTGTAACTTAGTGACCCCGCGGGGACGATAACAATCCAATTGTCTCGGCCACTGCACTGAGCACGAGGGTTAATGTACAATATGTTGTGTTTACCCACACTTTGGCGTGTGGACGGCACGTGGACTGCTTTCCCATGATAAGCTTTGTAGAACACTTGTTACCAATTTTGTTATTACACTTGATCAAAATTTGCATAAATAAGTAAAATTAAAACTTTGAAGTGATCTCGTCTAGTCTCACTCGACTAGTCGACTTTGATAAATATAGGTTATAAACCTATTTAAAGATTTATCTTTACAGATTTATATCATCAAATGATCAAAGTTACCTGTATACATTTATACAATCAACAATGTTGTTATAAAAATGTTCATGATCATAGACCGTAATAATTTACTAATCAATGTAATCAGCTCTTGAAGATGTACGAGTATGCTTTTCACCTTATCTTATGTATTTTACCTAACTATACCAAAATGTAGCAAAACTTTACTTCAATTTTACAAAGTTTTAACCAAAATTGTAAACGACTTTTTTAAACGTTACATAACTTCCTGATTGTGTTATCAGCATCACAGAGATACTCGTAGTTCAACATTATCAAAAAATTAAACCTGTCCCCTTATAACGACACATAAAGACCTCGGGGTTTCGAATAAACTACTTGATACACCCACACACGCGAAGGGAGCTTTTGATGTACGCGGGGCTTTTGTGCCGGGGGCGGCGCGCCGAGTATAAATAACCGACCCGGCCAAGCAGCCCCACATTCCCGCCTGTGATCTCACTAGCAACACACACTCTCTACTACTATCATTTCTTTAACCTCAATTCTCCAACATGTCTTATTACGCTAACAACGAATACATCATCGCTACAAATAACTCGATCAACGAGAACAAATACAACAGTGAAAAGATGAAGAACAGCGGCATCAAGGCTTTGTTGAAGCCGCTGATGAAAATCATCAAAAAGACGACGAAGCGCGTTCCCGCCAAAACGTGTGACACGTGCTACGAGGAGGATCAAAACTCGTGCAACGAGCAATTGGAACGCAAGATCTACGAGGAGATGGAGTCGTGCCAACCCGGCGCCGCCTTCCTCGTATACAACAAGGGGGACACGTGCGACCTTGTGCCTGTGACCCCTGATAATTTCTACGTGCCGGTTCACTTTGCCAGAACCGAGGCCGGCACCTTTTTCTGGACAACTGTCAACAAACACGAAGCTGACTTCGCAGCCGCCCACTGCTACACCGAGTGCCAGACAGCGGAGCAGCAGTATCCCGTCTTCCAAGACCGTTGGGTTCAAGCTTAAACGACTGATTTTGCGACAACAATCAGTGTCTTCCGTGAAACCAGTGCCTGCTCCGTTGGTTTCTGAAACCGTCTGTGATGTTAGCTTTAATGTTAGATAGTTCCAAGGTGCCATATTAGGGATAAGTTAGGTTTAGGAGCTGCTCAATTCTCGTGATAACTCCTCGAAAGCTTTAATTGTATTTTCGGTCGTATTGTGATATTTTTGAAAATATTTTGTTAGGTTTAGTGAGCTTAGTAATGTGATCTTCCTGATTTTGAGCTTTAATTGTTTTAGGAATAATTTATTTATTGTATGAAAATCTTGATTCACTGAAACCAAGTTGAAATAAAATAATAATTGAACATATTTCCTTCCTTTTACTTGAACACCTGAAACAAACCTTTACACAATAAGAAATTTGAACAGAGTAGTAACAAAGTTACTAATAAGACTAAAATCTGATGGCCATAAATATTCCAAGTTGTAAATTTATTGTTTCTTGGATCTGTTCAAAAAGTGGTCAGACGAGATAGTAAAAATGGCGCGGGCGATGGCGCGAGCCACTATAAGCAGCTATAGCACAGTGAGTCCGAGCCATACTCGGCGATCAGCATTTTGTGCGTATGCGCACGTGCAGGGCCCGAGGCGGACCGCGGACTTTGCTACTGGGTTTTTAATGGTCGCTTTTTTCTGTGCCGCGCTTTTATTCTCTTGTTTTGGAAGATCATTTATTTTTTACAATTAGGTACAAACAATTTATGTAATGTTATTAGTGATCCAGTTAACTGTATCAGTTATGGCTCATGGAATGACTTCCAGACTTTGTACTCTAATGATTAATTATAAAATTCTTATTCCATGCAATTATCTACTTCCCATACCACTTTCTTTGCAAAAGTTCAGTTCAGACAGTAGCAAAGGTTAAGGTTCTAAATACGAATAGACTTGAATGCATGCTTTAGCAAACCGAATTGTTCTCACCATGCAACGATCTCAATTTCTAGATAGCGTTATAAATAAAATTATGTTGATTATGCGTTATCAACTCCAAATCTTTACATAGTATAAAATGAAGTCACTTCCGCTGTCTGTTCGCTTAGATATGTTAAACTACTCAACGGATTTTAATGCCGTTTTCAGCAATAGATAGAGTAATTCAAGAGGAAAGTTTATAGTATAATACATGCATATTATAGTACAGAAAAGCCGAGAAAAACCGTGCGAAGCCGGGACGAGTCCCTAGTTACCATAAAACTATACAATTTAAGGTTACATTACAATTAAATAAAAAAAACTACGTTAGTAAGTATAAAGGTAGGTACATTAATATATTTGCTAATTTTCACTATAATATGGCTAAACAATAAAATTATACTTTAGTACTATTTAAATTAAGTACAATACAAAAATAATACTTAAACAAAATACAAATTATAGCTCTACAACGTAGTCTCTACGAAACAAGTATATTTTAAATCATCTTTAAAATTGCGTCGTGCAAGCAAAAGTCGCAATTAAAAAGCCACCCCAAGGACCGTACAAGTTTCAACCTGTTGCGAAACGAAACAAGTCGAGACAAGTTCAGATCGTGCTTTCAAGCCTACTTTGTGAAATGAAAGAGGATGCATTGTGCAATTTTTATAAAGAATGACAAACAGTCTAGTATTATTGTAATCAATAGATTGATAACAATAAACCTTTTGTGAAATTTATGTAGATGCACGTGCAACATGCAAAAGAATACTTAGTTGTTTCATGCAATAACATTATGGGAAATCCTGAGTCAAGTCAAGACCTGAGCAGGTAAATAAATATGCTAAGGAAAGTAGCCCTGTGAAACTCCTTAAAGAAACTGGGGACGCTTGATAGAAATACCCTGTACCATGACTATAAATAAAATACTTACTATAGAAAATATTCATTATTTGTTTAAGCTAAGATATCCAAATACCTCAACGATGCACTTAGGTATTATATGACATGAATTTCATGCAGCCTAAGCATTCGCATTTCCACTCATACCTGATAGTCCTGATATTACTAGCAGATCAAACTAAAATATAAGTCTTTAATTTTAACATGAAAATCTAAAATCTGTAAGTGTATTTTGCAGCCATTAATTATTCAGGGACGAGGAGAAGATTTGCAAGGAAAGATACAGGGGGATAAGATAGATTTTTTCTATACAACATTTGATAATACTTTCATCACCATTCTATTAGGTAGGTATATACCTATATATTATCTTACCCAAAATAATTCATAACTATGATTCAGAACTGATGACTATCTAAAAGAAGAATGACAACCATTAAATTTTACAGTACATATTTGCATACTTTAAACCAAATTGAATTGCAGTAATTTGCATCTCAAGTAAAATGTTGTAAATGTTTAAATTGCCATAAACCCGATATGCTAATTGCTACGCTATTGATTAAAGTTCCCGCTGAGTGATACCGCTAGTCACCCAGTCGTCATAATTACCAGAATACTCGACTCTGAGATCTATAATACGTGGGTAGAGATAGCGAAGTGGTCCGGCATAATAATACCATACGCGGTGCTCGAGCGACGGATCCGTGAGAAATTTCGGCAGATGTACAATTCCTTGACGCGGTACGACGAGTGAGCGCTTATATTTTTTTTCTCGTTTGGAGTTTAATAATACGGCGTTCGCTCCGGTATCGACGACGTTTCGAGGCTCGTTCGTGACTCATCGATGCATTGTTACCTCATGCACGTGTTCGATGCGAGCACTCGGACTCTCGGGTTAGAAAGGATTTTTTGCAACCCTTATTTCTAATTCCGCAACTCTTGCAAAATTTGGGTTAATTTTTTTACAAACTTCTAATTTTCGTACTAGACTCGCTTTGTGCACGTGCATTGCAATTGTTGCAATGGAATGTTTAGAATTTATTTCGGACCACGTGCGTTATAGAAAATTTTCAACAGAAAAGGGTCAATCCGAGCGGGTTGTAAGCGTGTTATTATACCTGTAGTGATTATGATCTATAGCTAATTGAAGATTGCGTCGAACGACAAGATATTCAGTTTTCAATTACTATTAAAATGGTGTTTCTACTGCTAATAGAATGAACTGGATAAAAGCAATTACAACCACATTTATAATTATTTCAAGTGAAGTACTAGACCGGGAGTTCTATGCAAGTTATAAGTGGTTATCATTAACATTACATCTCGGCCCTGTAATCAGGGATTACTTGGTTATGATTTTAAGGTAAATGGATTAAGATGCCGTAGCTGACTCTAAAAGTACCTATCAGGCCGTATATGGTTTGCTGTGGACACTGCGCTACTGTTTTAGCATTTATGCAATTAAAGTCTTTAAACAACTAATAGGGATATTACATACTGAGGTATGTTGACAAACAATCAAAGATATACAAGGTATATTTACATTATGTTACTTATTTACATACTAATTTTAAATAGTTAATTAGGCATACAAATCATTATCAGAGGTCTCAGATCATATTCTTGACCTTATACTTTATTGTTATGTTAAGCCGCACGTGTCGTTTATTATAACTTTGTATTTCCTTAAAATAAATCCATATTTGTGGCAGAATATATAGGTATATTGATAATTTATAGGATTTGGATCTAATAGGTATTGAGTTTTTCTCTATGCTGGCGTAAAGGGTGCCGTGCTAAGAGACAATTTTAATTTGCACACATCAAAAGCATTTAGGGATTAAGTACCTACTACTACCTACCTACGATGAATAACTGCAAGTTTTCATATAAATTTATACCTAAGCACATATTAATTGAACGTTATAAAATATTTTTAAAATATAATGATCTTTTTGGACGGCATTATAGCATCATTAATATGGACAGTAACGTAATTTGAAAATAAATTAACAAAATTCAAACCTTTCCCTGAAAACCAAAGATGCTTGAAGGAATAACTTAATTACTCCACAGCTTCGTCATCGCTATTAAAATATGTAATACAAATAGTTATAACAATAACACCTGTGCAATGCCGGCCTGGTTGTATCGGAGTGGTGATATCATCCATTGGTGTTTGCTCAGATGATCGCAAACAGTGATCGTGTCAACAACCACTTGCGTCAACCACACACACATAAAAAGGATTTCTTCATTTAAGATATTTTAACTTCCACGAAGTTAGTTTGCATTGAACCAAGATAGTGGCGATTTCATATATAGGGAAACTAATATTTTCTTGTAGAAAGAAAAAAAAACTTTTGGATTAATATTCATAATTCAAGAAATCAAATGTCAATTGTTTTGTGACAAGACAATTGACATTTGATCCAAGACAATGTATCTTCCACCAAAGAGATTTAGTTTTCTAGTTCTAATGAAATTGAAGTTCTTAATCCAAAAGTACTTATAACTTGTTCAATCAAGAAAATGCAGAATCAATGTAAGAGATGATATTCTTAGTTCAATGTGATAAAAATGTATAACAAAACAGAACGATCTTGTTTTGAAATTGGTTTTACTTGGATTTTGAAAGTGATACATATCTTAAGATTTTTTTATCTTCACATGATATAAAACAATCTCAGTTTAATTTATTATTATATTATAATAACAAATAAAAGCCTTGCATAGAGAAATAATAGATTCTTTCAAGATTTCAACATTTTTGTGTAAGTTTCTGAAATCTTCTGCAGAAATAAAATATTCTCATTGTAAAATTATTTGTCCTAGCAACAAAAAGGGTTTTCTCATTATGAGATAAATTTTACTTGTGGCAAAACGTAACGATTTTTTACTAAACCGTAACTATCTTGGATGTAGTAATGTTACTTTCTTCTGAGAATTAAAGGGTTTTTATTAAATCGTAATTATCTTGGATGTAGTAAAGTTACTTTGTTCTGAAAAATAAAGATCTCCTTTCAATAATTTGTTCCTCATTGTGAGATTTTCGGCATGCTTGTATAGGTAGATATATATTTGCTTAGTCTAAAATTAAGATTATATTAGTGTAAAAACCATAATGTAGGTATTCGTGAAAATAAAAAATAAATCTTTTTTTTTTTCTTTCGTACACATCTAAAAAATGTTATAAATTTTCACGAATACATTATGGTTTTTACACTCATATAATCTTAAATTTAGACTAAGCAAATATATTTCTACCTATACAAGCATGCCAAAAATCTCACAATGAGGAACAAATTATTAAATGGAGACCTTAATCAAAACAAGCTAACTTTACTACTTACATCCTAGATAATTACTATATAATAAAAACCCTTTTAGTCCCCGTACAGTACCCTTACTACATCTAAGAAAGATACAATTTACTTTCTTTTTATTTCACACAATTTTTTCGATCAAAATGAAAAACAGGTTTGAATATAATGCAATCTATATTAATAACTGGCTGTACACACGAATAACATCATATTATTAAAGTAATAAAGACATATCTCACATAATGTTATTAATTTACACATAATAAAAAAAAAATAGGAGAAACTGATTTTAAATTCTCATATAACACTTACAACAGTCAATAATATTGATTAATTACAAAATTACAAAATTAAAATAATAGCCTAATAACTATCTAAAACTAAAACGATAATTTAGATACTTTTAACATTATTCTTTAAAAGTTGGCATGCTTATGTCGACAAATATGTCTAACATTATAAAACTGTCAGTACAGTATAATTAATAATAGGTCATTGAATTATCAACACATTAGGTTGAAATATCTTTGTGCAAATTCCCTTGTAAAATTTTATTGAACATTTAACTTGTTTGCTTGCAGAAGCCTTCAGCTTTTGTTCTTCTATTTTTGTATGTAGGAATATCACCAGGATTCTAAAATTAAGACAAATGTATTAGAACGTTGATTGATCAGATCGTAGCGATATTATAGAAATGACACCTAGATTAATGTATGACAGACAAAATAAAACAAGAGGTGGATGAATGCATATGTATTGTAATGAAATGATCATATTCTAAAATAAATAAAATACTTTAGGGATGTACTAGGTACGAGTACCTACTGTATGTATCTAAATGTATAATTTCCAAACCGGTCCAGGCGTCTTTGAGTAATCGGGGATCGAACATGAAAACAAAAGAATATGAATGATTCCAACGAATTGAGAACCTTGTAATTTTTTGAAGTCGGTTAAAAATAAACTTATTGACTTACTTTCACTGTCCGATTTTTCTAAGCCTTGCACAATGCTGAGCAGATTTTCGTTTACTGGTTTTCTTAATAAACTTCTTCGAGGGACACCTTGTCCATTGCAGTAAAAGCATTTATGCAATTTATATTGGCCCTAAACTGCCTCTGCGCGCACAAATGGAGTTGCTTGTTATCACTTTCTACTATAGGCTTCTGCTTGCAGAACTTCTTCTTGCATCTTGCTTTCAAGATGTGCACGAACGGCCGGCCGGTCACGGAAAGAATGGACATGGTGGCCGCTCGCTGGTTGCGCGGTATTGTCTTGACAAAAACATATTTTGTCTGCCGTAAACCGTAATTCCTTTAATCTAGAAAATGTATCTTACTATAAGTTATTTCGTTCAATGATATGAAGCAATAGGAATTGTTAAGTTAAGACAACATTATTTATTCCAATTAACATACCATAAAACTACAATGAAAGAAGACTATCTTAATTTAAGATATTATTACTTTGGTACTCAATAAAATAATATTTTCTTGCTTAAATAACATAATTCTTCATTTGAAGATTAAATTTTAATAGATTAAATTGTTTAAAAATGTTGAAATAAGATTTTTTTTTGTTTTTAAACTAAAACTTTGTATATTTGCTTTGAAACAAGTTTTCTTTAAATGTCAAGTAAAATATTTTATTGTACAAAGAATAATATTTTCTTGGTGAAAATATATATGACTTGAACAGAAACACATTCTCTTGATATTAAGAAATATTTCAAGACATTTTTTATTCTTAATTGGAGAAATCCTTTTTATCTGTGCATGAGCTGGCACCACTATAATATTAAGGACATGCTTTTATGGAGATTAATCTAGTTGGTTTAATACACTATTTCATAATAATACAATATTTTGGCCTTAGAGTTGCGTTTACGTGAACACATTATTGCCTAAAAAATATTTAAAACGATATGTTTATATTTTTTTTTAACTATTTATAGGCCTGTTTGACCGTAGTCAGGTGATGTGGCCGATGGTTGTAAGCACAGAAAGCCTAGAATACACCTGAAGGTGCATGGATACAGACTATCACAGTAGATAATATTGATAACAGTTAAGGCCTATAAATATATAACCTACTACAAGAAATGTTAATTACAGACAGTAAAATATATACACGCCAATAGTAGTAGAAAATATTTAAAATTAAATCAAATTAATTCAAATTATATCTCTAAATCTATAACATTTATGTAAATCAAATGTGTAAAATGAAAATCATGCTAAAATAACGATTAACAAAAGTTTACCAAATAACAAAAAAATAACTTTCTCTAAAACGAGATGATGACTGGGTAAAAAATAATTAATTCTGTTTAGTCCGTCAGTTAGGTTATCTAAAAATATTGGTTACGATACGATACGATATGATATTTTTAATTATAATAAATCAATAAAAAAACCAATGTTCAGTAGTGGAGGCTTGTGAGGTCATGCAACATTTTAACATAATATTATATATCTTCGTTATTTTTTGTTTTCAGAAAAAAATAAAATATATTGTGTCCAATATTTTTTGGTAATCTAACTGACGGACTAATTAGATTTTTTAGTCATCACCCCTATTAAAGTATAGTAAATTTTTACTATGGAACCAACTGTGAAATCATGAAAAAAGAAATGAAACTTTTGTATACATTTTGACCGACTACGGTTTATGTTTGTATAAGAATAGATTACATCGCCTTAATGAGTACAAATAGAAGAGTGAGTCATGTTGCGCGGGCGCGCGTTCATTCATTACACAACTGATAAAACTCACATTACCCTTACATGTGTGACACCGACTTCATCAAATAACTTCAATGTAACAATAACTAACGTGAAGCTATTTACGTCGTTCCATTAAGCATTTCAATAATTAATTTCCTTCTTGATTTTATATAGCGATCCTTAATCAGGATAGAAACAATTGACTATCCATATCCATATATAGGAACTGTAAGATACTGCAGATACTGTGCCCTAATTGTCAAAGTCGCAAAACAAACAAATCGATTTACTATTTTTAGTACTGTTATTTAGATTATGCTATTCCATAGTAAGCAACTACACACATCACTAAACACCAAATTCACTTTATGTAACTTTTTTCACTCACTATCTCTATTCACTTAAAAAAAATACACAAAACTAAAAACTACACGCACTAAAAATTATACGTAGCAAGATACAAGTTCTTACACTGAATGAGAATCCTTAGTACAGTTACTTCCTATTTGAAGTCACGAAATTAACTGAACGAAAAATTGTAACGGTACAAAATTTATAGAAAAATCACCCTCGATTTTATGCGAATTCTCTTACCTTTCCCACGTACCCTAATAAAATACCTTTACACTTTGACCTTATTCATTGTCTGCAGAACCATTGTCTTGCAAATACTTCCGCGTCCCCCTGTCTATTTTGCGCGGGAATCTTCCTTTGCGATGCTTAATGTATGGAATGTTCTGTAGATGGTGCTACAAAATTCTTTAGCTGAGAGTTACGGTGCAGGAACAATTAAAAAATCGGATTATAGAAAAATAAAAATATGTGACGTCACTTTTGCTGAATTCTAAAAAATATTAAATAATCTTTCTTTATTTCCTTTGTGCCAGTCATAGTATATTATTACTCTGTGGTGCTAGTAAGAAAATTTTAAATATTTTTTTTTCTATTACATTTGCCAATGATGAAAATAAATAGGGAAAAACAAATAACTTCTATGTACTAAAAAAATATAATATTTATTGTTAAAATCGACTCGTGCGTGCGTGTGGAGCACGTGTCGTTTGACATTCCGCCACACTGTAAAGTTAAATGAACAATGATCTCATAGTTTGTTTTGTTTATGTTCATTACAATCAAATATATTATCATCAAAGCAATGATAATGAACATTAATCTATTTATGTTAATGTTAGTATTTTGTTATTAACCCGTTACTTATCAGTACAGAAATCGGCAGACAGTTCATAATCGGTTGAAAACAAAAGATATGTATGTATAAAATAATAAATTACAACTACCTAAGTATCTTATATTTTCCTAAAGTTGCTGAATTCAAATGGTTTTTTTATATACCACCTTACACTACACAGCACAGTAGTCGTGCTGTGCTGTGCCGAAAGCCGTGAAAGGTTATCTGTTCCAACCCTATAATAAGCATGTCAATTTCGAGTACTTGCTACTTTCCACTTAAAAATCTTTTAATAAGTTCAAGAGCTGAATTTAAGAGCGTTTTCCCTTTTAAGCTTTCACCTTCGACCATATTATCACAAGAAACTAATTGAACTACTGAATTTGTAACTACAATTATGTGTGCTACGAATTTCTTAGCACTTTTCTAGCTACGATAAAAAATAACTATCCAAGTTTGACAGTTTCATTTTATTTTCAGTAATTATAGTTATTGAAATAGAACGTACTTACGAGTTGCATAGATCACAAGTATTTCTTAGTTTCTATAGCATTATTCATATTGGACAGCCCATACTTAATGACAATCACATTAATTCAAAATTAGCATTGCGTGAAAAAAAACAACATAATAATTTCTTAATTGGCAATCGTGACATGTCTCACATCACATGGCAAATGTATGTTCGAGTAATCGTATCGTCGTCGCGGCCCTCGGCAGACGCCCGGTGTTCGCGGGCCGTGGGAACAGCGACAGTTGCGCGCGCAACTCGCACCACCTGCCCCCCGCGCTAAAACACATTCGAAAATTCAAATTTGGAATCATTTGCTCGACCTTGGTTTTTTATGCATTCTGAATTTAAATTAATGAACTTTGAAATAACTAGTTGTCGTTTGAAGAAATGTTCTAATTTTAACCTGATAGATGTTATGGTATATTTTGTATGTAACTTCAAAAATTTAATGATAAATCATTCTTGAAGCTAAACTAAGATATACCCCTTATGACGTTTATAATACCTATTTTTAATAATGTATTTGCAAAAACAAATATACTCAAAAATATTCTCTCAATTTTTGATTATTAATTGCTTTTCCACATACCGCTGCTATCAAAACCTTTTTCAAAATAAAATTTCTTATCGTCCAAGATGAACACGTAAAAAATCGGTAAACGACAACGAATCCATTATACCGGTTACCTTATCTCTATACAAGAGAGCATCATCCCATAGATCCGCTAAGTCCGAAAGAATTTTTTGTACACGCGTCATAGTCACCGTTGATCACGCGTAAGCGCACCGAGCGCGCGCCATATGTCGCGTAGATCGTGGGAACGGATCCGCGCGTAAGCGCAATGTGTTCTCTCTACTCAACTGTATTTTCTTCCACCCTCTGTAAGCAAAAATCAACCCTGCCCTGTGAGGATTATGATTGGAGTTACAGTGCTTGGTGTTTGTTACGCACATGCCCCTTATTAATTGTCTACTATTATGATTACTCAGTGTCCAAGTACGCGTGAAAATGGTATTTGTTTAATAAAAATACGTGAATAGTTTTAATAAGTTATCTCTTTGTGATAATTATATAATTTCAGTATAGAAATTTGAGAAGTCACTTTCAACTCGACTTTAGAGAATACAATTTAAAATTAATTTGTAAATATTTCTAGAATAATATTTATCTTACTTTGTAGATCTACCTACAATCGTTATGCATCATAAAGTGCCATAAAGCTGTAATATAGTTTTTTTACAATTTAACTAAAGATATAAAAACATTTTACAGACGTTCCTCTTCGCTTGTCACACAAATATCACCTTTAATATGGCAAAAAAAAACGTATAAGATAGAGGGGTAAGACGCGCGCAACTGGCGCGAGCGATCGTGGGAACGCGACCAGTTTACAAATATAGAACGCCTTAGAAAAGGTGCAATTCCTTTTTTTGTCGATGGTTTTTATATTTTATAGTGGCCATACACACAAGCAAATGGATTTTGAAATTGGAACCCTTGGAATCTTATTTTAGAGATATTTTAATGTATTTAGAAAAAAAATATATAATTGACGCTAAGTTCAAAATATGTTCTTTGATTTTTTTACTGTTGCTAATTTTTACATACCTACTAGCTTTTTTTAGATCTTTAAAAAAGTTGCAATAGTTATATAATGAAAATGATACTTACGGTAGAGCCAAGAAGTAAATTACTTATCTTTGGGAAATTTCATGCTGTAAAACGTAAGTAGGTAAATACTATTTTTTTACTAAATAAACTTAAGCATTAAATAAAATAAATCAATTAATGAAAATAAAAACAAAATCGCCCCAAAAAAAGAATATACCATATTTAAATGTCCACATCAAAACGCATCCAATAAGATTCCCTAACAACGTGACGTCAATCAATTCACTTTTCACAAGCGATTCCACACTTAACCCTAGATTCGGCGTGCATCTGCCATTACAAAAGAAACCCTCACATTATGCTGGCACGTATTTTTTCTTGACCTCAATCGGCCTTTATGCCCAAGGGGCGAACCGTGGGAACGATCTTGCACAATCCCCCGTTTCCTTGGCCATATGTGACAGAAAAAAGTGCAATTATTTATTCCCCCTCGAAGAAAAGGGGAGTTGTGAGAACGTGACCTAACAATGCGCTTCCTGGCTTACGACACACAATCTCGCTACGGCAACGTAACGTAATTTTCACCCTTACGTTTAAAAGCAAAGGTGTCACATTTCTTTAAACTTTTCTTTAAAGTTCAAAGCTTTACAAATAATCTTCTATAATTGTTACAAAATTTCATTCCATTCGAATCTCGACTCTACTTTGATACAGTTTCGTTCTAATATTCGTGAAATAAAAAAGGCAACATACGTTATTTCACGCAATAACTTATATTCTTCAATAGACGTGTGTAAACTGAATAGCATTACGCGTGACCTTTTAACATAGTCGATTGTATGAAAATGATAATCGATCGCGCTCCGTTAGTTATTCGATTCATTTGAGAAATTCTGGTTTACACGCGTTGGGAGCCTATTTTTGTTGTTTTTATAGGCTTTTTATTATATTATTTATTAACGTAATTAATACACGAGCTATTTACGGTGTAAAATCTGGGAAAATAACAAGTTATGCGTCAATTAAATTGAGATTGCGGATAGATAAGCATGTAGTTGCAAGGAAAGACGATAAGGGTACCGTACTGGTTCGAGTACCTATTCTGTGCAGTATCGCGATGCAATGTGACACTATCGTTGGACACCATTAGCTTGGGACGTGGTTCGCGTCATGTACTACAAGAATTAACAATTGCAATTTCGAAACGAGTGGATTGTTTACCTATCTACAAAGTTAAGCTTTGTTTTAACAAATTATATGACAGTTTACGGAAGATAAACAATATTTTCATAATCAAGTTATGTACCGTTATTATTGACTTTTCAGAAATTTATTTACATAAGTAAGTAGATTATAAAACTCGATCTTTTTTTAAATAGGTAATGTTTATCAAATATATTGTTAACTCAATTTATACAGCGTAAAAACACCTTTTTACTAAAATTTCATAGGAAATAGTGTATGTGTAGTTTTTTTTTATTTATAATTCAGTATCGCTGTCGAATGGGCCATGATCTATGAACGCATGCTCTGGCAGATCGCTGCGGCATCAGCAATGACACAGCACGCGCAGCACACGGTTAGCGGTCGGGGTCGCACGCGCATGACAATGTCACGATAATGCGCGCTCTGTAGGCATTCTATTTACTACGGTTATTGTTTACCTTCTGCGTACGCCATTCAAATATTTCTACTATTCGTTTCCTTGAAATATTCATATTTTTATACGATTTTGTTATGGATTTCAACAATTCTTTAGAAGGTAAGTACCTACTTGTAGGTAAGTACCTACTTGTAGGTAAGTAGTGTACTTGGTTTTAGTAGTAAGAATGTAGTTATTTTTAGTAGTGAGAACTGATTAATGAATACTGAAATATAATAATTTATTTTTCAACAGACCATAACATAGTAAGAGACGATTCAAGTATTGCTTAAGCACCAAAGGGGGGAGTAAAAGCTTTGCTTACTTTTCCTGACAAGAGGGAGAGGGGGGGTTAAAAAGTTCTAAAATTCTGCTTACGTAATAAGCATATTATTCTTAAAACTATACAGCAGTTCTTGGACCAATTATTTTACTTTGTAAATACTTTTTTCATACATTAATCATTAAACAAGATTAATTGCCAGTATCTCTTATCTCTATCTAAATTAAAGTTGATTAACCAGATCGACATTATCTACTGGAAGAGCAAGATACATAATTCGTGCGTTTATCGCTAGATGGCGGCTATTGCTTATTAAACGCTATAAATTCTAGACAAGTGATTTCGAAGACAACCAACAACCAGTTATTGTCGTCGGCCTCACTATCAACTGGATTCTAGAACTATAATGTAATTCCATGAGACCTTATTGCCGACTAGTTCTACTGAAATTAATTCAGTAACACCTACACTATTAAAACCTATTTATATTGTATTCAATCCAACTGATCTACGAACTAAGCAATACGAGTTGTTAAGTGGAGAAAGCTGGAATACCTAGAAAGCATTGGAACTAAATGTCATGTAAAGTATGATGTAGACAAAACATCTCTGTATTAATTCCCGCCAGACTTAATATGACAGAGGGACTTTAAGTACCTTATTAGTATAACGCATATTATATGACGTGTAGGCAAACCATTTTAATTTTGCACAATCACTGCTCTTAAATTATTGTTTGGACTGCAATGACGAGTGTTATCTAGACTTGACTGAGCCTGTTTAACTTGCCTGACTTCCTTTGGTGTTGTTGCGTAAAGCTTATCGCCTTTTTGGCACTCTCGTTATTCTAGAGAGATTTCATTTGATTGTCCTTTCTCTTTCCTAATTAAGTATCTAATTTTCTAACACATATTGAAGTTTCTCAGGATTTTACAGTAGGTATTTATAATGATAAACACGTCAATTTAAATATAATTTATTATTATACAGAAATCAAGGTTTAATCGATTAATTGTAAATCAATCGCGTGTGTGGCCCAATACCAGTTTTCCAATCTAGCCATCAACATAAATATATGTGGCACGCTTTTCCTTACTGATTCGAAGCAACTTTTAAAATATTACCCAAAGTGCGTCCATTACTCAACCGGACAGTCCGAAAAAGACCACCATTTCCGCCACTTTCATTGCTTTAAAGTCTTCAAATAGCATTTTGCAATTGGAACGTGCTGTGCGGGCACTTTATTTCATTGGCACGAGTGTCCGGAGTTGAATCACGCGCAGGCGGGCGGAAGGCGACGCGCGGAGAGGGGCGTCTGGCTCGAGCGCGGACCGTGGGAACGATCTGCCTTTAACGTGTCGCACGTGCTCGAGACGCTACCATTGCTGCCACGAGAGAAAATGAGACGCACGACGCGAGCATGCCGGGAAGGACCAAGAAGGAAAATAATTCTACATTCAAATGAAAGCAACAAAAAAAAATACAACAAAATAACAAGAACCAACAATAATTTGTGAGCGTTCGAAATCCGAAGCGTGAAAGGGACAGAGGCGAGTATTATATTTATTCGAAAGTAAGAATAAAATTGTAATGGAGATGTTGATTTATCGGCGAGGTGTTGCCGGCGAGAATCGTCGCTACTGTATTTAAGAGCCGTTTGTTATTTTGCAATTGCCAACCAGTCCGGCCGGAGTCATGATTACAATGGAATAAATTGGTGGCGAGTCGTTTATTAACGTCGTTTAATATGATAACTTGCGGTTCCAGTCGTCTTAAAATAAGTGCTCGTTGCGCAGTATTTTTCTTATAAAGATGTAGATATAGTTATGTAAGTTCTGCATGATTAAACTTGACATAAACAAGGAAGGTAATAAAAAATACCTCCTTGGTCGACCTTTGGCACGCCATGTGCTGGAGCATGTGGCGGAATCTCAGCAAAAGGTATCGGCTATCGGTCAGGTCAAGTTACATGCAAAATGGGAACATTTGGTGGCCACACTAGGCTCTGGAGATGGCCAAATGTTGTAAAAAGCCAACCATTGAGGGTCCAAAATCAGTGAGCCGTGAACCCAATGGCCTGAAAGTCCGACCTTGCAGCGTGATTAATAAATTATAGAGTCCGAGTACCTAAACGACGGCATTGGCTTGCATGACCATAATAAACTTGGAATATAATGTTTCACGCACGCGTGGCATGACAAAGTAGACGTATTTTACAATAAAGAATTCCTATAATTATATTTACCTTAGGAAATTATAAGTGAAAAAACCTTTTTAGAAAAATTATTGAATTTCATATGCATAACGCCTCATTAGAGGCTTGTACTGTAGCAGTATAAGATTATAGTTAATGTTGATCTATATGATAAATTATGGGGACATATTATACGATGGTCGGTCACGTGGCGCCTTAAGATGACAAAATCAAAAACCACCCTCGAAGCATACCCTGTATAGAGTGACGTAACATAAGAAGTGTTTTTGCTAAAATCAATGAAACATGAGCATCCCATCCGGTCTTCGGCAATAAGAATTAATAGACTGACCTACATGGTGGACAATCCCCATGCAAAAAGAGATTGACCATGCACTATTATCAAAACTACCGACCATATTTTAATGGCAATAAGATTGAAATCAGAAAAGCAGTTGCGAGATTTATTGAAGTCTCAGGATGAGCAATTTTTATTGTTAATTCAACTATAGACGTATTCATTGGTTTGAACGTAACTAAATTGCGAACATCCGGGGTGTCTATTGATGCGGTGGTTATTATCTGTTAGCTATTGGTACAGAACGTAAGAGGAAAATTACTTCGTCCTTTGAGAGACATAGTTACGCAGCTATAAGGAAGTGCGGTACACTTATGTGTTCGCAGAAAGGACAAAACTCTTGTAACAAGATACTTTGCTGTTACGTCGAACAGTTTAAGCTCTAGTTATGTTTTCTGGAGGTCATCGCATCTAGGTCTAGGATGAAGATTGAACCCGCTTCATTGCCACCTACCACACGCAATCTTCGTTAATATTCATACATAGTATTGCAATACAATAATTTATAGAAGTTTTTTTTAAAATATACTTTCTAAAGAATTCGAATCCAGGTAATCGCTTCTACTACCAATCAACGGCAAAGTTCCCTGCAGACTAGCTCTTTAGATGTTGTTATTTGTATAACTTTCATTCAGAAAATATCTTATATTAAAAAATCTCGCTACTACTAGATTTTTTTTTATACAAAAACAAGAAGAAATACAAAGTACTTTTTTACGAAGCTGTTGTTATTTCGCGTAGGAAAGTAACGGTACGGGTGCTACTGCAATGATATCTCAGCGTGATACAAAATACAGTTACACTCTACATCGCACAGCTTAGTATAAATTTAAGATCTATCCTTATAGAAATAAAGTCGTTATTATGCTAAACTCAACAAAAATACACGGGTGCTTTACTTGATGTCTCCAAATTAAGTAATCAACCTTACATTACCTTAAAATAAAGTTTACTTATAAACCTTTCACTGCCTGCGGCTTTAAGCCGTAGGGTGTTATTAAAAAGCTTAATTTGCATAATAAATTATATGACATTTACAGAGATTCAGTGTAGGTACTGTTACCTTGTTTATTGTGACCATAAAATTGAGCGTACAATGTTTCCGATGTAGTAGTTATAACACAATAAATAATTCCCGCTTGAGTTGTTGAGTGTAGATTTAAGTCATAGAAAAAAGCTTTACATCTATTCTTTGTTCGATTTTCCTTAATAGATATTTTGTATTCAGAAATTTTTATCTCCATTCACAACATTGTTTTTTTTTTATTTAACAAAGTATTTTACCAATCTCGCAAAAGGTTATCGCCATACTAAAATATAAAATTAATTCCGGTATTATAACCCAATATTAATCAGCATTCCTATTACTAATTTCCATATCTTATGATAAAACGTCAATCGCCTATTAGCAATTTAAAATATCTTCACACAAAAGACTACACGATACATTTTACCTTAAACAGAATTAAATAAACCAGTGTCATTTGCTGTAGCACTCTGCTAATTGTAAGTACCTAGGATCCCTTCGTAGCAATCTTCGTAGGCATATAATTTCCTTCCACGCGACTCATTGTATTGTTATTGAGCTTTTTTCAGTGCTACGAAGCTGCGTGCTACGACGAACTATCTACGAGACCTATCCCGCATGCCATCTCGCTCTAACGTGATATCGCTGCGTCGGTCGCGCGCGTGCATGTCACGCGACTCGGCATCCCGCTCGCACCCGCGCGGGCACTTCCTGCGCGCGCGCCTCCAGCCCGAGCTCGACTGTGGGAAAAGACGGCAGGTGTTATGCGGGATCGTGAACAACCACGCATTACCATTCACATTATTCAACAATAAATAATAATAATAAGAAGCCGTGGAGCGAGTGGCGAGCACGCGCAACGTCCTCGCCGCGCCTCACATACTAATGGGTGATGCGTGCATGTGTGCGTGCATCTTAGCTCATTGTTTAGTGTGCGTGACTCTTAAGAGATATGGTAGTGGACGTATTTTTTACGGACGCTTCGTGTGGGCGGGCGCACGTCACGGATTTAACTTTGGATTAACTTTTGTTAATTGTTTTGGGATACTTTTTTATGTTACGACTAATTGATTTTTATATACTGGACTGTGTTTAGATTAGTTGCCTGTTTTTTTACTGTTTTAAATCAATACAACCAATAATGGCACTCATTAATTAAAGTATATTTTCAATAAATAATTTTCCATAAAAAATAATTGTTACACTCATACATCTTATGCGCATGACGTTCTCAAGTCACCTATATAGGTAATTAACGCGCATGAGTAGGAACGATCCAAACGCGCATGCGCATAATATGTAACGTACGCGTGCATACCTGAACACTTAGTAGTGCCGTCTGAATTGACCACTGATAAGTCCATTCATGCCTTTAAAGCTATATAAAATAAAAGCTCTCGACTCATTGATGAACTGAAAATAAGAATAATGAAGTTTGGGCTGTATTGAAATAATTAGTATTCATTGTCAAATATTTAATCTTAGGATTTAGAATATTGAAATCACTTTTCATTATATTTATTAAATGATGCAATAAAACATTAAATAACTGTATTAGAGTGTATAAAGATTTAGTATTTAAAGTGCAATAAAATATAACCATAAAAAATAATTAACTGAGTAAGAACCCAAAAACCTTTAATCAATAGCAATAAAAACATCGAACCCAATTTCAAAATGGATCCTTGTAATAAAATGCACTCTTTTATGTTTTGTAACCTTCTTTTGTTTATTTTTATAATGTGACAAAATCGCATTTTTTAATCTAGCTTTGTATGAAACCTTTTTGTTCCTCGCGTCCCGTTGACAATTTCATCAATTCAAAATGCAGAAATTGTCTCTTGTAAAAAGACCTTTACAATCAACGGCGCCTGCATATTAATTTCGACGTCCAATCTTTGAGACTTCGTCAACACTTATTTAAATTTTCTTGAAAACGAATACTCTAACATTTTAACGTCGTAGATATAAGGGTGAAAATCAAATGATTTATTGTTGCAGACAAGTAAATGTAAACTGTATGCGTCTAAATGAAATTCCGTTTTTTTTAATTTAAACGGATAGGACAAGAATGATGACAGTAAATTAATAAGCAAAAACAGAGACTCAACTTTATAGTGATGAAGGGTGTGGATTCGAATATTAAAATTAGCTTGAGCTTTTGGTGAAGGAAAACATCGTAAGGAAACCATAGCCCGGTGGTAGGGTATTTTGTAGTAGGTGCTGGCTACCAGCCAAACACCCAACCCTGTGTTTCGGTACCTGTACTTAAGATCCAGTTCTTACCAACTTCAGCCATCAAACAAACTAAAAAAAAAATATTCATAACATGAAATCGATTTGTCCTTCTTTACTTATTTTTTTACATTGCAATCTCTGTATCAAAAGATCGTTAAGAATTTGAAATTATTGCCACGACGAGTAATTATTTTGTTGTACGTACTGTGGTAATATCGTGACGTGAAATAAGACCACAGACCACCATCGGTCACGCATTGAGCGGTGCCAGTAATTGAATATTATCTTACAGGGAGTGCGTATGTCAAAACTTTTTTTAGTAAATTGCCGCTACGTGTGCGTTGACGTTAAGATAGACGGGGATCGGATGTGGTATGAATAACTAGTTCATATACAGTGGATTAACTTTGAATATTTCAGGCACGATCGGTTTGAAATACTCGGCCATGAATTAATTAAAGAAATACGACTGTCGTTTCAGTTCAAGTGTGTAAAAAAAGGCTATAATACATTCATTTCAATAAACCAATTTTTTACAAAGGTGACAATGTAAACAATAAAAATAAATAATAATATCCTGGGACATTCTTCACACACGGTTTTCTGATCCCTAACTAAGCAAAGCTTGTACTATGGAAACCAGATAACTGATATACTACATATACTCATATACTACTTTTTTTTTGTAAATATATACTTATATAGATAATTACACCCAGACACAGGACAAACAGATATGTTCATGCACACAAATATTTATACAATAAATTACAGTAAATCGGTTTGCCGACTAGTTACATCGTATGAACACTTTTTATCTGGAAAACCATCACATCAAATTTTGCAATAAGAGCATTAACAACCGACCACCTCAATAATTTCATCACCCATCACCATTCGTGTCTAATAATAATTCTATAATTAACGTTTATTCATCCGTAATTTGATTGTTTATGGCTATAATTAAACATATCGTGAGACCACCGAGTTACTGCACTTTATTACTTATAATCTGCGAGTCACTGATGATTAAAATGTTAAATACTTCCTATATCACTCTAAGTCCTGACTAATAGTTGCTGTGCTTATTATTACGTCAATAAATATGCTGTTATGGTAATCTTTAAATTATGTCTTTAATCCTCACATAAACCTGAAAATTATAGCTTGGTAAAGACGCAACTGATTTTGATTATCTACTGAATTGTAGAGCCTTTATTAATTTTAATGATTGACGATGATAATTCATACTATAAACAAGGTTCGACCACGCGGTTTTACCCGGGGATTCGAATAATCTAATGTTTTCTCAGTATAGATCTTTTGATTAGTTATTGAGTAATTAAATCCTATAACTTATTCAAACTGACTCTTGAAGCTTTCTATTTTAAAGTGTTATACGTTAAGCTAGTTTAATAATGTAATTTCAGATAAATGATTATTTTGATGCATATTTAATAAATTGATTCAAATCCATCTGAAAGAATAAGTACCTACCTACTTATGATCATAAAAATAAGTCCCTTATTTTAAGGTTAATCGGCCATTATAATGAAAAACGATGAATACCTACACAGTACCTACACGGTAGGTCTGCAACCTCAAATTACCCGAAGAATTATGCTGTAACTAAATTCATTCGCTTACAAGCTCAGCATATTAATTTTTCTATCTCGGAGAGGAAATGAAGAGAATAACCAATCATAAAGACTAGATTAGCGAGCGCAATTGCTCCAGCGCAAACATTATGCTATCGATCTTACAATGTGTTCGTTAGTTCCATTTAGAGTACCGTAAACGTCACTAAAAACCATTTTTCCCTAATAGATTTTTGATGAAAGAGGATCATAGTGATTTAAACGTGAGTATTTTTATCTAAAGCTCTATGAATATTTGTTATTATTCCATTTTATCACAAAAAAGTATACTGGAAAGCGGAAAAAATGTAAAATGAGCTTACGTTTGGCCATTGACTGAAACAAATAAATAATTATAGCGAGTGCGCGAATATAGCACGCTTGCCTGAAAAATACCTATTTCCCCTCTGGGGCTTAACTTCCTACAGGTGTCAAGAAACACAGACCCCGGAAAAGAGTCACTCCTTCACTTAAGAAACAAATGAAGCTGTTTGAATGAAGCAAATCGTTGGCTCCACTTTAGCGAATTAAGTCTAATTATACGGAATGCATAGACCACACAAACAACATTCACACTTACCTGTTTATTTTTATGTTCATAACCTTGATGGGCTCAATTCATATTATAATCGATAAGCACAGGAAATTACTTTAATACGTTAACAGAGAGAAATTATAGTTGCGACATTCAACGTCGCTGGTTGTGGGCGTGTGTCGTGGCCAGACAACCATGATCTAAAGAGTATTAACCATAATGTCAGGCGCACCTAGGCCTACGGCGACCTTTCGGTAATTATTTTAAAAGATAATGGCTTTCTTGTAAATTTTGTGCAAAGCTACATTAATATTAAAGAGATAAAGTTTTTAAGTTCTGTTATATGAGGCGATCTCAGGAGTTATGGGTCCAATTTAAGAAATTCTTTCATTATTAAGAAGTTCCTTGATTCCCAAGTGGTAGGCCACTTTTAATCCAATTAAAATACACTGAGACTAATTGATAAACATTTGATAAGTTAATTTAATTTAGAAATAAAATAAATGTAGCGTGGAAAAAGAAAATGGTTCTTTCAATTTAATTTCAAAAGTAACGAACATACGAGAAAAGGAGATAATCAACAATTGCGCATACTCATGATAATCGTGATTTGTGACGCAAAGCGAGTTCCTGTCCGTATTTTTTTGCCTTAGACGTCTAAACGACCGCAACCGCCGCAACGTACCTATTTGCATACATATTTGTAATTAACATATTTGACGCAAAATATTTAAGGATTTAATTGTGTAGGTAAATGGGAATTCCATACACATTACATTATTATCCTTCAAAATTTGAAAGTTATTTTTATTTCCATTCAACTATTACGGCGTGACATCGAGCCTATGTTGTAAAACTAGTTTTAAATTACACGTGTTATAGATTACTGCAATATAATTGTAGCTACGTATGTGTAAAATATGACTGTACTATAAACACTGAATTAATTAAACTTTATTGCAGCCAGCGATGTTTATACAATCTTGATAAATATACACATGTATTAAGTTTTATCATTGGAAAATAGCAGCTATTGAAAATACATTTTAACACACTTACGAATGTAGGTAATAAAATATAAGAACTATTCATTTTATGATCACGATTCAATGGAGTACCCTACTTGTCTGATACTCATCGTAGTTGTAAGATGAATAAAGTTTGTGATTTTTTTATACTATTAAGGTAGCAAACAAGCATACCTACGGCCCACCTGATGGTAAGCGGTTACCGTAGCACTTTATTTGACTCCGAGACCGATCAATCAGAGACGATTCACGGTTACGAGTGATAAAGCTAACAGATTGTGAACCCTGTTGGTAATAAGCAGGTCCGTTCACATTTTGACGGTTTGACATGGATGTATTGTAAACTATCGTAAATTAATAGGTCATATTGTGAGCGGTATGGTTCAGTTCACAGTCTATCGCCAGTTTGCAATTTCACGAGATATTTTGTGAACTGACGGCGCTCACTATGTAACGGACCCACCGCCCTCTCCTGAATGTCATTGATAACTATCATAAGAGGTATAATTTTCATTTTTTTTGCTTAGTAAACACGCTGGATTGATAATTCATTCTGGGACATTAATTTTATAAAAATAAATTATTACCTATATTTTTTTTCAAAAATGGTAAGTAAGTAGGAACATAACGCGGAAAAAAGTCACCCGGTATTTTATCACAACTTCTTTTGCAAGGTCAGTTTTTGTCATAGACTGTTAAACACTTTTTGCGAGTGTTTTTCAATGCAAGTCAAAGATTTTACTTGATAATCTCAACCTCATTGCTCCTCGCTCAAGTCGAGTCATATAACAATCAAATTTATGCGAGCGTAAACAAGGATATAACGGTCTCTAAGACCAACTCTTATTGCAATTCAAGAGGCTTACAATCTAGTCTGTACCTATACCACAGAGTAATATAAAGGCTATCTTTACTTTGTGCTATACTATACAAAAAGTGACATTTGACGCCTACAAAATTTGATGGATATTTTCAACCCCGTATCTTCATAGCCTTTACAACCTAATGCTGGATAGGTATAAGTTTGGATAAAATCTTCCTTATACAATATATATCCTACACAAATATTCATAGAGCTTCTTGCAGCGCGTGCCGTAACTCATGCGAATGTTCTATTATACCTACCTACCTATATAATTATATAAACATTAGGTACTTAAATAACATGTTGTTCAAATGACGTCAAAGATTTAATTTGTGTCTCGAAAACCACAAAAAGTAATTCAAAGACGTTATCAGTTATTTTCCTTCTCGAGACAAAGAAAACTGGATTCATAAGAAACACCGCAATCCGTAGGTACTCCTTTCAATCATATATCATCACCATATCATCACTAAGATTCGTAGCAATCTATGAGTTTGTCAAATATATCAATTTAGTTTTTTATCTAATCATAGCTTAAAGGGTTCCGTCGGTAAATTTTTTACTTCAGAAACTGAACGCTATAGAAAATAAACGTTATCTGTCTAATAATAAGCTTTTTTAGCGTTGACTGATATATTTTAATAAAACTCCTTTTAGAAACACGAGTCTTATTGATTCTAAAGAAATAGGGAGGTTGTAGGTTGTTTAACCACAATCTCACCAAGGTAAGTATGTGGCTTTGTCATCATATAATCAAATAAAGGAACCCTGAAAAGAAATGACCGGTAGTGATTAAAGAGATTATAAGATAGGTGTTTGGTTAGGCCGACCGGGCGGCACTCGGCCGCGGGCGAGTGGTAGCGGTCGTGTCCAAATGATTATAGTGAATTAATATACGAGTCGTAAATACGTCAGAGCAGCCGATAACCGGCTGTGTAGCAGTGATATTAATCAGTAACAAATAGGGTTGCCTCCTTCCTAGAATAACGAATTAATTTGTTACGCAAAATTGTTGTTATGTATTTTCCTCGTAGAAGAAATAGATTATGTAGTTTTGTAAACATGTTTGTTCGAAGAATAGGTTTATTCATAAGTTTATCTTTATTATATGTATAAGATATTTTGTTATTATTTAGTGAAACATGTACAAATATCTCGAAACGTTAAACTCTGCCAAAATATTGTTATAGCTTATATTGCATTTGGAGCATAAGCTGGATAACTTATAGCATGTATATATAAAAATTTTGTAATGTATACTTTAAGTCTGAGTTATTTAAAAAGATAGTAACAGCCCTATAACGCGGGCAGACCGTAGAGCATCGTCCACGCTGTCGGACGCCGGACGCTCATCTCAAGTTATTACTTTATATGCAATCATGAGTACCTACTGAATAATTGTAACAAGGTTACACAGATTAATTAGATAAGTGAGTATGTATATACAATGATTAACTGCCTATTTACTATTAAAGTAATTATAACTTCCTTGAGTATATTCTACGTGAGTATTGAATGTCATTATTAATAACTCTGTATTTTTCCTCTGAATTATACAATATTTTTATTTGTTCTCCGACATCGTATTTTATTAAACCACAGAGAAAATAAATAGTACTTATTTTGTCTGTGACTGAACTTGACAAGGAAACTGTGCTACTAATTATCAAACATAATATCATTTTTATTAAAATACTAGCTATTCCCCGGGGTTTCACTCGCTTTCCCGGGATATAAAATAGTTTACGGCCTATTCTCAGATCTGAATATACACAAAAAAAACATAAAAATCGGTCTAACTATTTCAGAGGAGTTAGGTGACAAACACTGTGACACGAGAATTTGAAATATATATAATATATTTTTTGTTATAATGCATTCCATTCATGTATGAAATGAGAATCAATTCATTAATGTATACATAACTTCTAATGATGAATGAATAAATCATACACCGTAAAAAAAGATCAAAAATAGAATCTCTTACCCACACTGGAACGGAGTCAGACATTTTGCCCGCAAGCTAATAATTACAGTGAGCTCGGTTCAATAAAATTACTACTTAATTTATCACAAAAAAAAGTGGCTGCTACTGGATGTCTGACCACTCAGTGTAATAACAGCCTTTATTCTTATATCTTTGAGTCTGAATTTAACAATGACACATACCCGCCTTACAGTTAAAGGGTTACTGCAATAACTTGTGTATGGTTATATTGATGTATCGTGTGAATGGTTGATATTTCGTCAGATTTTCAACTTGAAGTTGGTAGTCAGCCGAGTGACAAAATACTCGCCGTCTTGAAGTACCATCAACAAAGTTGAAGCATGATTAGTTTTGAAAACTTTTCGCTTGGAGTTATCATAGTTACATATCCATTGTTGACAATAATAACGATCTCTTGTAAAATCATTTATTTAGACAGTTTTTATGACGAGCGCATTGTCTGGTTATATTGTTTGAAGTAAAGTACAGGTAGCCGCTGGTCACTGGACAAAAACAAAACCTTAAAGTGATCATGCTTCAACTTTGTTGATTGTACCTACGTCTTTAGATTTTAAGGTTGACCGTCAAATTCTTGTACTCTTCCTTGTCATTAGCCAGACGAAACAGTTTTTCGATGGAGGTAATATAGGTCCACTACCGTATTATATATATTCCGCAACTACGATATTTTCCATCGCCCAACGCGACTTTTTCTTTCCACCTTACCCACCATATCACAATGTCGGTATAACACACAAATATTTTTTAGGCTTTATAAATGTTCCTCAGTAACCGGTATTTTTCTTCACAACATCCACTTCAGCTTTAGATTATTCGCTCCAATGGCTTTTACATAATCATTATGTCATATTATCTAAACAACGTATAGTAACTGCGCAGACTTCCTTCCTTCCGCCTTCCGGAAAACAGCTTTGCATTCGTAGCCGCTTAGGTCATCGTATCACTCTAGAATAAATTCTATAATCTACTTCATAAATCATATTTTAACCAATATTTACAACCAGAATCAGATCAAGCGGTTATTGTATTCTTATAGGTATTTATGCACACTAATATTTGTGTAGAGTAAAAACATACGATCGGTGACTTGACCAAATATCGAATCTACGCCAAGTGGCCCATGATTCAACTTTTATTAGACAAAATGAGCAAAACTTATGTGTACAATTTTCTTTTCTTTTAAATGGTTAATAAAGGAATAATGGTCTTTTACATAGTCACATATTATACAAGCTACATCGATGTTCAATCCATTCGTAATAATTACTATTATACCAACCATAAAATCGCGGTGACACCACAAAGCTCTTTCATAGCTCGTCCGAAGAAGGAATTACAACTAAAATTGGCCGTAAAATTTAGGCAAGAGACTTCAATAAAATATGACATTGAGATTTTTTACATCATTTCCTATTCAGGCAGCCTCTCTAGCGGCATCATATAAATGTTTTTGAAGTTTTTCAAGTATTTTATTATTTCTGGGTTGTCCCTGACCAATATAAGTACCCAAAACTAAAAGAGGATCGTTTGTCGGCTCTAGCACGTGGACAGTTCACGCTTTTAACAAGAAAAGGGTTTTAACATTACAGCATTCCAAGAATTCGAATAACGTCCAGGAACATAAAACTGTTTTTGAGATATTGATGGTTTTTGCGGATACAAATAAAACATTGCTTTACTATAATGGTATTTATAATATTATTTTTCCGAAAGATAGTTTAATCAGTATACCTATTTAATAATGAAAATGGGGAAAATAGGAGAGTCCTAGTTGAGCTTATGTAATTCTTCGTTTATTTTACTTTAGAAAATTAATAGGTACTCTTATACCTATATTAACTGTATACAGAATATGTAAACGCATAATATGGGTATTATAATATATTAACTTTATACCTAGTCATTTTGAAAATATTTTTGTTAAGTAAATTGGAAAAAGCTTCTTTCAAGTCGAGGTTAGTCAAGGGAAAACCACAATTAGCTTGGAAGGGGGGAGGCGTCAAGAGGTCAATATAGACCCTAGTTTATAAACACTCCTCTAATATATTTACCAATAGTCAATAAGTAACCGTGCCCCTACTTTACAACCTTTTGCACCACTTGCTTCCTAGTTCTGTAATAATCGCATTCAACTCTATCATCAATATGCTGTTAACCCATCTGCCCAATTTCTATACTTTTTCATTCATTTATTGTGTACACAAACGATTTCACTGCAATTTGTTTATACTAACAATCTTTGAACGTTCCGCAGAATCACCATTATGGGCTTTACATGCTATCAGCAAACTTGCAATTTTAAAAGAAAATCATGCGCTCCTTCGAATCACAATGAACACAATTATTGATTCCGCATAAATCCAGTAGCCTGCTCCATTCAGCATTCACATATTGAAAGGAATAAAAGATAAGTTAATTTTACGCTGAAATTTTCACGTTGTTGCTTTTGTTATAAAGTACAATGCACACAAAGGATTACTTGACTCGAGGAAAAACCCAAATGTAGTTTTATTGTATTTCATAATACAATACGAAATACAGCGATATTGTGTTTTTGACCAAACATCTCGCCTCATCTCGAGTTTTCATTCTTATTTTATTTACTTATGGGAAGTTTGGATATCAATTACTATCAATATTCAAAATTCAAAGTAACATGTATGTATCTGATGGCTATTTATGCCATAAACAAAACAATGTTCAAGGGTTACTACAGTCAAATTTCACCGTCACGCAGGCGCCACTTCACTGGATTTTTTCCATAATTTTTAAGCGTTACCAACCGTCCTCAGAATTTCAAGAGACGTTCCTATTTTCGTCCCAGAATTATTGGCAGTTGCATTCAAGTGTCCTGTCATCCCTGACACTTGTAGACTTAAGTACAAAAGCCAGACATTTCACGTCGTTTGTATCGACACCTCTCATAGACTGTCTAATCTCTCGTGAAACAAGTGGCAAAAAATTGGCGCCACATTGTGTTATCTGGGCCATTTGGAGCTACCTTCCGACCCCCAGGGACGCTCACTGTCTCAAGTGTAATCTCCCCTTTGTTTACTTCGACGCACTTGCCTCTGTACCTGTTTTTACGATCCATTGTCGGTTTTTGTTTATAATAATTATTGGAAACATCATCGATGAGCACGTGGTTTTTAAGAACTAGTGACGTTTTGTCCATCAGTTATTATCTCCTTTTAAGAGATCCATTGATAGATGCCGACACCGATTTAAGAACTGTCCAAATTTTATGACCAGTAATGGGTTTATTATTTAATTAACTACAGTTAGTTCAAGTACTGTTTTATGTTAATGGATGTTTAAAATTGAATAGCCTGTTGAAAGTTAAAAGAGTGTTATAATTTTTACGAGCACTTGTAAAATTTTGTAGTACTCTACCTATTTAAATTATCTATAATTTGAATGAATTGAGAGAGACGTTTCAATTCATATTCAAAGTTTGTAAAATATACGTTACACCTACATAAAAATCGATCCAAAGGGTGAGAAGCCTTACCTTTTTTTATTTTACTGGATCATCTCGATAACAAGAAATAATTGGTCTATTTTAAATTAAAAAATTATAATTAAGAGTTACTTAACCCTACTGCGACAAATTTAAAAAGCAGCAACTACAAAACGAAACGACTGCCGTAAAGTGTTACTATTACTACACAATCTTATCTCTAAAGGGAAATGAAAAAATGTGCCAACTTATCTCGGTAAAAAAATGCCTGAAAAAGAGCGTCGTGCACATGTAAGTCATTAGTCAGGCAGGGATGGCATGTCGGCCTCAAATATTTGGCGAGGCTTGCAAATCGCGGCGCCACCGAGACGACAACGCGGCGTCCTTTTGCGAGCGCCGACGACGAACACTTTCAACAAACAGCAGCTATGACAATATTTACAGAGACGCCGAATGAACACAAATGACCGTGGGATTAGGTATCGTGAATAAACAACTAAATGTAGCTTTACAAGAAATCGTTTACTACTGTGAAACGGCATTAAAGCTTGAACGAAAGATGCTCGGCTTTTTCTTTTCGGTGTCCAATTTCGTTAGCGTAGAAAATGTGGAACAAAACGCTTGTTAGTTTTATTATAGGTAGTCACATCTCCAAAAACTGTGTAGCCAATATTCATCGTAGAATTATTAATGAAATGGCCCAAAGTTAGCCTAAAAGTCAATCTTCCAATGCAGATTAAGATATCTTCCGGGTTCAATCGACCAAACTCATAAATCCATGACTCATACGAAGAATAATCTCAACGTGAAAAGTTAATAATTTCCAAGTAAATAAAACAAGCTAACAAAAAGACTTTACGTGAGTCAAACCAATGACGTAAAATCGACAGAAACTATCCACCGCGTCATAAGTGAATGTGAGCAGAGGTCAGATTGTTAGTGCTACACGTCACCGCTAGCGTTCACCAACCGCTGGTTCTACTACGTTAGTCACCTTGAAACCGGTCTAGTGATTCCGTTGAAAGAACACCGTCATGTCGAAGATCCGGCTATATGCAAACGTCAGAGGTGAACGCTTCTGTAGACAGGTAAGTCCAAGATCCATAATGATGCTGGTATCAGGGAATCTTATTTTTCGCATAATTTCCGTAAGGTACAATACCATGATTAAGTGGAAATATATCTTATTTATCATGATTCAGTTAATTGACAACGCGTTATTATACTCGTAGTAGGTAATTTCTTGAGAATCCTTCTTTGAAACCATAATTAACTGCTAATTTTATTTAACTTCAAAGAACATTTTACGTACGTTTTTTGTCATAGTAGGTATAGTACCTAACAAATAGAAGAATTAGACATAGTAAGTAGGTACCTACCGACTAACTTAACTTTAATTTTTATTTTATTTAGATACTTACTGATGGGTCCTATATTTTTTAATTGATTTATTACATTCTAAGAATCCAAAGATTTATTTTTATTATTGTGATTATTGATCCTAAGTAAAATATTAAGTTTTCAAAATCACGCAAATAAAAATTACAATAAAAACCAAACTTGTCGCTCTTGTTAATAGTTTTGCTAATTTTTGTGGTTACTAGTGTTACTCATTTGATAATATTTGCCGTGCCTGCGCTGATGGAGTGAAGGCGCGGCGCGGGGCGCAGCACGCGCGACCCAGCATCATGTCATGACTTACGTGACTAGACGTTCTGATTTAGGTTGGATAGTCCTGCTTTTAGACACAACGTTTATAAATAATTTAAACGTTATTTTTAACACACCATTATTAATTACAGGTCCCGCTGTCAGGTTTAATATCCATCATAACATCTTCGTCATCACTCTAATTGCGTGCTGCTAAAATATGTAGATATTATTAAAAAAATCTACATAATTTTCTCTCGACATTGCACTTCTCGCAGCCCCTAATCCTGTGTGAAAATTTGTCAGTTCAATTTGTAATCTCACGAATGAATCGCGTGTATTTTACTATCTTATGCGCTGGTCATATTTACGGAAATAAAGTCACGTTACAAATGACGCACGCGCACGCACTACTGTACCAGTGAGTGTACACTAGCGTGTGGCAACACTCAGCTCGGATATGCTCAACAAGGCACGTACGCCATCAAAATAATGTCACATGCAAAATTATAGGCTGACTACGTGACTATTTTCGCGCACTTGACGCAAAAAGGAAAACCACTGCCCGATAGGTAATGTTAACAATTAAAATTTTCCCGTTGAAGTGCCCCAGAAGCTACATTTTTAATTCATGTACCTACCTAATCACATTTTCACACACAGTCATAAATACCTCTCTTGATGTGATTACAATAATGCTAGCTGTCCCCCGCGGTTTAGCCCGCGTTCCCGGGATAAAAAGTAGATACCTACGTTATTTTAATGTAATGTTTTTCTCCATGCCATAAGCTAATTACTAAACCAAATTTCATCACGATTGGGGCGTCAAGAAGTAACAAACAAACTCACAAACGCATTTATAAATGATAGTGTCATTAGATGGTTGTAAATTGTAATACCTAAATAATATGAAAGAACAATACATCAAACTACGTCATTGAACGCGGCAACAAATGCGCATAACAACCTATAAACAAAGTCTAAAAACAAAAAATATGAGGAAAACCTAGTCTTATCTCAGAAGGTAGGTATATAATCTTAGTATATTTAGTAATGAATGACGACAGCATTTTTTGTATTATATTAAAAAATACATACGCAATAAATTTATCTAGAAAGTAATTTGTAGGTAGGTAAGTAAGCAAGGGCTCGTGTACAGTGGCTTGTGATTACGATCAATCATTATCACGCACGATTACATTAGGGTTGCCACAGGGGCGGAACTTGATGTAATATTCCAAATAAATACGTAATTATCTTAATACTAAGTATTTAGGCAAAAACCTCCCATGATAAAGAAATGAAAGAAACGAAATCATCAACATATTCCTCCAAAGTATATTAGTAACATTTTAATGAAATAGTCGTCTATGTCAGTAATATACCTTGGAGGAATATGTTGATGATTTCTTTTGTTATTAATCAGCAAATATACTACCATTCTTCTCGCAAATAACATGTTGATAACTTACGACCTATAACTGAGCTCCAATTTGCAAAAAACGTGATAAAATTTGAATTTCGCGCTCCAACCGAAGGTTTACTCTTAATGCAAAAAAAACTAATCAAAATTGTAGTTTGTGAGATGATTACGTTCAAACATACACGTAAACTCTTCAGTTTTATAATATTATTAAGTATATTTATCTGATATCCAGTAGTGCTAATATGTAGCCACTAGTCACTAGTGGAATGTCACTCAGTGTTTTCTACATAGCAATAAATAATGTCAGCTGACTGAGTAAAGATAAAACTGTATCAATGTAAAAAAAAACTTCTAAAATAAATTATTACGAAATATTGCTTTATTGTTGTCTTTTAAATACCGCCGAACTAATTCTTCGAGAATATACGACAAGTTGATGACCCTAATTGCACATCACCACATCACACAGCTACTTACCTACATGTAAACATCATAACTTTACTGTTATCAACTTGTAATGGAAAAATTATATCAGTATCTGTCATTTGTTTACTTGCTTACAAAACGACACTCGAGAATACATATTATAAGAAATATTCTACCTGACAGATAGTTATACTATGTTTTCTCGATACTATTTCACATCGTCCTCGACGGCGAGGTCCCACTCAGTCTCGTCCCGTTCAAGCGGCCCTAGTTGCCACCAGTAATGCGAACGCCCCCAATTAGACGTAACTCCTACTAAGCCCTCCCTCTTCCCCTGTACCGAGGTTCGTACCCCATTTGGGGTGCCCTCAGGCGTGGTTACCTAAGTGTTGCCCAGCTGAGAGCCCTCTGCGTTCGCCGATTTGTCCGGTAAGGTTGATGCAGCCATAAGGGGCTACCAACTTTAGTCCTTAAAAAAAACCCTATTTTACAGCTTCACAAGACCAGCGGAAAAGATTGATACTTGTGTGTGGACTTCTAAGTAGAAATCTTAGAAAAATATTTGCTCAATATCGAAATATAATTAAATGTAGAGCTTTTTAAAACTAATCCGGTATTAATTTAACCACTCTCCGGTTATCTTACTTTTGTAAAATTATAGGCCATGACTGATATAATGATTAAGTGCTGTTGAAATATTATTGTATTTTAAATTATTGGATGAATGCAATCTGTTGGCATTGGCGATGTCATTTTCTGACGATGGTGTTTATAAAATTAACAAATTGTGTATCGCTTAGTAATTAACCAGTAGTCACCTGACGGCAACCCAGTCTATTACCTAATAGTTAATCATTGCGGTAACCACAATCATTAAACTTTGACTTATGGAGTTTAAAAATACACTTTCGTATTGTTTATGATGCTGAAAAAAAATAAAACGTGTACCAGAAATACGTATTACGATTATGAGGAGAAACTAATATATATTTTTTGTTTTTTTTAAAGCATCTATATGATTAATGAAGCAAAATAACAGTAGGTATAGTTGCTACGAAGACGACGTGAAGTTTAAAATGACCCCACACACCGTACCATATCAATATGATTTATTTATTTAGGACAAACAGTAGTTGTTACATTGGAAATAGCACTATAAACTAATAATTATAAGGTCTCTATTGTTTTCCAAATTTTAATATAAATTTATTAACCGTAAAGAAGAACCCAAAAAAGGTTCTTATTAAATGCGTTTCAAATTTACTTAATTAAAACTCGAATAAACAGACACAGATCAGATACTCGTATTTTAATATGAGCATGATCACACTATCGGCACTATCAGATACATAGTACAGATCATTACTCTCTCGTGGTTGTAGCACGCATTTCTGGTACACGTTGTATACCTTAAATTAACATGACGTTACCAAAATAAGCAAATGCTCACTCAAACAACAAACGTTTTTAATGTCAATTCAAATGTCGTCATACGATAGCCAAATACAACAATGTCGCACTGTGTATATTTACATTACTTGTCTTATCTGATTTAAATAAATGTAATGTCTATGGACAATAATGTGCGCGTGCTGTCTTTACAACGATAATTAACATTATACTAAAATTATAAATAGGAAAATTCCTATTATTATACCCAAGTACAGATAGTAATGCATCGAATATGACTCTTGCTATTAACCTTAATATATTATCGATAAAACAATATTGCAAATGTTATTTTAATGAGTTGACTCATTAATAGTCATATAGGAAAGGAAAATTTAGCGAAACTTTTATAGAGTTTAATCACTTAAATATTTCCTTTCATATCTAGAGCGGCACAACAGAAAATGTTAATTAGAAGATTAATTCGGCTCTACAATAATTTTCGTAGCCGTTATAGGTTTTTTTCAGTACTTCACCAGCTTTCCTTGTGAATAAAACTACGTATTCTTACATGAGAATAAATTTAACTATGTGTGGATTTTTAAACACATCCATGAAATTTTGGTGAGTATTGTATTGTATTAAATACGATGAGTCATTTCAAAAGCCACTGAAATACGTAGCATTAAAATTATCACACTGATAAAAACTTTAATTATTCATGTCAAATTTCACATGACTAACCTTTATTAGCTCTATCACAAAACCAATAAACCCGATGGGGAAAACGAGGTTTTAGAGAAATCCAGTAGATTACCTACAAACGTAATGCGGGATATCCTCAAGCCCGTAATGACGATGACGATCCCTATTTTTTTAAGATAGAATACAGAATTTGGAAAAGGCGTCAATAGATTTCCAATTTGATCATACCAATTGTACCCTAATCATTCTTATAGAAAACTGGTACCTGGTATTTCATTGATGTTTTACGAAATGAACACAGGGGTCTATAAATTAAATAGTTTCTGAATTATAGAGTAAAGCCCGTTATGTAATTGAGGCTTCGTCATTTTTTTTGCATTGGTACAAACGTGACCGCATCATTGCTTATTACATGACGTTATTACGGCTTACTTACGCACGTTCATTGTACACACGGCCACAGATCAAGCTACACACTGCGGCACCTTATGCGGTTGTAATAGGAGCTATTTCGCAACAAAAATGTGTAGCTTGATCTGTGGACGTGTGTACAGTTGACAGGATAGCTGCATCAAGTATAAATTTATTCAATTATAATAATATACCTAATTCTGTCTGCGTCATTATATTGTAGGTTTAGATAAGTAGGAGGTACATATCTGTATACTGTACTTTCGAGGAAAGTAGGATGAGAAGAAAAATACTATACTTAAATATTTTGCACAAAAATTATTGTAACCTACCAATGTGACCTGATAAAACGATTTAATAATAATCAGTGTGTTGGGTAAACTTTCCGATAGCCTTAACGAGCGGCCACATTTAACGCGTGCCGAACTGTGACGGCATCGTTTACTAGATATTAGTGACAAATTGTCATTTTTCCATCCATCAGGCATTAGGTCAGTGGAATTTTTATATCTAAAGATTCATAACAGTGCATGATTCGATAATTTCTTAATATTTTTGACCATTCAAGTATTTGATGATTCAGTATCATGTTATTTACTTAATATTAACTTCTGTAGCAATATCCTATTTCATTCCAACAACGAGGGTTTACATGTGGTTTTCCTGATCCTCTCTTATTGATAATACACCAAGAGGAAAACCAACTTGTTAGTCTTTATGTGTATCAAATCAATAAATTGGTAACTACTCTTTAATATAGTTTACTTACAGTAAATCTAATAACTGTAAAAACTTAATTACCTACCTACTAATCGAAAACTTTAAATAACCTGATACAATGTTTAAATTAAATACAGAGCTGAATCAATAACAATAAATTCGTTACCGTAAAAAGCATTTTAAGTGTTAAAGTGGGTGTTTTTGGAGAAAGCACGCAGTATGATCGGCGATAATAAACGCATGTCGATACCGGACGCGGAGGACAATTTCTCATCGGCGGCGGCTTCGGGCGAGCGTAGGCGACCGCCCACTCGCACCCGCCTCGGTAATACCTACTTACATCCCGCGGACGTGGACGCGGACGGCTACCGTGGCGCCAGCGCCAGCCATCGCCACTGCACGCACACACCACCACTCGCGTCCCAGAAACCAGCGCACACCATCGCACCGCCAACTCCGCGGCCCCGTTGCAAAACGCAATCTTAATTCGACAACTTCATCCGGCAATCACCGTGTCATTAGGCAAGAAACTCTTCTCATTTAGGGCGGTACCGGGTATCGCAACTGTAATTCTATCTGTCAATAATTATTACGACGAATAATCCGTGATTGATGAACGCCAACAGTAGCCGGCCGATCCGAATATAATTGACGCCGTGGCTATTGTATTGTGCGCCAGCGCCGCTCGCGCGGCTTGATTGATCGCCTTACACTGGTATTACGTTGCGACAGTCAATACGTAAATTCATGCTCTTAATTAGACGCACCTTTAATTAAATGTACGCGTGATGAAATAGAAGCTCTGTTTGAACTGATGCAGCAATAACATTTATTAATTATAGAAACGTTACGACCCAACCGTTACGAATCGTGACAAAAGACCTTGCTACGAAAAAGCCCAGAGGCTACTTTTACTACGAGTAGCTACGAATAACGTGCTACAGCGTAAAAAAACCATCCCATTCTATAGCAGTATATCACAAAATCATTGAAGTCTTCTAGTCAACTACTGAAATTAATCACTTCACCCAGACCAAGTTACAGACTTCTATATAATAAAATTTATTCGTACTTTCAGAAGTATGATCTAAGCGTAATCCTATCTTGGGTGACCGGTAGCAATCGCACATAGAATCCGTCCGCAACACTAGCAATTACCGGGGCGAGGCGTCGCGGCGTGCGCCTGCGCTGCGCCGGGCGATTGTTTACGGCGCGCACGCGCGGCGCGGCGCGTGTCCCCCCGCGCTCCACGCCCCTCGCCCCGGCGGCAGCTGCTCCAGCACAGGTGGCGCGTGTGGGAACTCGACGGCTCCGTGCGTTCCCACGATCGCGCGCCCTGCGATCACTATATAAGCCCCCGCCCGACCGCCACACCGCATTCCGCGTTCAACGCTCAGCGCTAACGCATACACTCTCTCACTACACACAAATTTTCAACATGTCTTACGAGATCGCGTATTCGCTCGCAGACGACGGTCCGCAGCCCGTGTCGCGTACTTATCAATATCGCAAAGTGATGAAGCCGATGCTTGAGCGCAAAAGGCGCGCTCGCATCAACCGTTGCCTCGATGAGCTCAAGGAGCTGATGGTCAGTGCTCTTCAATCGGAGGGCGAGAACGTGGCCAAATTGGAAAAAGCAGATATATTGGAATTGACAGTTCGTCACCTTCACAAGCTTCGCCGCCAGCGAAGACTGTCTCTCAACCCTACTGTGGAAGCCGACCGCTTCCGTGCCGGATTCACACATGCCGCCAACGAAGTGTCTCGGTGTTTAGCTTCGATCCCCGGAGTGGATGTGAGGTTGGGAACCCAGTTGATGACCCACCTCGGTCACCGACTGAACGACATGCAGCGCGCTGCAGGAGGCGCTGACACCCCCCCGGCCAGCCCGCCCAGTCCGGCTCTCTCCACCGCTTCGTCTTCCTCCGGCTACGTGACTCCATCACCTCCACCATCGCCGGTGCCCATGCACACGGTGACTCCCCTCGACTGCACCACCAACGCCAGCTTCACCAAGGGCCCAGCGGTGTGGAGGCCCTGGTAAACAGCGGTGTTCGGAAACATCTGAGAACAAGCGGACCCGGCTCCGCGGTCACATCTGTTCCAGCACCGCTCGGAGTCGGACACGTCTCAATGTGTCCGCCCTGCTCCACAATGTTTAGTGATTTACGTGCAAACGACGAAGAAACTCTAGATCTCACAATCAATTATTAGCATAAGTGATAAAAACTCGTAGATGTAAGTCCAAACTTCAAAGCTTTAATGAAAAAAGTAGCATATAAGTGTATTTTGTGATATTAAAGAGTAATATTAATGTATAAGAGATGTTGTATCGGACCTTAATGGGTTCGCATTGTTATATTTTTATCGTTAAAAAGATTTCACAAAATTGTGAACAATTACAAGAGAGTAAGTTAATAAAAAAAATATTATTTTAATCATATTTCTGCATTTCATTACCTACTTACATCACTCCCGATACTCGCACACTGCCTAAAGAAAAATAATAAATACCATAAAATATATTTTTAACAATCAGTGTAAGATGATATAAAAATAGATTCAAGTGGAATCTCCTAGCTAGATATAAATAAACATCCACATATAAGTAGATAGCGATAAATATTGAAAGAGGTTAAGGGCGCGACGCGAAGCGGACCTCTGACACCGTGGCCTCTCGCGCGTGCTCGGTAACTTTCCTGTTTACTGTCCACGAATACTTACAAAATGAAATTATGTGAAATATTTTTATTCCAATAAGCCTTTACAGGCATTTAAGAATTTTCAGACTCTACATTCGGTTCGGAAGATTGCTTTTGCCGAGAAGAGCCGGAAAAAAACTCAGTAGATTACTCTAATAAACAGATTTATTACATAACTAGCGACCCGCCCCAGCTTCGCACGGGTGTACAAATCTTTTAATTTCTTGGCTTTTCTGTACTATACCTTCCTCTTGAATCACTCTATCTATTGCTGAAAAATGCATTAAAATCTAGTTGAGTAGTTTAAAAGATCTAAGCGAACAGGCTGCGGAAGCGACTTCATTTTATACTATGTAAAGAAGTGTGTCCTGCCTTCAGGAACAAGTGTTACATCCATGCATTGATTTCATTTATATATGAGGTTTTTATACTGTAGTAAGCCTTCTGTTCTAAAATGGACTTAATTTCTCCATTAGATTGTTGTGAGGACAATTTGAAATTAAAGTAGGTAAGTATTTTGATATAGAATGAAACAAAATTACCTAGTACTTACGTACCCACTTATTTAATGCAAAGTTACTGAAACTGAAATCAAATTATATTACTCTAAAAAACCACTCACAATGAACCTGTTTATATGTAGAAGTATTAAGTTTTGATCACACACTGATCTTCGTATTTTCCGCTATAAATTGAAAATAGACAACACCGAATTTTTTTAAAGGAGTTAACACAAAATGATAAGCAGTTTGACATAATGTTAAGAATGATCAGGTTTGCAGGACACTGAAAATTTTATAGAAATATATGAAAGCAATTTTTTGTTTGGTTGAATAAAATCATTGAATAATTAATTATTCAACTAATATTAGGATAATAAAACATTGAATTTTAAAAATCAATGACAATAACTTATACATTATAATTAGTCAAGTATAATTCAGTCACTAGGTTTGTCGTCTCGTCCTCAACATTTTAAATCATTATTATAAAAATTTGACAGCAATAAACGTTTACCTTGTTATGATTTTCCTTGAAAAACTCAAACTCGTATTTTAGCATAAACGTATTTTAAGTTTGAATCGATACAGGTAGCGCCATCTTGTTGTGATCTACGAAAACGAAAACTTTTTTAATGATCGATCGGAAAGTGTCATCTAGTGGAAAGTTCTGAAACTGGTTTTAAGGCTTTTAAGTTTTTGAACGTGTGCTACGAAAGCTCTTCATTTTGTTTGGTGTCATTGATAGTTGAATTAATTTACATAGGGAATACACTAATCAAAATAATTTTACCAAATCATACTTATTTTATCGTCGTACTTGACGACAATTCAAGGTAAACTCTGCGGCATCTTATGCGGTTGTAATAGGAGCTATTTTGCAACAAAAAGGTATAGTCTGATCTGTAGCCGTGTGTACATACATCAGACAATATTAAATTTTATTGTGGCAATAATTATACATCGATCATAAGAAATTATAAAATCAATTATGATTACTAGAGTTCTTCCTGGTCGTCAATTAAGTGTCGTGCAGTGATAATGAAGTCACAAGTGTTTGTTCAAAGTTTCTTCCTATTGCATCATTGTTGAATATAACAACACGACTGATGACGCTTCTGATAACTTCATTATGATAACACACGTGAAATAATTCGGTTCTAAAATAATTGTTTTCGCCATACCTAATAAGCTTCATACCTAAATAATTATTAGTTTGATTGATTGATTGATGAAAAAAAACATTCATAACTTTCCCAAAAATAGCGACACTCATAGTTTAAACACTAGAAATAAGGATAAACTTGCTATACCTGTAACTCGTTAGAGCAAAGTTAGGGATTCTTTTAAGGGGCAATGTATACGCTTCTTTAACAAAGTACCCAAAGAAATCAAGAATTGTCCGTATTAAAATTTAAAAAGCTAATTAAAGATAAGTTGTACAAAAAAGGGTACTATAAAGTTTCTGATTTTATAGAGGACAAGAACGCATTTCAATGAGTTGTTCGCTTCACATGCTATTTATTGTTATTATAATTTTTGTTATTATTATTGTCATATTGTTAATTTTAATATTTTATTTTATTTTCTATAGTTTATTTTTATATACATATTTTTACAAATTTGACGATTAAAAATACTTGCAATGAGTTCATTTAATAAAGACACTTTTGAATTTGATCGTCTACAGGCTACAATAACCGCTTACCATCAGGTGGTCATGCTTGTTTGCTACCTTAGTAGTAAAATAAATATTTGTCTAATGACTTAGCTATTGTCCCGAGTTTCACAGAGATTAAAATAAAAGTAGGTATTCTAAATTGTGTCATGTGATTATGACCATAAGGTTACGTTGTGATCATACCGTGGTTAGTGACATGTGATCAAAGGTGGCACACATTCTTACCACGACATCTTCACTATGTATTTTAAAATAAATAATCTCCTAGATTAGATGATATCAATAGATGTTCGGAAATAACAAAGTACCTATAAGCACATGTGACCGCGATAAATTTTATCATAAATGCGAATCACGCATGAATTTTGGATTAGCATTGTCACTCATTTTGTTAGGTATCAATAAATCATTATACAGACGCATGATTGATTAAAAATAAACAGCAGCCTGAATGGACTGATAACGAGATAGGTACCGAGATGAGGAAAATATTGCTGAATATTATTTTCGCATGCTATGAATTAGATACATAGAATGATATCTAATACCTTTATCTCACCAAAAACATTTTCATATAAAATGATGCCAAGCCGAGACCACTATCAAAAAGTTATCAGATGTAGAGCCAAGCTTTTGACTGTACCTTCCTACACGCCCTAACTCTACGAGCCCTAACTTCACAAACTCTACACCTTAGTCAAAATATGTAGGTTCACCGTTTCGTTACTACAATAACTGTATAATAGCATAGTATAGATGATGAGTATAGATAAAATGTAGCAGTGAATACATTTTTCACCTTACGCCCATGTGACGGCAGCAAATAAAAGTAGTAAAGTTTTAAATATGCCTAAATGAAAATTATCTGCTACGAAATTCGTAACTAGGGTGTGCTACAAGGTCTACAGCAATCTTCGGGTCGAAACTCAGAAAGGTTAGTAACATTTTTTATGATTATACAATATACAAGCTCTCTTTATATAGTACGAAACATAAAACAGAGAAATAATTGTTTACAGCAAACATTTGCATGCGATTGATAGGAAGTTATAATTAGTTCATCGTCATTATTTTGCAAAAAAACATAAGTAAGTAAGTATGTAAATAAGTACTTATTAACGGAAACTTTGTTCATAAGATAACATAGTCGGAATGGTAACCTGCAAGTATTTTTTTTTATATTTAAACCACATATATAAAATAACAGTAAGATATTTTATTCATCGCAAATATTGATTACTATCAATTTTGTCAGTTCATATATTACTAACTCTGTGCTATCAACGCAAGTACCTACAATAAGGCTTTTTAGGTACCTTTTTATTTTAAGGTTTATACAGAAGTTAATTGTGAAACGTAAACCGTCTTGTAAAAACCATAGTGGTATTAAAATAGCCCCGGCTCTTATGGACGGCGATATGACTTGCTTTAAACCGTTTCACGTAATTATGTAAAGAGGAAAAGTTACATTTAACATGAAATATAGCTTTACGAAATTTTCTAGGAAACTACATTACCCCCGAAGATATAATACATCGTGGAGATTCGTGGGGGAGGCCTGTGTCCAAAAGTGGAGTCATTCGGCTGACATGATGATGATGATGATTATCCCCGACGGTTATTTTAGGTATAGGCAAATTAATCCCGGGAACGTGGGTGAAACAGCTAGAATTTCATATACCCGGTTAATAGATAGATACATAGATAACACACACCATGATACATTAACTACATTTAAAAAATAAAAGCTTAATACTAATGTTTGTACAACAGGCGGTCTTATTGCTAAAAAGTTAGATAAGATTAATTTCTTTTCCGATCTAAACTGACACTTAGTCATAGCAATCAATTACAATATTTAGAAATAATCTGAAAGGAAATGACATCGAGAAAGTTGTGTAGATACTAATTATCAAAATGTTGCCGAACTGTGACTCAGGGTTTTAGTTTGGATATTCCTTCGATCCAAATAGGATATTACGACCTAGAATGTCGTACTTCCCCGGGAGTTTTACAAAGTACAACTCAGTTCAACACACATCAACGTCAAAGTTATGGAAGAATAATAATTTTATTACCTAATAAATGTTATTATTTAGGTACTGATGATTTGGAATGATTATATTAGACCGAATACTGCGGATAGTATAAGCAAAGAATAAATAATATACTACGTACTTACATCATTATCAACAATCATACAAAACTTCAAGTTCGTAATGGTAATGCTGAAGATTACCATTACGAACTTATGGATTATATGAGAATTTGAAGTTTAGCTTATGATGATAAAAGCCTTTTTTTTTTTTAATTTTGGCATCACACTTCGTATATTTTGCCAGTGTGTCAAGTTGAGCAATGTAGGTATTTTTATATTCTTCATGGATTAAATTCTCGTCAATCGTCAAGTTTCAAAGTTCAAGTCATGTTAAATCTTCTTCGAGTCATAGTCAGTCAGTTTAGTTAGGTTTTAGTACGATGGTAGCCGTTCTACTAAAACTTTTCATGGACTTCTTGAGACAACTTGAAAAGCCACTATACACGTAATCATTTCATTTCACTTCACTGGTGCACTTGTATGATCTTTATTGGACAAAATACCACCGATAATATTCAATAAAACTCAAAATACACGATTTTATGAAAATAAAACGAAAACGCAACGTCACTTCGCAAGTTCCCGCCAAAAAGTCGATAAAAGCCTTTGTTCTCGCACTCTGAAACGTAGTGATGGGGGAATATAGCAATTTTAACTAGGTACCAGTTAGACTTACGTTGACGTGCATTTTAACACTAAAGATTTGTTGATATTTTTTGTTTATATGTATTTTTTTTATATATAGTTTGTATATATGTTGTAAATAATTTTAAATATTGTATATTAAAGAATAAAAGTCATAGATATTTTTTTAAGAGTTATTTTCCACTCTTAAAACACTTTTTTGACCTGTAGTATAATTCGCTTGGAAACAAATGTAGGTACCTAATTAAGATCGCACACGCGGTGTTCACGGTGCTTTATAAATAATTTCGGCGTGTGCGCATGATACCAACGTGACGTCACTACTATTATCACGTCTCGTCACAAGTCACGCCCTGAAACTGAACAAATATACCCTCTTATCTCCGCGTGATACACCGATTAGGAACCTGCCTCCTATATTAGTATTTTTGTAGACCTGTTATCACTTTTTCTATTACATATACTTAACTAGGTACTTACTTAATCCTACAATGGAAGAATTGCGACACGTTGGAGCAATTTCTGACGAACAATTCTGGATTTACTGAAATAATATTATAAATTTTTGTGGCGACTTAAGTATCATTGATTTCCATGAGTTATACTCGTAAAGTACATAATGAAATAAATCTTTGACTTATTTAATTATCTTATTCTCAGATAAAATACGTGTTTTTCCTCGTTTTAGGGGAAGCAGAAGAGACGTTGGATTCCTATATGGGTATCGTTTAGATGGATACAAAAGGATTTGTGATTTTTATATTGTAAAATATAATTATTTGTGACTAACAAATACATATTTTAATTGCTAATTCTACTTATCTTAAAGCGTTATCTCACCAAGATTAGCACAAATGCATATATTATAGCCTACCGACCTTATATTTAGGTAGAAAACTATTTATATCAGTGACACACCTTTTATCCGATCGTGTTATCTATGGTTATATACCTACTATTAGGAAGTGTGCACTCGTGTTAGGTAGGTACCTACCACTTAACATGGAATTATCACGACATAGCAACGAGTAGATAATTGTCAGTATGTATATACCTATACAAATTAATATATTTATCAACTAGAGATCAATAGGTGACATAACGACACTTATAATTGTGATAAAAAATGTACGCGATTTTTTTAAACCTCTATCATGAATAAATTATAGGTACCTATCAACTGTAAAGTAAAATTGAATTGCTACATATTGACCTTGGTTCATAAATTATTATCTACCAAGATTTGGGAAACAAAATATTATTAAATAAAGAAAACAAGCAAATCATTTCGCACGTGTAAGACATATATTTTTCCATTCAAATGATTTGAGTTGGTTTATATTTTATCTGCATCACGTTTAAATGTTTCTTGGTAGGTAGTTTATCTTCCAATACCATTTTAGTTAATAATCTATCTTCATCCTTAAATTTGAATGTGTACCCAATAACAATATTTAGTCAAATAAGTATATTGTGTACCTACTTACCTACGTACGACTGGATTCAACATTGGTTTTAAGGTGAAGGAAAAATAAATTCGAAAGTATTGGGTCCGCATGGTGTACCAAACTCTCAAAATTCTCAATGGACTCGTACCTTCTAGTGAACGAAAGCTCATAATAATGTAATTTGAGCTATAGTATATGATTAATTTGTTTGAACAAATCGTTGATCCTAAAATATATAGGTAAGTATACGAGCACAAATTATTTATCGTTTTTATTTCGATTTTTTTTATATTAATCAATATGCCAGCCAATGTTAATCATGATTGTGACATTAGATATCTCATAGAACAATGGATCTATCTTTCTTTGTATTTACGTAAGTGACGCTGTGGTTCTATGTTCGGATTGTTTTTTTTTGACCCAATAGGGTGCATATCTTAAGAAGGGGTGTTTACAAAACTTATATGGGTACCAACTGAAGAAACTCGAAAGAAATCCTTTTTTTATACCTATCAACATTTTGATAATGCAAGATAATGTTCTAAAAATCCCTTTCACGTTGTAAGGGTAGACCCCCAGTAAAGGAAATATCAAAAGCTAACAATGATTTTTCCCTATATCAATAAGGTCACAATTAGCTCGACAAACAATTTGCGTTATATGATGTTCAACAAACGCAACAGCAAGTTGTTTGCCGTGGAATCTTCCCGCGGTTTCGATAACCCGCGTTATCGCGGAGGCGCAGGCGCCCGCGCACGAGACCGCCTTGTTCCAGCGATTATTTATAATTTATCATCAAGTAAGGATGACATACTTGACACGCACAGTGCTCGAATGCTGCTACACGTGATATTTACAGCGTGCATATGCAATGAACTTACTATAATTATTAGATAATTACTCTATTAGACTTAAGACTATAAATATCTGATAATGTTAAACACTGGTAAAATCTAAAATTATCTTACACGTGGGTTAAATTATGTACATTCACGAGCGATAAGTAACATTAGACACAAAATTCTAATATTACATGGCCAGAGGGCCATAGTGCCGTAATGTTAGTAGGTAGGTACCTATGCCAGTGTGAGTAGTGTATGGGCAAACGGTCCACCATAAAGTAAGTCGCCACGGCCTCCTATAGATGAGAAGCTTTGGCAATTTTGCCGATCCTTTACACAATCAAGGAAGCAACTGGCTCTCACATAACAAGTATAAAATTAAGACTATTTAATCCTCCTTGATAAAATCTAATCATGTATGATCTGTGTGTAATTAAACTGAAGTAAACTAATATTACAAACCATCGTGCTTTCCAAATGCTATCTAATAATATAAATGGTAATAAAATAAAAAAACACCCTTATCCCAAAAATACCAACTAAACGGGACATTTGTTTCGTAATATCACAAAGTTAATATATTACGTACAAAATAGTAGCTAATTAAATTTTCCACAGAAAACTTACTATGGGCAATGATAAAAATAACAACTCCCAAGGAGAGCGAAAAAAGATGATCGATCAATTTATATTAGCCCGAATACTGCGGATGAAGTATAATGTAAACTATCCACACATACTACATTATTAATAATTATATACCTATACTATATCATTATCAAGAATTCTACTAAATAACTAAATACTAAATTTCAGGAGCGAGCATTACCATTACGAAATTATGGCAGAAGTTTAGTGTAAATTTCTGGTGGCTTGTACGTAGTATATTATTTATTCTATGCTGGTGGCCTTTACTCGCACTCATAACCTTGTGACGAGCTGCTATAAATATTTTAATAATCGTATTAATAGGTACACACGGCCACAGATCAAGCTACACATTTTTGTAGCAAAATTGCGACTATTACAACCGCATAAGGTGCCGCAGTGTGTAGCTTGATCTGTGGCCGTGTGTACTCAGTTAGACTTTTAATTTAATTCTTGCTATTCATTTGAAATTTGTATGGATATATTTTAGTGTAGTTTTCCACTAATTTTTTTTAAGCTTGTATTACGTATACTAAAATACCCTTTCGAACTAACGTACCTTCCCGAAATCATCCTGTATTATTATTAATCGCGATTATTCTAGAGTAGGTTATCATTTACATGTAATTAGGTAGGTGTACAACACAGAACTCATGATTACTAATCGAAGCTTACATTAAATAATACAATTGTATCTAATTACTTGTGAGCTATGACCATTTCACTGTTATCGCCCTGACCGTAACATAGAATCATAATGACCTTTTTTGTTCTTTTAAACAATCCTAAGTTCTTAAAAAAAATAAGGCTCATGTACCATGATTTAAAATGAATTCAAACTATCATTGACTCAATCCAAAAGTAAAACACCAAATCTAGAAGCCAATTTATATTGCATAGATAATTATAGAACTTTATATCTAGCTTTGTTGACCATATGATGGGCGGACGTCTGCAGTTTCAACAGTTCTTCCTTGATAAGGCGCGTGATCTCGGACTTGGCTTTAGCCACTGCTAATTCCTGAGAGCTCTCAATCGCGAGGTAAAGTTTCCGTTCCCCTTCTGGCGGTGTCTTGCCAGGTGGGACGTAAGTACCTCGGACTGTGATACCGGCTTCGGAATATTCACTGATTAGAGCCAGCGCCTCCTGCAAATAATAAATTTGGATTAGTGAGTGACAAGGTGATTTGCGGCTTAAAACTAGCTTTTGGATGACATTTGAACAAATTAATACAGTAATACTTGGAGATAAATAGCATTAGATTAGTCATGTGTTGCTAGGCAGAGCAAGACGGTCGAACATGCTACTCATAGGTTTGTAGAGCGCCGTCTCTATCGCACAACGAAAATCCGACTATCTCTTCCTCGTACAGTTGATTGATTAATTACCTTTGCTAACACTAATGACACGAGTGATAACATCTTTGCCTCTTCAACATTTTAATACAGAAAAATATGAAAGCACCGATCAAAGCTAACTTGAGCAACATTTTGATGTCTCAACTCCTTGACGGGATAATAACAAATGCAGCTTTTATAATTGCACAGAGTGATTTCATAGACGCATGACAGACGGGGTTATCTCAGTGGGGTCATTTCGACCCTAAGGTAAACAAGCAAGAAAATGAGTTTATTTACTTGTATTTAAAAAGGACTGACATTATTAAGGTTATCAAATACAAAGTTAATTGTTACAGAAAAAAAATAGAAGAAAGCAGACATTACTTTGTTTGCAATAATAAACCGTATTTTTTTTTAAAGTTCAAGTTTTACGATCGATTTTTTTCCTGGTGTAGTGCGCGATAAAGCATTGTATTATAAAAAGTTGTATTAGACATAATCAGAGGGTCTACTACGAAAAACCATACACGATAGTTCGATCATCACAATATTTTCGTCTCATCAGTACCAATACAATTAAAGAACCTGTAAATGTTGTGCAATTATATTGTTGGTTAATAATTAGACGATGATCGAACTACCGAGTATCGTTTTTCGGAGTAGGCCCTTTGGATCAACAAAATATACAGCCGAATCGAGTAGAATAATACTCGTTTTCAAATCGCCGGGCAAAAGTAATACGACAGTTTCTATAGGAAAATTCTAAATATATTCCAAAAAGGTGCTCAATGGTACAGTTTTACAATGCATACAGTTGCACAACGAATCGTAGAGAAGCAAACTGCGCGGACCCTAAACTCGCTTAGTTTGCGCACCCCAACGTTGAGGGACGACGCGAAACCTTATCTGCGTACGGAAGTACCTCAACGATTTAACTATAGGAAATAATGAAAATAATATTAAGTAATATAAATTAACGTAAGTATATAGTTTACTTTTAAATTACACGTTTATTTTATTTGCCATTTCGTGACAATACTTGCGTGTGACAGCACAAGTACTTACACAGGCGGCGGCCGAGATCAAAGGCGTATCACTACTGTACATAATATTGTAATACTGTATCTATGGTCATGTGATTTCTATGTAATCGGCATGTAATCTTCGGGAGTGTTATCTTTTTACAACATATCAAAGGTCTAGAAATGTGACGCAATATATCACGACGTTGCGAGTGTCTCCCCTCACAATCTTTATAGCCATTGATAGTTTCTAACCGTCTTACTCATTTGATTACTCATTGCGTACAAATAACGTCACAGTAAAACAACATGATAAGGTTCTCGCGAAACGATTGGTCGATTCCTTTTTATACAACGTATTTTAAAGTGAAGCGTAGCTAAATTAAATAATGCGTAATATTTATCAGTAGTTTTAAAACAATACCGAAAAGTTATCTTGCTGACGTGCATCGACCAATATACAAGAAGATGTAATTCTATGATCTACAACTGAGTAAATTATATTAGCGGTCAGTACAATTCAATATAATATGCAAGTTTCTAGCTCAGTTTTTAGTTGCCCCATGGCTTTACGTTTGTCCAATTGCTAATTTAATATCCTGGGACATTCTCACACAGTTATCTGATTCCAAACTAAGCCTATGGAAACCAGATAACTGATGTACTACACCTTCTTTAAAAAATTAACATATTTATATAGATAATTACATCCAGAGTCAGGACAAACAGACATATTCATGCACAGCACACAAATATTTATCCCGAATCGAACCCACGAACTGCGACGTCGAGGGAGTCCTCAACCAACTGGCCAGTCAATTTGAAATAAGTTTACGAGGGACCGTCAATTAATTTAAATAGTATCAAGTTAAATACCACCGATAATGATTAATAGAATCGATAGTATCGATGTCATTAGTACCTAATTTTATACTATCGATAGTATTGTCACGTCCAAATAGTATCGATATCACAATATATAATACAACTGATTAAATAAATCAACTATCGATAGTTCTGCAACAGTAGTTCTGAGTGAAGGCAAGCGTGATATTTAGAGCATGCCCAGGCGCATACAGTTGTAGAACTTTTACGCATATAGTAAAAATAGTAATGTGAACATAATGTACCTTGCTAGTGACTCTCCAGCGCGCCTGTTGCGGGAAGTCATTGATCTCCAACTCGGTCTCGTACTTTCTGAACACCTCCTCGGCCGGTTCCGAAGCGCTTTCATCTCGAGGCTGGTAGTTGAGTCGCGTGTTCAACTTGGCCGCTAATTGTTCCGCTACTGTTTTAGCCTGGATTCAGGTATAATAAAAAATATTTGTATAATATATTCTGAAAAACAATTGCATTTTTATAGTAGCAGTAGTGACCCGCCCGGGCTTCACAAGGCTTTTCTGTATTATAATATGCATGTACCTCTTGAATCACTCTATATACTGCTGAAAACTGGATTAAATTCCGTTGAGTAGTTTAAAATATCTAAACGAACAGACAGCGGAAGCGACTTCATTTCATACTATGTAAAGATAATTACCACTGTAGGGATTATTTTTTAGGAAATCTTTCATAGCACACCTCTATGTTAAAGCAAGATCTTATTTTCATATCACTCGCACAAAGCTACAAAAGTAGGTAGTTGACTCGGTCATAGCTCCTATAATAAAAATGGACATACAGTAATGAGCGTGTGCGCAGATGGCGCCCCCTTGAGGATGGCCTCGGCGGCTTGCTGCGTGGCGCCCTTGTGGTCGGCGCCGAGTCCTTTAGCCAGGTTGATCCTGGAGGCGAGGCGGCGCGCCAGCTCCAGCTTGCCGTCCGCGGGCGCGCCGCCGCCCGCCGCCGCCGCGCCCGCCGCGCCCGCTGCACCCGCTGCACCCGCCACGCCCGGCTGTAAGTACAACCAACGAACCAATACACATACCTACATAAATACTCTACCTAGTGGACACTGTCCAAGTAAATGGTCAAACACTAATCAACGTATATCTAAAATCACATGGAAACATCAAATAAGTTGTAATAGTTAAGCTTTTTATCCGCTAGGAGTAGACCATTAGATGCTGTGAAACTATTACGTCATAGTGCGGTATTTCATACAAAACTCTATATAAATATTTTGAGATTTAATGCGTGATATGGATGCAACAGAGCCTTACAAAAATAACTAAACATACACAACAACCTAGGTCTTATGGATTATTCCAACTTGTAGTCATATTAAAACCAATAATAACGCTTGAATACAAAAACGCATTAATAAAATGTGTAAACGAGCAAAAAGTCTATAAAATATAATGTACCTTTATCTCTTTAACAATCTTCTTAGCAGCGAGCATAGTTTCGATCTGTTGGTCGAGGTCGCCCTCCACGTCTTCGTCGTCAGAGTCCTGGAGGCCGAGAGCAGCCTTCTGGTACTTCTTCTTTTCAGTCGCCGCTTGAGCTTCGGACTCGTCGAATTTGAAACCTGATTAATAACAACATTATTAATCGGTGACAATATCAATTAAAAAAAAATCGTTGCCATATAGATTTTTCTAGACCCTTGCAAATTATCATGTAATTGTGTTTTTTTCTGCAATCACAAACATATAACAATGCGGTTAGCGCTTTTTTATACTACTACAAGCATACGGCCCACCTGATAGGAAGCGGTTACCGTAGCTTGCCGTTTTACAGACGCGAGTCCTATTCGGTATTATTTACTTACAACTAGTTTCTGCCGGTTTTACCTGCGTTGGATTTTTTGGTTTTTAAAGATAAATATATAATCTACATAACACTTCCGTCCCTTTTCATAAAATCACTCCCACAGATTACAGGAAAACGAGAGAAAAATTACACGTCAAAAATAGGCCAGCATAGATTGTAAAATACGTACCTTTCCCACTGAACCCGCCACCCGTGTGGACCTTCTTGCCGTCCTTCTCCTGCGCGTCCTTGTACTTGTCCCAGAGCATGCGCAGGTCGGTTGGCGCGGGCGTGCCGGCGAGCTCGAAGGCGCGCACCACGTCGCCCGCGTACCGGCCCTGCTCCGGCGTCAGGAACGTCCACGCGAACCCCTTGTTGCCCGCGCGACCGGTGCGACCGCATCTGTTTTATTTCACTAGTTTAGGATAGCGATTGGGATTTTTTTTTGGACGAATCAAACTCAGTCTTATTTATTTTAGATTCTGATAAGGAGAGGAGAAAACACTTATTATGAAACAAACAACTTCATTTATAGTAATAAGAAACTTTTTATGAAGTAAGGTTGATTTTAACCAAAAATAATATTAAAAACGCAATTATATTTGCCATTTTTTTCATATATTTTTAAAACTATGAAATATACCTTTCAATGTTTCTTTGGTATTCAAAAACAACGAAATTTTAAATAACCGGGACTTTATTTCCAGCTTTTTTCAACGATACGTCATATAATTACTAGTGGCGCGATGTAAGGCATGAACCACAATATTAAACATTAGAAAAGTAGTAACTTAAAATTAGTATATTTTTAATGGGAGGAAAATCACTAACCTGTGCACATAATCTTCATAATGATTAGGGCAGTCATAGTTAACGACCAAGACAAGATGTTTGACATCAAGCCCCCTGGCCGCCACGCTGGTCGCCACCAGTAGCTTCACCTTGCCCGATTTGAAGTCCACGATCGTCGAGTCCCTGTCGAATTGATCAATACCTGTAACAGGCCACCATTAATATATACGTCACTCAACACGGAACACGCTATAAGTGGGCAAGTTGCAGCGTAACGCTTTTAAGATTACACTGAATGTAATGTACAGTTTAATAATTGTATTTTAATTTGAATAAAAAAAAAGTATAAGCAAAAGTACTGTGACGGACAAATCTCAGTCTAAACTGGTTAAAAACCCCATATTCCCCAAATTTCAACCCCTATATCCTACTGATATTATAAATGTTATAAAAGTACAAGGATGTATGGATGTTTCTTACTCTTTCACGTAAATACTATTGAACGGATTTGGATGAAACTTGGCACATCGATAGATCATACCCTGGAATAACAATTAGGCTACTTTTTATCCAAGGAAAACATAAGATCCCTCGGGAACGCGGATAAAACCGCGGGACGGAAGCTAGTGTCACAACTTCACAAGAGACTAGTTTACGATGTATATTGCTTTGGAAGGAAGAGTACAAGGAAGGGGAATTTTGGTATCACATACAGTGCATATTAGACAATGCGCAACAACTTGGCAACTTATAACAAAATTAATTAATAAGATAGGATTTAGGAAGCATTCGGTGTCTCCTCTACGTAGAATGGGTGGCTGAAATGAAAATTTTAAATTAGTAGATTTGTTTTTAACTTTTCGTATGATTCTAATAATAAAATAATGCATCGAAATTACTTTCACATCCAAATCTTATTTAAACTAAATATTCACTTTATTATATTATATTCAGGAACTAAAAATAGCTACAATGACGGAGCAAGCAGGTAACCTGCAAAAGAAAATTGACGAGCCTGTAATGTAATTTTCAAAACAATTCTAGTAAGTGAAATGTGATTTTTACATAATTTTCATAAATTTCTCGTAGGAATTTTTAAGGGTGAAAACAAATTAATATAATTTGAGACTCGATTATCAAACCCACAAACTCACCTCCGTGTAAACTCATGCATTGGTAGGAAGCCTTCATCAGATCCTTGAGCAGGCTGTCTGCATTCTCTTGCTTGTCCACAAACACTATGATGCTGCCCATCTGACTGTACAGGCCGAGCAGTTCCAGCAGTTTGAAGAACTTCGCGTCGTCTTCTAATACTGCCACATGTTGCTCTACTTCTTTGCATACAATACTTCTGCCTCCAACCTGAAAATAAAAATCTTGTTTGTTGAAAATAACAAAGATAACATTTTTCACCACTGCCATTTGTCCCTCTTTTTTATTTTCCATCCTATATAATATTTCAGAGATTATTGTAATCATCACTATAAACAGCTTGAGAACAATAATCTCTGAAAATTTTGCTACTCATTTAAAAGTTATAATTCCATCATTATCATATACACAGAAATATGAATACAGGAGAAGTGGCAAGGGGGCGTGTCGGTGTCCTGATCATGTCATTTGCAAATGTCTGTGTCCGCGAAACAGTGCGCTTTCCACCGTCATCGAGGTAAATTATAAGAATGCCATGTTGTTCAGTGGTTTCTTGTAAAAACCGAAGCCAAAACCAAAACTTTGTAAATCATGGAATCACTTATCATAATTATGTAAGTACTAGTATTTTACTATATTTGTCTTAAAAATCATGAAAAACAACAACTCATAAATTATTTCATGCTTCTACTATGTTATTTTGGTTTTAAAATATCAAAACGACTATATATTTTTGCATTAAGTAAATTGCTTCTTAAGCACTACCTAAGTTTGTCGCTTAGTCACTGGACATGCAATGTAAAAATCTCACAACGATAGTTTACTATGCAGATGCATCGTGTGGTACAGCCACTGCTTCTTGCGACGAGTTAGTGATGTGCTTGTGCAGATCCACTAACGTAGGCCACTATCGACAACAATATCGATTGACGAATGAAATATTATTATACTTTATTTTTCAATTAGTCATAATGATAGTTCAACAACATTAATAGGGTAGTTGACTGACTTATCAAATCAGCTACTTTTTAATAAATGTCAAAACGATAGTTTATATGGAATTTTGTATGAAACATTACACTATGACGTCATAGTTTAACAGCATCAAATCATCTACTCTTAGTGGTTCCACTGGTAATTAAAAATCATAAAAAGTATTAAATGTACAACATATTTGTTGTTTCCACATGTTTTTAGATGTTTTATGCATTGGTTAGTGTTTGGTCATTTATTTTTGACACTGACAACTACCCTATTGCGTTATTTACTTTGTTGAGCAGACCAATGTTTCGAACATATGATGCAATGGATTAGCAATATGCTTCAAAATTAATCAGATCTTGACTGGTAGTGTGTTATGCAATTAGGGTGCATGGCATGGTGAGGAATAGAAGTAGCTTAGGATATATGTAAATGATAAATAAGTTGTTTTTCAGCTTCCCAAAAGATGCGACTTTAAAAAAGGATTGACGCCACAGGCAGGTCCCCTAACTGGTTTCCTACAAGAAGTAGCACCATATGCTCGGTTCACTTTGAGGCAGAAATGTTCCAGCCTCTAAAAAAAAGTCTAAAAAAAAGGTTTATGGAATTTGAGATATTACCGTCGCTATACATCTTTGAAAATATTTTGTTTGTCCGTTAAAATTTAAATTTATTTGACACTAATAGTAATCGCCATAACCTAAACACAAGAAATAAAGATAAAATTGTTACACCTAGATTCAGGCTAGCAAAAGTCAATAAGTCTTTTCTCGGGAACTGCATTCTTTTTTATAATAAAATCCCATATGAAGTAACTAAGATGTCGTACAATTAATTCAAACAGTATGTTAAAGAGAAATTAATCGACAAGGCCTACTATAAGGTGGCTCATTACGTTGAAGACAAGAATACATGGTTGTAGCAGCTTCTCTCTGCACTTGCGGCCCCCTGGCCAAGTTACAATTGTATGAACTTTATGTATATTTGGAACAGGAACTGTAATAACATAAATTAAAAAAAAGAAAGATCCACAAAAAAAAAATTACGCCTTGCTGAGTTTCTTGCCGGAGTCTTCTCAGTTAAGTGTATTCCGAACCGGTGGTAGAGTCTATTGTAATGATTGTAACTATCGACGTTCATAAGTGCCTTACCAAGGTCTAAACTGAATAAATGAGTTTATCTACTCTCATATCGTAATGTTCTTATTATGAAATCAAAAACAGTACTTTAGTGACCCACTTTATGCACACCCGTGTATAATGAAATTAAAAAATTATATTATAGCACAGTTTTCTTCCCAAGATAATGCTATAAAATAACTTTTTTTCATTAAAGTACAAGTATTTGGACATGTCTGGCCACTTATAATGTTTTTTGGGTTTTAATACTTCAATTACTGTCAGTCAACTTGTCAAACGAAATAATAAAGAAAAAAACATTATAAGTGGCCAGACATGACTAAACAATTAAACGTAGTATTATATTCTCTTTGTAAACAATTAGGAATCAATCAGTAGTTTTTCCCAACACGGATTTGGGCGCCATGATGATTAATGTTTGTTTATTTTATTGATTTTTTTGCATACATATTTTATTTTGGCCAAAAATGACAGTAAAATGACAGTAAAATGACAGTAAAATAGCAGTGATACTAAGGTGAAATAAACTTGGATCTGAAATTGTGGAGGCGGCAATGGAAATGACGAATAATCGATACCCGTGAGTCATGAAAACATAATAGTAGTTTATGATACTGTTGCATAATAGGGGTTATTAAACACGAGTGTGAGTTTAAGTACCGAGCCGTAGGCGAGGTTCTTAATAGTATCACACGAGTTTTTAATACCTAATTATGTGCAGTATCATACAGTACTTTATCTAAACTCATCCAATAATGTAATTTAAAGTTAAAAAATCGATAATATTTTGTCATAGGTTTTCATGACTCACGGGTATCGATTATTCGTCATTTCCATTGCCGCCTCCACAATTTCAGATCCAAGTTTATTTCAACTTAGTATCACTGCTATTTTACTATCATTTTTGGCCAAAATAAAATATGTATGCAAAAAATCAATAAAATAAACAAACATTAATCATCACGGCGCCCAAATCCGTGTTGGGAAAAACTCCCTACAGCATACGCGACCACAGAGTAAATTTGCATCTAAAATTGAATTGATACTCATTGATTCCTAATTGTTTACAAAGAGAATATAATACTACGTTTAATTGTTTAGTCATGTCTGGCCACTTATAATGTTTTTTTCTTTATTATTTCGTTTGACAAGTTGACTGACAGTAATTGAAGTATTAAAACCCAAAAAACATTATAAGTGGCCAGACGTGTCCAAATACTTGTACTTTAATGAAAAAAAGTTATTTTATAGCATTATCTTGAGAAGAAGACAGTGCTATAATATAATTTTTTAATTTCATTATAGACGGGTGTGCATAAAGTGGGTCATTAAAGTACTGATTTTGATAACATAATAAGAACATTACGATATGAGAGTAGATAAACTAATATTTTGATTGATGTTCAAATACATTTATATTAAGATAATTTTATGTAAATTTTTTGTTTTATTTTTCTTCAATAAAAACTGACCTCTTACTTATTCCAAAGAAGAAGAAAAGATGTTCCAAAGATTACCCCCCTACAAACAAGATTACACAATTTGCCCTTTATTTATTTATTAAAGTTGGGATAGTGACATGCCGTTTTTTAATTTAAAGACCCCAAAACAATTTTTGTATAGTAATAAATGGAAGAATCGATAACTTTCTGATTTAGTCAATCACTAGCGTATATGTAAAATAAATTGCTTTTGCACAGCACAACGATAGCGACCGCTGTTTTTGTGTGGGTAAGTTGTATGGTGCATAGTAAATACGCGCAGTGATTGATAAAGTAAGGTTCATAATTGATTGTGTAATACGTTCTCATTCAAGAAATACGGATATGTGCGCGATAGCGTATCTATTGCTTTTACTGAACTGCATGTGTAGTAGTTGCCGTGTGGTAGGGGCGAACTGGAGCCACAGGTTTCCTTATGTTTTCGTCTACTGGTCTTATCTCCTGTAATTTATATATCTGTGATCATATACAAGCATTAATGTAGACAACTTACCTGAATTTCAATGGGTTTCTGCAATATGCGACGCGCTAGGGCTTCCATCTGCCGCGGGAATGTGGCGCTGAACATCACAGTCTGCCTGTCTGGCCTTACGTTGTCTATTATTTTCATAACCTGCATTACATTTACCATTATTACACATAAAAGACGTATATTAATCCCCATATTATTCCCGTGTTCTTATAATCAAGCCGGTTTTAGAATTTCAATTGATATCCGTCTTTTTTTTTACACACGACTTCCTGATTCCAAACTAAGCTGAGCCTGTACACTATGGAAACCAATAGCTGATATTATATAAACTACTTTTACTTTTTTGTGATTATTACAAATTTCAAGCACGAAATCAATGTAAAAAACGCGACGATTAGAACCTAAACAACAAAGATTTCAACACTGAATCCTATAATAAACATTTTAAAAGACAAATTAATTACTCGCTACATTCTTACCCCCTTATTCATAAACACTTTTTAACTAAATCAGTGCTATAGTGTCCTCCGTCTCACTATTTCGATCACCATACGTCACGTGTCAGATAAAGACTTCGGAATTTTAACTAAATGACGTTTCGTAACTTTTTTATGAATAAGACCGTTAGCATTTAGAGCACTTCTAATTGGTATTTTACAGCCAATAAAACTGATCCTCAAATATGAATAAACCATAGCTAGCTAAATGGAAAAAATACCTGTGGTTCGAAGCCCATGTCGAACATTCTATCGGCCTCGTCCAACACGATGTAAGTGACCCTCCGCAGGTTGGTGACGCGGCCCGAGTTGGCGGCCAACATGTCTATCATACGACCCGGGGTGCACACAATCATCTCTGCACCGCGTTTTAGTTCAGCTATCTATAATTTTTTTATACTTGTATTTAAATCTACCTGTTTAACTTTCTTGATTTAAAAAGTAGCATATAGCACTTGGGAATGTAGCTTCCTATTAGAGCCGCAAGTTCTAAACCTGTTACTTGTCGGTTCTTATTTTATTATTCCGAAAATTAGGCTTGCTGGTAGAAACTAGCCATCGAACATAATAATTCGTAAATGAGAACTAGCCAAGTCAGACCTTAGGCTACAATATATTATCCTAAGTTATAAGAAGAAATGATATTTTATGTTGTTATAAATAAATTTCAGGACTGACCATTGAACTTGGCACCCATTTAGATCTCACTTCTTTTGTCGTTGAAGTCAACAACCAAGGATATATCATAATATTGAACTTGGCTCTCATTTCACATTTATGTTTTTGATGGGATAATATTTACTTTATGATACTATAACTGGAGAAAAATAATCAAAATCAGACTAACCTGCTCAGAGATACCAGTACCACCATATACACAAACAACTCTCAATCCCAATGATTTGGCAAATTTCTTTATGTCCTTTCCAATTTGCATACATAACTCCCTCGTTGGTGTCATTATGAGTGATATTGGTCCATCTGTGTCTTCTAAAGGCGACTGGTCAAGTACGTGTCGGAACATGGGCAGTATGAACGCTAATGTCTTTCCTGATCCTGTTTTTGCTATGCCTATTAGATCCCTGGAATCAAATAAAAATATCTAAGAATGGATGTCATCATCATGTTTGTATCAGGAGTTAGTGTTAATGTTCAGTAACTACTCCCCCTTTTATTCAGCAAAAGGTTGTTTCAAAGGAATTTCATTTATTCGTACAGAAGTTAGGTAACAAATACAATGCCACAACACATTGTTTTATCACATAAAGAATAACTTACAAGTGACGAGTAGTGACAATTTGAGAAACACTATTTTTAGTTTACTCATAGGTACATAAGTGAGTTGAATGCAACCCAACCTAGTAATGAAAACATATGAATTTTCTGGGAGTAAAGGAAACTGTGAACAACAATATTACCTTCCACACATAATAGCAGGTATAGCCTGTGCCTGTATAGGCGTAGGTTTCTCAAAGGCCAGCTTCCTTAATATGTCCATCTCCTTCTTGCTGATACCACAATGTGCCCAAGACTTTATAGGTTTTGGACACCCTTTGCCTTTCACGCGTATACCTTCCAATTCTGTCCTGTACGCTTCTACTTCTTCGGGTGTCATTCTTGCTAATTCACTTACCTGCATTTAAAAAGACATTAGAATAAACAATATTTAGGCTTAATTAAAAGAAGTTATTTTTAAGAAAGATAATTTATTATTAGAATTTTAATCAGCCTTATTTGAGTAAAATGTCTACTTTCACATTATAATACCTTATGAATAGTCTAGAAAGGTATGTACATTTTTATTAGTCACACACCCATATTATATATTTAACCGCCCCGTAATTATAGTTTGTTTTACCTCAGTATAGAACGCTTTTCTGAACGGCATGTATTCTAAACTGGCGTGATCCACTTTAGCGAGGTCCTTTCTTTGTTTAGATGCGAGATTTGCCGCTGCGTCTTTTATATCTTCTGTCTCCTCTTCAGATGAATATTCTAAGCCATCTTGATTTTGCTCAATTAGTTCACCTGGTCAAATATAACAAATCAAATTGATGACGTAAATTTGTCATTGATTTTTTACAACCTTGTCACAGTTCATTATTTCACACATAGTCCTCTTTCCAGTTCTTTTGTAGCTCGATTTATTAATTTGTTTTAAATAAAGATACTAACTAATTAATGTCGAAAAAATATACTTCTAGTTCTAAAAGCCAATAATTAATAAAATTTTACCTTTATTCTTCTGTTCAGTGACCTTTTTCTTAGCTGTCCCTGTGAGTATGACCACACCAGTCCCACCTGCTGTGGGTACACTGAGCATTCCTTTCGCCTGGTCCATTTGATTCACCTTCCGAACTTCCTATGATGATGGAAAAGTATTTATGTAAATATAGTATGTTACAGCAGATTCAATAAAAATAGATTTTAGTTTTCCACTCACTTGTTGAACTTCTTGCATGTAAGCGTCAAGTGGATCAATCTCATCTTCCTCCTTCTTTTCTTCAATCATTTGTTTTTCTTTGGCTTCACCATCTTCACCTTGCCAAAATAATAAGTTAAGTGTCATGTATACCGGGTGTACGTGACATTGTGAAGAAAACTGAGCAAGCTAACTAGCATCATGTGCAGTTGCTAGCCAGTACACCTCATCAGGACATTTTTATTTTTGCGGGTTATATTCAGTCAGGCAGATACTACAAAGTACCCTCCTACCAAACTAGGATTTCGTCAGTGTTATCTTACATAAACAGAAAGGTCAAGTTTTTTGTAGGATTCAAACCATACTCTCTTCATAGTCATCAACAACTTCAAGTCATCAAATACTTTTTAGCTGATAGCTCATAAAACCAAATAAAAATGCACAAAAAATATACATATTATAAAGATGCATAAAAAACCTTAACCCCATATCTTAAAATAACATAATTAAATCATACCTTCATCTCCAGAGTCATCTTCTAGAGACCATTTCTTAGAGGTTGGCAACTGAATATTAGAAACAATGCTTCCTTTCTGTACTTCTTTCTTGGCAGACTCCAGCTCCTTGCGCTTTCGTTCGGCGCGCCATCGCTCAATGCGATCCCTACGCTTTTGCATTTCAGCTTCCAAACGACTTTGCTCTTCTTCCTATATTATTTACAATCATGGAGAAACAATAGTTTAAGAACTGAGTTTTAAATAAAAAATATTAAAAACAAGTTATAATAAATCTAAACATCAAACACAAGGTCTATAGATCTGAATTCTAAGGAATTCTAATTTAATTGTGTTTTAAGGCTTACCAAGAATTTAATAACCTGTAAAAATATTTCATTTTGCTATGAATTACAAAGTATCAGTCTTATTGAACTACAAACATATAAATAAGACAAGTGAAGAAGATATATGAGTGGAGAAATAATTGGGTGCCTATGGTAAATTTTATAAGATTAAAAGTAAAAGATAGTACCCAAAGTAAAAGATCCTAGCAATTCCGATTCTAAAATATATTATTATTAATTTAAATATACCAACTCACTTTGTCAACAGTACCAGGGTCATATTCCCCTGAATCAGTTTTAATTGCTTTATCTTTGGATTTAGATCTATCTCTGTCTCTATCCTTATCTGGTGTCTTTTTTCTAGAAGACTTACTGCTTGTGCCATTCCTTTTGTCATCACGTTTATCACTAAAACATACACAATCAAGTGTAAAGGTTAATCACAACATAAATGTAAGTAGTGTTTCAGTAGTATTTCATCCTTTTTGGTGCACAAACCTATAATCAATATGGACAAAGCTATATGTATAGGCCTTCAAGATGAGTTCATAATGGAACATGCCAGTTTCATTAAGTTTTTTTATTTATTTACTTATCTACAATTGTACAGCTCTAAGACTGCTCTATATACCTCACGACACATCTCCAAATTTCAGCCACAGATGAATGAAATACATCAAACCCTATATTATCCTTGAGCATACAATTTAGCATTCTCAAGGCACACGAGAAATGGCAATTTTGCAATAGATTGGTCATGGCAGAAGGTAATGGAAAGGGTTATTATTTACAAAGCCTGTGTTTAACCACAATCTCACTATGGTCAGTAATAATGAGGCTGAAGGTGGTAAGCACACCCTTAATTAAGTACCTGTGCTGAAATCATACACAAATGCAGTGAGTGCCATTGGTCACAGGAAAGACAATATACTATCAAAGTCATCATCATCATGTCAGCCGAAAGACGTCCACTGCTCAACAAACGCCTCGCCCAAGGATCTTGAATCATTTGGTTGGGATATGTCATAATCACCACACTTGGCAGGCAGGTCGGCGATCACAGTATGGTGTTATAGTTCTCAGAGATACGCTGCTGCCCGTACTCTGGTAAACCTTCCCTAGCACTCTGGTATATTTTGATACTATCAAAGTATGTATCAAAATACTATTCTTTGACAACATTAATGTAAGTGGAATATTAAACCTCACTCACCTTTTCCGGTCTCTGTCTCTATCTCTCTCCCTTTCTCTATCACGATCTCTTTCCCTATCTCTCTCCCTATCTCGATCTCTACTCCGATCTCTTTTCGTCTCACGTTCTCGACTCCTGCTACGCTTTCTCTTGGACGCTTTAGACGTTCGGTCCCTGCTCTTTGAACGGGACCGTCTTCTCTTGCGATCTGGAGATGCAGATCGACTGTGCGACCGCCGCCGATCACGATCTCGTTCACGATCGCGTTCACGCCTGAGAAATGTTTACCAATATAGTCAATCATCAAAAGTCTACCATCACTATCAATACTTACCTATAACTCAAAATGATTAGATATTATAAATAACTTACCCACTTCGAACCATGATTAGAGATTTGTTTATATATTGCTAAATAAATTTATTGTTTTAATTCCCAGATCCTAATCATTTTTTAGCAACATTTTGTGGCACGCGTACAAAATTGTCGTGTGATTGACATTGACAGTTTCTTTTTTTATTTTCCTCCATGCTCTGTGCTGCCAAGTCTATCATACACATCATACAACTACAGTACACACAAGTGAAAATCGGGACGATGCAAATTCGTTTTATTTTATTTTCATAAAATCGTGTATTTTAGGTTTTATTAAATATTATCGGTGGTATGTTGTCCAATAAAGATCAATACAAATGCACCAGTCAAGTGAAATTAAATGATTACGTGTATAGTGGGTTTCAAGTTGTCTAAAAACGTCTGTGAAAAGTTTTAGTAGAACGGCTACTAAAACTTTTCAGACTGACTAACTATGATGATATAATATGACTTGAATTTTACAAATAATTTACTAATTAAAACACAATATAATGCTCAAGATATTCAGTCGCGCTATAAAAATCAATCTTCATTTATCTAGGTACTTATATATTGTCATAAATAAAACATTGCCATATGAAAAGTTTGCAAATCATTCGAGTGTCTACTTTATTTATTTGCCAGACTCTAGATTTGCTAGCACAGCTGATCACTTTATACTAGTGTGCCATTTGCTAATTTTGCTGCATATGATCTGGCAACAAGCTGCTGACTGACATTTATAACCATAAAAAAAAATATAACCAAGTGTTTATATACTCTTTGATAATAACCAAATAATAACCTCAAAAATACTGATCAATAAAAGAGAATAGGTATACTAGCCACAGCCACTACCCTATTTTACTGATCCGACGATAATATTTACAAAGAGAATCTCACGTTATCGAAAATAAGATTATATCAATAAATTATCTTGTACATTTATCAATAACATTTATAAACATGGCAGACGACGGTGAAAATGTAAGTACCTACCTAGTTAACTTCTTAAATCTTGCACCAAAAAATTATTTAAAACAATAATCGCCGGCATACAATATTTTTTTGTTTCAGGTATCGGTTATGACTGTAAAAGAACCTCTAGATTTAATCAGACTAAGTTTAGATGAAAGAATATATGTGAAGATGAGAAATGAACGTGAATTACGCGGAAAACTACATGTATGTATAATTCGTAGTATCCTTTGCTTGTTTAGTCAAAATATATTTATACTAGCTGTGTCCCACTGTCCAGCGATTTCGGGGCACTCGGATATAATGCATCTTCCTATTAGCATAGAGTAAATAATATACTACGTACTCTATTAGTGAAATATTTTTTCCAACCCATCTAGTAGTTCCAGAAATTAGCATGCTCAAACAAATAAACAAACTCTTCAGCTTTATTAGGTATTAGTATAGATGTAAAGAAAACTTTTAATGAAATATTTGCCTTCAGTACTAAACTACAATAGAAATCTAGTTGTTTACATCTCATCTAACTAAATTTATCTTGCATGATTTTGTTTTCAAAAATATTAATTACATATTATTTTTATTTATAACAAATAAGTATTGTTTACTTTCAGGCATATGACCAACATTTAAATATGGTACTGGGTGATGCTGAAGAAACAATAACTACTGTAGAGATTGATGAAGAGACATATGAAGAGGTTTACAGGACAACAAAAAGAAATATTCCTATGTTATTTGTACGGGGTGATGGTGTCATCCTTGTATCGCCGCCTGTACGTGTTGGTGTTTAGAATTAGCTATTATATAATTTTTAATAAAACCAATAAGTGTAATTAATATTAGTTTATTTCTTTGCCAAAATCCTTATTATAGATTCATTCTTAAAATGCTTGTTTTTAGGCTGAAGCAATTCATCTTCATCCATTGGTTCAATTATTGTTCCAGCTTTAGTGATAACACTTGGACGGATGAGTCTCTTATGAGCTTTTTCAGGAATAAAGGTGTTACCCAAAGGTGTTCTAATTGAAGCTTCATAATCTTTTACACTTGTAAATGGGAATGGCACATCAGTAACTTTGTGAACTGCTAGTTTTGGGTCTTTGTACTCTTTGATAACTATATCACCTTTATTTTCATCACGTCTGGGCATCATAGGTGGAGCTTTTAGTATAAAACGATTTTTTCTGCGTTTAGGGGCTTTGACACCTTTGCCACCCCAGCTCCCCCATCCTGGTAAAGTCAAGTCAATGTCTTCTGGATTATTTTTTTTGATCTCATCTTCCTTGTCCTGCCTAAAGCTTGCTACAACATCATCTTCCTCAAAAACCTCTTCAATGTTTACCTTTGGCACAACCTGTTCATCATCATCTATCTGATCTAAGTCATTCTCACCTTGTGGTAAAGCAGTATTAAGATATTTTGGTTTCACTTCAATAAATCTGCTTGGGTCAATGTTTGGACCTGTAGATTCAGGAACTTGAGCCACATTTAACATTTCTGTAATAGATTTCTCTGTTTGATCTTCAATTCTTTTTGATCCTGTTTCTATTAACACTTCATCAATAATGGCTTTTTTCCTTTGATTTCTTAGTTTCAAGTATTCCAGATTATCTGTTGGCTGTTCATTTTGCTTTTCTATTTTCTTATCTTTTTTACTAAGTTTGGATATTTTTTCAAGCCTTTCAATATTTTTCCTAATTGTCTTCAACTTTTTCTCAACTAACCCTGCAACATCATATTCATATGATTCAAAAGCAGATGAAATATCTTTTGTTGGTCTTTTCTCAATTTCTTTGACAATAGTATGTTCAAGTGGCACTACTTTCCAGGTTGATGTAGCTACTGCTTTATTTTGTTGAGATTTTGAGATTTTTTTTTTTGATATTTTTGGTTTCTTTTTGAGTGGCTCAGAAACATAATTGGGTTCAGCTTCTTCCCCATTTTGGGTTAATTTACTAACACTTTCTTTTAGAATATTCAATTTTGTCTCAAAATTACTGCCTTCCTTATTTATAACATCTTGCATTACTTTTTCATCATTAGAATCACTGTCACTATCATCTGACTGTTTGACCATTTTGTCCTGAACATATTTTTTATAACCAAAATTAAATTCTGCATTAACATTAGATTTATCTGGTCTTTGCATCATCCAAGGGTTCATGGGATCATGTGATAGATTAATATCTGGTAAAACTTCATTGTCATCTGCCTCATCATCAGTACTAACATTGTCTTGTGTCTTTTTTGTTAAACCTCTGCTAACTGCAAGTTGTTCAGCTAATTGCTGCCTCACCTAAAAGAAATGAATAAAAATAAGTTAGTTTGTTAAAAAAAAGTTATTAATTTATGTGCAATATCAATAGATTGTTAATTTGTCACCTCAGTATCATATTTGGCTCTAATCATTTTATTCTTGGCCCATTTTCCAGTGTTTTTGTGTCTGAGAGTGTGGCGCTCTAAAGCCCTGGCTTTTTCTATTGCCTCTAATTTTTCGAGAGCCTCTTCTGGGTTTGTTTTCTGCAATTCTTCAAATTCTTGAAGCTGCTTCTTCAATCTTTCTTTCTTGAGGACTCTGAAATATTTATCAAATATACATATTTATTATAGTTAGAAACATAGAACAAAGATCCATTTCCATAATGAAATATGATTGAACCATTTTCTACAAATCTTTTTATAATTGGTATAATGTTAACATGATACATAAATCATCGGCCATTGTGGACATATTTGGGGGAGGATTTTGTCCAGCAATGGACAGCCGACATGATGATAATGATACATATATAAAATTTCTACAATCTTATAACAGATCCTGCTTATAATAATAGCTATACATCAAACATTAATCTAATCTTACCGATGAAACTTTTTGCTCTTAATTTTACTTTGTCTCTTAGCCTTTGCAGCTTTATAAGACTGCTGAGCTCTCAATTTTGCTAAATGTTGTCTATGTTCCACCATTTCTTCATAGGACATTGGGTAATCCTGTACTGGTTCATCCTCTTCCTCATGTACTGCAGGAGGATCAACTTTCTCCAGTTCCATCTCTAGTGAAGACTTCAGCTTGAACTTAGATAAGAACTCTCCTGTAGGTTGAAGCTTATTAGAAGCCTGTTTCAGTGGGAATGATACAAAGTCAACTGTTCTACTTCTGGCTACTACAGGATCCCACCTGCCAACCTTTGTCTTTGTTGCCTCATATCCTGTAGCCCGTTTAATTCGTTCAGCTTCCGGTTTCTCTAAAGGCTTCCGTAACACTTTCGACGCGTCCTGACTTTTTTTAAGTTTCTTACTTATTTGTACATGATTGGCAGTGTCTTCTAACACTTTGACTACTTTATTTAGGTTCAATTTGTTTGTTCTCTTTATCAAGTTGAATTCCGAATTGAGGTTGGTGGGTTCATTACGAGTAGGCTCAGTTATATGTTGAGTTTTATCCAATTTGGACACTGCACTTATCAGCTGGTCATGTTCAGAAGCTACAAACTCAGATTCCTCAACATCAGCCATTGTAAAGTATGTAATAATATCACTTATAAAGTAAAACTGAATTAATAAATTATGTTTTATTATTAAATTAACTAGGGAACACAAAATGACAAAAACGTGTGCGAGTTTGTGTGCAAGTTGAATTTATATTCATTCTAACCTACAAGACATTCAGCTGTCTGTCATGTCAATTGACACATAGTGTTGTACGATACTGGTTACTTACATAAATCGCCTAAATGAAAGTTTCTTTGTGGTAGATTTAGTTAGTCTTAATTATCGTCAAAGAGTAATACTATAATAGACCTATACAAGATTATCCTCATCTTTATGGGCAGGGGAGAAGCCAAAAGATAGCTCCTTTAAAAAAAAACTAAAGAAAACCAGCTTCTTTCTACCCTTTGTTTTACTTACAGTGCCACATAGTACTTTATTATATATTTGAAAGCCGATACGAGGGATTTACAGTTTTCACGGGATAAAAAGGTTAATCCAGCAGTTTCCCGCGACCCTCACAAGATCGTCGGTCCACCCTGTAAGGGGAGCTTAGCTACGCTGCGTCTTCCGGTTCTGGTCGCCATTCGAGAACCTTTCTCCCCGACTGCTCGTAGATCCTACGAGTGATGTGCCCCGCCCATTGCCACTGATTGGCAATCCTTCGGACTATATCTGTTACTTTTGCTTCGCCTACGGTCATCATTTGAACTCTATTGGTTTAACAAGATCTAAATGAAAATACCCGATTGCATTTAAAAGCAACAGCGTAATATAAATGAAATATACAATTATTAATTACAATCTGAACAATTGAAATAAATGAATAAAAATAAGTTAGTTTGTTAAAAAAAAGTTATGAATTTATGTGCAATATCAATAGATTGTTAATTTGTCAGCTCAGTATCATATTTGGCTCTAATAATTTTATTCTTGGCCCATTTTCCAGTGTTTTTGTGTCTGAGATTGTCCGATTGCATTTAAAAGCAACAGCGTAATATAAATGAAATATACAATTATGAATTACAATCTGAACAAACATATATTTTTCTCTTGCTTGAAATAAAAAAGTTATATTTAGGTAAAAAATAAAAAAAAAATAACTTGTTAAATTATTGTTGAATTATTTGTTTAATGTAGGTACTATATTTAAAAAATGATACATATTTAGGTAGAATATAATTATAATAATGTTGACTAACAATATTAATACAACAATATTAATGAACAATGTTTGAAGATTCATCCGAAGAAGGTGTTGAAGGGGGAACATTCTCTTCATTTTTTTTGCTAAGTTGACGAGCATTTCGAAACTGTTGTCGATTACGATAGAGTTTTGCTTCATCGGTGCACTTGATCGTTATGGTATTTCTGCAAAATTAAATTTATTCTGTATCTAAGACTAAATATTCTATATTAAATATATATTTTTAATACAATCCCGCTGACGAAATATCACCGCTGAACACCATATGTAGGAATTTTACAGTTTTTTTTAATTTGACAGTTTTGAAGTCAGTGAAAAAAAATCTGCGGTACCATGATATTTTCCATGGAACATAAGGCACTAAAAAGCTTATAGAAGCTTTTTAGTGCCTTAGTGCCTATAAAGGTGGTTCTTTTTTTGTTTCATAAATTGCATTATTACAATACAAATATATTTATTAATATTATATTTATATGATTGATCCTGAAGCATGAGAACAAAGAAAGCCGACCTCATATAATGGGATTAGACAAGGGGAAGAAGAATTATAATTGATATAAGTATATTAAAATTATACATTAATTTATTTCTAACAAAATTAATTAGTTCCAATAAAGCTTCAAGAAAATAAATAATTGAGATTTACCTTACTAAGTTTTTTGGTACACCACATCGTAAAGAAACAGTCTTGATAATGTCTTCAACAAGTTTCGGATCCAAACTCTTCTTAGGAGGCTTGTTAGTAAACGCCGGTGACTGTTTGCCAGTCAAAGAGTGAGTAGCTAAATCTCTGTAAAAATAAAAAATGGTAATAAGTAGGTATAGATTTGTTTTTAAATTTATTAAAATCTTTATTATACCTGCGCGAAAATACAGCTTGTAATAACTGCCTAGTTGCAGAAGTATACGAGTTCCAATCAATGTCATTTAAAAGTCTAGCAGGAACTGAAGCGTTGCCGTCACCAATAGGAACCTGTGAACATTAATCATGAATTATTATAATTTAAGTAATTTGTAACTGACATTAATGGTCTTAAAAAGTAAATAAACAACGCCTGTCATTTATTCTACATCTATACTAATACCTTTTTATCCCAGAAACTCGAAGCATTAAAAAATATTTCAGAAACAAGCAATTACCATTTCAGGAGTCGCTTCAACATTATTGGTCGTTTGAGCCGACATCCTGCGTACACGTAAAATGTTATCATTTGAAATATGGCTCGAATTCTCAGCCTTTACACAAGAGGTTTCAATAACTTCTTCTGCCCCTATATCTTCAACACTCATTTCCACGTTATGCTCTGCTTGCGCATCTTCAATATTGAGTTGTTCTATCCATGAACCACTTACGTTTGGTTCAATAGACGACGTATCACCTTCATTATGTTCTGACTCAGACAAATCAATTGAATTAGAGTTAATATTATTCGCTTGTGCCACTAAACATTGAAATCTATTATAAAGATCTCTTAGGACCATTTCCATTTCTTTGATTTTCAAATGTGGAGGTTCTAAGTTTGTACTTTCTGTTTGCGTTCCTTGATCAAAACATAATGGAGCGTCTTGTACATTATTCCCAGGCATAGGAGTACTGCTGATAATGGAGCGACGTCTTAGATTATTGTCGGAATTAAAAGACAGTCTGCTGTTATGTCCGTTAATCAAATCTTGACGGTTCAAATTTGAAGGATATTTATGCATAGATTTGGAATAATTTAAGACTCTACTGTTATTTAGATGATGATTTGACTGAAAATGAAAAAAAAACAATATAATATAGTTTGAACATTTGGCATTATTGGGAAAAATAACAATTTTTTTTACCTCTAAATCACTGTCGCTTGCACTATTTTCACTATTAGCATCAACGATATGGGATATCGTATTTTGATTAACCATGTGTGAGCGAACATTTTCCGTTGGAGAAGCATACTGAAATAAGTTAAGTTCGATAAATATTAAATATAATCCCGGGGCCTACAGCATAACTTTGGTGGAAATGGTAATGAACATCATGATTGAAAATTATCCGATGAGGGTTCACCACGACCTAAATGATCTTCGTAGTAGCGCGTCATTGGATGAAATCAGTAATAATTGGTGTTTATTACTATTATCACCAAAAGATACACAATAGTCCGGCTGGACTACTTTAATTTGCAACGTTAACATATACCGATTAACTTACCATAGCGTCAGATTTCAATTCCTTAATTGTACGCATACATAATTTAAGTACATTTTTAACTTGTTGATCTTGTCTCTCCATAATTTCCTTATGCTCTTTGACATAGTGCTTGTTATCTGTAAATATGGAAATACTGTACTACAAAGAAGGTACTTTGCAAATTATATACCGTAAAATGGGGTGAATAGACACAACTTTCAACTTCTACACTGATTTTCTTACATATTTTGTATGAAAGCTGTTATTAAAGAATCGTCGAATTGCGAGTCTCGTTTTAATTTCCCAAATGGTAATTCTTTAATTATGCATAAATATGAGAATTATTTGTTAAAAAGGAAAAAGTAGGCGGTTTCTATTAACCTTGAAACTGGGGTCAAAAGATACGACAGAGGGGTGAATAGAGAAAAAACGTAAGGGTTGACAAAATCAACTATTATTATACCTATTTGTTTTTCAGTAAACAACTATCAACAATAATTGAAGAGTTTAATTTTTGTAATTATAATCATATAGGTATAATTAATTATAATTCGAACACAAAATACTAATCGTCGCTAAAATCACTTACGCGTACGAGTTGAAATTAACCAAGTAAAAATAAAGTAGAATTTAGAATACCTGATATTTAAATGTATTAACGAACATTTAAAAAAAATTGGGCATATCGAAAATATGTATTTTTAAGAATAAGTCTTTCTGCAAATGAACCCACAATTAGGGCAATTTTGGAATGAGGCTTATCGCAAATATATCCTTAATATTTATCTCAGAAATCCAGAAAATGTTATATTAAATTGATTAAAGCCGTTGAAGATAAAAAATCTAAATTTCAAATTGTCACAGAAAAACATTTTAACTAAAATTTTTAAATGAAAACTGTCATGATGAAAAAATACTCGATTGACAACCCTGAAAATCATGTTTCTATTAACCTCTTTCTCGTTGCTATTAACCCCTCACTCATATCTATTGACCCCTTTCGTCGTGTCTATTGACCCTAAAGGCGTTTCTAATCACCCCCAACTCGGTTCTATTCACCTCGAATTCAGTAAAAAAATACTAAGTCTCGATTTTACTAAAAAATAAGAACAAAATGATGAAATATTGATATTAACCTTTTTATTCCTAATAGATGAGAAACTTAACTATCCAAGTATGCAAATTTACAAAGAGATAACAGTGAAGAATATTATGTTTTTTAAAAAGTTTTAGACTGTCCATAAACACTTGTACGCAGACGTTCACTTCAACGGCTTTTTTCTTTATGTCATTAGACTTGACGTAAATTTTAGGGTTGCCAGAATAAAGGAAAAATGTTGCAGTGTTATTAATAGTAGAAATAAAGATACTTTAACAAACTATAGAGCAACTAGAACGACCAAAATCAAATTCTCAGATTTGTTTCTATACACCCCGCGATTTCTATTGACCCCATTTTACGGTACACCATATAAATACATTCTTTATTGAAATACCTAGACCATTACACATACCTGAAATTCGTAAAATTTGGCCTCTCCGAGGATTTTCACGCTTGAGACGAATATAAATGATTTTTCCAGGATGAAGCTCAGATTCTTCATAAGACAATGTGTCTATATTCACCACACCATAAGCGGGAAAAACATTACACTCGTCCACCCATTCAACAAGAAGCCACAAACGTGATGACATTTTCTACGCCAGATAATTTGGGTTTACTACACGATGTACAAATAATGACTGAAGAACGATGAGCAACGAGCATAATTTTTTTGCATTGTATGCGCAGGTAAAAACGGAATTCAATGCATTCGATGCCTCAACCATCAACATCCCTATGTTTGCGACCCTACCCCTCCCTAATGCTAAAAAAAATACCTTCAGCTAGAAATTGCATTGTGTTGATAAATGTGCTACTCTCAAGTTTTTTATATGAATCTTTAAATTAACGGTTCATTTATAAGAAAGAGGAAATTGTTTCGACGATGCGTAGATCCATGACAAACCTTTAGGTGAAACTCCTATCTACATTCAACGACAATGTGCACACACATTGACGAAATTTCAAAACATGATTAAGTATGTAATATACCAAGTAAACTGATAAGTTTTCTCAGTGCTGTTGACAAAACAAATCTACCATGAGCATTGCTATAATAATATAAGTTTGTATTGACATCGAAGGCCATATTCGGCCATCGTGGGCTCGAATCCTAATTTAAATGGTTTGACGTTTTGATGATTAAAAAAAATAGTACATTCCGTTTTCTTACTTAATAAAAAGGTTTAGTTTTTTTTAAATAACATAAATCCATATTTAATACTAAAAGTGCGCCTCACCTGTCTCGCTTGTCTCCGTCAGTTTAGTAAGGGACGGAGACATTCGTGGAGAGCATCCTCTTAATCAAATAAATTTTGTATCATAGAACTTAGTAATAAGAAAATGTAGTAGGTATGTTTTGTGTTTCTTTTTCGTTTTATAACTTTACTACCTTTAATGATGATATTTCCAAGAATAATTAGTGTAAATGTTATAATTCTCGGCTTTTTTGTAAGGGATTACGTATGCAAGTACCTAAGTATATTAAAAGATTATGGAGGTAAATGTCTATTAAAACTTATATTTTTGTACATTTTATGAATTAAATAATAAGACAACAACTTGAACGTAATTGCTCTAAGCATGATCTTGTTCTTACTATTAGAATATAATACCTTTAAATATATTAGTACCTGGTTGACCGAGCTCTGCTCGTTTTTTTTAAACGATGTTTTCTAAAAATGAAACCTAGCTAGATCGATTTATCTCCCCCGAAACCCTCTGCATAAAAAAAATCATGAAAATCGTTCGAGCCGTTTCCGAGATCCTGCTACAGGAATTGCTCGTTTACAGGTATTAGATAGATAGATAATAACTGATATTTTTTCTCTTCTAAGGTTCTTGTTTACCTACCTGCAATAATACCACCGTCTAATAAGCTTTTAATGGGTACCTACTTTTTTGGATTTAGATCAATAAGCCGTTTCCTAATAAAATACTTGTATCGTTCAGGTTCTCAAAACTAATAAGAAAGAAAATAATACCATTATACTATTAAACAATAACTTCCATTCAGGTAGTAACACCAAGAAAACAATGTGCACCTACATAAAATAATAAGTTCGGTGAAAATTTAAAGGGATTTACTTTTACTACCTGAATATTTTAACAATTTTAGAAACATGGTGTTTTATTTTATAATCTGGAACTTGGGCACATAAATGGAAGATATCTTTATATTTCTGCTCAGTATTGAATGGTGTAATGTTGAGACTGGTCGGAACTAAATATTGTTTTTGCTTTTGGATGTGAGTGCTGGAATCGTATTTGGATGGATTGCCATTATACATAGTGGTGAATTCTGATAGGTAAGTTCTTTTAGCTATCTTACTTAATTTTGATCTTTTTATTGCAATGTTGAATTAGTGCAGTGATGGTAATTATTATCTTTATTTATCTAGATGTAAAGAAGCTACTATATCCCTGAGTGCTATAAGCTACAAGTTTTAATCCTGTTATAATCCCATTTAATTATAACGTCACATTTTTTTAATACCACGAAGGTGGTTATTAAATTATGTGGGTACCTAAGTCAGTACCTAATAATAACTCGTATATTATTTGAATTAAAATAGTACATAATTCAGTACCAATTTTCATCGGAGATAGTTAGGTATATGAAAAAAATCTTCACATTGTTTACAAAAATTTATATCTCTCAGTGTAACCAATTTGAAATACCTAAGCAGTAATCACTGCTAGTGGGTGAAACAGTGGAATAAGAAAATACTTAATATGAAAAAGACCATTTCTCAAAGACCCGGAATACGTTGGATGAATTCTCCTGTAAGTAAAAGTAAATTATTATTTATAAAGAAAATACTTTAGGTGCCTACGTACTTACATTCTTGTTTTTCAAAATTAACTATTTAAACTCATTCTACGCGTTTAAATCACGACTAGGTAATTTATGAACTTCATATCAATATTAAAAAAATGTTTACAGTTTAACATGCCAGCAGTAGGTGTCAGCGTTGCTAACACAGAATTTGATGCCGCCCAAGCACTTCTAGATCTGCAAAGTAATGTCCGGGAGACACGCGCCGAACAATGTAAGTGTTTACCCATTACTCATTGCACTTTCCCATAGTTAAAATACAACGTTTCGATAACTACGATGTTTTACTTCACTAACTCCGTGGGAATTCTGTTCGTGTATTTGTTTTTCTTATAAGTATGCGGAATTTCCAGTACTTAACTAAAATTAATACAATTTCTTATATTCATTAAAAAAATATTTTCTCAACAGGTAATGCCTACGTTGATAACTTAAAAGACGATATGGAAAAATCAGCAAAAGTTTTTTTGAGTTGTCTCATCACTTCGAATTTATCAGTAAGTTCACTAATACGTATAAATAAATTGTATACCTATTAAAAAATAGCTATACACCTACGTAATGTATGTTGTTTTTATTTCAGAATTCAAAGAAACCAATTCCCGGTACCAATAATGATAAAAATATCGGTACCCAAAATAAACTTCTAATTGAGGTAAGAGTACCTAACGACATTTAATTAAACCTTTACGTTTTTGTAATTTTAAATAGGTACTTATTGCGATTTTATTTTTACTTTAACAGCCAATATACAAAACTAGTACTCCAATTCACAATGAGTACCATTCACCAATATATACGAGTATAAAACACTCTGAAAAAAAGGATTCAGAAATTTCCAAACGATCAAAAATATTTAAGAGATACCTCCCTGAACAGTACCATGATACATATAAGAATCCAGAAGCTCAAATAAGGTGTATAACAGGAAATAGTATCGTTAAAGAAATCCAAGAATGCAAAAAAGAGTCACGTGAAATGGGCACGCAAACCGACGATACTTATCATTACCCTAATATTATTATAATGGAAAACACTATTAAGAATTTATGTGAAAAGATTCGATTACTAGAAGCACAGATAAAGATTTCTCAAGCAAAAAGTATTTCTGAAGATGATGCAGACATTTCGTACGGACAAAATGAAAACGTGGAAGATTTGAATATGGTAAGTAGGTCTCTTAATATTTATATAAAATTAATCAATTAATTAACTAATATTTTTAATTAGTACTCACCAGTGGCGAGGGGAAAAATTATAGCGAGTGTAAGCCGTTCAAAAACACCGATAATTTTATACTTAATTACAGTGTATTTTATATAAAAGTGGCTTTGAAATGATGAATCTATGGGACTGGGATTTCTTAAAGGTAAGCCGATGGGAATCGGCTTGTATGAACCCTTCGCCACTGGTACTCACATATATGTTTTTATTTCAGACTCCAATAGATTATAGCAATATTACCGCATCTGATATAAACGAAGATAATTCAGAATTGACTGATCATGAAGCAAAAACTACGCCAAAAAAAACATTCAATAAAGTGTTGCGTACTCATCATACAAATGGGAACGATATGGTACCTATAGGAGAAGGTAATGCAACAGTTCCGTCTAGGGTGCTGAGACATATAAATTGGACTTCATACACAAGTGCAACTCGAAAGTTACTGACGGCAGTATTTTCACGCAGGTAATCATATTCAAATACATCACAATAACTAAACATTGCTAAATCTTTGTATTTTTTTATTAGCTTAAGTACTCTATATAACTTACAGTGTCTTAGCAACACATTCTTTGACTGGAAAACCATCACCAGCCTTCCCTAATAAGCCTGCAAAGAAAAAATTGGATCCCATCTTGGTGAACGATATCGTGCAAACTGTTGTAGAAAGATGTGCAGTGCCAGAAAATGTTGTCAGGTATTTTTTTCATCCTATTGATAAAAAGAACCTACCCAAATTCCTACAAGAAAAATGGTAACTTAAAGAAAGAGTGGATACATTAATAAAAATATTATTTTATTATAACCTTGACGTTTCGATAAATTCAACTTGGTATTATTTAAAAAAATATACTTTTAGTTTTTAATAGCTAAAATATATAATATAATAGCTAATACCTATATAATTATGCTATTTATCACCGCACAAAAAATTTAAAAATGAATTTAGTTTTCCAAAGTTTTAATTACTATGAGAATTTAAAATGATCCCAATTTTCTAGCAAAATTTCACGCATTTTAATTATTGGGTTTATTTCGTAATCATAGAATAGATAGGTACCTAATTATAAAAAATCTTAATGGGAACCATTACTCTGAAATAGATATGTGTGTTTATTTCTAATATGGGGAAAATTGATTTACAGAACCAGTATAACAACAAAATGTGCCGATGAAAGTAAAATGTTCCGAACGAGACAACAAAATAGTAAAAAGAAACACAAGCATAAAGTAAATCGGGAGAACATACCTCCATCGACGTCGGACTCGGATGAATATTAACTTGATCGTAAAATGTATATTATGGGGCCGCTTCATTTGATATTTGCTAATGATGAGGTAATTCAGGTGAAAGGTCCACCGTTTAAATTCGATTTATTTATTATTTTCCGTGGTAGCTATAAAATTTAATATGTACTACGTACGTACGTAAGTACTGAACTAAAAAAGGAAAACTAATATTTCGTGCATTTTAATCAATTACGTCCAATTTAAGCGCCCATGAGTCGTAATTTTGATAGTTACTCAGGGCTTTAGCTATAGATTTATCCATGTATTCATTTTGCATTCAAAATATTATAGAACTTTACATTTGTTCCTTTATAAGGATTTATTTAAATAATATAAAAATAATGAATATTTTGTTTTAAATGAAATACATCACAGGCGCTAATCAAAAAAATCATTTCAATAGGTGCTTAAAATTTATGTAGTAAATTAAAAGGTAAAAATATGAGTAAAAAATTCAAAATGTATTCTCTTAACTTTAAAGTACCTTCCGTAATATAAATAAAAAATTAAGTAGGTACTACATTTTTTGTTTACAGATTTTAATACGACATACAAGAGAATGACACTCTTACAATAAATTCTTCAGACTGCGTCGCACTTAGCCATATAACTTCGCCATTGGGATATTTTATTTCCCATGCCAGTCTCAAGCCTGGTACAAGAAGGAGAGTATGGCTGATCAAGATTTGAATATTTATTACTCTTTAAAGAGTTTTTTATTTTTAAAAATTTTTTAAATAAAAACTAGTTATGTACTTATTTTCAAAAAATGACGAAAGTCTTGTTCTTTCTACAATTACTATTTAACTTTTTTGATAAATGTTTAGTAGTTGATTGCATTCTTAATTAGTTTATTCTGCGGGTCTAGTACTGTTTTTCACTCGCTGCACACTGGTATCAATAGTGGTCTGAGACACTGGGTCATAAATTATAGTAAGGCTAAAGCCACGAGCATGTTGCGCGGGCACAACGCCGTTATCGATAAAGAAGATCCAGAAAATGGAAGTGTTAATTTCTACCGCCCGGCCCTCGTGCGTGATGCTACTAAAATATTGTGGTACTTTATTATTATATTCGATAGCAATAAAGCGCACATAAGACTCATGAGTAGGAGAGAGCAAAATACTCTCTGCACGGTCTGCACCGCTCCCATGTTTTACGACCCAATGTGCGCGAGTGAAAAATAGTGCTATAAGGGCTACTTAATTTTTCAATCGCTGTTGATTTGAAATTAGTACGTTTTTGTATAGACTTATCAGAAGTACCTATACTTAGTGTATCCGAGGTTTGTATATCTATTAAAAAATCAGACAGAGTGATAAATCAATCGTCAAAATAGTGCAAAGTCAACATTGGTCATCTGAAAATATAATGTTTGTTTAATTTGGATATTCATTATAAGCATAGTATAATTATAATTATGTTAAAATAAATTAATATGAATATAAAATGTGTTTATTATTAAATTTATTGTTCTTATATGCTGTATTTACTGGTTTATAGATTTATTCCGTTCTCTCAGTTAGAGCAGAAAACTGCCCCAAAAAACGTAAGCAGAGTTGCATAAGCATTTATTTATTGAAGTTTATATGGTGCAAAAACTATGGTGCATGCAGGTAATATCGTACAGAACTATTACTTTTATATTTATATTTCATAGTCCAATGTAAATAGTAATAATTTTACACGAGGAGTTTCGCGGAAGTTACACTTTTTCATTTTTACATACTACCTGTACATTTGTATATAAAAAAAATCGAATATCTTGCCGTTTGGTTTCAATCGCAGTCAGTACTATAAGCACAAGATGAAAACTACTAGTTTTCGTTAATGAAAATGTCTCCATTACCCGCTTTATTATTAATACAATAATTTAATCTTTTTATAGTCGATGAATTAATTAACATATTTGGTATACCAACATAAATCGACTATAAAATTAGTCTATAGGTGTTCGTCACTAAATATTGTCACGTTGTTATTTATTGCCAGACATGCAAAAAAATCCGTAAGTCTACGGATTAAAAAAAAAATACGGTGATAAGTTTACTTTTGATTGTAGGGGGTTAGAAGCGAGGCTTTTATCTGATGAGATTTATTTGCGACTAATATAGTTTTGGAGCCCTTATTTAAAAATATTATGATGTATGTTATGATAAAAGAGTATACCTTATACTCAAAGTTAACAATAAGTAATCATGTTATCGAAATAATTATGTTATCCCATAACTTTGAGGATTGTTTGTTTGCGTGGATAAATGTTATAAAAAAACAATTTCATCTAACAATCTTACAATTTAAAACTAATCTGAAAAAAGTACGGACCTTGAGTCTGTGATAGCTTCTTCAAGTCGGTAGTTTTAATAGCAAAGAACCTCTCTCTCTCCTACAACCCCATAACGAGATAGTGACATAATGTATACCCAGTAACCCTGTATATAAATTGTTTATATAAAATGTTTCGCGACAACTTCTGCTTATGAGGTCAAAACGTCTCACGTATGTTTTTTTTATATTTAAAAGTAACGAAGAACACCTAATAGTAAACCCACTCCCAAACGCGACACTCTGACTTCCATTTTTTTTAAACTCAATTTCCGCATTTTGAATTTTGCTATCTGGCAACACTTATGCTCGGTCTACTGTCTGTCTCTTACCAGTCTGTTGAGTCTGTCCTGCTGGCTGTCACTCGAAAAAAATGTGTCGGAATAGAAGGTTGGACGAGTTGTGATACGAATTATGCAATTAAAGTGCGATAGTCGTGTGTGATTTGTTATTGCGACATATGAAACAATGTCTCAAGACACGGATCTTTTAATAACAGTGCCTCGGTCTCGTGTAACTGAATTTTATAGCAAATACCTCAATTTAGTAGAAACTTTTTACTATGTCACTTTAGCTGAGAATAAATCAAGTATTGCTAAAGAAAAACCTGATTATGTGTACTTCAACGTCTTATTCAACTTGAATCCAGCTGATGGAAACTATAATCCTCGGGAATTAATCGGACGGATACAGGTAAGCGATTTTCTTTTGTGCCAACATATTGAAATTGTTTTACTCAATAATAAAAAGAAAACAAAGACATCTGCTCTATAAAATAGAATGCACGACGCGTACGTATCGTCATGATGTCAGGTTGTAGCAAGATTCTATTGCTTTCTGATTCAGATAATGTATTGGGGTATATAAATATAATAAAATCAAACTCTTTAAATATAATAGTTTATTCAACATTATATGAGCTTATTAATGTGACAATATGTATTAGATAATTAAGTACACATTAAGTACTTCATTATATCTGGAGGGCTTTGGTATAATAACTTGAACAGCAGTTCCTGTAATCCTATTTGTTTTATGTAATGAATGGTTTATGCAAACCTATTTCCAAACCAATAGGTTAAATACAAAAAATCTTAGTTTTACAAACATTACTATTGGTTCAAATTCCATGATGCCATTAACATTAGGAATATTTTGATGAAGCACCGAAAAAATAAATCAACATTGAACTGTATTAAGTTACACTTGTGACAAAGTTGTTTGTAATGCTAACTCCTTACAAATAGATTCACAACCACTAGCTTAGTTTATTTACTTGCACTTTGTGTGAAATGTCCGAGTGCTAAATCTTTTCCACTTTAATACATAATGAATGTTGTTCACACTAATTGTTTATATGTATTTAAATTTCATATATACCTCACAGATGTGACAATGAGATTCCTTATTGCATATTGTTGTCACTATTAAGTTATACAAATCTAGTTAGAAGAGTGACACCCAAAGTCCACATCAGTGTAGTATTTGCATACAAATTAGTTATACCATTATTGTTCTTAAGTTACAACATGCAAAGGTCAATTTCAATTGTAGTAACAAGAATCAGTATTTGGTTAATTAATCTCAGAACTTATGTGAAGCCCCACAGACATTTAGCACTTCTAACCTATTGCTATTTTGACAAGGCCCCATCATTCTAATCTTCTGCTGGTAAAAGCATTAATTACCCTGCATCCAAGAATTGATTTATACCGATGTCCTAGACTAGACCCTAATGACCACAGCACACTAGACCTGGCCTATGGTCTGTCAGATACTTGTACATCCTCTAATACTAGGCACAATTGTCATAGTGGGATCATAGACCTTTACTCCACCTTCCTATCAGGTTAAGTTAACCCATAAGAGTATCATGATTTTGGTGACCCTCCAAAAGTTCTTCTTGAATTCTATATCAATAGATATTTTCAGTTCATGAAGAAGTTACATTTTGTCTATAAAAACATATTGTTATGTTATTGATTTAAAAGAAAACATTAAGTACCTACATAATTAATTTTTAAATTTTAATTGACTTCTAATTACTAAAGTTAATGGGGTAAACAATGATTCTATTGAATTGCAATTTGCATGACTTGTACACCTTGAATATAACAAGGTGAGAAACAAAAAACAAATGCCTGAGTTTGTATACTTTGTATGTGTCTATCTTCTTGTCAAAGGAAATAAATAGTGTAAGTATTATGTACTATATTAAATAATCAAATCTAAGTATGTTACAATGAAATTAAACAAGTTTTAAAATAGGTTAAAAATGTGCCCAAATGGTCAGATTATTTAAATGTTAGACCTTTGTGAGTTTTGTGTTGGTTCTTATTTGAAGGCTGAACTGGTAGTAACTTTAGTAGCTTTAACCTAATTATGAAATTGAATAAATGCCTTTGACTTTATGCTAACATTATAGAGCATCTTATAGTAGTTTTAGTTATTAGATATTAGGTACTTTGCTAAGTATCACACAAATGTTAACCTCTGAGATAAATACAATATATTTAAATTTTAATATTGTTAAACACAATCTGGAGGTTGTCGGTGAAAATTAAGGTCATACACTATGAGTATAATTAACGAATATTTCCGGTACCTATTCGATAGTCGCAATTTATTTTGTGGATGCGTCCTCACTACACCAGACTAGAGTCATACCGAGCCGGAGGATATTGGTGATAGAGGCAGAGGTCAACGGTGCACGGATTGTTTGGGGGCCGCCTGCCGCGCCGGGTGCAGTGGGCGCGCAACCCGGATCTCGCGGTGCCCCGCTTCCCCTTCACTCAGTGAGCCCGTGCGTGGAGGTGTGCATGCGCTTGCGCCACAAGCTGGCCGCGCGAGCGTCTAGTCTTGCCGCGAAGCACGCAGCGCTCGTACATGCGCGTGATGCCATGCGACGCGCTCACGCACTAACACGCTATTATGTACGCGATTGACAATACCCAACAACAGGTGAGCGCGACGTCCATACCCTCCGTTGAGACACCTGTTGTGGCCGTCCACTCGCGGATGTTCATGCCTCGCGAGTTTCACAGTGAGCGTTTTGCGTACATCGCATTGTAATGATGTTCATTCACGATCGACCGATATAATGATCCCGGAAGTAGAGCCGGTTCGTACGTCATATAGGTATGCTAATTACCGTAGACAGTGTACAAACATAGGTGCACGAAATGTATGATAGTTAAATGTTAAATCGGAGAGTGAGATGTTTTGTTTTATCCCAGGGTTTCCGAAGGTTCTTATCGGTAGTAGTGTTTAAGGCTCTTAATTGACTTGCTCATCATCAGATGCTTAGCATCGCCTTTTTCTTTTTGAAGTTTAATCTATAAATTTTGAAAGTTACAAGCTTTATTTTTATTAGGTATGTCTTCATCTGTCGTCTGCGTTAAATAAGTGTCGCAGGTCCAACACTGGTCAGATATCATGGTAAACTTTCACTTTGTCTCAGAGAGAGAGAGCACTGGTGATTTAAATTCATTCTTGATCTAACGTAACATATCTTTGCGATTGTGGATTTGTTCGTGGTGCACATATGCACTGTGGTGGTCTTTATTTTTTTATATCTCTTGTTGTTTTGCTGAAATAATGTAGTTAGGAACTTTAGTTTAGTTTTCAGGAAGCCCCAGGTGTATTAGAAGCTGCTGCCACATGCAAAGCCTATTTGTCCGTAGACGAAGTGTCAATTTTTTTTTTGAAAGGACTTTAGTTGGTAGCCTCTGATGGCTGCACCAACCTTACCGGATAATCCAGCGAGCGCAGAGGGCTCTTCGCCGGGAAGAAGTGTCCGTATTGTTCCCCACATATAGGATAGGTAGGTGTAGTGTCCATACAGGTATAGTGAAGGTTACGTTATACTATATATATACCTACATATGCTCTCGCGGATGTGTCGCAAGTGAACTAACAAACGATGAGAATACAAAACACGTCACTTTCCTTTTATATGTATATGTACTTTAATATATTAGTACAAGAAGATGATTGCCTCCTATTATTAGTTAAAAAAAACTAGTGGGAAATTAGTTTAATTGTCATGGCCTCGATTAACTTTTTCGACATTATCTTGTTTTTGCTTAAGTTGGTCTACAAACGTCACAATATTTTGCGTCAAGTCTCAGTGTAAAAGTCAATGACGAGGCCGAATTGAGACTCAAAGGACCGAGCAAGACGTTCCGACAAATTATAATGAACGTATAATTTCATAAAATAGCGTTCTATCACAGTTTCGCGATCAAAGTCAAAACAAACGATTTAGATTGATAAAAAGAGTGGTCTGGCAACCTTCTAATGTTAGTTGAAACGTATCAGCTGTATCCGGTATGATTATACTCTGATGTAATGTCAATAGGTAGGTAGACTTCGAGCGAGCCTGCAAAACGATAGGGGCCCACTTGTGGTTTGAGTTTCATTCAAATGACAAGATATTATTAAAAAATACTAATTCTACCGATACCAGTGAGCTCATGACGTAGGCAAATGCTAATTTGTTGTCGGTTTGGTTTGTAATAACTTTGCCAAAATGTATCCTCATACAACAAATAATGGATGCAAATCATTCAGTTATACATAAGTCAATACAATTTCTTTTTATTAATTTCGCACAGAATTGTAGTCTTAAATATGAGAATGTTTTTAGATGTTTATGAGGTTCCCAATGGCGCTGTAACTGCTGATCGAATATGAATGAAATTCTGACAAAAATATAATTTTCGAGAGAAATGTAGATCTCTCGGTAACTTGAGTAATATTGTGGAATTTGTGGAACCAGAAGCTAATTATAAAAAAAAAAACTGACAAACCTGTATTATTCGCAATTTTAAAGATTCATGAATGAAAACTCGAAGGCAGGCAAGTATTAAAAGAATATTATTATGATCGTTAAATTATAATACAAAACATTACAAATAATACCAAGCACAAGTTTCGAATCTCCATTTATTGTCCTCATTTAAGGCGACGATATACGAGAAATGATGATTCTAAATTAAGTTTTTCTCTGCATTCTTTGTTGCAAGAGATTTGTAAAAATATATTATTATTATGTTCAACTAGAGTATATATGACGAAGAATCAATTATTTTTTTAATTTAAATTTTTCATTAGCAACGTCAGAAAAAGTTGTGAATACCTATAATATACACGAATTTTTTCGCCGCTTTTTAAAATTAAGAATGATTTAAAAAAGTAGTATATGTAGTATATTAGTTATCTGATTTCCATAGTACAAGCTCTGCTTAGTTTGGGATCAGTTAACCATATGTGAAGAATGTCCCAGGATATTTATTTATTTATTTTATTTTATTATTTTTTTCTCTTATTTGGTCCATCCAAATAACTTGAAAATAATAACATACATTCTGAGATCTAAGTAATAGAAAGGGAAAAGATTTCTTCCTTTTTAAAAAAAAGGTTTAGTTTTTTTAATAATATAAAACATAACTTTTGTCTTTTTTACTAAAAATGCGCCTCGTCTGATTTGCTTGTCCTTGTCTGTTTAGTAAGGGACGTATTCAAGTCAATAGTCATTCGCGGAGAGCATCCTCTTCGACGATCTCGCCCTCCTTTGTGAATTAATGTCAAGAGAGAGAGAAATCTCAACATTCAATCAACGTTTAATTTAGAAGAAGTATATATTATAATCTTATTTCAGTATGCCAGTATTGTATTATATATCATGAAACGACAGGTATCTCTCGTCAAATCCATAAATCAGATTGGCAAATTGTTTCGTAACGTTACGACAGCATTCGCGGATTGCTTGTCTTGCTGGCAGTAAGACGCGCTCTAAAAGCACCGGCTATGCAGAACCTGACTAAAGAATTTCTTCTAGATCAGTACGCGAGTATTGCTATCATGATAGATAACAAATAAGATTAATCGGATGAATGTGAAAATACTTAATAGATAGGGGCGACATAATTTACGGTATCTGGATTTTCTCCGATCTCAAAAGCGTCCGAAGAAAAATATACTCGTGTAGGTACCTAATTAATTAGGTTCTAATTAGTTTTAGTAGATCATTTGGTATTGTTGCTTTATTTAATTGAAGATTCATTCGAAAATTTTGTGCTTCATCAGAGGATCGATGTTATTGAAAATGGTTATTCAAATAAATCTCAATGCTTTTTTTTAGATTACCTACGTTAATTGACTTAACCCTGCTATTGATAATCCAGCAATATATCTTGAGTATAAATTAAAGGTTTACTTATTTTCCTACTAGAATATGAGAATAACTAGTATACTAATCTTTTATTTAACAAACCCAACCAAGAATTGACAACTCTTAATAGAACTTTATTGGCACTTGACTTTGTGTGCACATTGATATGAAGACAAGATTTTTGTTATGGTACCCAAGTGTATGTGTTCACTCGATTGCGTATGTATCATAATGTATGTACTTGGCGTGGTGTGTATGTAGTGTGTAAAGTGTGTCGCGTGCCCGCATCCTGTTCGGCGCTGACGCCACATCGCACGAGGTGGCGCGGGTCTACGTAGCCCGAATGCTCCCTCCTTATTGGTCGCTGTTATCTCCTCGACGAACCAGCGATAGAATTTCTCCTTTGCAAACGGAACTAATTGTACTCACTCACCCGCAGAAACGTTATCAACATGCACATGTAAATAAGTCGATATTAAATCGCCAGGCGGCGTAATAAAATGTAGAAAACTCGATTCTGGGAAACTCGGCTCACGTGTCATGTGTAAACAGGTCAGTCATCGTGCGTTTGTTCCAGGAGTTATGAACAATGATATACGCAATAACAACAGAGGAAACGAGTCAGCTGCGTGAATTAGAATGGTGAACTGATGAAATCATCGATCAAAATTATCAATTCAAACGGATATCTAACATTTCAATAAACTCGATTTATACCTGTCGGCAGATTTGAAATTTCATTTGAACGATTAAAATACACATTAAAATGTTTTAGGCAAATTATAAAAGATATAATATCCTTTACTAATCCTTTACTAATATTGATATAAACAGACTAATAATATTGCCCTCCAATTACGTCTGTCCGTTTAATATTATAGATAACTTGACGTCATTATTATCAGATTCAAGTTCTCAGGAAGTACCTACGCAGAAACTTGTTTACAGATCACAAAAACAATGGAAAAATTGTTATATATAAACACAATCGCAAATGTAAGCACAACTTGACCACATGCCCGACACCAACAGTTCAGGATGATATGGTGATTAAATCTACGTATACTCGAATGACTCCTTTTTAAAGTGGACGGATAACCTAAAGTTACATCTATTTTGAACTACAAAAACAAAATACCTTCTGAAACATGTTATCTCATTTCAATAAGAAAACACGTGAGATAATGTAATGTTAAAAGATGCACAATATGAAAAGGCCACTAGCTCATACTATACAATAAACTTGAATGCTCCCACTTAGCGTGTTACGTCATAATATGGAATAATTTATTTATATTCACTAGGTATACATTTTAAGTTGCCCAGATTTAGGTGGTTATTTAAATTTAAGCAGAAAGCGGAACTTTGCGTTCAACGTCCTACGTTCTTTACTGATGCAATAATGGTTTCTTAATCGTTTCCACTCCAAGCTACAAAGCATGTTCCAGCAGTTATTAATGAGCTGAATGATTCAGTAATCTAGGTCGCGAAGTCTTCAAGGTGTGTGGTTATTTTTCTCATCTCAATGTCATCAATGAATTAATTAGCACTACATTGCAAAATAGACTTGTAATATACTCGTAAACTATAAATGCTGTCGCCAACTAACGCATAATCCGCAAAAACCCGGAAAATGTTATTTAGGTGTTTTTTTTACGGGTCCAATAAGGGTCCAGTTGTAACGACTGACATTGACATACGTTGTAATAGTTATAAAAGATTTAACAACGAATAAACGTTTATTGTCTATTGTGTTTATTGTGTGGGTTGCTTTGAAAATTTTTGAGTAACAACGTCAAAATTAAACGAAAAGGTTTTAATGTTCCTAATGATTCGATGCAGCCGGACCTAAGTAGGTATTGTTATTTCAAAATAACGATCCTAATGCAATAAATATTTATCTTATTTTTATCTTAAGCATGAACATTATTCAAATTCTATGTGGCACAGAACAGACAGAAAAAACGTAAATATTATGTAACGTTTAGTAAATGAGCGTGTCGAATAGAGCGGGACAATCCAATGGGTTTTTTGTTTTGTCTTAAATTGTTACTCGTTAGGAGGAAATTGTTGGATATCTTGCCATCAAATAGGTTTCCTGATTCGATTTGTGTTTTCATTATGCTTGCATTACGAAATACGTAAATCTGCATTTCATTTATATTGTCATTTAATCTGTTATTTTTGGATTTTGTTATTATTTTATTAATTTTTGACACAAATTTAATCACCTACTTAATTCTCTCTCGTAACTCATGTTCAATATTAATTTTCAGAAATATAGGATATTTTGATCGAAGAAGATTTATTAGGTACTAAGTCTACGTTACCTACTTATTTTAATGAATTTGATTTTAATTTCCTCTTTACTTTTCTATTTAAAAAAATTTTATGTATTTTCTCTTTCAAATTCATCTCTTTGCATGGTGTCCTTTTCCTGTTTTGACAATATTCATCATAATAATAAAGCGAATTATTATATACTTAATTAAACTAAAATGATTAAACCATCATCTCCTAAAAGATACCTTATTTTCAATGAAAAATTACATGTACATGACATTTTCAAGACCTTTGCAGCTTTTGACGGAACTCAAAACATATTTGGATATACTTGGATAAATATATTAAAAAAAAAATTAAACATACCGCTTGATTCACTTTGAAAGCCAGTGTTTCTCTTAATTTTCTATTTATTTGAAATTAAAAATATATCACAAGATTTCAAATTCTAGACCATATAGATTGACGGATTAATTTTTAGTGAGTAGTAAATACACTTTTGTAAATGAGTTTTTTACGTTTTTACGCTAGCTTGATTTCAACTCCAATATGTATGGCTATAATTTTACGACATGACAGAATGTATCAATTTTGTGTAGTTCTTCAAAATAACTTAGATCCGCAGTCTATCAAAGCCGGTCGGTGGCTTGTGCGCACCATATTTTTTAGAAAGTCGCATCCGGTTACGCGCAGATAGGCGGGGCGCTTCCGTATCGCGAGCCCAGACCGGATGTAGGCTTCTACTGTAGGCCTACTAAACTTTATCTCTCTCCTACTTATAATCCAATAACAAACTGGCCTACGTGATACTTTGATAATGTCTACTTTAGCGACAAATGGACTGATAACCCGAAGTTATTATATCATAAATAATTCAGAAGAAACTTGTTTAAATTATATTCTTTATATACTTACCCCCTTATTCATAAACACTTTTTATCTAAATCAGTGTTATAGTGTCCTCCGTCTCACTCTTTCGTATACCATACGACTCGTGTCAGATAAAGACTTCAGAATTTTAACTAAATGACGTTTCGTAACTTTTTTATGAATAAGACCGTTAATATACATTTCCATGATGCTATATGTGTATAATTTAAACCAACTGTATAATTGATCCACTTTCGCTCCCGGATCTGTAGAGCACTTTGCAAATGTGAGCAAGTGCTTACCTTTCTAAACAATTTTAAAGATCTGGATTTAGATTTCAAAATCCCAGCCATCTGGGTCTCAACACGGATCTAGCATGTCTCGTCTATGACTAACTAGAATCTAGTCTTAATCTAGTTAAATTTTCTTAAATGTCCGTCAAATCGAGTACACCGGCACCGTTAATTTAACAGACAACTTAGTTTTATTTTAAAAATTAGAAATTATTCTTGACGATTTATGGAATAATGGATTACAACCGGTACGCTCGGCGGTTGCGCACACGCTAAAGGTCAATGATCATCTGTAGATCCGCTTCGGCGCCCTCATGACCCTGTCCTGAGCCGGCGTCGGTTGTAATACATGAAATTTGCTTATTGATCGAAAATCATCGTTGGAGCCGCGTTACATTTATCATTAAGTTTTATGTTGACCACATCCTTGAAGTATTGATATTGTTTCAGAAATATGTGGAGTCATCGCTGGGGTGGGGCGGCGAGCGCGGTGAGGACTCGAGCTATGATTCGGGGTGCGAGGATGAGAGCGCCCACAGAGCTGCCTCGCGGACCCCATCGGACACTCTCGCTGCGGAGTTCGCAGAATATGTCACACTTGCTCCAGTACTGCCACCACAGCCCAGTCAGGTGTGTAGTAATCTACAAGCGTATTATGCCCGAAGATGAAGGCAGGGGGCGTCTCGGTAGTTCAATAGTGTTCATACATTAGCATTTACCAGGATGATTTAGCTAGCCAGTAAAACTAGCTTTGGCTATATAATGTAAAGCAAGCAGCAACATACCGGTAGGGGACAGATTTTCAACTTGATGGTGGATTATTTCCTCACGATATTTTCCTTTACTGAAAGCTTCAGCTCATTGTTCGGACGGTTCCAACTCAAGGCCTTCGTCAGGGCATTCGACGTCAATACCACTAAGTTATCATAGCCTTCCAATCAATGAAACACACTAAGGTTAATTAACCAGTGGAAACTCCATAAAAAATTGTTCTGCGTGTTATTTTTCAAACACGTGTTTTTGTTCTCTCATAATCTTCTTTCAACACTCAATCAGTTTTGTTATATAACGTAAAATATATGCCTCTGGAATGATCACGAAGGGTAGATGACATGAAGTCTATTAAGAGTACTACCATGATGTTTACTGTATTCATTATGCAGCAATAAGATTGGCTCTGAGCCAAAGATTTCTTGATCTCATCTCACTTTCGCTAATAATTTGCATTTTGTTTCTGATTTTTACTCAAGAATACGTGTTATCAATAACAAATACGAGATAGCTATACTGATTGCCAACCATTAGCCATTTTGAAATAGTATGTCATTAAAAAGTAATAAGTACATAATTTAATGAGTAAAGTTAAGTTGTGTCAATTAAAATTCAATCATCATGAAAAATTATTAATATTATTCAAACTGGCACATGCTCATTTCAAATTGGATTTTGAATTGTTTTACAAATAATGATTATCATCTTAAGGCGATGCTATACGTGAAATAATGATTCTAAAATGCGTTTTTGTCTGTACTCTTTGTTCCAAGAGATTTGGAAAAAATATATGTGAAACTAGAGAATATGTGACGGGGAATAGTTTTTTTTAAATTAGAATTTTTAACGTCAGAAAAAAATCGTAAATATGCCCTTCTTAAAACTAAGAATGCATTCTTCTCTTATTTGGGCCATCCAAATAACTTGAAAAATATTAACATGCATTCTGAAATCCATTAGAAAGGGAATAGTTTTCTTACTTTTTTCAAAAAAGGATTAGTTTCTTTTTAAATAACATAAACCATAGTTTTTACCAAAATTACGTTTCTCCTGTCTCGCTTGTCACCGCCAGTTTAGTAAGGGACGGAGACATACTAATGTGTTAATTACTGTCTTCATAAACGGACGTTGTTGTATAGGTACCTATGATCTGCCTGATTCTGAATGGAACTTGAAATTGAGAAACCATTCAAAATCAGGGGTAGGTAAACAAAGTCTCTTTGTCGTCTTTAAAAGTCTCTTGCAATAAAGAATTCAGATGAAACCTTAATTTAGTATCATCATTTATCATAATATTGGCGCCTTAATAGCATCGTATGTTATTTTTCAGGCTAAAATCGAGTTCGCCGTGAAGTTGGGATATTCGGAGCGTCTAGCGCGCACAGCATTGCAGCGTTTAGGCGCGGACCCTCCCTGCAATGAGTTGCTGGCGGAGTTGATCAGACTCGCCGCCAAGCAACCGCCTCGGACACTCTCCCCGCCGCCGCTCGCTGATCAAGAGTCGCCGGTCGACCGAGCGCCTCTGCGGCATATCGTTATTGATGGCAGCAATGTCGCCATGAGGTATGTATTCATTCTTGCATATCAGTTTACTAGACTAAAACCTTACTTTTTTAGCAGCTGGACATAATTTTTCGAATGTTCTATTTTCGTTTGATTTGCTTCTACAAAAATTGGTATTAAATAAATTAAATGTACAAACCTATTTGCAATATCTGATAATTTGTACCATACAACTTTTATTTATTAATGCTGTTTGTTTTCTTATCATCTAATATGGTACTATTAACTAGCCTAGTTCCGGTTCGTAACTCGAAAACAAAACTAGATCTTATCTCGTTGATAATACTCGTGCGCCCCAAACTACGTCAGTACGGGTGCCATTATAGTGATAGATAAATCGAGCCTCATTATTATATCTTCTTTTTTCTCAGTCACGGCAACAAGGAAGTGTTCTCGTGTCGCGGTATCGAGATATGCGTGGAGTGGTTCCGCGCGCACGGTCACAAGGAGATCACCGTGTTCGTGCCCAAGTGGCGCAAGGAGGCGTCGCGGCCCGACAACCCCGTCGCCGACCGCGACGCGCTCGAGCGGCTCGAGCGGGACCGCGTGCTCGTCTACACGCCCAGCCGGCTGCTCGGCGGCAAGCGGCTCGTCTGCTACGACGACCGCTACATCCTGCGCCTCGCGGCCGAGACCGACGGCATCGTCGTCTCCAACGACAACTACCGCGACCTCGCCATCGAGAGCCCCGACTTCCGAAAGGTGGTCGAGGAGCGGCTCCTCATGTACTCGTTCGTCAACGACCGCTTCATGCCGCCGGACGACCCGCTCGGGCGCGCCGGCCCCACGCTCGACGCGTTCCTGCGCGCGCCCCCCTCCCGCGCCGACCCGCCGCCCGCCTGCCCCTACGGCCGCAAGTGCACCTACGGCAACAAGTGCAAGTTCCACCACCCGGAGCGCGCGGGCCGGCCGCACAAGTCCGTCGCGGAGAAGCTGTCGGAGCGCGCGGCCCGCACGCTGCGCGCCCGCGACTTGCACACCGTGAGCCTCCCGCCCGGCGGCCGCCCCGCCGACCGCGATAAACGACCCCTCGCGCGCGCCCACTCCGCCGCTCCACGCCTGCCCGACGTAGCGCTCGCCACGCACTTCGACCGCGCGCAGATGCAGCCGCCCGGGACCTCCCAGCCGCCGCCCCCGCAGCCGCCGCCCCAGCAGCAGCCGCAGCCGCTCGACGGCAACCCGCACCGCAAGCTCGTGCGTCAGCTCACGCTCAACCCGGCGTGCGACCCGCGGCTACAGCACTCGCTGGCGGCGCGCGTGGCCTCGGCGCCGGCCGGGGCGGCGATGGCGCGGGGGGCGGCGGCGGCGGCGGCGGTGACGCGGCCCTCGCCGAGCTCGTCGGAGAGTGCGCTGCAGCACTGGGAGGCGCGGCGACGGATGCACTTCCACCTGGCGGGGATCTTCCCGGAGGCGCAGGTGGCGGAGGCGATGGCCACCTACCCGGAGGAGACGGATGCGCAGACCATGTGCGCCATCATCCTGGCGCGGTACCGGCCCAGCGAGGCGGCGGCGCCGCGGCTGCCGCACTGAGTGTCTCCCCCTCCACCACCGCTAAGCCCTCTCGACGAGCGGCGTCGACCGGCGAGTTGCTCCCGGTTTCGTTGTGAAATCGAGGTTCACATTCGTCCTCGGTCGGCGCACGCGCAGCTTCGAACCCTCCGGTCGTGTGTAGAGTTCTCGCCGCGCGCTTTCTGATCACGTATTTAAGTTCCGTCACATGACGGTTCTACAGTTCCATTTCGACAGATCAAAATCGATCGTGTAGGAATTCGTTAGTCGTTTTCATTGTGTAGTATGCTTCTGAGAAGCGTATACTCCTTATGAGTAAAGATCTTAGAAATGTACAAATTGATTTTTCATTTACATTATGTGGATTATTTACTTTCTCGTCTACTAATATTACTGCTAAAAAAGGTATTCAACCTTTGTACCTTTCATGTTAGTATTTTCCAGTGACATTTTTCATATCATTTCTACTCTGCTTATTTCTGATTTTTATTTTTCTATTCTTTTTTTACACTTATTTCTAAAATTTATAAAGGTGTAAATTGACAACTATTATAACCTGATATAAGACAAAAGTATATTGGTAAACCCAACATAATTTGTGATGGTATGAATCATTATTGGTACTATGTACTAAGTGGAAAAAAATGTTACATTTGGATATGATTGTAGAATCATGATTTATAATAGATATGTAATTTCTTTATAAATATAGATTTAAGTGAGATAAGCTATTATGTATACTTACATACTATTTTTTACTTAAGGCCAAAAATAAAATTGTGTTTTCTGTATAAAATTATAAAGCTTCGGCTTTAAATATTGAACATTTGAAATGGACAAATTGTATTTCTGAACAATAGTTTAACTGTACAATTTTCATCGCTATTTATTTATAATACCTACTTATTTTTTATTCAAATAAATAAAGATAGACTAAATTACTATGTAGTATGTTTTAGATTTAAACAAGGGCCAGCTATTATTATGGACTAATAGTCATTATCATTATAGGTATATCCATTAAACACAATTTGTTGTTTGATTTTTATTAAATTGAACTGTTTAAAAGTTAAATGCAATGCATCAATTGAAAATGTAAGATAAATGTATCTACTTGCATGCTATACTTCATAAACTGAATGTTGACTGTAGTTTCATATTTATGGAGTATTGCATGAATATTATAGTGTAATTATAATTATATCCAGACCAAATTTTACCAAAGCTCTCCAAAATTAATCTTTAAACAATTGGTAAAATTTGGTTCATATTCTGAAATGTAAAGGGATAATAGCAATTTTTTTTATTTACTTAACCTTTAATTGTCCCAGATCATTACTGAATACAAATTAAATTACATTCCTTGAGGAATGGTTAACATAATACATGTCTTTTTTTGACATAGTAATAATATCTTATAAATAAAGCATCTTTATCCTTTACAATTGTATCATTTTCTTTTCACCCTATTTGGATTATTGGATATTTTCTTGAGAATCATTTTCATGTAGGCCTCACTTTTTGTTTTATCTTTTTCTTCCTTATTTGAAAACTCTATGAAGTCTTGACCAATGAAGTGTTTAGAATCCTTAGGAAAATCTCCTGTAGATGGGACAAACACTCTACTTTTCTTGTTAGTTCTATATAGATACATACATGTAACTGGAGTATTATTACAAATTGTTTCTTCAGTTCTGGGTGCCTGAATAACATCCATAGTTTCAACTTTATTTTCTAGTTCAAGTGACTTTTTCATATCTGCAAGTTCACATATTTGTTTCTTGAGATCCAGAAGATTGTCACCTATTATTCCAAGACAGCTTGTAGTAATACCAAAGTTATTCAAACTAATCATTCTAAGGTCATTTAAACACACAACTGGTACTCTTGCAGCAATACAAGCTTCGAGCAATGGTTGCACAATAATTCGTGGGTTGACTGCACTTTCTACTATTACAGCAGAGCATTGACCATTTTGAACTGCATTGCAACATTCTGATATGCCAAATAAGAGGCCATCTACTTTTCTGTTGGAAAAATATGTTTCACATTATAATCTTATTTCAAGAATTATAGCGCAAAATTATAAAGATACTTACGTTAATTTCGGTGGTTTAGGCCGTTTATCTTTAGGGATCGATTTCAGCTCTTTCCAATGAGGTTTTTTGAAATTAGGAATTTGTATTTGGTATTTACTCAAGGCTGCTTCCAACGATTTGCCATGTTCTTCTGTTAATAAAGGCCTGAGAAGGTACATTATGTATATGAAGATAATTTTCGAAAAAAAATGTTTTCGTCGGGATAAGTTTGTTACAAAAGTAAACTTACCAAAACACTGGATCTGGACGGCACAAGACATTTTTGATAGATTTTTTCATTTTACCTTTGTTTATCGAAGTTTTTTTCTTTTGTAATGTTGCAGCTTCCATGATTATTTGTTAATAAATTGTATTGTTTTGTTATAAAAACATTCTAACATTAGTAATATAACATAACCTAAAAAATCACACACCACATGACATTTGCTTGACAGTAGTGTTGAAGGAAAATCGATAGTGGCAATACTATCGAGGGCACCCAAATCACTCGTACTATCGATTACAGTATTAAGCACAATACTGTCGACATCAAATCTAGATTGTATTGATACAATCGATTGTTTAGAAACAATAGATTCTTTTACGTATTACTATCGATAGTATCTAGAACTTAAATCGATAGTATTGTGTTAAATACTACAATCGACAGTATGTACATACAAGTGATATGGGGAGGAAGCGATCCACTATCAATTTTTCGCAACACTACTTGACAGATCAGATTTGTTGTTGTTTTATTCAATGCGCTAAAGGCAGGCAAAAGTACTGATCCATGCAGCCTTAATTGAAATCATAATAAAGTCTTCAAAAAGAGTAAGGTTATTATCAATTCGACACGCATGTATACAATATTGTTGGAATTCTGCAATATATTCACATATTATAATCTATTAGGGCTTCCAAACAAATATACAACATTTTATAGTTATATGTATGTATGTTTGTCCACGCATATCTCCGAAACTATTAGTCGAATTGTGACCATTATTTTTTTATCAACCTACATTTAGGTACTTACTTCAACTTAGGGAACAGAGCAAGTTTCTTCAAAATCGATTCAGGCTATAACGGCGAGAACTATATGAGTCCAGAATAACCTGACCGCTCCCCAGGGCGGTTGGGTATCCTATGAGGATAACCCCACAGCAGTATAAAAAGGTACGCTACATCTACAAGGTACGCTCTTGCACACACGTTGTTTCATGCACCCACCATTATGAGATGAAGGTCAAAAGTTCTAATAACGAGGCGTAGCTAATTTTAGTAAGTTATTTATTGTTTATGTAAAACTAACTAAACTCAGGTACCTACTACTAAACACGTAATTCCACCCTAAAAATAGAGCCAAGTCTCTTTATCAGTTATGAATCAAGATAAATGAAATATAATTAAAAGAAACCTTTGAATATGAATTGCACAATAACATAAAACCCATTTTTACTAAGTAGATTCTATTTTTATACCCAGTTAAAGTTAAAATCAATAACATACCTACTTATTTTACTTACTTCAAAACAATTTTACTCTAGCGAGATCTAGTAGTTTAAATATGTACCATGTACCCACCCATCTACCCACCTACCTACTTAGATATACGATCCTAACACAGTTTCAATGATGGATGAATTAATAAATAGACGATCATCAAAGTGTTGGTACACTCGGAATGTACGGAAACCTATACCTACATCTATCAAGTTTTCTAATAAGACAATCAGATTCATTATATCATATCAGATGTTATGTGTTTGATAGGTGCTTACCTACCTACATTATATAGGCATGCAATTTTGTAGTGGGTCTAAAGCAAATTCTTAAAAACAATACAAAGAATATGTAGATAACCACTACGTTTTTAAATAATTCCTTGAAGAGGAATAAAGCGTGATTAACCATTCTATGAACAGTTATAACTTTCGTTAAGGACAAAAGTAGGGGTTCGATACAGACAAAGGAATATAAAACTCCGCTTAGAAACTTACTGGGAAGTGGGTTGCAAAAAAGGATGCGTTTTTTGTAGGGGCAGGGCCGTTGGCGAAAACCTTATTGTTCAACCCAGGGTGCGGGGCGGGGGACGAGGTAGGTAATAACTGCAGTAGGGTGCCTTGTAATGAAACTTTTACCTGCGACCCAAGGCAATGCATCTATGAAGGGACTATTATAGTTAAACCTCAGTCATAGAACATTAATACTCACAGGGAGATATCAGTACGTAATTGGCGTAGGTTGGTTCACTACGATAATTTCTGATATGCCTCGAAAGAACGAGAATTGGTTGTTAGTAGAGTGGAGCAGTGGTGGTCGTGATGTGGTGTATGTGAGATCGGTTTTGAGCCCAGGTGTTAAAGAGTTGAAGATTGGAGATGCCTTAACCGTTAACAAACGCGGCGAGCCGCAACCAGCAACACTTCTTGCACGGGCTCGTGAGTAATTATTTTGTGATCAATTACTTTATTGATGTTGATATACCTATCTTATTGAGACAATTCAACTTTTGGCAATACTTATCACACATACAGAATTTATCGGCTACCTACAAACTCGGTATATTATTAGTTGTTGATAATTTAATATATCTTATTGTTTTACAGATAGAGCTTATTTTTCTCCTTGTTTTGCATAGTACATCTTATATCTGTAGGTAAAAACTTTTATTAATGCTTAAGTCCTATTGGTAACTGTATTGTTATTTATAACATTTTTATAACTATGGAAATATTTAGAACTGTGTGTTATGCCGTTTTGATGTCATGTACCAATAATTTACTGATCGGTCGTTTTCTTATGTAGCTCCTTATAGCGCATAATTATTCTCTTTGCTTATAGCCCGGAGTAAACTAATACCACGTGCGATCACAAAACGTTTAATAACACTCTAGAACACCAGACAGACAAAACTTTATCAATGTTATTCATAGACATAATAATATTTATCAATGTTTAATATAAATTTTAAAACCTTACAGATGAACGCCATCAGTTGGATTCAAAGATAAAAAAGGAGGAAAAAGCGGGCCCTAGTCCCAATGCTGACGATGAACCAGGGGACTATTCATCAAGCGCTTCGTCTTGGGAACCGAGCGATGACGGAGCTTCATCATGTGATGGTGACTCAGACAAAGTAAGTGTTATAAGCCATTTTAATGTATTTATGTAAAGCAATTTTCGGCTGTTACTTAACAAGTCTAATAAAATAACAATTTCAGTCCAAAAGTAAGAAAATTAAATTAGACAGAAGTATTATACGACAGTACTCAAACAGAAGGACGAGCAGAAAAGTTATTACTCCAAGTCATCGAGCTAACGCCGTAATCCCGAAAGGGATGCAGCAGAACCTCTTAAATAATAGTGTCAGCCGTAAAAGAGCTCACAAAGAGGTAGCCAAGCATATAATAAATAAATCGATGGCAGATTCTACGAAACGAACGACAACACAAGGTAAAGTGGCTCCTCGAAGAGTAACTATTGACATGAGTGAAATAGAAAATATTAAAAAGAGTTTCCAAATGTTGTTTAAAATGATTGATCAACTAAAAGGACATTCGTCATCCACTTCTAATACTGTAGTCCCAGATAATGAACCAAAACTAGAAACATTAATTCAAGCAAAGGGAGAAAACGAAGAAACTGTAGACGAAAATGAACATGAGATTGAAAATGACCAAGAAGAATTCAACCGTTCTGATGATAATGTTTTGATAACAAATAAATATGATAATTTTGCAGTTAGGTCTGCAACTAGGCCTCCAGGAGCCAAAGAATGGGTAAACTGTTGTTTCGTATGAATTGTCGAATGTTTATTCTTGTATAAATAAGTTCTATAAAAATTCATATGTTTTTCTTGTAAGGTGCCGATTGGAAGTGGGATGACATTGATACACATTGACCAATTCAACAAAGTTAATTGGAAATCTTACACGATTGCAACTCGCACTTTACTTCTAGCTGCATTCCCTAGAAGGTAATAATAACAAATACTATATAAATATTGTGGTTTTTTATGCTAAATAATAAGTTAAAATAGCTATTCGATATGTAATTAGCTAAATTTGTTATTATAACACAAGCCTATATCTCGTAAAAAAGAAAAATATAACGAGACTCAGGACTAACAGACATGTTCATCCACACAAATGTTTGTCCTGGATGGGAATCGAACCCACGACCTGCGGCGCGATAGGTGGTGTCTTAACCAACTGCGCCAACGGGCCTGTCAAGTTAAGTCTTGTTGGTAAAATAAATAAAAATAACAATTAATCTGTCTTTTCAGAATACTGGCGACTCATTCATTGACAGGGAAACGTTCACCTGCTTTTCAGAATAAGCCCGCAAAAATGTCTTTGGACCCAAAAATAATATCTGACATCATCATGGAAATTATGGACAGATTTAATGTGAAGGAAAACTTAGTCAGGTTGGTAAAAAATATTGTATATCGACAAGAATTCCAGAAATTGAATATTTTATAAGAATCCACAACAAAAAACCGAACAAAATCTTTTATTCATATTTAACAACAGACATGATGATATAATCTTCTTAGATTGGTTGTTAAATTGAACTTGACAATACTTTCAATAAACATCCTCCAACGAATTTATGATTAAAAAAAAAATATTTTCACAGGAGTATAATCACCACAAAATGTGCAGACGAATGTAAAATGTTGAAGATGAGGACTACAAAAATAAAATCTATAAATCAAGAGAATATATCACCCGCAACAAATAAAAGCGTGGAATCTGTAAGGAGCAGTTAACTGTTATTATGCATATTATTTTGGTGCCAAAATTATTGATATCTTTTGTTTCGTACTACTTTACTATGTCATGAATAATTTTGCTATGTTAAGGCTGTGACTGAATAATGTAATGTAAGTGTTACCAAAGAAATGGTAAAATAGTCAATTAAAAAGATAGACAATAAAACATACAAAAGTTTACTGACTGGTTTCCCACATTTATTAATATGAAAATATTTTGACTAGGTGTAAAATCAGGCATACTTACTCAAGTAAAAAAGCTTATTCAATAATAAATAAAATATCAAGTTTTATTAACTTGACCTACACACTGACATGTGCTTGGAAGCATATATTACATAAATATTAAAATAAATTACATAGAGGATAGCGTGTCGATATAAAAAAAATTGTTACGAAGAACATACGTAAAGATTACCGCTGTGCTATCTAACGACCTTGTTGATAGACCCCTAAAGGCGTAAGTACAAGGTCTGTATTAGTACTGGCAATGATTGCTCGCATGAGCATCATGTCGTCGGGTGTGAACCGCCAGCCACTCAGCTCACCGAGGCTCTGCAAGCTCGGGCAGGACTCCATCAGCAGCTCAACAGTGTCACGAGTGAGACGCGGCGCATTCGGGAACCATATACCTTCTAAATGCTCGAATTTGTTTCGCCGGAGTATTCTGGAATTTACAAACAGCTCTGAAGTAAACATCAGCAAAATCTTTTCGGTGCATAAAGTCGTGTTTTTATGAGAACTATTTTGTGCTATTGATAAAATACTAAGGTAGTCTTTAGTAAAAAATATGTTATTCAGAAAACAGTAAGTATAAATAAACAAGATATTGCAGACGAAAAAAATGACACCGAATGTTAGTTAAAAAAAGCAGTAGGTACATTTCGCAGGCAGATTCTTCATTAGCTCCTAGCAACTTAGTGGTGGTGATAGTGCCGTGAAATGTCTTGACGAGGGGGTTTGAACCTACAATGAATTTGAGCTTGAGGAAATATCTTGAAGAAACCAAAACACGGTGGCAGGGTACTTTATAATACCCATTACACACACATGGCATTGCTAATGTACTATCGACAAAGTTGAAGTATGATCACCTTAAGGGTGTATTTTGCGTGCAGTGACCAGCAGCTACCTGTGTCTCACACAATATAACCAGACAATGCGCTTGTCATAAAATAGTAGATTGTCATTGTCAGTAAATAATCTAAACAAAAGATTTTACAAGAGACCGTTTTATTGTCAACAATGGACAGGACAAACTATGATTACTGGCTGCAAGCGAAAAGGTCTCAAAACTGATCATGCTTCAACTTTGTTGATGGTACATAGGGCTTATACCGGGTGTAAGGGACAGCCTTCCGAAAACTGATACCACGGATTCAATACATGATTCTGGTGCCCCCAAACTTTGAATTTTTCGTCGATCTTTTCATTAATTATACGATTTTTTTTCAGAATTTTTGGATTGATTATACAATAAAATCGTTTTAAAAATAAATAATCAGTAATTACTAATTTAGACATAAAACTGCAATGTACATCAAAATTCAAATCAATACAAGCAAGACTGCACGTGTTGTATGTCATAGCGCTGTTACGTACATTGCGCGCTCAAAAATTACGATATCTGTAACCGATGACTTCTAACATAATTGATTTCTATAGTGTTATTAAAGGCATTCAATGTAACTTTTTCCCAAAGTTTTCGGTAGGCTAAGGCTGTCCCTTACACCCGGTATTATAATTATCAAGTAGATTCAAAAAAAAAAACATAAGTGAAAATATTTTGAATATGAGTAAATGAGTGACCGTCTTACCTTGACATGTCATTGTCATCCAGCTTAATTTCATCACCGATGATTAATTTCTTGAGCCTTGGACTCGACGTCATCAGATATTTGAGACACGAAGGCGATAGATTTCCTTGTATTATTTCAATGTGTTCTAACTTAGTAAACGGTATCTCTTCCTCGTGAGTTGCTGTCTGAATCTTATAGAATTCTAACGTCTCTAGGTTCCTGCAAGTCTCAGCGATTCTAGTAAAGTTGAAGGAACCCAAGGACCCCGACAGCATGAGCGTCACAATCCTATACCCAATTTTTTCTAATAACTGATGAAGTTCGTGGCACTGAAATTTATTCAGTTTTATTTTATTAACACAATTTAAATCTTTAACTTGTTGTAGCACCCCTTGATCAGGTTCTTCCAAGTAAATAGTTTCTATCATCGGACAGAGAGCCAGAATCGCCTTCATGGTCCTCATGTTTGTTTGGAAATCGTGCACATATTGTAAATTCGATTTGAAGTTTGGTGGACAATTGTTAGTATAAATATGATAAATAGCTTTACCGACAAACGAATAACTACCAAGATTAGTTAGGTTTGGTAATCGGCGTATTAATAGGGCCACATCTGTATGATCAATGTTCTCCTCGCCGTACATTCCTATGTTTACGACAGTCAAGCTCTGCGTGAGTTGTGGGTTTCCATTTAACATAGCGTCAATACCGATCTCTGTGATGTCAGTCTCACCAGATATATCCAGCAACTTCAACACTTTGTTACTCTCACCGATATACTTAAGAATCTCATCGTTCGCCATGTAAGGGATATTCAAAACTGTCAAATTCGAAAGGTTCTTGATTAACTGATACATTACCGGTAGAAGTTCGTCTTTGACCCACACTCCTTTCAAATTGAGAGCTGTCAAATGGCGGCCTTGTTCGACAATTAGCTCAAGGACTTTCCTATAATAGGGGCCCGGGAACATACCCGTTGCTAAACTCTTAACGTTTTCTTTGAGCAGTAATCTCATTGCGTAGTATCTAATAGACGGATCGAGGTAATCGGAGCTGAGTATTAAGTTGGTGAGATCTTGGAATATGTCGCTGGTGGCGCCCATACTCTCGTAGAAAGAGGTGACCATTGCGAACGGCAGCTCGGCATCCTGCTCGGATGTCACTTGCGTCAGAGCGTGGATTAGCTGCCTCGCCACTAATGATAACGTAATTTCTTGTAGTGGAGGCACTGGACATTTTGGCGACATTTTCACAACACTTCTTTTTCACTAAATTAAAAATATTACTTTCACTACTTTTGTCACTAAATTGCACTACTTGAGCATTTCAATTTCCAGCACTGCCACTTTCGGTTTTGAGAGGAGAAAGAAGTAAAAAATCCGTGTAGCTATTTAGCTCACGCATGCGCACCGAACGTCTGGCGCTGCGCCAGCGCACGTTTATAATTCAAACTCACACAAAACCCGCGTATTTTTAGAACTTTTATAAAAGGTGTTTATCGGTCGTGGCGTATGCAATTGTTATTATAAACTAATTTCGTACAAAAAATGAGACGCGAGATATAGGTGAGTATAAACGACTGATTTATGATGGATATTTATAACCCATTACATATTTAATAACCCTTTACAGAATTTTATGGTAAACTTTTACTGATATTATTTCATTACAGTTAACATATAATGGGAGGTAAATTTCTTAGGTACTTATCCAATATCCGACTTAAGTTACGTTTGTGAAAAAAAAAACAATTTCCGTTATGTTTTTCATTTGAGTAAAGATAATTAGTTAGGAGTAGAATATCCGAACATCATGTTCGTAGTTAAAGAAAACTGCCATATTTTGTTTCTAGTTATTATTATGATATAATACAATATTCTTAAACATGTTTACCTTCAGACAAGACAATTTTGCATGGCAAACATGTTAAATTATGATTTCATACAGCCGATCTATCAATAAAGATTAAAAGAGATTTTCCTTGTTATTTGTATCATACAAATAACATATATGCTACAAACAGAAAATTCGTTATATTTTTTTAAACAATTTATACGAGAATAGAAGTTCTATTTCAGGTAGGATACTTGTTTGATGCATCTATAACAATACTATTAAAATAACTTATTCTTAGATCCAAGTTCACCGACAATGATGACTTTTTCCTACGAAAATTCATCATAAACGTCCGATTATTATTTGTCAGTGAACTTGGACCTTAGTCATCAAGCATACTTGCACAAACAATCATTTCCATTACTTTGATGAATTCAACTATTAGAATTCCTAGAATGACACAAATGGCAAAACTAAAATTACCTCGATATCGTCCTTATTAAATAAAATAACTCACGTAGGAACCGACAACGTTTTTGCCACCAGCAGTAATATCTGTTCAGTACTGAAGCACCAGTTGGCGATTTCTTTAGATACCTTACACCATTGCTCCCCGTGATGCGGCTCAGCAGTCTTGCATCGATTCTTCACGTCCTCTTGCTGTTGTTCGTTGCCGTGTAACAGTTCGAATTTGTAGAAGTATGCCCACGCATCGCCGAGGTCCTGGTCGATTTTTACCTAAATAATGAATTCTAACGTTATTTTAACTTTATTTAATTCACGCCATCGAAGAATACTCCAAAAATCTTGAGAGGCTATCGTGGAGATCCATGAGGAGGCTTTAGTTCAGAAGTGGACGTCTTTCGGCTGACATGATGAAGAATTCTCCAAAAACGAAAGCCTGGACATGGCTAGAGAGCTTTACCTACTTTTGTTATACATAAGTGCGTACTGATTGTTGGTCAGGGGGCCAGAAGCACTCGTGGGCCTTTCATGTCTCCCATTCGTTTAGCTGGTTAAGTCACATATTGCTTAAAGTACTGTAGCATAACCAAAATATAATTCACTACCTATTTTTTCTCAGTTATAATACACTCTGCATACTTAAAGTTAACTAGTCACTTACCGTTCGGTTGAACCACTCTCGGCATTTGTTCAGTTTCCTTTCTGTCCAGAACAACTGCGACACAGCTAATAGTACGTGTGCGTCGTGCTCACACTTCTTTAAAGCGTCCACCTGTTGTCAAATAAACAAAACTATTATTAGTTGTACTCAAGTTAATTATACCTAGTGGTCAGCATTAGTCTAAAATTTAGCCTTGCTGCTAGATTTTTTATTTTTGTATTTAGTTTTTTAGTGCTAGTTTGATAATAAAATATTAGTTATAATCTGGGCATTCGGTATGTTTTACCATAAACAAATTAATTTAAAATGAACCTAATTTCAACAAATTTAAAATAGATAATAATAAAAACATTGGTGAATTTCTTGCCAATTCTTCTCAACTATGGCCATAATTGAATAATCGCTATAGTTTTATAACCAAATACTTACGCTCTTAGTTTTTCTCTGCGGTCGAGACTCCATAAATATAGCTTCTGCCCACAGTCGACCAGCGGTGGGGCACTCTTGTAGAGCTTTGGCCATCACAGAATTTGCTATCTCGGAGCTGCCATTTCGCCGTTCTAATCGTACACTTTCTAACCTATAAATTTATTTTTTTAGTAGAAGTGAAAAAATATTGTATGTATTTTCGTCAGAGATGTTATATACGAATTGAACGACAGACATTTTGGTAACGAACGGTTCCAATTTAGATGACGAATAATCAAATGAAGCAAGCATTTTAACTAAAGTATTTTACGTACCATAGTTCAGCATTCTTTGGATTCCTTAATCTGGCCTTCTCAAGGACTGATCTAGCTTTGGTGACATGCTTCAAATTCTCTTCCAGCCTAGATAATAATATCCACATTGGAACACTTGTTGCACATTTCTTGAGCTAAAACAAATACACATTTTAAAACTTAAGTACTATTGAGTTTTTAGTCAACACAAGCTTTATTAACACAGTCATAAATTAGAAAAACTTTTGATACCATAAAGTCGTAAATTCCCTGGTACTAAAAGAAATAAACCGTACAAGTGCGAATCTGACTCGCGCACTAATTGTTGAAGGCATTAAATAGTTACTCTAAATACCACAGAATTCTTATAGGTTTTCTTGTAATTTATGGGTAAAGAACTTTCTGTATTTTTTCAAAATTTTGGGCGTAGTAGATTCGGAGATAAGGAGAGGGGGGAATGGTCAATTTTCACCCATTGTCTTAAATAACTTAAAAACTATTTATCGCAAAATTATTTAAAAAAAATATGATAAATCATAGTAAGGCTAGAGTATAAATATATAAATAGTGGCTTACCCCCTGAGAATAAGTGTTGTGTGCGTCATTAAATTTCTCCATCTGCTCTTCAATTTGTCCCTTCATCATATGGAGTTTCGCGTAGTCTCCGAACACCTTTATCGCTTCTTCAAGCAATTTTAGTGCTACATCCAAATTGTTTAGGGCCCATTCTAGCTTGGCTGACTTAATCATAACCTGTACAATGTTAATCAATTATAGTAACTATTTTATATCTGTCAAAATATAAAAAAAAGGTTTTTTTTGTTTCTAAATAAATTATTATAATGGACAGAGAACCTATAGTAAACTTACCCGAGGTGTAGGAGCGGAAGCGCGAGCCTTAGAAAGCAGTCGTCTCGCTCTATCATACTCTTTGTTCTCGCTCTCAAGTTTGACGGCTGCTAACCAGATTTCCTCCGAATTCGGATTAGCTTGGAAAGCCAGAGAGAGAATACCTCGAGCGGCTGGAACGTCGCCTGAAACACGAAATTTACTTAGTTTTGGCTAATATTATTGAATTTTCGAGCAAGCTTAGTAAGCATACTAAATACATGGCCTCGTATCTCATTTATACCTATATGTAGCGAAAACTGGATTGAATACCTGGTCCAATGGCATAAGGATTATTTTTGATCAATACAATCAATTTTGAGACTTAACTGTTGATTCTCGTACTAAAATACATATTGTGAAGATATCTCACCTGCCAACCATTTAGACTTGGCCCCCATAAGCCATAGCACCTCAGACTTGGGACAATGAGCTACCGCCCTCTGCAGCAACGCTTCTAGACTCGCTCTAGTCCCATGTTGTTTCTCCAAGTAAGCTGCACGAAGCCATATGGACTTCTTGGAGGGGAACACCGATAGTGCGTACCCGTAGACTGCGCGGGCGCATTCGTACGCGTTTTCATTTGCACACTGTAGAAGAAGGATTTATTTTTATTTCTTTCAGCTTAGCATAGGTGAGAGCCCTATTATTGTAGAATACGATTTTTTTTAATGAATTTATTGATATATGTTAGATAAAATATAATAGGTTAACTTACAGCTTCAGCATCCTCCATCCAGGTGTGTTTTTGATCTTCAGGTTCGATGCCGTGTCCGATAACTGCGCGAATAATAGCCTGTAACCAAACAATTTATAAACAAGATAAATACTTTTAGATGCCATAATATCTTCTGAACCTTTTTAGGGTTTACTTTTACTATGAGATCTACTTTTAGTAAAAAGAAAAAAAAATGTATAAAAAATCTTTGGAAATGAGAGTCCCATATGCTTTGTTTAAATAATATGCTAGTCAGATAGGAATTAAAATACTACACAAGAATACCTGACAAGTATGAACAGCACCAGACTTCTCCGCCTCCATGGCCTCCTTGAACCAGTGCTCGCGGTTGATCTCCACTCCGTTCGCGCTGAGCGATGTGATCGCGCGATCTATGATCTTTTCTACCATATGGGTGTTACCTGAATTTGCCGAAAATGTATATCTGTTTTATTAAGTTTTGAGAGGCTTGACTAAGAAGCAGCATTCAAAATATTTTTTACGTGAATTTCATTCATTTTTAAAATAAAGCAACCATAAAATCTATAGAAAATATACGATGTCAATGAAAATGTTTCCATTTGCAATGAAGCATTTTTTGCATATTGGTTTCAATGAAAGACTGATTCAATTAGGAGTTATCAAAACATTTTATCAATTCAACTTTTGATTGAAATTGATAAAAAAAATTGATAACTCCATATTCAATCATTGCTTATAGAAACATTTTCAACATAGTAAAATTTCTATTTCAAGATTGTCATTTATTGAAACTGAATGTAACAAAGTTACGTGACTGTCTCACAGGTCACTTTAAGGATGACATCTTAGTTTTTCTAGAGGTACGTATTTCTACAATCGTCTCGCTGTACTTCCATTAAAAACAAAGACCGCCACTATCATCAGATCATACGTCCTTAAGAGGCTACAATTTATTTTTATATTCACGTCTTCTTACCATGAGCTTCTTCGAGTTTAGCGGCCGTGACCCAAATCTGTCGGTCAGTGGGTATGTTCTCGCGCGCCTTATTGAGAACCTTCCTTGCATTCTCATAAGTCTCTAGTCTGGCCAACGCGAGCCACAGTTCAACACTCGTGGGACAACACTCGACGGCTCTCGAGAGTAGGATGCGGGCGTCCTCAGGGTTCTCCAGTTCTACTGCTGCCTTCCAGAGACGTACCGAATTCGGAATGTGTTCTAGTGCTTTACGGTACACGCGACGTTTGGCCTGTTTATATTGTTTATTATTGCATGTGTGAAATTATGATATCAGTGAGGCTTATGACAAAATGCATTTGTAACAAGTATTTCATGCTGCTATTCAATACATTTATTAGAAAAACGGATGCAGGAAATAGAAGTTGTTTATAATATGAACATTCTTATTAACCCAGTATAACAATATGATTTTATGTTAGTAATAAGTTGCCATTTGTATTAGAAGCAATAGCTTTAGTTATTGTTCTGAGATGCAAATGTCCTTAACCTACGGTAACCGCTTAGCACCCGGCGGATGGGAAAGCTAGCTACACTTTCGCTTAATTTCTAGTTAGCGATTTTCTTGGGATTCCATCATAATATCCTGACTTCCTGACCACCTCAACTCTTTCGAATAAAATAATATTTTTTTTAATCGGTCGAAAATTGGCCGAGATACTTAGAACCTCCTCTTATTTTGAAGTCGGTAAAAAAAACAGTATACAACATTGCTTTAAAATCACCTTAAAAACTTGCGTAGCTTTATATGTTACATAGTTATTACAAGTGAGTCGTGTTACCTTGGGCTCTTGTTCGAGGTCAGCAGCTTTGACCCATATCCGTACACTGTGTGGCAACGAGCGAGCGGCGTGAGCGACCACCGCCCGCGCCGTGTCGCGCGGCTGCAGGCGAGCCGCCTCCAGCCATAGCTCCTCGCTGCCAGGGTTCGTCTCGCAACCCTTCATTATCAGATTACGAGCTGACTGGACCTTACCTACGCCACGATAAACAAAACTGTAGCCACGGACCAATTAAAATTACCCATAATTATTTGTCTCTGTTGATTGCATACAAATGTATTGTCATCGCGCTCGCACAGATCCGGTATTAAGAAATCTAGTAACCATGAACCTTATATAATTCTAATAGGGGCGACCTTTTATAAGTAATTTACTTTGCCAAAAGCTTTTTCTAAAACTTACAACATAGAATAAGCCTGAAGGTTTCTCAGTACTATTATTATTCATTTGTAATATTTCTTGATAATTACATTTTTAAATATAATTTTAAAACAAACCTGTCACCTCCTCCAATCTGGCACTAGCAATCCAAGCTGGTGGATGATTAGGATTTGTTTCTCGCACAGACTTCAGTAGTAGTCTAGCTTTCTTGATGTCATTTATATCACCACCATATGTAGGTATCATGGATTGTAAATCTGTTAGATAGCCTTTAGGATCAACCACTGTTTGTCCTGTAACTGAATCTGATACTTGGGATAATTTTACGGTCATCAGAGTGTTTCTGGCTTGTCCAATCTTTCGTAAATCCAAGTCGCCTGCAACGTCAGAAATACTTAGGTTACTATAATAATAGAAAAGAGATAATTAAAGTTTAATTATCTTCCTATTAACTTCACCAAGAAAAACTAGGATGTACAGCAGATGATTCAAAACAGGTAACAGCACTCTAAAATTAATAAATTATCTGAATTCTCAATAAATGAAACAAAAAGCTTACCAGAAGGTGTTAACATCCCAGGAGTGGCAACACCAGGCATCATGGATGCTAAACCTGACCCAGGGTCTATAGACGAAGATGATTCCCCACCCAGGTTCCTCGATAGTACACTATCAGGTAAAGGAGTAAATTTCTCAGCCCGGGGATTACGCTGTTTTCTATTACGTGCATCACCAACTTCTGGGATAGCTGACCATTCCTCTTCGGACACATCTTTTAGTTCACGTTTGAGGTCTGAGAATTGTTGTTGGATTTTGGGCCTGTAGATAAAAAAATTAAAAAAAGGTATGCATTTTTATTTTTGGTGTAGATTGTCATTGCATCACATAATATGTATTAACAATATACTGTTATTGTGCCTCAGATAATATATGGATTCAATAACAGTCTTGAATTTACCCTAAGTAGGTACATACTATGGCATGTATAATAATAGAAGATACATTGATGGAAGTGGTTATAAATATCAGGCATATTTACTACCTTATTAGTAGGTGATAGAGTCAATTATAACTTCTGATGTACATAAGTGCTCTATTATTGTCAAGGCATAAACTGTAAAAAATAAGTTTGAGTTATTTTACCTTTCTTGACGGTATCTTTCCAAATCCTCCTTGAGGCGTTTCTCTCTATATTCTTTTCTCTTCTCATCCATACGCTTATCAATTGATTCATAAATAGCGTCTGCCTCAGCATCATCTTTGTCATAGGGATCCTGAAACAAAGAGATGATTAACATTATCTTTCCCTAAAAATAAAATTTAATAATTTAGTTAAAAACAACAGACTGAGTTATTGATACTTCTTGTGTTTTCCAACCATCCAGGATACCTTTGAAATATATGCACAAAATTTCATCCAAATTGGTCTAGCCATTTTGGAGGTGTAAGATAACAAACTAACACACATACAAAAGAATTATTTATATTAAAATAATGTGAATTTTAATTGAAATGACAAACTTTGGAGAACAATGATCCACTGTATCCCGAGAACTCATCATAATTAGAGTCATTCAAGTCCTCATCATCATCTTCTTCCTCGGTTTTCTTGCGTTTTGCTGCAGGTGGTGCATGACGATCGTCACTGTAAATTCAATTAGTTATTGAGAAGACAAAATGATTACTCCTTTACATATTCGGTATTATGCAAAAATCATTGTTTTAATTATGATAAAATACAAGACTAACTTTTATCCCGTTAATCCTTAATCAAGAGGTATGATTTCTTGTTATATATTTATATTCAAGTAGTCTGTTGAGGAATTTAACTTTGAGTTTTAACATAGATTTATATTGAAATTTTAATACTTACGAAACGTCATTTGCGTCTCTGGCTGGACCAATATCAGATCTTGTGGTAAAACCTGTCGCTCTGAAATATACAAAAATGAGAAGATCACATTTTCATCAGATAGTATATGATTTACATGTAAATAAACAAAATACGAACCCTCTGCCAACACCAGCAACATAACCTAACGGAGCTGGAATTCCCAGGAAATGCTTCTTATTCTTATTTACAAACGCCTGGGGTGGCACCGACATGTTTGATGTTTAATCACTTGCACAGTTAAACGTGATAACACAGAGTTTCGTTCGATTTAATCACCAACTATTTCACTAAGTACTAATAAATTTCTTTGATGTGAGTGACATTTAAATTTGATAATTGCCATATTTTGGTGTTCTTCTTCTTCGATGGCAACCAAATCCTATTTTTTGCCAGTGTCAAGTTATATTTTAGAATAGGGTCTATTCCAGTAAAGTTCATGTCAATAAAATCACATTCAAAGAAAAGAAAAGTAAAGACTGCCACAGAGGAAGTAGCCTTTACTTCCTCTGTGACCGTAGACAGAGGTGACTCTGCCATGGTAATTTAAGGTGGAGGCTTCGGTTGGAGCGCGAAATTCAAATTTTATCACGTTTTTTGCAAATTGCAGCTCAGTTATAGGTCGTAAGTTATCAACATGTTATTTGCGATAAGAATGTTAGTATATTTACTGATTAATAACAAAAGAAATCATCAATATATTCCTCCAAGGTATATTAGTAACATTTTCATGAAATAGTCGTACATGTCAGTAATATACCTTGGAGGAATATGTTGATGATTTCTTTTGTTATTAATCAGTAAATATACTAACATTCTTGTCGCAAATAACAACGTGAGCATAACATTGGAAAATACAGATGAAGTGGTTTCGTTTTTCGAAGATTTGTGTGACAGCGTTAATGGAACTTCATTAGTTTATAAAAATAAATGATAAGTGCTAGTAATATTTTTGTTTTATTTTGCTATATTCAATTAAAAAAAATATAAATAAAAAATATTATACTGGTTCAATCCAACAATCCAAGAGGCATAGCATTGAGAAGCCTTAAGCTCTAAACAAATTATCGGACGCGGCTGAGGGACGCGGCTGACACCCGCGACTTATATGTATCTAGATACTGAATGTACACTGAGCTGTGCAAATCATCGGATGTAAGTCGTGGACGTAACCTTGAACAGACCTTGAGCGTTCGGACGTCCGATAGAAATTTGGCGCGCTGGATGTTTTTGTCAGCCGAAAACGTCCGCGGACGGTATGCACAGGGTGCGGGACCCATCCGTGCGCCAGAAGTGGCCAGAAGGACGTGGACTACGCGAGAGGTTGGACGTATCTACACTACTACTACCTAAAAATGGACGAAAAAATTAGAGTGTGTTCGTAATAGAGAAATACTATATAATCACACAATAAAAGATTATAAAAATGCTTCTAAAAAACAAGAAGCCTGGGAGCAAATAGCTTCCGAATTAAATATTACGGGTTAATATTTTTTTATTCAATTTCCAAAAGGCGTGTATAAACAAGCTAAATAATTATTCAAACTGATAAAAAATATCTAATTTTATTTTTCTTGTCGATAAAAACCATACAAAAATTATATATTTTATTATTACCAAATATTACACAGGGCAACATAGACCGTCATATTGCACAAAACGTTAGTCACACAGTTTTTGTATTTTGCCAGTGTCAATCAGGAATAGGCGTTGGAATGCGTCCGCGAGCCACGTCTCAAACGACTGTGCACACTTATCAGCCGAGACTGTAAGCCGCGTCCATCAGCCGCGTCCGATAATTTGTTTCCAGCTTTAGCCTTACGAAGAAACGACAATCGTTTAAAAAAAAAAGCAAAGTGATATCATTGTGCTACAACCAATCACGAGACAGAGCCCGTGTCTTGCGAAGACTTATGGCCACATCCGTCTGATACGTAGTATCTCCACTTAGTTTGTGGTCAACCCGTCCGTTGCTTAGCAACATGAAATGTTTGCTTGAAATTTTTTAAAAATAAAAAAAAACGTACAGCGAATGTAAGAACAAATAATATTGAATTTTATACATAGCAGGTACCATAATAATACATGGTAACAGTTTGAATAACTGCAAAGTAATTCACAGACCATGGCACAAAGTTTGGCAGTGATTAACAACGATTTAGCTTCAAACGATAACAGTATGTCTACCAAAGAATTTCTTCAGTTTGAGAAGACTTGTGAAGCCTACAAAGGCAGCGATGAAGAACTTAAGATGATATTTAGTGAGATTAACAAGTTGTCTGGCTGTGGAAATGATATTAAAGTTGTAGGTGACGACGAAGACGATGTGGAGATGATTTTAAAAAGGGCCGAAGATATAGCTCATGAGTCTGAAAATTTGTTGAAAAATAGTCCTGTTGCGGCATCCGTAAATGGTGTAGTGCCCAGTTTGAAAGAGATAGAAGGAATACCACAAATAAAGGTCACTAAACCCATGGAGACAGAGTCTGTGTGTCCAAAGGAGTCACCAAGTCATAAGGTTAGTAAAATGATCATTATTGTAATATAAAAGATTTGAACTTTACTAGTAGTTATTTCTTAGCTTTACGCAAACTATTATTGAGGATATAGATTCATAAATAATATCCTTTTTACCCTTACTTAGTTTAGTTAGTATCACATCACTATTTTTAATGTATATCTTTCTCACTGGTTTAAAATAGGTAGTTATTTTTAATATACAGAATACCTGTAGTATTAATCTTATATAGATACCAGTAATTTTTATTAACAATGTCTCTATATAGGGACAAGGCGATTAAATAAAAATAATTCAATCATATGTTATATTTTTATATTACCTACTCTAAATTATACATTATAAATTAATATGTAAATAAATTAACTGCATAATAATCACTCTTTGTTCACTTGCTGGGCTAATACCCTAAGACCAGCCAAAGATTCCCGTGCTACAGACTCAATAAATGATGTTGGTAAGATGAACCCATATCTTCCAGTGTCACTGAGTTCAAATGTGTAGGAGTATTTGATGCCTTGTGCCTTGGCCCAATCATCTGAACCTCCTGATGCTGGGTACAGTAACCCACTTGATGAACCAACTTGGTAGTTTGATCCCCCTGTGTTTTTAATTGCCTGAAATAAAAATGTTTTACAGTAAAAATATGTATAATAGTGTAGTTTCACTATAAGAAAATAGCTTCCTGGGTTTCTGGTTTCAAATACTTATGGAATATTTTAACTAGCATGTAATGTTATGAATCCGTGATTATTAGTCTATTTCTTATTCTGAAGCAAAGAATTGAGGCCACTATCTTATTTAGGAAATCTACTTATATAGCATACCTGTGCAATTCTCCTGCCAAGTGTATCCAGTTCTTGGTAATCTGGTGGCACTGAATTATCATATCCCCATGGGTAGAGCAAGTATTGACCATAACTGTGGTAGGTTAGATATGCTGAGAAGTTTGCTGCACTGTCCAAGATGAAATCCTGTTGAAAATTGAATTTTATGTAAGTGCACATACATGAATTATTTATCTTCCTTTGAAATCCTTGATTTCTGTCATACTGGTAATTATTTCATTCTTACATAGCTATATTACTACATTATTTTAATTACTAGTTAAGGTACCATTTAACCTGCATTCTTCTTCATTTGGAAAGAAATTAGTCTTTTCACTTTTACGATTTTTTAAGAATTTATAATCAACTAGCGGGTGTACAAATCTTTGAATTTCTCGGCTTTTCTGTACTATAGTATGTATGTATTATACATATAAACCTTCCTCTTCAATCACTCTATCTATTGCTGAACTCCGCTAAACTAAACTGCATTAAAATCCGTTGAGTAAGTACTTTAAAAGCGAACAGTCAGCAGAAGCGACTTCATTTTATACTATGTAAAGAAGATACGACTATTTGTTAGAGTAGAGTACAATGCCTGCCATAGATTTGGACAAAATACTTACGGATACAGCTTTAGATTCTGGCTCGGAAAACGCTTTGCTTCCACGGTATGTTTCACTGCATGGACTGTTTGACGCACCTTTGCCTCCCCATCGATATCTGTTTATCAAACTCTTACCTAATTAATTGGTTATGTTTTGCTTGATTGAACCACTTTACAAAGGAGTTGTCCTCATAATATAGGTATTAATGAAGAAACTGTCAATCATAATATTATGTGGTAGTCATTACGTTATGTAGTCAGTCAGTGATCACGAGTGAGGTATTTGTTTACAATAGACAGTCGGTAATAAGCCGATGATAGCTCAGTGGTAGTGACGATGTCTAAGGACGTGGCGAATGTCGTGATTTCGAATCCTTCAATGAGTTTGAGCTTTCAATTAACGAAAACATATTACAACAAAATATAGTGAGTAGTAGGCAGGTAGCTTGTGCTCCGATTTGAGCCAGTTTCCTTCTAGGTTTTCAATTCCATTCTAAGTAAATAAAGTTCTAAGTAATAAGAAATAAATATATTAATTATATAAATATTATAATAATTAGGTAGGTATTTACCCGAAGTTTCTATTGAGATCAGTGCCTGTACAAATGTTTGCGGGGAAGCCTGGTTTCCTATTTTTCCTCCAGAGACGATCAGCAGTATGCGTGTACTCATAACCATCGGGGTTTACAACAGGCAAGAAATACCTGTAGATGATTAAAAAAATATACCTTTAATGGCGTTGATTAGGTACGTACTCTGATACCATCTGAATATAAGCGTAGCGAAATGGTACCTCATGTCGCTGTTTATGTTGTAGGTAGGTATACTTTTTTCATAGTAGGTATTCAATTCTTATGAATCCATGTAATTATTTTAGACGATAATTGAATATGCTTACCAATCAATATTCTTGATATCGTCGGACTCTACGTCGAAGTTTTCAGCGAATTGATTTATGAAATATGTAACAGTAGCTGGACTGATCCATTCCCTCGCATGGATTCCTCCATCGATGAATACAGCTTTATTTGTTGTTTTACCGTCAGAAATGCGTAATATCTGTAATGTAAAAATAATTCTAATAAATCCATCCCACCCCTTCATAACCATAGTTCGATAATAGGTAGTATACATATTTTATGAAAAGCCGAAGTTTACCTTGAGGTCACGGCCTTGGTAAGATTTTCCGATAGATTTAACGCTAACAATGGATGGATAAGTTTTAGCCAAGTAATCCATAAAACCATGAATATCTTCCAATCTATGATACTGTTTCCATGTCATACGATGTCCTGTGGAATTATTCGTTTTTGAAACCACATGCAAGAAAATTTTGTAAATATTGTATTACTTATTTTTAGAGGTTGTTTAAATAGTGTTGATTAATCTTTAGAACATATTAAACCTACAATTTCTAAAATGACAACATGCGATATAAACATGCAACAGTAACGATCTTACTCCAAGATGTTAAATACATTTTATTGAATTGAGAAAATTAAGAACCAAGACAAAGCCTAACAAACATTTGAGATTATTAGGTCACTGGTGAACGTGCAGACGCGTACACAGACGCGGTGCCGAATTTCAACAACGAACCCCAATTCGCATTCGGCCAATATTCCATGGGCATGTTCAGAGAATTGTAGCCCATGTAGGCGCTCATTAAACCTAGGCGGCGATGAGAAGCCCTGTAACGCCAAAAATTGTAAGCTCTCGCTGCAACAAAACGACATCCACCCTTGGAATACTGTTAATGTTTTTTTTCGCTTGCTTAGTTATTTTTTGCGCACAAACCTCGTCTATCTTGTAGTTCAACTTCATTTTCATCGAGCGGTGGGTTTTCCTCATTGATCCTTTTTTGTAAATCGTCAATCACGATGTCATAAGGAATTCTATCTCTGTTAAGAATACGCGTTACGTTACTAATGGCATCTGATTTCACGAGAACGTCTATTGATGATTGATTGCCTCCCCAAGTTGAGATCACTAGAAAAAGGTTTATTAATTTTAATGGATGTTCATTAAAACATGTTTGCATATTTTATCATAGAAAATACCTACGATTTCTGCGGCGTAGCCTAGCTATAGTCGCACGTACGCCTGGTTTCTCAGTGGTAACTTTCCAAACCTGTGCACCCGTGTAATCTACTTTTTGTGATTCTTCCTTCGCCAATTGAACAGATTTTGGGATTATGACTGGGTCTTCTTCTTTTGTTTTTGCTGAATCATCTATTATAGTAAATTCTGCTCTACGAGTTTCTTCAGTTGCTATAATCGGTTCAGCTTCACTGGGTTGTTTGACAGAATTACGTTCTGGCCATGCTGAAATTAAATCTTTCGGTCATACCATACCTTATTATAAAGTTTTTCCCTTATGCTACTTTATGATGCTGGTATTTTACGTTATGTGCTATTTACGTTTCAATAATCAACGTGCCTCTACAATAAACATTATGTGATATGCCATTTTTATGTCAGAAGGTTGACAAGCTGTCTGGCGATGGCGGTCCACCTGATGGTAAAGTGGACTATAGAAATTGACCGACCTTTATAGAGCCAACAGGCCATTGGCTGTCAAGCTACTGCCGGACGGAACACACCGGTAGGCTCAGTCAGGAAAGTACTACATCAAAGTACGCTAACACCGTGCTGTGCTGTGGTTTCCTCACGATGTTTTCTTTTACCGAAAAGTCAAGTTCATTGTAGGATTCAAACCCACGAACTTCGTCTACCATTCAGCTATAATAGTAAATAGGAAGCTACATACTCCTATGAATACGAACAGGATGCTAGAAATGTGGATACATTATTATGGTAATATTGTAAGTTGATAATGATCTCTTTATTTAGTGATGCTTTTTTGTTTTACTCCGAGCAAAGTTTAACCGTTATTAGTGGACTATATTTATCAATAGCGTAAAAATATAAACTATATTCACTATTTGTTTTCCTTAAAACTGGTAACTATTATATCACTGTAAAAACCCAACACAACACATTTTATTAAGGTCAAGTTTCCAATCAATTGAAATTTCAAGCCTTACATTTTTTCGTCTACTTTCAATTCTGAACACCGTACCACATGTCGGTTGTAAATTGAATAGGGAAGTATGTAGTGTAATGAAAATGAAATTAATATTAGCTGTCGCTTGATTTATTGCGTTTTCTAACAATAAACCTTTACCTTTGTTTTCAGTGTCGATAGCTACGCGAAACGTATAGTAATAGAAATGTTAATTGTTATGCTGGTCTCGTGCCTCCTGTGACATGTTTAATGACTTTCTCTGTTCGAGGCTTGATTTCCATTCGCAGCTCGCTTGATCTTGGCCGTTCTAACGGTTTTACATGACTAACTTGATATACGCAAAGGGTTTCCGCGACTTTCAATATTTCATTTAGCTCACGTAGTGTCAAGGCGTTAGGTGGTTCTACGATAGGAATTTAGATGATTTTAGAACAATGTATTTGTTTTTTTTTTATTTTGTTTCCTTCCGGGAGCTTAAAAATTTCTTAGGTCTATAATGAAGGTCTTATTTACTTTATTTTTAATATCCGCGATGGTTTATTTTATTGCACCAGGTGTATTTGCATTGTAAAAAAAAAGTATAAGTAAATTGCGATATTTACTGCTTTAAAAACTAATTAAAGTTAATTTTATTGAAAGTTAAAATATGAAAAAATGTATTTAATAGAAAATATTTATTTGAACTCTAGGCAATAAATGGAAAGTTAAAATACTTTCCATTTATTGCCTAGTTTAACTAAGATTAATGTTTTAGTTGAATAAAATGCCCCAAATAAATATTTCGCTCAAATAAAAAAAACTTCAACTACTTACCTTGACCTGGCTGCAGCTCATTGATAAGTGGTGTAGTTAGAACAGTGGATGTGCACAAGATTAGCACGACCGCCTCCGCCCAGGACCCCATGACTACTGATGTCAAGGTGGCTACTCCGCCGCTCTTGATCGCACTGATGCGCAAGCGCACCAAGTTTACGCCTTTTTAAGCTTCCATGCTTATCGGTAATACATGTGGTACTCTTAACATAATAGGTATGCGTAGGGTTGGTGTGATGTCTGATCGAGTTGAATTATATTAGAACAATAAAATCTAGGTAGGAAACAATTTGCAGCACTTTACTTTCGTGGAGTAAAAAAAATAAATTAATCTTACCTCGGAATTGATAACATTTTAATAAAATCCTCATTTATTTTATGTAATCGTAAAAGCATTCTTATTTTGTTTTAGAAACATATTTGCAGCAGGTGATTGCATCGTATGAAAAAGTGGTTGCTTAACAAAAATAAAACATCACTGATATTAGATACGAATTGATTCGCGATACGTAAAACGGCTAACGAACCAGGCGCCACCGTGTCGATTTAATATTTATTTTGGAACCAGAATGACAACCTTCATGTCGGCCTGCGGGGGCGCCTTGCGCGGTCATTGCCTCCAAGTTGCAGTTATTTAACACTGATGACAAACTCTGTTTACTGTAAACAAGTTTTTAACGATTTATTTATCTAATGTTACCTTTAAGTATTGTTGATGGGCTTTCCCTAGTTAGATTACGCGTCGTATGTATAAGCTTGCTTAAATGTGCTAAGTAGTAGGTAGGTACCTTAATTTTTTACATGTTTTGAGGTAGTTATGATAGGTAGAAGTCAACTTAGTCAAATTTAAGGAACTAAATGGTTTTAAAATCTAAAATTAAAATACTAGGGCAACGACTACATAGATCCTGGCGTGAGTTTGTTGTGCCTAAGATTATAGAAGGTAATTGCCATCAGCCGTTCCACTACTGATGACTTGCATGACAATCACAGAGAAAAAGCCCACACATTGGCTCCACTGGCTTTATTAGATTAAGTGATGTTAAGTCTCCTGTGCTTATACTGAGGGGTGAGGGAGATTCATAACTAGTGTCTCTTTAATCTTTTTCTTCTAATGGTCAAATCTAGGAATATTACTTTTGCATCCAAACGATTCATTGATTCTGCCTCCATTATTAATTGTTTATTTATAGCCCTCATTGTCGCTCACCGAATAGTCCTGGAGACTATCATTCGTACTTACCTTCTAGTACATAGAACGTCTTGACTTTGATCAAACCGATCCCCAAACACTCGTAACTCGTGAAAATTCTATTATATCCCAGTAACTCCTCGAGCCTTTTAATTATATAAATTGTCGGACTTTGAATTTTACTATGGTCGTCAAATGTTTTATGATGTAGTGGACCGTACTTACTTATTTCCATAATTAAGTATACCACATATAGATTGATAACCCATAGTTTATCACCATAAGAAATATATATAATAATAGCCAATACATGTTTAAGATTCCCTAGATAATAGTTTATAGAATTTTAGTAAGTACTTAAAACGTTGCTGACTAATAAAATGTAGGTAATATAATAATATTTCAAAGAAAGTTATCACCGCGTTGAAATGCATCATAAATAAACAACATTGTGTTTTATTCAATATAAAATTTATGTTATAGGTTAACCAGCATAATAAACAGAACGGTAAGGAAAACAATGAAATTCGTCGTAAACCAAAGTCGAGGCCTTTCTCTGCTGGTGTTATCGATACAAAGAAAAAAGAGACTGTGAAAGTTATCAAATCGACGAATAGTTCCCCTAAAAAAATAACCAGTTGTAAACATGAGCCATTAATTGAAGAATTAAAAGATACTACAGAAAGAGTTAAAAGTCTCGAATTACTTAACGTACAATTAACTGAAGATAATAAAGTTATTCGTAAAAAATTAGACCAAGTTAACGAAGAGAAACATGTAGCAGACTTAAAACTTGCAGAGTGTGAAAAATTCATCAGTAGACTTGGGAAAGAATACGAAAATAGAAATTCAGAACTGAAAGGAGTGAAAGAAAACGAGAATAAATTATTAGCAGAATTGAATAAAGAACGGAATGATAGAAAAAACCTGAATATACAACATAATAAGGACGCTGTTGTAATTCAAGATCTACAAAGACAAGTGAAAGAAATGGAGATGATACTCAAAAGAAAACATCCAGATTCCGTGTCTGCTTTGATAGGTAAGTGTAAGGTAGTTACTATTGCGAATTGTTTTTCATACAATGACACTTTAAGAATTATGGTTATGTAATTTGTTCTGTATTTTCAGTTGCTTCAAAATCATCAACCGTGGAGGATAATAAGAAAAAGTTGTTAGAAGAGCGCATATCTCGTTTAGAACAAGAGCTAAAAGATAAGGAAGATCATTTTCAAGGCATATTGTTAACTCTCCAAGAAAAATTTGGAGATATGAAACAAAAATACGAAAGCCACATAATTGATGTTGAAAGACAGTTGATGGAAGATCGAAAAGTAAATACAGAACTTAAAAATAAACTTAACAAAACAAATATGGTAAACTCAGCCGTCCAAACAGTTTCTAAATCTCAGCATACAATAGGAACACAAACATTTTTGAAACCAGATAGAGCATCTTCGGCCGTGAGCCGATTGTCTCAAAATTCTGCTTTGTTTTTAAACAAGTTGAAAGAAGACAGTTATTTAGTTGCTACAATAAAAGGCTTACAGGGTGAATTGACAGTTAAACAACGAACTATCGCCAAAATCAACAGAGAAACAGAAGAGCTCAGAAAGAATTTGCGTAGTTTGCAAAAGGAAAAAGAAGGTGAATAAACATAAAAAACATAGCCAGCTTTTTCAAAATATGATCTTGATAAATTATAGTATATTAATTATAACGCTTTTGTTTATTTCAGTTCTGCTAAATTTGAATCCTCACAAGAAAACTGGATGTAAACAGACAAAGTCTACTGAGAATATTCTGGCACGAATGAACACGCAGATGGAGGCAGAAATGTCAGAATTGAAAAAGCAAAAAGAGATTCTTTCGCTGGAACGGAATAGTCTGCTGGATTCACTTAAACGTACTAATGAAGAATTTATATTGTTGAAGAAGAAACGGATCCAAGACGTAAGTGGATATGATCTTTCTACAAATTTTACTCGATTAACGTTATTAATATCAGTATTAGCATCGCTGTCCTACTGCAGGGTGGAAAAAGGACAAGCGACTCTTTGGTTGGCGGTTATCAGTGCGAAGGGTCCATACAAGCCGATTCCCATTGGCTTACTTTTTAGGAATCCTAGTCCCACGTTTTCATCATTTCAAAGCCACTTATATAATTATAAAATTACACGTGTTTTTTAAACGGCTTACCCTCGCCATAATTTCACCCCTCGCCACTGGCGGTTATGATGAACCAAACATTCATGTTAGAATTTTAAGTTGTTTATTCCTTTCGGTATCAGTGTTTAGCCTTCCTACCTAATGTTATTTGTTCTCAATTTATGGTTTAGCTCCACACACTGCAACTGGCACATGAAAAGGAGTTAATGCAAATGAATATGCAAATATATCCACTACAAGAAGAGATCAAACTCATGAATCGCACCGTAGAAATACTTCAGGAACGAGTGCGAGTTGCAGACGACAAACTATTGAGATATCAGGCTGGTATAAGAGAACCGGATATGTATGCAGGTGGTGATAATCCTGGTATTAAAAGTAAGAAAGATACTCGTTAATTTTATTGTAATCTGTTCAATCTCAAAATTCTCAGTGAAAATATTGATGTTTACGTATGTGTTGATGCTATTTATGAATGGTAACATGTACTTAGTAAAATTGTGGCTTACTATACTATTACTGAACTAGATTATAAATAATGTAATTGATAAGTAAATGAAGATTGGGACCATGTTATTTCTTAAGATGTAAGTCTTTAGGAACCCATTAACACATTCATTAGTCAAGTGGCGAGCTAAGTCGTGTCCAATACTAGTGTACCTACTTAATCTATAAGTCCATCATCATAGAAAACGACTAAGTACTCGCTGCATAACTTATGAAGCTGTAAGTCGGATCTTAGTGTTCTTCGAGAGTGCCTAGGTTTAGTTATGAGCACAAATAGGGAATACTAATTACTTGAATGAAGTATGTTCCTAATAAAATAGTATAAATTGTCTAGTCAAATATTTTCATGATGCTTTAAAGCCCACCGATGGCGAGTCAGGAATGTGGTGCCTTCTTAATAATAAATAAGTTTATTTGTGTAAAAGTGGTGTTCTTATTTCACTCGAATAGTTACCTAACTCTCTTTGGCTTTGGGTTACAAGTTTAGTTGCTAAGTAAGAACTAAATACCTCACTTGGACTATTTACTTTGTACGATAATAAGATGCTAATACGCGTGCATAAACTACAGCAAAAGAGAACCTAGAATCGAATCTAACTGTATTTCAATGGTACTAATGAAACAAAATGTACGTGACTCGTGACACATTTTAATTATTATTAGTACCATGAATTAAAATCCATCGCTCTATGCGCAAATTCAGAGTCCAACACTTTAGCTAAATGTTTGACAGCAGCGAGCATTTCTATGCCCGAATCTTCTATAAGTTGCGGAGGTAGTAAAAAACCAAATCTTCCTAAGTCCCTTCCTTCAATTGCATAGGATTGTGTGACACCAGAATTGTAGATCCAATCTAATGCTGTCCCTGTTGCTGGATATATAGTGCGAATTGTGGACCCGAAATTGTATTTCTGCCTAGTAACGTTGTATATAGCCTAAAAATGTAAAATACGTCTATGGTAAAAAGTTGAAAAAAAATATCATAAAACTACTTGTCCAAGTATGTACCTTGCTCATACCGCTGGCGGCAGCATCATGTGCCTGAACATCTTTCGTATGCTGAGTTTTTGCGCTCCAAGGATATAAGATAAGCTGGCCATACGAGTGCAAGTCTATCACTGCTCTGATTCTCTTATATTTCAGAACCACATCCTAAAGAAAATGTTACCATTTAATATTAAAGTGATTAATATCCCTAATAGAGATTGTGTTACTTATAGTGACGGTTTACCCGTAATGCAATGGATTCATGCTCGGAAAATGGAAATGGGCCGCCATAAGCTTCTTGGCATTTATTATTTTCTGTAATACCGGCAATTCCCCAATCCGTTCTGAAATTGTACAGGGTATATATAAGAAATCTACATTTACCTACTATCACTACATAGTATAAAACAAAGTCGCTTCCCGTCTGTCTATCCCTATGTATTCTTAGATCTTTAAAACTACGCAAAGGATTTCGATGCGGTTTTTTTTAATAGATAGAGTGATTCAAGAGGAAGGTTTAAATGTATAAATAGTAACTACTATAGTACAGAAAAGCCGAGAAATTCAAAGGTTTGTACACCCGTGCGAAACTGGGGTGGGTCGCTAGTAATACTATAAATCAAATGGCTTCAACTAATAAATTTACATACATATCTAGATTATGATCCATAGAAGATGCTTTTAAGTAAAAAATGAAAATGTAGATACATACTCGAAATTTCTGTTTATGTCTACCCCATCGCAATATCCGAATTTTCTTCGATTTTTCCTCCATAGACGGTCAACATCGTGAGAGTATTTATATCCATCTGGGTTTAACAGCGGTATGATATTCCTGAATAATATAATAAATTCGTAAGTGAGTTTGTTTGTTACCTCTTGACGCCTTAACGCCATAAGTAACTAAACTTAGTGAAATTTAACACGCATAGTTTAGGTAGGTATCTACTTTTTATTCCGTTAATAAGATCCCAGGGTTCAGATACATTTTTAATATTAACTAGGTAGTTTATGCTAGGCTCATATTATATCAAAATAATGGTGTTCATTTTACCATTCTTTATTTTTTATGAAAGCCGGTTGATCATCAAATCTGGTTGCGATTTCGTTGAGGATATAAAGTGCAGACGTGATTCCGACCCACTCGCGGGCGTGCATGCCGGAAGTCAGGAGTATCGCCTTATTGCTAGGATTCCCGTTTGTTATTGTTAGCATCTATATAAATTATTATAACTTTAATTCCAAATGAAAACTGACAACTTTTTTTTGTTGCTAAACTATTGAGTTGTTTATTCGAGTCATGGTTTTTAATCTGATTATTAGGTGGGCCGTATATCGACATGTTGTCTACATAATAACATAATCAAATGTAATTTGTGGAAATAGGTTAGTTGTCATGCTAAATTCGAATGTCCATCTTTCATTCCTACTAATAAATAGGTAGGTACCTGGGGTGACCTTTTAACGGTCTTTTGAATTACGAAGGCATTAGGTGCTAGATAAGTATTTACTGAAAATTAGTCTATGGCTTACAGATACCACTAGATACGTTGTAAAAATGAAATGAAAAAATTGGTAATTATGCTACTTACTGTAATTGTTCTATTTTCAACTGTATAACCAATTGTTTTGACTTTACAAATGGATGGATAGTTTTCTGATAGAAAATAGAAATATTCTTCAATTATTTTCAATGTGGGATACATTTTCCAGCTTAATCGATGGCCTGTCGAGAACATAGTTTATATATATTTAAGTAGGTATCCTATCCGAAACATTTTTCAGTATTTTTTAAGTAGACGATAAAATAAGAAGAGTCCCAAACCGTTCGTGTTATGATCAGCTGTCGGAACACAACGATAGTTACTTAGAATGATATCTCACATCTTTATTTTACCGAAGCCAATATGGTAGGTAAACCTCTACCTCTTTATTATTCTTGCTGTGTAAGTAGGTACACCGTAAGTATCATTGTGAGAAAACCATAGCGCGGTGGTACTTTGTAATACCCGCCTGACTGACGACCCTCAAGATTCAAGTTGAACATATATCGCCAAGCATCTACCGATCATGTGTTCCAACAGCTGCACTTGAGAGCCAGTTTTCACATCATTATTGACCACGGTGAGATTATAGTCAAACACAGACTTAAACATAGAAACGTACAAATAGCCCCAGGACTAGTATTTGGGATTAATGATCCAATGGCGCCGGCCGCATCTAGTGGATCGAGGTCACGAACCAACAAAGATATTATGCAACTCACCAACTCTAAGAGAGCTTTCAGTCCATTCTACCGTATGAGACGGCTGTGCGGCCACCCTTCTTTGAACGTCCATAATCATTACTACATGCTCCAGCTTTCTGGACGCCAGTTGACGATTCACCTTTACTTTATTCTCTGGACGCACTAAGTAGTCCACACGTGTTGGCGTCAGCTTCCATATAGAAATATCTGTTTTAAATAGTTATGAAATAAAATCATTTTTTTTTCATTATCTCATAAAAAAATAACCTACCTACTAAATAAATTGCTGCCAGGGGAAACGTGCCAAGAAAGCTGGTAGTATGGACAGCTAAATGGCAATACTATTTTTTTGGACAAATTACATGCCAACCTCTTGTCATAAGAGGCTTGAATAAGTCTATAGGAGACCTCTTAGAACAAAGAATGAGCTTCTGGTCCCCGAGGCCCCAGAGCAAACACCGAAAATATGTTGTTCATCTGTCGACCAGCATTTACTATTAAGCGTTTACTTATGTAGCTTTTCAGGAAATATCATCACTTTAGTAACGGTACATCCTATATGAGATAGTAGCTTTGAACGCCCCGCCGCCCTTGTGGTTTGAATGGATTTTCGCATCCAGGTATACCTATTTATAGACCACCTACCTAGAATAATAAAAATATATAGGTATCCATAAGCCCGTGAATCTCGGTACTTATCGCATCATAGTAATCTATACTAATAATAAAGCTGAAGAGTTTGTTTGTTTGTTTGTTTGTTTGTTTGAACGCGCTAATCTCTGGATCTGCCAGTGGGATATGGAAAAACCTTTTTGCAATTGAAAGCCCATTTATTAAGGAAGGTTATAGGCTATAGAACATCACGCTACGACCCTCAGGAGCTGAGCAATGATAAAAAGAACGTTAAGCGGGAGCATGTATAGCATGGGTGAGCGATGCGACGCGGTTGTCAATGGATGACAGTGGTCGCCTAGGTAACAGTTTTTTTGTTATTTTTAACTGTCATCAAGACGAGGTTATCAATTCGTCGGAATCTTTTTTTATGTATGTTCCTCGATTACTCGAAGATGCCTGACCCGATTTGGAAACTATACATACAGGTGGTCACATGGTCACCAAGTCAGGGTCTGATGATGCGGTCTTGAAGAAATCGAGGGAACTCTTCAAATTTTATATGCACTAACAATGTTTTTCATATATTTTCTAAAACTATTCAGATATTTGCGTCTGGTAGTCGTCACATGTTGCTGAGCTGATGATGGAAGGTACATTTCCTTAACGGGTAGGAGTTAGGGGATAAATCTTTAAATATTATAGGAACGATGATGGAAAGTACAACGCTAATATGCTTATCCTAGGTCAGTGACCTTGAGAGTCATTGATTACACATAAGAAACTAAAAATTGAAAAATAAAATACTTTTAACAAAAAAAAACCACAAAGGCACTAATAAGTATAAAATAACTATGTAAGAACTCTAATCTGATAGTTTTGAAGTCAACGAAATTAGCCATTGCTGTTGCATCATCAGATATTTATTGCTGCTACATTATTGACAGGTAGAAGGACGGCTCATTTCACTTCTAAACAGACCCTTACGGTATTTCTTGAAAAAGACAGCGTACGCTCTATACGTAAAAATGGACCTAATAATATGGGATGAGTGCACATGACTCATAGAGCTCATCTAGAGGCTTTAGATAGAACTCTCAGAATTATAAAATGCACAAATAGCCATGGGTGGAATAACTTTGATGTTTTCTGGTGATTTCAGATAAACGTTGCCTGTTAGGGAAACTAGAGCAGATATTATTAAATCTTGCTTAAAATCTTCCTCATTATGAAAGTCTGTTGAATTATTGAAACTGTATACCAAAATGAGGAGTCACTTGGGTAGAGGTAGCACAGATTTCCCAATAAAGCTCCATTTAATCGAGGATGGGAAAGTACCTGAATCAGATAAAAAAATAGCTATTGACAAAGACCTTGGTAAAATCGTGACCAACATTGAAGACTGATCTGTAGAGTATATCCGGATATAGCCAATATCGACCAAAAAAAACATTAATGGATGTGTGAGAGGGCAATTTAATTTAATTAGCTGCCAGAAATATAAGCGTTGACGCCATCAACGACAAAATAATGGCTAAACTACCAGCCGACAGCGTAGTTTTCGAATCGGACCAGTAACTCCGGAGATTCGCGCGTTCAAACAAACAAACAAACTTTTCAGCTTTATTATTTAATGCTAAATAGCTTTCCACCCGCGATGCCACCCGCGATCAGTCAGTCAATTAACCAACTTCAAGCGGAGGTTATCAATTCGTTGAAATCTTTTTTTTTGTATGTTCCCCGAATACTCGAACGCCTGGACCGATTAGGAAAATTATTTTTTGTTTGAAAGGATATACTTCACAACTGGTCCCATGATCACCAAGTCAGGATCTGATGATAGGATCCTAGACAAATCGAGGGAACTCTTCAAATTTTATAGGCACTTACAATGTTTTTCATAAACTTTTCAGCTTTAATATAGAATGCTAAATAGCTTTCCACCCGCGATATCACACGCGATATCACCCGCGATCAGTCAGTCAGTCAGTCAGTCAATTAACCAACTTCAAGCGGAGATTATCAATTCGTCGGAATATTTTTTTTTGTATGTTCCCCGAATACTCGAACGCCTGGACCGATTTGGAAAAATATTTTTTGTTTGAAAGGGTATACTTCACAAGTAGTCCCATGGTCACCAAGTCAGGATCTGATGATCCTGGACAAATCGAGGGAACTCTTTAAATTTTATAGGCACTTACAATGTTTTTCATCATACTTTCTAAAGCTATTCAGATATTTGCGTCTGGTAGTCATCATCTTATGTTGCTGAGCTGATGATGGAAGGTACAACTCCTTAATGGTTAGGAGTTAGGGGATAATTCTTTAAATGTTATAGCAACGATGATGGAAACTACAACGCTAATATGCTTATCCTAGGTCAGTGACCTTGAGAGTCATTGATTACACATAAGAAATTCAAAATTGAAAAATAAAAAACTTTTAACAAAAAATAGAACCACCTTCAAAGGCACTAAAAAGCAGAAAATAACTATTTAGGAACTCTAATATGATAGTTTTGAAGTAAGCGAAATAAATCTGCGGTACCATGATATCGGTTCAAATTTTTGTTAAAAGTTTTATATATTTAGATTGGCTATTGGACGCTGATCAGTGTTATTATCACCATCGGCATCAGCGTAGGCATCAAAGTGACCATAAGAAACATCTTGGGAAAAACGTAACCTTTTGATGGGTTGGTCTTCTGTACCAAATTTGGCATACTGGTTTCCATTTCGATATACCTACTTCAAATACAAATGGGTATATTTGACCGGCTGCAACTAACTCGCAGAAATGTAGAGTGTTGTAACATCTAATTTATACTTTTCTTTTGTCCCATGATTGTTGCCAAGACGGTCATGAGACATAACAGCAAATTCATCCCAATTGTTCGTCATATGCATTGCATTGCACCAAGCTTATATGTGAGTTCAAAAGCAGTATTGATATCAACTTCGATGCAAATCACCCCCAAAATTAACTTTCTACCCTTTTTTTAACCCCGATAGGCGATGAGTTTCAATAAAATACGAAACACGTCTTCCATCAATTATCTTAAAGAATGTTTATGCAAAATTTGAAGTAGATTGGACCAAGGAATCACGTTGTTCCATACAAACTTTGTCCCAGTTTTTCAACCCCTTAGGATTTCGGAAGATCCTTTCTTATAGGATGCCTACTTCATACGAAGAACACACCCTCTAAATTTCAGGTCTCTACGATCAGCGGTTTAGGCTATGCGTTGATCCGTCAGACAGTCATTCAGGACAATGCAGGTTAAATAGATATTAGACCACCAAATTTATGTAATGGTACCAGACTTCAAGTAAAATTTCTAGATTTCTGTCATAGTAGCGATTGGTTTTGACTGAGCCAGCAGTTGGGCAAACAGTAGGTACTGATACCTCGCATTCCGATGATAACCACAGATTTACCATATAGATTTAAACGAATAGGTACAATTTCCTGTGAAATTACTTACCTATCGTCTGAAGTCAATATAAATAAAGCACTAGGACAAACTTTTAAGCATGTTGGAATATATTTAAGAGAAAACTGTTTTTCCCATGGACAATTATTATGTTGCCTTATCTAGATCATAAGCTACTTTTTATTTGGAAACGCGGGTGGAACCGCGGGGGACAGCTAGTTACCTATAAAATCCTTAGCCTTAATTTAGCAGTTTTCCACACCTGCGGGTTATTATAGTAGAAATTATCTAAAGTATGTAGTAAGTACCTATCGACCTCACGTTATTTGTAATTCCACACACCAATACATTACCTACCTACCTACTCGCAATAAAATTGTAAGTAGGTTTGTATTAAAGTTATGTTACAATAATAATGAAAAATTAGGTCAGTTAAAAATAAAAATACTCCTTCCTACCTTCAGTATGTATTATTAGTCTAGTTATTAGTATATTATTTATTCTATGGTATTATTTCAAAAAGTAAGACGCAGAATTTCGATTAGTTGCACGACTGCCTAACGTTAATTATTACAGCGACATCTTTTGATGAAAAATTAAAACTATCTAGGCGCTGCTGTTGGAAAGTGTTTTGCTTGACAAATCTTGAGCGCTACAATTTATATAATGAAATGGCAAAAAACTAAACATTTAAAAATAAATAACTTGAGAACCTCCTTCAAGAACAAAAAAGTATAAAATTAATAACTATGTGGGAACTCTAATCTGACAGTTTTGAAGTCAAGATTGAGCCAGATAAGAGTTTCTTTTTGTTAAAAGTTATTTATATTTTATATAAACAACCCACGCAAAAATACATACGCCGCGGCGCCGTAAGGTTCAGAATAATGTAGTATTATTATATTTACCGAACCATGGTATTATATCAGTTTTCATTACGATGTAGATCACAGAGTTAATAATATAGTACAGCTTGTGCCCAGTATTTAGTTGAGAATAAAATTAAATGTCAGCGCATACCTTGATCTTCAATAAGTTTTCGGAACAGTAAGATATCTTTCGGAGCCCGGAGCACAGTTTGCCATACTTGTGCTTGCTCATAGGAAACTTGTTTTACTTCAGACGACGATGCAAGGATCACTTGTAAATAAAACGTTATTATTCTTTAAGCGTTATCCACACGTGTCCGGGTACCCGGCCCTGCCATGCCGGGTCAGGGCTATCCGTGTTCCGAGTTGTTCGTTATACTATTATGTACCCGGACGCCCCTAACACGGAGCTGTGTGAACAAGCTCGTACTAGATGTATGTAACCGATTTTTTCCCCGTCCCTGACGTAACACGGCAGGGCCGGGTACCAGGACATGTGTGGATAGCCCTTTATACTTTTTTTTTTCTTTTCCGAAATAGGTTTTATATATTATTTTTTCTTACCCAGTGAATAAATTGTAAAATATGCGCTAGCAAAATGCATTACTTTATTTTATTAAAATTACAATTTACCATCGAATTTTACTACCATTTTATTGTCGATAAATTCACGTTGCTATTGCATCCCACCCAGTGAATAGTTTTGGATCAAATAATACTTAGATGTTGTTGCCAGTAATATACGTTTATTAACATAGCTCTATATACATTTATTGTAATTTGAAAATAGAAACATTTCATGTAGAAACTCACGTAAATTTAATATAAATGTGACAATCAATAAATCATTAGGCTTGGTGTTCGACATTATTGCTAAATGTATCGACAGGCTCTACTTCATATCATATACATCAACTCTGGCATGTAAATATAATAGATGCTGTAAAATAATGACATTCAGCAACATAAATCAATCGTATTGCTTATATCATCGGATTTTTCTAATATATATCACAATTAATCCACTTCTTATAAATAAATTATAAAATTGTCAACAGAGTGTCTCGTCTCAATATTTCAAGTATAAAAACAATGTCAAAAAACGATTCACTATTAAATCTGATCACATGGTCCACTGTCGTGCATAAAACGCAAACTATATACTTTACTGTTTTTTTTAGTCTCAACATCACCTCGGACACAATCATCACCAATTTATCGTCAATGGAAATGACACATAATAGTTTATATATTATTATGTCTTCTAATGAAAGTACATAAGTAGATTGTTTCAAAGAATACACTTTATATGCTAATACATAAGCGTTCACATATTTAACGAGTGATCGACACCGAACCAGCGTTTCACCTCGAATATAGACATCGACAATGATCACTCACAATGATAATTCATCGAAATAAGTTTCGAGTCAACGAAATGGACCGTACGGGCTAAACATATACGATAGCGGTTCACAGGTTTCACTAGTCGATATGAAAGAATCGTGTTCGGTAGGAGAACACCTGGGTCCTGGGCTAGTCGACGTCGCCGTTGGTGACGGTGAGGGTGAGGGGCTCTTCGTCCTCGTTGTAGTCGAGCGAGAGGACGGAGGCGCGGCGTCGCTTGCCGAGGGGCGCGTCGCTGCACTCGCTGCCCGAGTAGGTGCGCTTGTCGGCCGGAGACGCGGGGGACGCCGGGGACGCGGGGGACGCGGGAGACGCCGGGGAAGGGGACGCCGAAGCGGGAGTCTTGCCGTTCACCGTCGCGTGTGTCGCGCGCAGCTCCTGCTGCAGGAACAGCACCGTGCTCTGCATACCCTCCACATCCTCGTCCAGTTCTTGCAGGAACTCGTCTAATTCTGAAAATATTTGTACTTTACACTGCATTGCGCTTTACATGGCGGTGCGTAATATGCAATAACAGACATTTGTCAGAAAGGAACCTATGACGCAGTTCCATAATATTTTAAATGCAAAATGAATACATAAATCTATGGTCATATCCCTTTTAGATTGATAGACGTTAATAATCACAGAATTGCGATTCATAGGCGCCTGAAATTGACATAATAAATTTAAACGCACGAACGAAATATTCGTTAAAAATTCAAACTGCGGACCGTCCACCTTAAGATGAATGCGCGCCAGATCAATCGATAAATTTTTGATTAGTGATCATCATCTGCATTATCTGCCTGCCTCTCAATTACAGCTCTTCTGTAATTTCGGCATTCACTAATTTCATAATAATTATCATTCACACAATGACTTTTCACAATGTTGCTGATAATTACTGTACTGACCTGATTGTGACTTTTTGACTTCTTCACTAAAACTCTTCTGTAGTGCAAGATCTCCCTCTAGCTTGGCTATTCGTCCGCTGGACGTCATCCTACCGAGGTCCTCATTTTCCTGGTGCAACAACCTGCACTTTGCCATTAATTTCTTCCCTGTATTCGAGTCGGGCGTGAACTTCCACGCGGATAATTCATTTTGTGTCTCCTCTAATCTCGCTTTTGTTGATGTCAGTTCTTGTTTTAGCCTTAAAATAAGTAAATTGACGGCTGGATCTAACAGTGTCGGCCGACCATTGAGACTTGCATGTGATGATTTTAGTTCAGTAATTTGACTCTGGAATTCAGAAAATTTGTTGGTTTATAAAAGCTTGTGTTTAAACGCCTACCAGAAATGCACCTGCATGCATGGTAGTCAAATATGACTCCCCAACAATTCGAAATACACGCCAAAACGGATCAATATTGACCAATTATGTTTCCTGAAGTATTGTAGAAAACTAGTATAAAATATTTGGATTGATATTATCATGATTTTATACTAGCTGATCCCCGCGGTTTCACTCGCGTTTCAGGGATAAAATGTAGCTTATAACCTTCGGGGATAATGTAGCTTCCCATTAGTGAAAGAATTTTTCGAATATTCTATGCGCGAATAGACCCGATATATTACTTATAAACAAAAAAAACTCTTCAAATATAGTTCAAAATATATTCACTATATGTAGTCTTCAAAATACAGATTTCAAATGTGTATCTTATAAATTGTTTTCGTATTTCTAATTATATTTTGTATGCATATTACTATTTCTATAGTAATTTTTACTAGTAATGTGAACTCACAACGTAATCCTGTATCTCCTGCTCCTTGGCAGCAAGCCTCCTGACAAGTACCTTCTCTCTGTGTTGTGACTCTGCATATTGTTGTTTGGTTCTATCCTCTACCTCTTTCGCTTTTTCCAGGCTACCTGAACATATCAATAAAATTATTTTTATTCATATGCTTTGGTACTTACTCCACTTAATTGCAGGATGTAGCAATATGATGTTAGCTTTTTTGTACACAAATTTTTTCATATACTTTTCAAAAATTCAAAATTACTGAACTATTTTAACAATGTGCAATGTTTAAACAAAACATAATGCTTTTGAACAATATAAAGTTACAAAACTATAATCGACAACACCTTAACTAAAACAATGATATAAAATTAATGTTAATAACAATGCTAGATTACTTTATACATTACAAAAACAAAGAAATTTATAAATAAAAAAATATAATTTATTATACTATTCTTGGTATATTCAATTCTCTCAAAAAGACGAAGTTGATACAAGACTTGTTATATTAATTTAATGATTAACTTGCTATGCACCAAACACCAGCATGACCAGAAAAATATTGTGTGTTCTATCTACTCAGGATTCCAAGCCTCCGTTTTTGATTGGGCCTTGCATAACTGTGAATTATGTATATTAGTACAAAATTTATAAGCCTTATTAATTTGAGAACAAAGTAATGCAGATAAATACAATTCTTAAAGCAACTGGCAGAGTAATCATGTGACCTGTCACTTATTTTTTCCTTATCATTAAATATCTTTTGGATCAGATTCAACAATATATAAATGCAGTTGAAATGCTATGCTATTAGGTACAATCAATATTTTTTTTGATGTTTGACACATTTAGTATCTAATTCACAATCATCGGATAGCTATTATTAACTAAATAAATATGAAGTTTGTATTATATTTTATCTTAGTAACTGATAATAAGGTAAACTATAATATACAATCAAATTAAGTATTTCAGTCTTTTTTTTTGTGATAAGTTATTTTTTTACGTCAACAATTTTTCACGTAAAACCTACATAACGGATTTAGATGACAGATGGCACATAGATAGATCAAACCATGGAAAAAAAAGTAGAAAAGGATTTATTCAGAATTGGTAATATTGAGGTGCTTTCATAAGAGCCTCTTTCAACTCTGAATATTAGGTATGCTAAACAGTAAATATAATTATTTAATCTTTAGCTGCTTTGAATTTGCATTTTGATTAAAGTGAATGTTTTATATTCAGTTTGGAATTCCAGTATGATACCTTAATTTGCAAACAAACAAATCAGTAAGACTTTGTTTGTCGTGATAGAGTGTGTTACACATTGTTATAATTAGGATACCCATTATTAATTATATTAATAAATAGGTACATCTAAATATCAACAGCTTATATTTATTTATGTCCAGTTTTCATCTCATGTTGTGTTGTCTATATGATTTATTTCGTAATGTTATTGTATGTAGACATTCTGAAATAATATCAAGTATCATTGAAGCCCAATGAGTATTTTGCTTATATTTTGTAGACCCATACATTTATATCCATAGTGTGTAGACATGGTTGTTATTCAATTTGAATCTTAAAATAACTTCCTTGAAAAATACTTTAGTGCTTCGCACTTTCATAAACTAAGTCAATATTAGTTAAAGACCTATACATACAAAATGTTAACAATAGGCTAGTTTACACAGTCAAAAATAAATAACCAAACACTAACCAATGCATAAAACATCTAAAAACACGAGGAAACATCAAATATGTTGTACATTTAATGCTTTTTATGATTTTTAATAACCAGTAGAACCACTAAGAGTAGATCATTTGATGCTGTGAAACAATGACGTCATTAGGTTAGTATTTCATACAAACTTCCATATAAACTATTGTTTTGACATTTATTAAAAAGTAGCTGATTTGATATGTCAGTAAACTACCCTATTTATATCCATACTTTTATTATTACTCCTTACATGGAGTTCCACTCCATGAGTCCAGCTTACATTTATCCAGTTTTTGTATACTAGTAGAATTTAAGCAGTGAAATTGTTAATTCACAAGTTGAAGGGCAATTTTGTCAATAAGATTGTCATTAATGTAGATTAACAAATTATTAAGTTAAGATGTAATATTAAGTCACAAGTTCATACATAACTATACAAAGTATAAATATGACAAGTATATATAACAATCAACAATAATGAAGGATGATAGACAACAAAGCAAGTTAAAAACAAAACCTTATCTAAACAGCAAAAGAAGTGAAGAAAACATATTTACTTTTTTGTGTGAACAAGGATCGGAGAACTCTGTAGTGTCTTCAACAGCCACCAAGGGCAAGGTAACGGCACTGAACATAGACATGGCACCCTGGTATGAGGGAGACTTCACTGGGCTATGTGCCGACATATGCACTTCCACTGAACACTCCACTGGCACCGTTCTTACACAGCATAACACCATATCTTGATCTTCACCTTTACAAACTTAAAACACCTAAATAACACCCGTACCACATTTGTTTTATAACTAAACATTTCAGTATCACAGTAACATTTTCAATTATACGTCATAACAGTATCACTAGTTAATTTTAGTTAAAGTATTGTCGATATAATGAATAACATTAACATCCCGCGATTCGATCGGACGCCGACCGCGGCGCGCTACCAAGTCGCGTGAACTTTCTTTAAATACCTTCCAGCTGTTTGTTCAACGTTTCGAGGTGGTCAATGTACAAGTCCTGATTTCTCCATGCGGTGCGTAGCGAGTCCGCGGAGGCGGCGTCGAGCTGGTGTGGGGTCAACAACACGCGCACTGCGTTCGTGCTTCCGCTGCCGTCGCATGCCGGCTCACCGTGGCGTTCTGTCTCCTCGGACATTGCACTCTTACAAAAACGTTAAGAGCCCCTCTTCGACTGCAAGTAAACAACTGCGGTTAGTTCTAGAACAAGACATTTGCATTTGTCCGCCGTTATCAGAAACCTGTAATAATGATGCTTATAAAGACTCATATAAACGCATACACCATTTACTTACAATTGATAAATTTATATTGCTAATATATGATTTAACTTGATAATAGTATTACTTATTTTAACACTAGATTATACACTAAATTGTTAATTTACGAGGTCATCAAACGAACGAAACACGACAGCCGCCATTTTATCACGTAGCACCCAAAAGTTGCCAGTTGCCTGCCATTGCCACTTTCCCAGTAGTATTAAATTAGAGGTTTGCACCGGAGCAGTGAGTACCGGAGAATAACCGGTGATTTACCGGTAAAAGTACTCGATTGAAATAATCGGTATTTAACCGATTGATCTCCGGTGATCGTCGCATCTATTTTTTTATATAATACAGTTACACAAATAAAAGACACATTCAACAATCATTTTTTTATAATTATTTAACATGCAAGACAATTATTTACCAAATTGTTTCTTTCGAATTAGATTAATTATTTCAGTCATTAATTCAAAGCGGTCTTGTCCGTTTATGTGATTCATTTCACTAGCAACTAACTGGCCAAATAATTGGTTATTATTGATAGTATAGATAATATTTAATAAATTTAAATTAAATCCTAAATCCATATTTACAATTATTTACATAAATAAAAACTAAACTAAACAAATAAAAACTAAACTTATATAGTAGTATTATCTATAGTAGTTATACTACTAATTACAAAAATAATCTAGTTCAAAATGTGTCATGGGTACCATACCCATGACACTTGCGGCGTTGCCTCGCTGAATGATCAGACTTAGCCTCTGGGCAAAAAAGTCCCTGGCAAAAAATTGTTTAATATTTCAAAAAATCGAATACTGCTACACTAACACTCCGCAAAGAACAAAAGGAGAGAAATCCTGATGTAGAACCTTTACAATTACTACAGGAAGTTCCAACTCGTTGGAATAGCCTTTATTATATGATAAAAATAATTTTAAAGTTAATTGATAGTATAACCGCCGCACAGAGAAAACTGCCTCAAGCACCTCAAATAAATTAGCCCAGAAGAAGAAAAAATATTACAAGATATGGTGCTTTTGCTGGATATATTTGAGCAAGCAACCCAAATGATAAGCGTAGACCAGTATCCAACCTCTACTTTGATTATGCCTATTATTTACGGGCTATTCGATAACATTCAAAGTTTGGGTCCCAGAATTTCTACAGCGGTAGGTGAAATATTTTTACAAACATTGAAAAACTGTATGAATGATTGCTTATTGGAATACGAATCTCGAACTGTTTGTCGAATTTCTACTATACTGCATCCCGTTTTTAGAAACAGCTATAAACAATTGCAAAATAAATTGGCTGCTAAAAATGCTGTAAAGACAGAAATAAATAATATTTTCCGGATCCGAAAAATATCTCAAACCGCAGAAGAAATAGCCACGTCAAGTGAAAATAGTACAAGAGAAACTGGTCGCCTGGATTTCTAAAAAGAAACACCAATAATGCAGATATGACATCCGCCACGGCAATTAATTTAGTCAAAATGTATACGGAAACACAGTATCCTGAAAAAAGCCACAATTAGGATGAAGATGTGCAATTCTGGAAATTTAAAGCCTTTAGACGAAATAGCCTTTAAATACCTAGCTGTGCCTGCTACTTCTGTAAGGTCAGAGAGAGTATTTTCGACGACAGGACAAATACTAAATGATAGAAGAAACATGTTACGCTATGATGCTGTTGACATGTTGTTTCTTAAATCAAAATCAGCATTTGCTTACTTTATAAAACTTTTTTTTTAATAAATGATTATATAAAGTATATCTATTAATTATTCTTATTTCTTCATTATGAATATATAAATTTATAAAAAAGAAACAAAATTTCTTTATTCTCCGGTGACCTCCGGTTTTTCACCGGAGATTGCCCGATCACCGGTGAATTCAATCGGTTGTTATAATCTCGCTCCGGTGCAAACCTCTATATTAAATTGTCTTTGGTTGCCAGACTATCTGCTAGATATAGTATAATTATCTTCTCTGTGCTGACAGCATTAAAAATGTTCTATCTTTTTCATGAAAGAGTTGTTATTATTTCAGGTACTTCATACATTGATCTAAATAATACTTTGCCTTGAAAACTTTGCATATTATTATAATTCGAGTGTCTACTTTTATTTGCCAGACTCTAGTAATACCAATGACGGTTTTCTGTAGTAAGCTTCACGAGGTGGCAGCACTGTAGCGCAGGTTTAAACATCTATCAAAATAAGGGCGCGCTTACTATGGTGACATTCAACCTTTTATCCCGAAGAAACCATGGTTCTTTAAGTTCCGGGATCTTAATAAACCAAATACATCTACAATCTGTCGTTTACGTTTAGGTCACGCATCTACTCCTGTCCATTTGCACAAAATTAGAGTAAAGGATCACTCTCTCTGTGAATGTGGTCTTGATGAGGGTAATACCAATCATTTATTTTTTGAATGTCCCAGGTTACAATCGTCACTTTATGATATTCTTCCTCCCGGAATTCCCCGTCCCATTAATTTTAAATGTTTATTAACATATATTGATTCTCCCTTTATTTTTACTTTATCCCATTTTATAAACATTAACAATTTAAAGTTTTAAGTAATACAAATATTTGTTTACTCACCGTGTTTCCCCAATTAATATTTTTTATCTGTGTCTTTGTCTAACGTGTTTGTCCATTGTTGTCTTGTGTTTGTTTTTAGGTATTCAGCACAAACTCACCGATCAATTTCGTGAATATATTTTTTCATAAAGAGTCCCCTTCGTATATCTTTAACTAACGTGACATTGGCGGAATTGTGCTAATGGCTACAGTCGCCATCTAACCAAAAAAGAAGAAGAAGAAGAAGGGCGCGCTTGTAGTTTTCGTTTAAATTAACTTATAAAAATATTATAAAAAATATTATTTATTTAAATATTGTATTCTAGTGAAAATTATAAAAACAACCCCTTATAAACAAAACCCCTGTCTTTGTCAGTAATCCATTATATTTTATATTGTAATAAATATCGAAGTGAGAATCGGACTCGCACACGAAGGGTTACGTTACGTATCATCGTAACAATATTTTATTTTTACTTAATTGTTGATATAGTTGGTATGCAAATACAATTAATTATCGATTTTTTTTTCTAATTTTCAATACATTTTGACTAATCTTTAGACTCCATGTCTACCTAGCGATATCTAGAGTCAGAAAATTGAAAACCCTCATTTTAGACAAAAAAAAAACCCGAGCTAAGCTTTCGCGAAGCGCTCGCCCAGGTAATACCTACTTACTTTTATTTAAAATATTGTTGGTGGTTTAATAATCTTACAAAAAACGATGCAAATGCACTAAATTATGCACTAATTAAGATTTAACTATCTCAACTAGGTACCTATATCTTAAAACAAACATCTCCCTCAGCTCAAGGATGTCCAGTCCCCTGCTGAACATGCCTCCTTAAAATACACTAATTTATAAATTACAGGTGTTTTTTGAACGTCTTACCCTTGCCATAATTTCACCCCTTGCCACTGGTAGGTATAACAATAATAAAAAATAATTAGTTATTGTTTGCGACATTAATTACGAGTAAATTACCTATTATTATTTATTTAAATTTCCCAAATGAGATACCATGAATGAATAAAACTTCTCATTCACTCATGGTTTCAGTTTGTCAGATGTCGTGATAGAAGAACAGCTATCACTTCAGTTATTAATTTAGGTAGTAAATCCAGAAACGTTCTATTAATTTGAAATATTTATTATCTTAAGCTCTATTAAATACATATATAACAATTAGAATCTAATTAATGTTTAACATTAATTTATTTATATCTATTTCTATACAATTATCGCCTAAGTTAAACAAAATTCACATAATTATATCACAATATGTACAACGGAATGTTGCTTTCTATCAGACGGTGAAGCGTACTGTCAATATGGCCTCCATACTTCTTGATTTCCCGCACCATAAAGGCCGTGCTTCACCTCATCATTGGTGTCACAAGGTTGGAGGCCGCTCGCTTCGCCACCACCCTGGAGTTCAGTCGTAATGGAAATACCTCCATCTATATCACTTATTTTTATTTCACTCGGCATGTATTGTTCTAGGTTGTGTTTATCTGCTGTGCTGTGTAAGTGCACGTGGATTTGATTTTGATTGACTGTGGAGTAGAGGTTCGGTAGTAACATTTGGGGGTTGGGGTTGATGTAAGGTGCGTGTGACTGTATACAGGCGGGATTGTTGTTGATATTGTTGTACTGATAGTTGTTGTAGTTGTAGGTGTTCGCTGGCCAGGAGTTATAGTAGTTAGGGTCGTATCGCTGTGTAGGCATGGCGGCTGGTGCGTTCAGCTCAGTGAGAGCGGAGGTCCCGCTCGGGCTGGCTTTGAACCCAGCACCGGACTGGAAGCTGCTGTATTCCGTGTGGCCCAATGGAATTTCAGGCAACACTGTGAACAAATTGTTTAAATTATTAATTAAAATAAATAAATTAGGAAAATATGAACTCTTCCTTTTGATCCCTTTTTTGTGGTTAGTTGCATATTTTTTTTACCGTGCGCATGTTTATTATACTAATTATCTCCCGCGGTTTTAAACGCGTTCCCGGGATAAAAAGTAGCCTAAGTTTGAGCTATTAAAACAAGTACACTCACTTTTTAGTAATATTTTCCTATTTATACTGTAACAGGTTTTCAGGATTTCATAATTGCTTGTTTACCTTAGTATTCGGATAGGAACAATTTGGTTACTATCATGTGGTCAACCGCTCCATTACCGTGGTTATGGTTAGATATTAATGGAGGAAGTTCGTTTATTGAAATTAATAAGTATGGCGTACATTTAAGAGGCTAGTCTCCAAGCGTGGGAATTTATCATAGACTACACACATTGACATATTTTACTCACACATTTGCGTCATCATTTTAACAGAGAAATGGGTGGATTGCCACTGTCCGCGTACTACATGTTATTTAGATAACCACGGTACAACCAGTACGTACCAGATCTTACATATAATAATTTTATATTAATTAGCATACACACTTAATTTTGGTTATAGTAGGAGAGCTAACTGAACTTTCCTACTAACTCGTATCCCGCAAAGCTAGTAACAATTTATATGATGTTTTATTTATCATCGGTCAATGAAGAATGTACCGTTCTAGCACGGTAATGATTATAATATTACCGTGGTTCTAGGCATCTCGCGGTAGCGTATCATCCCTTATATTTTTGAAAGTGTAAAAAACATTTCACCTCTCTCGCACGAAAAAAGCACTTTTGACGTGTAAATAAAATGTAAACGATCTTCATTGCGGTCCACGCAACATGAACATAGTTGACTAACTCCAAAAGCGTTAATAGAACAAGTTTCAAATATTGACTTAATTGTTTTCTCGCTGGTAGAATTGAAAAAATGTATTTCACACATTGTTTTCTCGTGGCTTTAAAACACTCATTGTGCTCAGTAGTCTACATTAAAATCAATCGCCCGTGATTCAATTTTTGACTACTTCTTACAAAAATAACGCAAGCAAAGTTATTTTTCGCTACGAGTGCGGATTTCAAAACATGAACTAATGAAGTATGTAATCTAGAATTGAATCAAGAGCGTAGCAGTGATTCTAATTTTAAAATTCTTTAACTACTAACCACAGTGAGTGATTTAAAGGCACGAGATATAAAAAAAAATGCTCTCGTGTGAAACATGCAACTTTTCACCTTGACCAGCGAGAAAACAATTAAGACAAAGAAACATTTAACAAAGAATAGAGACGACTTCAAAACACTACAAATCATAAAATAAACATGTTCGCTTTTTATAATTATATATAAAGATCCATTTGTGGTAAATAGTTAATGTGATATGGAAAGATGTTATTTCTTTTTACTACACTATATTTATGTTTATTAAACTTTACTCAATCCAATCTTTGAACTGATTCCCATTGTCTGAACTAGTCGGTGGCCAATCGTATAATTCGCCAAATCATTATATTCCTAACCTAACCTATATCATGATTTGACGAATTATACAGGCTGATTTTTAAATGGTATAGTAGGCCGAAATGGCATTGATGTATACCTTATACAGATCATGAAAAATCAATTTTAGAGTTTATATAATAAATCATAATAATAATTAATATCCTGGGACATTCTTCACACACGGTTAAGAGTGGAAAACAATATTACAATATTTCTATACAAACGAAAGATATCAATCAATCAATCAATAAATTAGTTCATCGTTATATATACACTGCAATGTGAGTCTAACTGAGTATCAATTAAATTACTCGAGCGAGTATAATATAGCTATTTTGCCCTGTTAGTACTATTCTGATTGCGAGTAAAGGCTTTTACTAGAGATTTTCGATAAACTTGTAAATCTTGTCATCGTAATGGTAGTGCTCAGGCACCTGAAATTTTGTAGGATTACTGATAATGATGTACACTATCCTTAGAATTCGGGCTAAAATACCATTTCAAAATCATCCTGTATACATAGAAGAAAGTTAGAAGAAAGCCTGTAGAAAATTCATCTGTAATTGCAAACTTTTTGAGAAAAAAAAGGAAGGAACTAATTGAGCGACACTGAAGACGAATTAATATTTTTAGTGTTGTTGTTTATCTGTATGTTTGTATGCATTAGTTTAAGTTTAAAATATTTATGACTTTCAATAATTTTGAAACATCACAGTTATGTAGGTAGTAACAATATTGACAGTCAGTCATAATGTCTTATTGAGCAGTCGCGACCCAACTTATGCAAAAAACAAAATTCATCGTCGAGCTCAAACTGGCGTGCTCTCACCTTTGATTCTAAAAAGGTACTGAAAATGTTTGATACACGCATTCGAAATAATTCAAATCAATTTCAAATAAATACGGTGACGTTCCGCCATACAAATTACTATGAAAAATGGCGGACGAATTTCATGAATATTTAAACGTAGATTAATGTTATGGTGTTAGTTTGTAAAAAAAACTGAGACGGTGAAGGTGGGTTTCATACTTTTAAGTTTTATTTTATACAAAAAGATTTATAATAAATTCATCGAAATAATGTAAATTTGGAAAACCGCAAAGGTCAATTTTAGGTTTTGAGATAACTTAAAATGTTTTTTTTCTGGAAATGAGAAAATATTTCAGAAATATAGCTAGGTGAAGTTGTTGATATACCTGTTTAGATTTTAAAATGTCTTTGAGATGTTATTAAATGTAGGTTTTTTGCCGTTATTTTTGGGAAACCGTAATACATGTTTTAGCGTTTTTCAGGGAATGGGGTCTTAACATTTTGCATTATGTCCGTAGGTACTTATTTTCAGTGGCACATTACACAATAATATTTTCAATATAGTATGAGTTATGATATTATACGTACCTACAGTTGGAAAACACAATGTGACCTAAGTTAATAACCTAATGTATTGTAATGCCCTATGTGTAATAAGATATAGGTAAACTGTATAAACACGCAGTAAATACCACCTACGACTATTAAGCTGATCTCATAAATTATTTGAAAGATGGACATTTTTTTAATCAAGGGTAATTTATAATTGCTGTGAAAGTTTCCGATAATTGAAATTCTAGGAATATTAAATTCCTTTTTTTCCCTCACGGTGTTTTTCTTTCGCATGTTGACCTACGTCACAGAATTCGAAATCACTACCTCTGAGCTATCATCGCTTTCAGGAGATCTGATACAGCTATCGAAAACAACGACAAGGCCTACTACTAAAGACAATAAATAGTGCATGGTTGTATTGGTATAGCTTCTTTCTGATCTTGTATATCCTAGTTAGCTTAGGGTAACAAAAACTGTAATTACGTAGATGCAAAAGAATGAAGCCTTGTTGTCGGAGTTTTTTCAGTTTAAGTGTAGGTATATACCCAGAGTCAATTGTAGGTAGGTATATTCCGACGTAGGTACATAAGAGGGCCCATTAAGCTGACTCAATTATGTCTGAGTGTAAAGGTTGAATACACACCTGGAGGTAGATGTATTGTAGGATCAGGCTTGTAGTAAGGCGGCTGGAGTGGTCCGTATGCAGGGTAGACGGTTGCTGTGGACGGGTAGCCCGTGTTCCACTCACTCGCTCCCAGGATGTTCCCGCTGGTTTCTGTAATAGATAGAAATTTAAGTCAATAAAATTGTTCATATCTCGACATTCTTTAGTACTTGAAAGGTCAAACTTAACAGACATGCCTGTTGGATGCCTGAATTTGGCCTGAATAGTTTACCTGTCTTCAGCGGATGAGACATGACACTCAAAGACGTGAAATAAGTTTGATGAATGATATTATAATCTGTAGCCCTGTCCCTTTTCTAATAAACAAAGACGAATGACGTAGTTTGAGTTTGGGAGTTGCACTGAAATTGGTTTTCATCATAAGATTTCATCAAGTTTTTTTTCAGGCGCACTGTACGCATGTTTGCTACTTTAATCAGTAAATAAAAAAAAATAAACATCTACAGCATTTAAGAAATTGTGGTTGTTGACGATGCATTACTTTCTTTTTTTTTAAGTTGGTTAAAAATATAATGAACCTCAAATTCGTAGATATTGTAGAGACTTAATTTTAATAGATATCTAATGAGGTTCTAGGTTCAAGAGCATAGGTAGCTTATTCTATTTTAATGAAAGTCTGTTAAACAATGGACGGAAGAACAGACCTTGGCCCTGACACTATGGTTACGAAAATAATTGGTTGCATTATGATGACTCTTCATTTGTCCTACTAAGTTCTACCCCTTCTACCTACTAGTATATTTATTTATTTATTATAGGGCCTTATCATACCTAAATTAATCTATGATCCTTATCAATCTGCATAAAGGCGATTAATTGGCGATCTAAAATTTGAAAAGCGAAAATGGATGCTCTTTTCATTAGCGTTCGTTATTCAAAAATTTCCAAAGTCAAAAAATTGTTAGTATTTTTTTCTAGTTGTATCATTTATAAATATTAGGTACACGTATGTCAATGTTAGTCGATTATTAGTTTTGTGGAATTCATGGCTCAGCAGTAAAGGAGACATAAAAAATATAAATAAAATGTGCTTAGTACCTACTCATACCTATCGGTTTAATGTTAGTGGTCAACATTTAATTGAATTATTACACGGAAAATTAAAATATTATCACATAAACAATTGCGTTCGACGGGACAACTGTTTGAACATGTTTTTCATTACTGGGTTTTCCCTATTGGTTAAATAATCTAATATTCATGGCGTGTGTTACTAAACTGTTTCATCAAAAATTAATAGTCACCAATTTCCTTCTAAGAACGACATAATTGATATTCGTAATGTGTAATATTTTACATCTTATTTCTAAGGTATGCCCGCTTAAAATCGGTAATACATCAATTGATCTCTATATCACCCAGTCATTACTAATTTGTAGGCGTTAATATGTAGGTCACGTGTGCGGAAGCTATGGTGCTCACGCGCAGGGATTGCCAGCTGATTCATACGGCAATGGTTGTTGCTTGTCACCAATGAAAGTGGAGGTCGATTGCCAAAACAATGCATTTAATATGATTACACATAATACATTATGAGTAATTTTGCACAAATCCGGTGAAAGTGACATTTGTGGCATACATGCAAACGCAACAATGTAACTCTGGCCAAACTAATAGTACTCTCGACATCATAAAATAATAGGTACCATGAATTTACAAATGTGGTAAATAACTTTATTTATATCATATATTTTTTCCTGTAACCCGATTCACAATATGGCCGTTCTTTTTTTTATTAGTTAGTACGTAGAACTTTTGCGTCATTTGGGACACACATCGTCACAACAGCGTCCTACTCATTTGTTTCGATTACATTTACTAACGTATAACTTAAGATTTACGCAAGTTCTACTTGTTGCTTCCATAATTACGGAAAGTCTCATATAAATAATGAAATATACATTTTGTGTTGAACCAACTTTATTTCCCCATAAATTTGGATTAAATATATTCCGTGAAATGTTAATTCTAAACCTTCAAAACAAAGCGCATTTCAATAGTGGACGCGAACTTCGAGCTTACCGGGTCAAAAATGCCCAATGACCTTTGGAACTTTTGATACGAGTAATTTTAAGCGTTGACGATTAAAATTATTATGTTTTTGTGAGTAAGTACTGTGTACGTGTCCTGCCGCGCGTTTTCTACCAATATACATACAAAGCTCACTGTGAATTAGCATAATAATGATTTATTTTATCAGCACATTGACTCAGTCGCGCTCGGCCAGCAATAACGTAAACGATTCACGTTTTGGAAACACCTTTGTACATCACTCACGACGATATTTGTATAGACATTATATTGAGAGGAAAAGTGTTATGTGGAAAATATTTTTGTAGGTACACAATGTTTTAGGGACAAATCAAACTAACTGTAATTTTCGTATAGCTCACATTGAAAACAGTAAAAGATCTAGCGAAACAAGTTACTTAATACATATTTGTCTTTTGTATAATTTTGTAATGGATTTCCACAAGGTCCACGGACTAAAAAAGGAAAATTAATTGCATTCTCTACTTCGTACCCCTTCTCCATCAATTTTCTACTTCGTGGTCACGCCTGAGTCAATTAGTTATCTTAGTAAAAAGTTAATCAATTTGTATACCTACGTTTGAGTTACTATGATATAGTATAGTAGGTCAACGGACACTTGAGGGTATAGTAGTACAAAGTAGCAATTTACCAATGTTGTGATTTTCTCACAATGTTTTCCTTTACCGAAAGAAAGCTCGTGCTCATTTTAGGATTCGACCACATTCTCTTCACAATTTGAATCTGTAGGTATGTACGTTTGCTAAACACTTTTCTACATCACTTATCATGGATCTGGCATAAAATATTGTTACAATGTTTAAAATTGTTAAAACATTATAAACGACGTGATTTAAAGTATGTACCTACAAATTGTGTGACCACATCGACCAACTTTAGATTATTATTATCGCTCATTGTGCATGGTTTAGGTACACAAGTTAATTAATAATCATTTATATACTCTTTGCAACTCCCACAAACCACAAGTAAGTACCTACCTAACACGTTGTAATTACATAATGATACATTAAATATTTCATAAATCTAGACGAATAGTCGCCATTGTGTACGAATGAAAATGAACGAGAAAAAATATACATTTTGTAATGTCACTTAGATCATAGGTACCTAATAAGATATATGATCATACTTTCACAATATTTATGAAATTCCTAGTTTCCGCCCTGTGGTTTTTATCCGGGTTCCCGAAGGATTCTAAGTATTCTTTTATCTATCTATATGCCAAGTTTCATGTAAATATTCGTTCAGTCGTTGATACTTTATTGAGCTACACACCCATATTCACACATATAAAATAAAAATGGCTCAATCTGTTAACATTATTCCTCTATTTATTTATAAGGAAATCTCTACGTGCGTATAATTTCAATTAATAAAGTAAAAAAATACTTATTTTATCTACATTTTACTTATTGACGTAAATGAGGTTGAAATATCTTTGACGTAAATGATTGAACCCGGTGTTTACCCGAGATAAGTCATTCCAATTATGTTCATAAAATATCAAATATGAAACACTGTTGTTGAAATTTCATATTCATGGTAATTTGTTTATTTCATGTATTGCCTTTTTATTTTCAATTATTAGCAGGCAAATGGTGTGTCTCGTAAATTCTTAGAAAAAGAGGTTTAAGGATATAAATGTTCACATAATAGGTACCTACCTACTTACATAATATTAACATAACATTTTGTTTATCAACTCGTGGAAATGTAGAATGAATAATTAAATTAAATAATGTTAAACAACTTTTTCCTAAAACGTTTCGGCAACATGCGCATGAATCATTTATAGGCATAAGTACCTACGACTTGATTTCCTCACATCTAATAAGATTGGTTTACGAATAAAAATTTCATGTTATGTGTCGTGTCTTGAAGGCAATGTGACTTAGTTTCCTTTAAAGGCGCAAAAAGTTTCTTTAAACTAATATTAATCTGGGACTGGGACATTCTTCCAAATCAAGCAGAACTTGTAGGTAGGTACCTACTATTGATACTATACAACGTGTTTTTTTTTGATATCCCATAACTCTAAGGTTAAACTCTGTCGGTAAAAATAATACTAAAACTCCAAGAATAGGTGGTCCAAAAATGCATAGTTTCGGAGATATCATCAATCATAATAATATTAGGTCAAAAATAGTCACCAGTATGACGAATCATTACTTTTGCGAGGTCGCCAAACTTCGCAGAACTTAGACCCTCGATGTGTCTAAGTATCTAAGTTTCATTGATAAATACGAGTAATTCATTCATATTTAAAGCTAAGAAAATGCGACGTTGTCATATTTCACGTAAGCGTGTTTTACATTAATAATCGTGACTTTGTCGAATTATTTTGTATGAATAATGATAAAAAAAAAGCATGTTTGAAACATAATTCATATGCCACTTGATTCTTTGATATGGTCTCAGTCATACCCTAGAGTTATGGGATATAAAAAAAAAACACGTTGTATAAATTACTGGTATACCTACCTAACCTACTCAAAATTCATGCATGGGTCCTTGGGGGTGTGAGGCTCGCCAATTTGCTCGGATATTATTACTAATCCAAACTTCTTGAGGCCTCGGGGAGCCGGCGGCATTTCTTTTCATTTTTAGAAAACTCGATTTACCAACAAAAAAAAAACCGAGTAGGTAAACTTCGTTCATCCAGGTACTAATGCTATATAATATGAAAATAATGTTTTCACTTTTCTTGGTTTGACTGTGCGAAAAAATAATTAGTTTTAATAATAGTTAATAATAATAATTTAATTTAATAGTTTTAAGCTTGTGTATATCATGTGAATTTCCATTTTAATTTGCAAATGAGTTTATGAGGCAAAAATGTGTACGGTAATGATTTTCCCTAGCGTCGATGCCACTCGCACGCGAGTACGCCCTCACTGAACGAATCCACTTCATTTTGCGGTCCAACCGTTCACTGCTCCTAATTTTGCTCGCTCGTACATGAAATGAAAATCGGTTTAATGTATAAATGAGATATGTACTTAATAAATATTTAATTAGGTGTCTAAATAAAAGCGCTCGGTGCATTGGGAGTTGCGGTGCAATGCGCGACACCCTGTTGCCATGTAACGTATTGTAGCCGAAGCCAGAGGTAAAACCGCTACTGTCGAATTTGATGAAGCAATTAGGATTATCATAATTAACATGGCTTGAAAATGTTTGAATTAACTAAGGTACACGTATTTTAAATTTAAACATAAACTTTTGTACCTATACCTTTTTTCTAATAATTGGTACCTAAGTATCACCCCTATTAGGTGGGTACCAATATCATGGTAAATTTTGATGATCTTTTAAGTTTTTTTTGCTAGTTTTAGCTAAGATAAAAAAATCCATCAAATAATATATATAATAATAATAATTACATATTCTTTTATCAATGAAAAAAAAAATGCATTTAATTTTAAATAAAGTGTACTACTTCTCGCAAGTTTTGTTGATAAATAGCTGTACCTATGCTATTTTTATTCTGAGAATTTCCAACAACTCACTTTGCTTTGACGTCAAAGTTGCCCTTGTAGTTTCTTTATAAGTTTATTCATGTAAAGTACACCTATTAATGTATAATCAATGAAATACAATTATTTAATTGTGAGCACAAAATTTTATTTAAAAGAATGACAAGGATGACAGTGGTAAAAAGGAAACAAAAACAAATTCAACAATTCAAAATATTAGAAAACTATTTGATAAAAAGAGGTTCCCTAACACTGCCCCTTACTCGAGCATTAAGTTAAACATAGTGCCATTAGTGCCAGAGTACAAAATGCCAAACAAAAAATATTAAACTAAACCTAAACATTTCACAAAGTATTTATGTTTCACCTTAGCCAAAGCTTTTGTACAAATGTCTGCCTCTAATTCGGTTGAGGCTTTGTAAACTACCTTAACTACTTTGCGATCAACAGATTCTTGTATAAAATGATGGTGTACATCTATGTGTTTTGTTCTACGAAAACACTCGTTCTCCACCATCTTAAGTGTACTACGATTATCATTATAAATAGTGATAGCCTCAGGTTGTGAGAATGACTGCTTCCAACAACTAAGTTCTAACAAAAAATTGCGTAAGAATTTCGCTTCTTTGACAGCACTACCAAGAGCGTAGTATTCAGCTTCTGTACTAGAGCAGGCCACGTTTTGTTGCTTATGGCTATGCCAATTTATTATGCAATGACCAAACCTACTCACAAACCCTGAATAAGACTTCCTATCAATAATATCACCCGCCCAATCTGCGTCGGATGAAATTTCAACTTTATTACTACCTCTTTTAAAATTGAGTCCATAGTCAGTTGTTCCCGAAAGATAACGCAAGACGCGTTTAGCAGCAATCCAATGTGACTCATTATAACAAGTGTTATATTGACTAAGTTTACTGCATGCAAATGCAATATCCGGACGAGTACATACCGCAAGATACATTAAACTCCCAATTAGCTCCTGATATGGAAACCTCGGATCTATTGTATCTGCTTTTGGTAGATTGAAATTGACCTCCATTGGAGTCGCTATTATGTGACAATCTTCCATACCAAATCTCTTTAAAATATTTTTTATGTATTCTGACTGACTTAACTTCAAAGTTCCTTGTTCCCTATTCCTTTCAACTTTCATGCCTAACGCTTGCGTAACGGGTCCAAGCACTTTGATTTTAAAGTTGATACTAAGCAATTTATATAGCTTTTCCTTTTCATGTTCATCTGAACTAAATATAAAAAAATCGTCTACATATAGAGCTATTATGACTTTGTTCTTGAAATAGACACATTTCTCAGTTTTTAGTTGCGTGTAGCCATTCTTAACTAAAACTTTGTAGACCTTTTCATTCCAACATCTACTGGCTTGTTTAAGTCCATATAAACTCTTTTTTAATAAACATACTTTGTTCTGCCCCTCAATTGCAAATCCAGTAGGTTGTTCCATAAGAATATGTTCATTAAGATCTCCATTAAGAAATGCTGTATTAACATCAATATGTTCAATATCCATGTCATTTTCAATTCCAATTGCCAAAAGTAAACGTAAAGTGCAATGTCTGACAACAGGTGCAAAAGTTTCTTGAAAATCAACTCCATATCGCTGTGTGAAACCTTTTGCAACTAATCGCGCTTTAAATTTTTCAAAATTGCCGCTTGGGTCAATTTTCTCCTTGAAAATCCATTTACATTTAATAACATTACCATCTTTTGGTCTATCAACAAGTTCCCAAACTCTATGAGACATGAGTGAATTATATTCCTCCTGCATAGCTTCTAACCATTCTTTAGCTTTTTTACATTTTATAGCTTCATTATATGTTCGAGGTTCACCTTGTCTCGTTAAATCTAGTTGAGTAAAATAGTTCACTTCATAATCCTTAAACCAAATAGGAGGATGGCGATCACGTACAGTTCTAGTAAGTTCAGTAGAATCTAAGTTTGATTCATTCTGCTCTACGTTTTGTGAGCCTTGTTGAATATCATTCAACAATGATGCATCTTCTCCTTGTTCTTCAGATGTAACTATTTCTCGATCATGAGGTTCATCAACAATGGCTTGTTGAATATCATTCAACAATGATTCATCTTGTATTTCAGAATTGGATGATAATACATCTGGTGTAGCATATTCATTTTCAGAATCGTATTCAATAATGTTTTCATCTGAAGTGTTCGAATTATATACAGAGACTTCAACATTATTTATCATGTCATTCACACAATCAACAGAATTTTCTGTTTTAAATTGAATACCTTTGATATTTTCAATAAATTCGACAGAACGTGCTTTAATGATTTCAGTGCCATTAGCTGGATCACCAAGTCTATATCCTTTAGTATGATTACAATATCCTAACATAATATAAGCTTTTGATTTGGGATCGAGCTTTGTGCGCTGAGGTTGTGGAGTAAGAGCATACGCAGTACTACCAAAAACTCGAAGATGACTAAGGTTTACTTTGCAACCAGTCCACAGCTCTTGAGGAGTCGCTTTAGTTAAAGCAGCAGTTGGGCTACGATTTTTTAAATAACAAGCAGTGTTGACTGCTTCAGCCCAATACTTCTTCTCTAAGCCGGCATCTTGCAACATGGCTCTAGCTTTTTCCATTAAAGTCCTATTTAGGCGCTCGGCTACGCCATTTTGTTGAGGTGTGTACGTAACAGTAGTTTCATGAATGATACCGCATTGCTTAAAATAATTCGAGAAACTTTTGTTACAATACTCCGTGCCGTTATCACTTCTAACCCGCTTAATCTTCAAATTGGTTTGATTTTCAACTTCATTTTTGAATTCTATAAACGTATTCAAAACAGTTGTTTGATCTTTGTGACGTAGAAAATATATGAACGATTTTCGCGTAAAATCATCAGTAAAAGTGATAAAATATCGACAACCACTCCAACTACTGAACGACATAGGTCCACAAATATCCGTATGAATTAAATCTAATTTAGTCACGCTTCTATGTGCCTGACCACGTGGAAATGATTTGCTCTTCTGCTTCCCTTCAATACAAGGAGTACATGAAGTCAAGTCTCCATTAGGGAAATCAATACCGTTGGCTAAAGAATCACGAAGAGTTAACATACCTTTGAAACTTAAATGTCCAAGACGGCGATGCCATAGTTCCAAAGAATCTTTTTTAGATACAAAAGCTTTACCTTCAGATACAATACTAGGCTCTTGGTTATTTATTGAAGCTGAATAACATTCCCGTTTCTGATCAATTTTGTATATACCACCCACATTAGTAGCAGTCATTTCACAGGAACCTGTCACGCTCACATTATCCTTCCTGTAAATATGACATTTATTAATATCAAATATTAAAACATAGTCTTTTTCTGCGACTTTGCTAACAGACAAAAGATTCACTGCTATTTTTGGTACATACAGAGCATCAGTTATTACCTTTTCAACATCATTTTTTAAAATCACATTGACATTTCCAGAACCTTCACTATATATTTTTTCGTTATTGGCTATAGATATTTCTGACTTAATACTAGGCATATAATTTACAAACCAATCCTTACGATTAGTCATATGACTAGTGCAACCTGAATCTAAGATCCAGCTATGATGATCACTAACACTATTCACTAAAGCAGTCTCATTGGAAAATAAAGATTTGTTAGTACTTCCCTTTTTTGAAGTTGTAGCATTCATCATCGAATTATTTTCGGAAACCTTTAAATTCTTCTTCAACTTAGGACATTTTGGCTTGATGTGTCCTTTCTCGTGACAGTTGTGACATATAGGAATAAATTTATTCTTCGCAATAAGAGTCTTGTCAGATGGTTCTAAATTTGAAGTAAATGACTGTTTTTTAAATTCACTTTGTATAAGCTGACATTTGACAAAATCAGATGTCAACTTCACACTGGTGGCTTCCATTGCCATGATCAATGGATCAAACTCAGGTGGTAAGCCAATCAGCATCAATTCAGCCAATTCTTCATCATCAATAATGCAGTCAATATCAGCTAGTTCTTGAGTAACGGAAATAATATTTCCCAGATAATGATCCATAGAATTATACTCTGTATACTTTATTTGAGACAATTTTCTTTTTAAAGAAAGTCTTCGGCTTATACCAGCATTCTCATAGGCAGCTTTTAAATTATTCCAGGCTTCTCCGGCTGTCTTAGCATTCTTTATATGTGGATAGCAGATTGGTTTAATATTTAAGCAAATCTTTGCATATCCTCTTTGATCTTTAGTAGGATCTTGAGACGCTTCAACTAACCCGATAGCAAAATCCCATAGACCATAGTCTATTAATAATAATTTCATTTGAAATTTCCATGTAGCGTAATTATTTACACCTTCCAATTTTTCAATGGTCATATTAGATCCATTGGTAATTATAAAATTATTTGACGAAGGAACATTCGATAAATTATCATTATTCGTCATTTTTGTAAAATATTATTGCACAAATTTCACGTAATTTCACTATGTTCCCAATATTTAATAATAGGTATAATGGCCCATAACCAATGTAAAGTACACCTATTAATGTATAATCAATGAAATACAATTATTTAATTGTGAGCACAAAATTTTATTTAAAAGAATGACAAGGATGACAGTGGTAAAAAGGAAACAAAAACAAATTCAACAATTCAAAATATTAGAAAACTATTTGATAAAAAGAGGTTCCCTAACAATTCAAGCTTGTTTGGAAAATACAGAATACCTTTCTTAGAGAAATCTTTTCGTTATTTTACTTTACATATAAAAACGGACGACGTTTTAATTAGCTCATTTTCGTTAAGGGGATCACTAAGGCCAATAACCTTGTCAATTTGTCCATACAAACAATTACTTAAAGCTTAGGTGCCAGGCTTGATTTATATTTATTATTTTAAAATATATAATATAATCATATTTTTTTTTAATCTATCTCCTTTTTTTGATGTAGGATTCACATACATCGCATAAGTCGTTTTGACAATAATTTCCCATTTAGGTTACAATTACATGTGATAGGATTTAAACATGATGAACTAAACATATAAATATGTTATACATATTATTATATTTTTCGTAGGACAAATAGACGAAAGGATTCGTCAAAAAAACTGTCTAAACACAGCGTATTTTTGCGATTTGGCCCACGTTCCAGCCATAACTGTTGGAATAAAAATCAGCATGAGTGTGATTTGTTACAAGACAGCGGAAATGTAGCGATGATTAGTAGGCCCTACACCAATCATCTTGAGAATTCAAAAATAATTTATGAAATCAGTAAACTTAATTATCTCAAACTCAAAACTAATTTTTAGGCAGTGGTAAGGCACTTATGAATGTCGAGAGTTACAATTATTACAATAGACTCTACCACCGGTTCGAAATATACCTCAGCAAGGTTTCTTTCTTATGTGGATCTTTCTTTTGAGTTTTGTTTTAAATAATTACAATTGTCACTTGGCCAGGGGGCTGCAAGTGCAGAGAGAAGCTACATTACCTACAGCTAAATATAACCACGTATTCTTGTCTTCAACTAGTCTTCGAATTTATTATAAGACATCTTAGTTATTTCATATGGGATTTTGTTATAAAAAAACGAGTGCAGTTCCCGAGAAAAGACTTATTCGCGTTAGCTAGCCTGAATCTAGATGTAGGTAATAATTTTATCTTTGTTTCTTGTATTTAGGTTATGGCGTCAAGGTTTGAATCTCAAATAGGGTTTCGCGAGAATTCAAGCAATAGATTGCACGAACTACCCTTTTTTGCAAGATAAAGATAGATCCAAATCCGCAGTCGAGCCCATAGCAAAAGATTGTAATGTTAATAGGTATAATACAAAAATAAGATATCCTGGGACATTCTTCACACTCAGGTGTCTGATCCCAAACGAAACAGAGCTAGTACCTGCAATGGAAACCAAATAACTGATATCTATATAACTAGCTGTTTGTGCACAGGTCATCCGGGTGATTTTAATTGAGATTTTCATACAAAATGCCACCGGTTGTTTTTTTACATGGTCGTAAAGTAACTGCTAAGCTAGGTAATACAGCAAGTGACATATACCTGCTCTCTACTATTTATGAAAGCATCTAGCTAGCTGTTAACACAGTCGTAGGCACGGACAGGGAACCTAGGCCTGCCGGTGACGTGGGATAATTACCGCCCCTCGCCTCCTCCCCGGGTGCCTCACCCCTCGGCCTCGCCGCGGGTAATGTCACATTAACACCCCTGAACCCTCACTTCGAGCCGTTTTGACAGTTCTGTTTAACGAATATGAAACAAATGAAAACAGCAACGATTAAACGGGAATTTCCACCGAAAATGCAAAAGCTTTGGTGTTTCAGTCAGTTGCAGGGAAATATCATTGCATTTAAATTGGAAGTATTCGAATTTCACGTTAAAGGCGGTCGAGCTATTTAGTTGTTGGCTAAAGGCCTGAAGTTTTGGATTCGATTGACTTTGGTTAGAGAAACGTGCACAAGAGAGACAGTTACCTGAGACACTCGGAGTCTGTATTAAGCCTACCACAAGTAACACCGCGAAGGGAAAACTAGTAGTTTAATTGACCAAGTAAATTATCGATATATTACCTAATCTAATACTTTGTATATATATATGATCTGAATCTCGTAAACGGCTCCAACGATTTTCATGAAATTTAGTATGCAGAGGGATTCGGGGGAGAAAAAACGATCTAGCTAGTTTTCATTTTTAGAAAAGGACGTTTAAAAAAAAAACGAGCAAAGCTCGGTCAACCAGGTACTGTATAATTAGATGGTAATCATAGTTTGTTAGATAGCGTTAATCTTTGGAACTACCAGTAGGATTCGAAAAAAACTTTCGCTAATAGGAAGCTACATTATCCCCGAAGGCTATAGGCTACTTTTAATCCCGGGAACGTGTTTAAAACCGCGGGTGACAGCTAGTGTTTTAGAAGAGCAAAATTAATGTACGTCAAGGCTTGTCGAATACAAACACGTCGATAGGGCAATCAAGGGCGTTGATTAGGTGAGAGGGGGAGTAATTAGGCACCTTTGATCACCGCTTGTTCTTGTTACACGTGCATTACATGTGTGTACCTACTCGCTTGTAATTAGCGTTATGACATAATAATTATGTACTAAATAGACAATTGGTCTTGCATGAACTAAGGTTCTCAAATTATATTTACGACTTGATATGTTTCGAAATTTGGTAATGTGAGAAACAAAGATAAATTATTTGTTAAGTAGTTGTTTCCTGGCCCGCGTTCCGGAGATAAGGAGCCTATGTCCTTTTCCATACCACGGTATTTGCGTGAAATCAATCAGTCAAAATCGCAATCAGTTTAGACTCGGTGGCAAAAAGACAAGAGTTAATTTAGCATTTATAATATTAGTATGGTTAGTAAATGTTTTAATTATTTTTTATGTCTATAGATTGACAAACAGGCAGACGGTCCACCTGATGGTAAGTGGTCCCCGCCGCTTATGGACATTTGCAATACTTACCAGGGGAAAATGTAGCTATTATGTACCTATCAACTGAAAATTTACAAATCAAATTGAGTTATTTAAAAAGTATTGGTGTTTAAAAGTAATCAAAACCGTAACACTAAACCCTTCAAATAGAACGAAAACCTTCATAAAAAATGTAAATCAAAAATCCCTTGCATACTTGACTGAAGCTTTATAAATCTCATTAAACTCTCATAAGAATATTCTCACCCCTGAGTCTGATCGGTGTTGTTTTGTTGTTTTTGTTGGTGATCACTTACATCGCAACTCGGCGTAATTCGATACATCCTGCGCTTGACGGGCCGAGGAACCTTCGGGGTGTACACCTAAATCTACTACAAGACAACCTCTTTAGGTATTTTACTTATTGACTGAGTTTGGGCCTTAATGTTTCTAAATATACATGGGGGAAAAAAACGATTCACTAAATAGGTATTTAGGCACATTTAGGGTGGCACCAACGTCATAAAACACTAACCCACATGTTAAATATGGCTATGACATAATATGTATAGATAATCTGTCAAATTTACATATGTAACCCGGGCGTTAGTGTGATATGACGTTCGTGCAACCTCTTAATGCCAATTAAATTGAGAATAATATTATAATTAATTTAAACTATAATAACATGTTTTGTTTGGAATTTCCATAATGTGATACGCTTATATGGAGGTATTTAAACATTTCCTAAATAACTTGTGTTAAAAATTGTTTAATTTATAATTAGTAGGCTGGGTATCCTATTAATATAAGGATTTCCCGCGATAAAAAAAAATGTGGCATATGACCACGGATATCCTCTCAACATTACTATGAATATGTATTAAAAAAATACATTTATAGGTACACACGGCCACAGGTCAAGCTACACACCGCGGCACCTTATGCGGTTGTAATAGGTGCTATTTTGCAACAAAAATGTGTGGCCGTGTGTACATATTTAATTGTTTGTGTATAATATTTTTTATGAGAATATTTTCTTGTTTCATACTTTTGTTGTTGTTGAGTCTAGGTTTAGTTTTTGAACTTATTTGTCATTAAAATTATTTTGGAGTAATAATTTCGATTTTGGGTAGGTTAATTAATAGTTTTGGAGAGAAAATATGTTTAGCTCACATATATGGCGTGTTCTTATCATCAAATCATTTCCAATCATCGGCAAAGCCGCGACCAACCTTTAACTATCTATGTATTTTTGAAATGTGCTAATTAAATCAAGACGCTTCCAACGTTACCTCATTTGTCAAATTATGATAAAGTTTAGAAGTTATGATGGATCAGATTAATATACATGCGAACTTAACGGTCAAAACCATAACCTTCCATTTTGCTGCGCCGTAGTCAGGTAAAACGACCTATAAAAAATAGTAATAGAGTAATAATATTTTTTTAAAATATTATATTATTTAAGTAACTACTACTACTAACTAACTAATCTAACTTTGAAGTAAACTAGATAGCTTTTTTTACTTGTATGGAATTAATTTAGTGTTGTTTTTTATGACCAGTATAAAACCTATGCAATGCCCTTCAGCCTACTATACCCTACCAAAAGCACTGTATAATAAGCTCAGGATCATCTACCAACATACAGATATAGTTTTGCGCAAGTATAAAGCGCAGGTTAGCAAGTAATGTGTCGTAATGATAGTATTCTAGGAGCAAACCGCAGCACGGGAGCCGCGTCCAGCCCGTGTACTTACCTATACCTGAATATACAACATAAACGCACGTAGCTATGCAGAAGGTTATAAGTAATCTTGATGTTTCATAGATTCAGGTATTCGGTTAGTTATTATAAGGATATATGCTACGAATTGAAACAAGAGATTACCTGCGACGAAATCTCACTCAGATGAGACGGTTGTAAAGCCCAGATATATAAATATAGAAAATGAAATAAAGCCCCCGTTATTTCTGTTATTGTCAATTTGATTTTAATAGGTACATAAAATAAAATACTGATCAATAAATTTAAATATGACAAATACATTTGACATTTTATGCCCACTTTTTAAAGGTACCTACGCTATATTTGAAGGGGATTGTATTTTAAATTAAAAGTTTAAATAATTATTGTATGATGAAATTATTCGTAGCACTTTCTTTGAGCTTTTAACTCGTAGCATACTCGCACTTGATCAAAAGACATAAATGGGTGATCTTAATCTTTTCTAGAGTAAAAGATGGTAAAAGGTACATCATTATTGAGATAATTTGCTATAGTCAAGTTTGGTTCTAGAAAAAGAAAGGTAATTTAAGAATATAAAATCAATAAAGAAAATCAGTTGAATTCCATTGATACAATATTATAAAGTACAAACGGTAACATTGTCCGGTTCAGTGCGTTCGATTCTTAAGACACGTTCACTGTGGGTAATGTAAGTTGCCGAGATTAGAGATGTGGCCATTAAACATGCGTAGAGATTTTTTTAAAACGTCCATACAGGATAATATCTTTACCTATAGATTTGATTTATGGGCGTTTTGGATAACCTATGTAACAAATAAATAAATAATAAGTAGTAGTAGTATAACATAACTTTTTATTATCAGATTTCATAAATTTTATCGTATTTATGAGTGGTTGTGTTTTTATAAATTACATCTCGTGTCTTTAATTGATATATCTTGGGAAATATAATAATCGCTGCTACATTCTTCACACACGGCCATTTGATCCCAATCTAAGCCGATTTTGTGCTATGGAAATTAGACAACTGATATAGGTAATAAATTTACTACTTATTTTCATAGATAAGTACACCCAAACTCAACAGAATGTTTATGTACGCAAATATTTATCCTCGATGAGAATCGAATCCATGATCTGTGGCTTGATAGATGGTGTCTTAACCGACCACGCTAACTGGCCTGTCAATATGTAAAAATATTTATGAAATTGTTGAAATAATTCAGATTATTGAATTATTATTAATAAATAATATATAAATATTGAATAGGTATTGAACAAAGTAATTTCTATTTTGTACTATTTTCGTATTACGCTTTGTAGTAAACACTTTCAGTAAACATAATCAACAAATACCTAATACTAATTTAATTAGCTCTTACAAATACTTGTAATAATCGAATATATTTTGTTTGGTACCTAAATTGGCATTGTTACTTTTTTATTTCCAGGAAAAAGGGAAAAAACTCTATGAACCCTAACCACAGACCACCATAATTTCCCCATCGGTATTTTTAAATCGCGCTCGCTTATACGAGCCTCCGTAGATTTAGCGGCTCCACCGAAGGTATTGTTACACGGAATGGATCCGGCCGATTGACTATCGTTGATACAGCCGGCCGATCGCGTAATATTATCCGTCGAACACGCGATACGCGGGCTAGCGTTACCTATCACATCTCGGGCACATACCTACCGGTACACATCGTTCATAGCGAAGTACGCAACTGGAATGACACCTATTTATATTCTTATTGACGTCTTCAACTGTTGAGGATTGCTGAATTTTTAAATCGTATCCAAATATCAATTTTGTTTAGTCTCATAGACCTATAGAAATGTATTATGAAAAGTAAATTATTAACAGTAACGAATTGATTTAATTATGCTTTAATTTTGATCGTTTTTCGGAGCACCAATTTATACAAATTGGCTACTCTATTCAGTCGTGTGCTGCCGTGAGCTCTGTGCAGTGGCCGTGCTCCGTCAGAGAGATAATCAAATCATTACCGGCTGGCAGGACATCGGTGCACTTATTTAGTTCTAAACTTTGTCCTTCTCTCTGCTTATTAGGTTATCAAAAATCGTTTACAAATTATATGATCTCACTCAGCCTTCGTTGTAATTCGGAACTCAAAGCGCTAAGTACTCTACTTAAATTACCTACACGATTTTGATATTGTTATCCTCGCAAACTCAAACATATTACCGACAGAAGGTAGCCGTGCAACACGTAGAACAATAATTGATTGTATTGAGCATGTCCGACAATTCAAAAATGTATCGGCTGATATTGCAGGCGAATATTAACTCTCTCACTCTCGCCTGAGGTAGATGGGGTAAAGAAAAGAGAAAGATGTCGCGCGGTGCTATCCGATACGCGTTTTCCTCCGAAGGATACGGGTACGTGATTCGGTATGTTTTTTTCGTGGGTAGAATTATTTGTAAGGCTTCGTTATGTGTTGCTCATTACTGTACAAGCGCGTATCCTGCCTGCGACCGCAAATGCGAGACATTACGGCTGGGAGCCACCTGACCCTCGGAGATGGAGCCTCAACTGCCTCTCGCCTTTAATGCTTCATTCGTGGTACGTGCTCGCGATTCCGACACCGCCACTACTAACGTTTTGTAAAAAAGTTATTTATGGTTGTTCTGGTAATATCTACGTAAGGTAGCTCTACTTATTTTGTAGTCTTTTTATTGAGTTTATTTGGCAACATGATCCTATCTGATTATGATATCGTGAATAGCTCCAATCCAATACACAATTTAACGTTTCCTAAAGTAATTCAGTGTCTTTGATTGTAACCGCAGACTATTGTAAAAATATCTTCATAAAAAGAAATGAAGTACCAATGTATATGTTAGGTACTTAAAGTCGTGTTGAGACAGTACATCATTGTTTCAGAACGTCTTAAATTCACTCACATGAAAGTTAAAGGTCCCTTTTGATATCTGTAAAAGTGAAAAGTTAAATCAGTATTATTGAGGTTTGTGGCGGAGGAGTTTGGGCGGCCGAGTCTTGGAGACCGCAGACCGCGAGGTGTTCGTACAATCACAACCCGTACAATGCGCTCTTAAAACGTATGCGTTTGCATTCAGTTTGAAGAATTCGCAGAAAATATTAAAGCTTTTATGCAGCTATGAGCATTTTATCTGCTTTAGCCACAGAAAAAGTCATAATGAAAAAGTTATGTAGCTGTATTTTTTGTCCTGAAAGAAGTTAAATATGCATGTAATACATCATCGTATGTACCTATATAATCCTAGTAAATGTTTAGTCTTTCAACATTGTTTAAAGACGAAGAATTAGAAATATCAATAATTGGAAAATTTGTTACGATATTGGAAATTGGTCAGGTTTTTCCCGAAAGAGAAAAAACATAGGTAGCTATATAACAGGAGAACTTAATTTTCAATTTGGTTGTGTACCTAAATCATATCGGTTGTATCGACTACTATTTACACTACTAATTAACATGACCAACTTGGGTTTTACAAAGCTAAAAAGTAAAGAAGATTATAAATATTGATAAATCACTATCATTATTATCATTTTCTCTTAATCATTATCATGATTTTAAGAAAAAGTCGTCAACAAAATTTTTGTTTTAGTGCTTCAAGAGTTAATTTAAAAGCCACTAATGCTAAAATATCCCATACATCCTTGTGGTTACCGCATTTGACCATGCACTTACGCCTTCATTTTAAATGCTACAAAATAGAGAGAATGGAAAATAGCAGCCGTTTGTAATGAGTTAGGGGATGGACATAATAGACGGGTAGCCGACAGTGTTCGCATAACGATTAGGACTCGTTCATGACAATTTATTGCGTTTTAGCCTTTGATCGAGCCTGTAGGTTTTTGCGGCTGTCTGGGCGTTGTCAGTTTCCGTCAATAGGTGGCGGTAGAGACAAACATTTAGAGAGAGCGTAAACTAAACTTTAACGAATTTAGTTGCTTGTATGTCAAATTAAATTTTAATCACTTTTCATTCGAAAGTGCGATGAGGACAGCTACTTTTCAGGGTTATGTTACAGATTTTATTCAAAACAGTCGTTACCTACGGAGTTGAGTAGAAACAAACTTACGTACATACAAACAAATATAAAATTTGTAAGAAGTATAATAAATAGAGATAAGAGTATTCCGAGATAAATTTAGTTTTAAGTACGTAGAATTTTCTATGATGCATAAGTTATAGGTAACCTCCTTTTGAAAGTCAGCAAAAGATGAACAAGTAAAGAAGGTAATTATTGAAATGACTTATCGATAATGGTGCGGACGCATAGCTAACTGTCCACCTTGCCCAGAAGCTGTGGTTTGTGGCAGCGAGCTTCATTCCACCCGCAACTCCGCCCACCATACGTTTTAATAGTTTTAATGCTCCAAGCTATCTTCGGTAGCGCTCGATTATTGCTTCTCAATGTCTGATAAAAGTTAAAGTTACATGTACCTATATTATGTAATAGTAACATATTTTTTGTAACCTATAGTTATGAAATCCTTTTTGTCGATGAAGATATTATTTTTGGACGTACGTGATTAATCCAAATAGTATTTTCTTAGAAGACGGGTTTGGTGCAACGAAAAAAGAGGTGAAACGGAAGTAAATAACATATTTTTGTGATTGGATAACTGTTTTATCGTTTTTGTAGTAAAATTTTATAGACCTCCCTTGTTTTGTGATCCCTTAAGAAGCGTTAAATTGTTAATGTTTGTGGTCATCACCTACCTATCTAAGAAATGAAAGGTTATTCTCTCTCGGAATATGTTTTAAAAAGTTGTTAATAACTTTATTTCATTCATTCATTCATTCATTCATCATTTTTAGTATAATATTATTATATTAATTCATTCGATCGCGAAAAAATGGATGATGTATTAATACAAAAAGCATTTATATACCTATAGAATCTGAAGAAAGTTCATATAGTTATTCCTGGAGAGAAGAAACAGATAACATTCTTGGTATGTTTTTGTTTTTATGGTCATAATTTTCATTTCAATACCGAAACAAATAAATATTGATTAATGTAAACAATTGACAAAACACACAAATAGTATGATTGTAAGTCAGGTCAGGGCGTAGTTTAGTGAGGGCGGGCGGCGCGGGCGGGCGGTGAGGCGACCGACCGACTGATGGCGCGTGGTGCTCATAGGCGGCTAATCCCAGTCGCTTATTACATCCCACAGTAGCACACGGATTGAAACCGCAGCTATTGGCCCCTGATTTCTGCAGCCCCCATCGATCTATAGTTTCGTCATCAAATTTTCACACGGGCCCTCGCTCTCGCACCAAGATTGACTTTATTTGAGTAAGTGTAACCGCAGGCCTACGCTTTACCGAGCCTAACGTCCGATAACCGAACACCTTACCACTTCGCGGTACACGGCCCAGTTACATTCATTTTTCAATATCACTAGTAGTGAATTAAAGGCATTGTAATGTAAAATAGTGAAAAGCATCGGGCGGTATAATGCGAGGTAGCCGGCCGGTAGCCAATCACGGCGCCCGAGATTATTGATCATCGAAATTGATCAATCAAATCGAAAATATTGTACCGGAAATAAGGCGAGATGTAATATTATATTGTTCGTTGAATTGAATGTTTTCTGAAATAGGTTTTGTGTTCTAAAGTAATTTTGTAAGGTGTGAAAAGTATTGTTATGGTTTATTGATAGGTAGAGTATACACTGAATATATTATACTAGCTGTTACCTGCGGTTTCACTCGCGTTCCCGGGATAAAAAGTAGCCTATAACCTTCGGGGTTAATGCGTAGCCTCCTCGTCCCAAATAGGACCAGTAACTCTGGAGATTAGCGCGTCCAAACAAACAAACAAACTCTTCAGATTTATTATTAGTATAGATTTGGTTCAGGTCAGGTGTTTGTCACGTTATCTTTATTGGTATTATAGTAGTAGCTCATGAGCTAGTGTTGCTTGGTAATAGAGCTATAATACGAAAGTGCACTTAACATTTCATTTACAAATGATTGTGTATAACGCTATAATATGTCAGCAGCTCCGACGGCCGCCACACTGATTACTTTGGATTCAAATGGTGATAGACAAGCGCAGAATGTTTGACTATATAAGTTGTAGACACGAAATTATTTTAAAGCTTAAAAAAAAATGTATATTACGGAGATTAGATACCTTGACTATCACGCCACAGGTAGTTCGAATTTCATACATATAAATAGACCAACATTTTTGTTCGTGGAAAAGTATGTTTGACTTGTGTCTAGTGAAAAAATATCAATATTATTGGCTTTCCCGGAATAATAAGTGCTCTATATCCTAATAATTCCAGGACCTACCTAAAGTAACTATTGGAAGTATAATTCAGTGCTAATCACAATCATTAATAATTTAACAATCATCTCGTTTCTATATAGTACCTTCAGCAAAGCTTGGTTCGAGTTAAAATGGCTGTGAGAGATAAAAAAATTAAAGAGAGAATAATTGTTTCGCTGTTTTTTATTTTATGACTTCTATTTTTATTTAAAACAATGAAGATAATTTTTCTCAAAATATTTGAACCTGCTAGACAAATTCTAGTTTCAGCTAGTCCTTTCTAACAGTCGTCTATGTCTATGGTTCACGATGTTACGCCGCCCGATGTAATGACATTGTGCCAGCGTCGGTTTTTTCTCTGGATCGCATTTGAAGTTATTGTTATTATTTTTCTCTCGTAGCCATCCGGAGGTCAACGACCTCGGTAATCTACGCAGCATCCTCGGCTGCGATAAGCATTGTGGAAAACTAATATGATGCTAAGATTATGAAACTAACGCAATTAGTTGCTATTTTTGAACTACCTCACTTTCTCAATTACATTTATGATAATTTTAAAAGTGTTTAGTAATTATTTTTGGATAATACGTTATTACTTTCCTGTACCTCTCCATACTATTAGAAATTGTGCCATTCGAGTGTTAAAAGGTATAAAAAATCAAATCACTTTCGTATTCATAATATTATGAAAACTAAAGGTCATCATCGGGCGCACCTTGATCTAAAATTAATTATAGGTCGACTTACAAATTAAATTACATCTTAAGATATAAATAGGAATTATAATAACAATCTTTCTATGATAAAAACATCTAAATTAATACAGAGAATGCGTGTCAAATGTTGTCATGTGAGCAGGCGTGTTTTCAATAACGCATTGTTTAGAGCATGATAGTCGGTGGCGAGTGGCGAGCAACGCGTGCCGGCCGGCGGGCTTGCAAGGTGTTCCATCAGCTCACATAATTGGCCGGTTCCGATTGTACGTGGACCCAACACCCTCCCGCACCAACCCTACCCTACCGCCTACACTATGCCATATTTTGATTGTTTGTATCGGTCGGGTTTCGAGGGGTTGATGGTTTGTGCTGTCTATACTTAGGTTTATTATTTATTGCAGTTTATAACTACGTAAACTGTTAATGTTGACAGAACGTTGAAAATATTTTAAGCGTCATTATTCTTAGTTCTAAGTAATGTAAAATAGGTAACGTTGAGCTTCACTCAAAACGTTGACGACCTGAGATTGTGCAATGCTAATTTTCTAAGCAATCCACAGTTGGCAACAAGTTAGAGTTGACATGAGGCAGAAGTGGCGCGGGCGGGCGAGGCGGGGGCTAATAACGTGCGTAATGGCTGTCCGTCATTAGGCGGCGCGAGCGCAGATTGCCGCGCCGTGCTGATGAAAGTCGCTGGGATTGCCTTGTAAACGCCCCAAAGCTTATGAACTTCCACTAAGAAATTGTAGAGTGGACAATTTTATTATTACTTCAGAAATTAATGTTCTGAGAATCTGTTGAAATATGAAATAATAACGCGCCACATAATAGTTACAGGAAGGATAGTGTTCAAAGATCTAATTCTATTTTTGTTTTTACATTTTGATATTTCTTTTTTTTTGGATCAGTAGGTATATCAACAATTTGGAAAAGGTGAGGTTTACTATTTATTGATCGTGAATAGTTTTGCCGAATGGTCAACCATAAATAAAATTCAGTGTCCTGTCTAATATATTCTGTGGTGCTGTTATTACAGCTCGTCGGCAAATAAGGCGGCAGTCAGTTAGAGGGTCGTGATTGTGAGCGTTGTGCTGGTAATGAGCACGGATATTAATAAATTTAACGCAGCCACTCCAGGACACTTTACAGTTATTTAGAGCATAATTACCTCAAGAAAATTACCAATCTGTCGGGCGGTTGTTTAGTATGATTTACGTTATTATTTTGATGGGTATCTTAAGGATTTTGACTCGAGTTACACAAAATATATCCTTCTAGTTATTATCAGTCTAAAAAGTATCAAAAGTAAACTACAAATTGTTATCTAACTGATACTGTTAAAGTAAACCTTCTTCAGCTGAAAATAAGTATTAAAATATCAAACATACCTCCAGCAGGCAAGTTGGCATTGGTCTTGTAGTCTCTCTCCTCATGAGAGAGCGACCGCAGACTCCTCGCTGAAGAACTCTTGTTGTAGTCCATGTCTCTGAGGGCCAGGGATGCGCTCTCACACGTTATCAGTGATCGTTGGAACCCGAACGATCTGATCTGATGCGCTGATGCGTTCGTACCTGGGAAATATAAACATTGAAAATACTATTATTGTTGTGTTATGTTCTAGATTCATTATATCGGGTCTTCTCAAAAGAGAGCGTAGTACGAATAAGTAATTTACTTTATTTAGTTCATAAGCTAGTAACTCTAAATAAACAAATAAATGTCCAAGGACATCTATGTTGCTCTATAAAATATTTAGCCGCACACAAAAATTTTGCTGCGCAACAAAACCGATTTTTTGCGCGAAAGCCAACGAAGTTTGAAATTAGATTTCCGGTATTTTGTCTACAATTAAATTGCAATGTGTCAATCACCTTATTAGATAGGGAAAGATTTTTTACGTTGCTTTACCCAAAATCGACCGCTTCGTCGGCTTGTGTTTGAAAAGGTACCGCCGTAATTATTTGGGTATCGAAGATGAAAAAAAAAAACTATGCACATGATTAGTTTATGAGTTTACACAATGCAACAAAATATATAGGTGCCGCAATAATGTTGTGGAATCGACGCAAACAAATGCAGTCAGTTAATTATTGTTGTTGTGCATTATTAGAGAGAAGTGATGTACTTATCGTGGTCTAAATATCGATAAAATATTATATTTTTTCTTTAGAAAGAATTATTAAGATGATCTATATCTAATATGTAGGTAATTTTTTCTAAAACTATTTTAATCATATTCCTTTTTTATTATTATTTTTCTTACAATTTATAATAAAGCTATATTATTATTACACATTTTCAATCTACTCAGTTTGAATTTTACACGTTATAATAATTTTAATAAAATAACTAACTATTTTATTGTTAATGTAAGTTATTGTTAATGTACTACGCTTACACACGTTTCTGTTTCACACAAATAAATAGCCTATTGTAAGGAAGTATTAAATATCGATTTGTGTTAAAATAAGTATGTGTAAGATCGCATAAATAAAAAAAAAGACAATAATTAGTAAGTACTTATTGTTTAAAAAAATCCATACATGAACAAATTTTTCACTTCCTTCAATCACAGTCTGATATAATTTTATCGATAGTCGATATTTTCACAACATTTAATGGAACAACGCAATTAGCAAAGGGTCACTACGAAGCGGCTTACGTTGGGGTACCTACAAATTAAGTCTATTAACTCAAACTTTTAAGTCCCTGCGCACGCGAGATCTTCCTTTCTTGTCCTGCTGAGTTTTGGGGCTTATTCGTTAAGTACTCGCCTTTTGTTTGCCCTTTCTATTTTGTTTGATATCTCCTCTGTGTAATAAGCGGGATTTTCAGATTCATTGTGAACAACAACGATAAATATCTACTCAAAATGTAGTGAAGTCTTATTGTGCAGTTGTTATACCTGTTATGCTAAGTATTCATGAATCTGGAGTTGAGATAAATACAGATACATTAGCTCCGATTCTGTTGTTTAATAAAATAAAAGGGTATAAAATTAATTGTTGTCCTGTCAAATCAGACCGATTGCTCATTTGAACGTGAATTTAATCGCCACCTTTAATGGACACGCCTATTTAGTTATTTACCCGTAAATTTCTAATTTGATAGCACTAAAAGAGAGGTGACGTGACTAATATTAGCCTAGTTTAGTTTGTAACAGAATCGGCGCCATTGGCTCAATATTTAACATAGAAATAATTTATTTCATTTTTCTCTTCTTATATATGTTTTGATACCATCTCTGTAAACATTGTCACAAGTGTCTAGCTGTAGCTATGCTGTTATAAATTAGTCCCAAAGCCTAGAAATACACCAGCTCAGAATAGCTTCTTACAAGTAGAGTATTATTTTTATTCTCGAAAATTTTTAGCGTCTGTGTTGTACAAGAACGTATGACACTTTCATTCATCGCCCTGTCGATGTCGACGTCGATAGCTATAGGTAATACCTATACAAAAGTGATCCTTCGAACCTCCAGCAGCAGTTGCGCACCGCCACCGTGCGTGTGTACAACTTATTACTGATATAATTTCACTATTGTTTGCCGCCGGCACTGCCACTCCATATGGCGTAACGTGTTTTTTATATTTTCGCCTGTCAGCCAATTTGGACGATAGTTTGAACTTCTTTTGAGTCCTTAGTTTCGCGTGACTGCATGGAGTCGATAGCGGAAGACGATATTTTATGATATTAATTAGTTGTTCGCAGTTTACGTGGGGGCCTTTATACAATAATATTCCTGCGTATTGATAAATAAACGGAAGTATATTGATGTTTTGGAAATATTCGAAAGCTCTGGTAAAGAGTGAATTCTTATTGTGTGTGACTGTATTGTTTCGATTTAACATTGTCTTATAAACTTTTGTTATTAAAAAAAGCAGATATTATTCATTTTGAACTATGCTTACAATTCCTTCTCTATGATACTTAAATGTTACATTATGTAAAAAACCATTTCGCAACATATTCAGAACAATTTGAAATAGGTACATGAATGAAAAAACAAAACAAACTTCATTTAGGATAATGATGAACATATCAGGACATGGAGTCCCGTGGGAAGAAATCGCGTTATCTACGAATTGCGATATCTCTACCGCACCGCACCGCTATCGGACATAAAAACTACACGATAATAATAGAACTGTTCATTATAATAATATATTATAATTGTTTACGTCCCTCGTGCGGTTTGTGTCGCCCGACGCCGAATAATAACAAATTGGGTCCTGCTCATGACATGTCCGATCAAATTATGTTTAATTTTAGAGTTTAATTAATTGATGGTATATACCTATAGTAAGTAAGCTTAATACCTATTTATTATTATTGTTATAAAATTCAGTTTTACTTCTAAGATCTTAAAAATCACAGATTTTGAAATATCGATAAACAACTTGTCCTCACTAAAGTTGAACAACTTAGTAGGTAGATTTCAGTTGATACTATCTAGAAATAACCATACAAGCTCAAATAAAATACTTACTAGTTTTCGATCTCGGTTCCCGAGGTCCGTCCACGGTTACTTTGATGGCTTTTTGGTATGTGGTCACTTGAGGCGGGTTCGTTGATATCGTGATGGTTAGTGAGAAGCTTTTACCTGTAACAAAATGTCTTTTTGCTAACTATGCAATAGTACACATGCATTAAATTCATTTGATCAACATAAGTGTTCGGCCTCTATTCTTTAATCTGAAATCACTTTATCTTCATAAGTGCAGTGACACAGATATATAGGACTTGCGCCAATGTCATATCAATTAAACAAATCCTATTAATGAAATAATTAACTGCGTCAATCGATAAATAGGTAAACGTATAATTATATGACGTGTGCACATACGAGGCGTAGTGTGCGTTAAATGTACCAGCTCGGTAGTTTGTACAGTGTGTGGGAACGCTCCCTAACAACTGCGGATCGCGGATGGTTGAAAATAGCGAGCTTTTTGGGTACCCGATTTGCGGTCGCCAGTAATGAATGCACCGATAAATACCGAATAAAATTACAGTTAAAATGAGTGGATTAACATGTCTAATGCAGATAATTCGTGTGTAGTGCGCACTCGATTTGGATAAATGACTGATTTCAAACGGTATTTGGTGGCGCGTTTAGGCTGCCTTATTCATATAGGTACATATTTCTTTTCAGAATTATTGATGTATTTGAATGTGATAATATCTTTTATTGTATGCTATATCACTGACAGCTTTGGCACAGATTGGCCGGACCTAATAACTATACCAATTTTCATACTCAATCGATGATGTTTTCTAAGAAATTTCGAAGTTTTCTTAATTTTTCAGTGTATGTTGGGATACATGGGAATGAATATAAATAATTATTTGGAAAATGCAGGTACATTCCTACTCTCGAAATTATCTTATCAAGGGTGAACAGTTTGTTGATGTAGCATTAAATAAAAAAGGAAGTTACATCGTTTTGTATCAGATCTAGTGATAGAGCTTTTAGTTGATATACTAGATACCTAAATAATATTCTACACGTGTATTAAAAACACTATTATAACATTATATAAAAATAACTGTTCATTTATATGGTAAATGATAAGCTAATCTACACAATACACGGACACGTAATATCCTGAAATTTTAACAAGTTAAGACATGTCAAATAAAATTGCAATAAATTTTGTTTGAGCTCAACATTTTATGCATAAAGTCTTAATACGAGTGTCGCTTACAATAATCACAAAGTAGAGTTTAAGGCTCATTTCAATACGGAAACAAATCATCATAAAAACCCTAAAGGCGTGTCTTGAACGATGTGATATATTGCTTTTAAAATCGCTATTAAACTTAATGCATTTCTCTAGATCACTCATCAACAGTTTAGGACCTAACACAATACGCGCGAAGCTATAAAATATAACATTGTATTCCAAACATCATCTCTCGGAGGTGTTGAGAGAGGTGCGTGAAATATTCAATTATTGTGCGCAGGCGCAAGTGGGGTGTGAGGAGGGAATGGCGGCCATCTTGATTTACGATCGAGCGTAAATCCTGAGTGACATTTGTGAGTGAAGAGCCGTACAGCGTCAATTCTTATATACTTGACTATGACACGATTTTCACGGAAATATTTTGCGGCTGAGTTTATATTACCGCTTCAGATGAGGGTCGTGACGTTTATTTCCGTCTTCAATGATCAATGAAATGCATGCAAATGCATTCTGGATGATTTTACTATACAAGAAGTCTAGAAAATGTTCTACATAATGATGTAAAAGTATATTTTAGGGACAGTTATCTTATAGAAGCATAGTGATCTTTTTAAAACGTTTCAAAGAAAATTCAATAGTAATAAAAACCCATACAGCTAGAATGTCTGCGTTTGCGGTGAGGTCGATCAAGAGGCCTAACAAGTGAACGTACCAATTTCTTCACAGCGAAATAAAACTCAAGTTAAAAAAAAAAACCCAACCGAGAATGGAGATATGTCGGTAATATGATGATGACCGCTACACAAAATGATTTGGTCACATTCTGGTCATGCCGTTTATGTGACGACCACTCGCTCCTAATTATGTGTTCAAATCGACGACAGGCTTGCTTGAGGGACAAGTACACTCTCTCTTTCGACATAATACATTACGAGAAATATTTGACAATTTTGTAACATAAATTGCGTTATTTTGTAATGAGTATAAAAAATTATATAATTTACAAAATCTAAATTTATTAAATGATTAAATTAATAAGCTTTTCCATCTGAAATTGGTGAAGCACAAATTATCATTGGTACCACTAAACTAATATTAGTCACTCACACTCTTTCTTACAAACGTTATTGAAAATGGATAAGAGATATGTTATTTATGGATAAACTTGATTTAACTGTGATTTAACGTTGAAATAAGCAATTGAACTATTTGACAGGATTAAAATTTGTTTTATCCCTTTCTTACATTTTTTGTTAGAAAAAGATATAGTGAGATTACATTTATTTAGTTTGTTAATAACAGAATGGGGGTCACTATCATCCAAACTTATTGAGGCTTCTGGAGACCGACAGGCGAGGAGCTTTTTCCACCAACAGTAGGTAGCTTAGTTATACAAAGAGAAAACGCTGCCAGCTGTAATTACGTCAAATCTTATAGATATAGAGTTATAAGATAAAGGGTTCAAAACAAAATGAGGCAACAAAAAACTTCCCCATACACAAATTACCAACGTTATAAGAATATCGATATCCAAATCTGGCGCGCGTCACCGGACTCTCGGGTGGTGCTGTCAGTTCTAATCACATCGCATTATCGTTGCAGTGTTGTGATGATCACGTCATAACGAATGGTAGTTCACAGACTACTGGTGTCATGTTACATGTGTACCAACCACCAGTCTCATGTGGCCCCTGACTTCCTTGAACGCTTTAGGTCATTCATTGATTTTTTAATTAAAGCTTTGAATTATAATTATTTTGTACGCGATCAATATCTATATTTTATGCCGCTCACTGGTAAGCGTGTCACTTGAGAACAAATGAACCAATTTGGAGGTTTTTCTTCGTAATAGCCGAGCCGAATAAGGTTTTTTGGGAAAAGAAAATTTTAAAAATAGCTGGAAAATTCGGGAAAATCTGAGTATGCTTTTTTCTATGGGATTTTTGTGAAAACTTGTGGACAGGACGTCTGCCGGGTCAGCGATGTTTGCGGTGATAGCTCAGTGGTAGTGATATAATGGGTATGATAATATTATGATGAAGACTTAAATTCTACTACAAGCTTGAGGTTTTGGTGAAGGAAAATATCGTGAGGAAATCCAGATGAAGCGCTCGCCTGACTAGCGAAAATCTTCTGAAAATCTATCGCTAAACACCAACCAAGCTGTGTTTCAGCAGCTGTTACCTTCTAGTATGCTGTGCTTATTACCTTTGGCCACATTATCATTTACCACACGCCTATACTTAGCAAAAAATTAAATATAGCACAATAATTTTTGTTTTTTTAATAGTATCTCAACATTATACTTTGTACCTAACTGCATATTAATAACTAAATAGAAGTATTGAATGATAATAGCTGTCTATAGATATTTTATGCGACGTACTTAATTAGGTTGGTATCTATTATTGTAACTAGTTTGGCTTGAATTTAATGCGAACGTAAATTAATGATCTGCATGATGAGAATAATATAAAAATTCAACATGTTCGAGGTTGTCTTGCTTAGGTATATTTAAAAAATATTTGGTAATTTACTCAAAAATCTAGAGACAAAAGACGTAATTTCTAAATAGTATTAATTCTGGTTGAGTGTACTACGTAGTTCGGACTAAGGTAACATAGTTTGTATCCGTGAAGCTGGATAACTTCATATAATATGAGCACAATGCAAAAGAGCATAAGCTAAGAAATACCTACCGCTGAACCTTGCCAATGATCGGTAGCAGGGTTCAATCTTATTAATTCAAATATTCATAGTTTCTTGTTGAACTTTGAAGCTATTTAAGTCAGCCATCGCTGACAGCTTATGTGGAAGTACGCCAGCATTTATGTGCAAGTTCTCCACTGCGACCAACCGAGGTCCGTTGAAACGATCTCTGTGATTTTACAACTTCTCACATATTGGTGCATGTGGGTCTGTAATGGCGGCGGCTGCGCCTGCGCATGCACAACAATGGAACAGTAAAGTGCGAACGTCGTTTATGGCCGCCTGTGGTTTGGAAATTAAAATATGACTTGTCCCGATCCCCCCCGAAACATTCTAGATATCTATGTTGGTGTGAAAGTATATTATTAGAATACTTAGCGTTTGTGTCTCGAATGCGTTTTTAATACATTTGGAGATACATATTGAATAAAAATCTGTAAAAATCGTGGGTGAGGTGAGGGAGATTGATCCTTTCTATTGTCATAATAGAAAGGATTGTTGAATATCATTATGAAACAAAGACGCTTGGCGATTCCCAGGTACAAGGATATTTTACAAGATTTTTTCCGAGTACTTACTAGTATTTTACAAATATTTCCAGATAATATAAGGTTTTTATAGCTTCTGACTAACCTTTCAAATTTTTGTTTTGGAAAGAACTTTTTATGGATAAATATTGATGACGTAAAAGATTGGTAAAACCAGACAGTTTCCTATTTTCGTGGAACGTAACATTTGCATCGATGACGTAATATTCGTATGACGATGATTTGCAATTTTGTAGAAATATATATGGTAGTACTATACCTATATAAGATTCTTAGAGTTATTCTAAGAAATTTATATAAGAAAACTCTAGAAAATTGTGTTTGTTGTGAGTACAAAGAAAGTGTAACTGAGGGACCTACCCTACCCTTTACACACAAAACACATGAACTACTCTCTACGATTTTCTTATTAGGAAACAACCCCTAACCGGAAATACTATTATCACAATTGATATTCTATGATTTAACAAATTACTAATAAATTGACACGACGATGACACGACTGTCGCCGGTTAACGGCATCACAAATGCATATTTTCACATTCGTGATTTAGAAACTGCGCTCCCTCACCGCAAACGATTACTTTGTTTATAAAGGGGGCTTGCTGGAACGGGGCCTTAATCGCGTGATCGTTTAGTTTTCTTTTATTCGTTAGTATACCGTTAAAAATTGTAGGTACTAAATTAGCTAAGCTAAAGGTACAACATATACTCGTGTACTATATTCAGTGGTAGCTCTCGGTATCGGTAAATTTTCGTACCCAACAACACGTCGGAACGATAAAAATGATTAGTATTTATATCTTTACACAGAAGATTATTATAGGTAATACCTACTAAATATTTAGGTTTGAGTTATAATGGTAATAGCCCACGTGCCAAATGCGTGCTCGTACGTGAGACTCTTTGTTTTTCTTTTTTGGTAAGTAGGTATGTGATCTCTCATACAAACACGTATCATACTCATACGATTTCTTCCATAGGTACCAAACTTTATCCAAATCTTGTCATAAGGCCGCTCGTCATTTTTCAGGTAGTAAACTATAACATTTTATAAAACTAGTATACCTACTATAACTAGACCGTATTTTTTTAAATTTTGACTATTTTCTCTTTTTGTTGCTGGTCATTGAAATATTATCCGATAAAATATTGTATTGGTAATTTTACCTAATTGAATGCCAATTTATTAGTTTTAATAATTATTGCCCGGATATCCCAACCGACATTGGGATTGGATTTCTATTAAAAATAGTTAAACCACTCTGTAGAAATTATTTATTAATCACAAATTAAGCTTCATTCGCGTTTTTATTTATGTAGTTTTTATGTTTCAATAATTTTCTTAACAAGGTTTTTTTTATTAAATTATAATATGAATGTAGCATGTTATAAATACCTACTACGATCATGGGTTGTAATTTAACTGACAAATCGGTCGAATCCAACAAGAATACTTTGACGAGGTATCAGTACCTAATAATCAGTAGGGACTCTTATGTTATGTGCATTAGTTTTAATACAGCGGTCATGTCATAAAAAGAGGATATTTAAAAATCACATTCAGTCATATTTTAAGTTACCTAGTTACATTAATTCAATTTGGTATTTAGGTAACTAATAATAACTAATGCCATCCAACGTGGCAATGCCGCCAGTATTATGGGAACGAGGTATCGTTACTAGACTAGTTTTCAGTTGACTCTATTCTAGTTAGTTTGATTAAATAATAATGTATTAAATATTTTTAAATTGTTTCTAATTATATAATTTCGAACTTTATTTATCACCCAGGTACAAAGAGCCTTTATAGAACTTGCACAATTACATAATTATCATATTATTATAAGATTATTCACCTAGGTATAATAATAAGTGCGTCAATAATTATAATTTCAATAATCATGGAATAACCAGTTACGCAACGAATTAAAAACGTAATTATCATTTTATAAATAGCTTGTTCTACAAATAATCGTATAATGACGTTGTATTAAATCTGCGATGACTATGAATGGAAAACCGGTCCACGGTCTAATCCGGATCGTGACTCGTCATTAGGTAAAGGAGTAACATTGCCTTCTAATCGCTAGTACAATGAAGTACCTACATCAAAGCTCTGAGATGAGGTAAAAATTTAAAAACACAATTGTATTTTTTTCAGTATATACCTAATATACCTATTTATTTTTTATCTGAGCTCGTCATCGACAAATTTCGTCATGACTTTCATTTTTCTTCAATAACATATCGAGGGAGCGGGACTTATTCTATCTTGGTTTTTTATGATAACATGCAGTGTGCATTTTCTTAATACGTCATTGTATTTATTGGTTCTATTCCGCTTTGACTTGAACTGAAAGGTGATGGAAATCATGTACTTTATTATTGAAATTAAGTTTGCATTTTATATGTAAAGTCGGTTGTTTATTGTAAAACTTGTAGAAAAAAAAACTGTAGTTCTTTATTTATTTACTTGGTGAAGGACGTAAAATATTTGTACTGAATTTGTAAACTCCAGAGGTCACTTTCCGTATGAACTGTGTGTATTTTTACGAGCTTCTAATATACCGAGCATAAGATAGTGTTAAACTAGTTTAGGTAACCATTAAAATCATAACACAAATCTCATTTCGTTTCTTATCACTTTTTATATAAGCAATTTACTGACCTCAATTATTCGGAGCCGGCGAATATTGATATAACAAAAATCTCGTGTTTTTATTTGAATGCGCTTAGCGGAAACTCTGACTCATCGATTGAGGATTCACGTCTATTAGAACGAAAACATTTATAATGACGTATGTAGTGACTGGAGCATATTATGGTATAGCTGTGTTCTAATCTATCGGTCCCGGTTTGCAGTAGCTGGATGTGGATTAGTGGAGGTGTATAATAATTGGTTAATCAGCCGAAGCGCGAGCAGTGGCCGTGATTTGCGATAGCGAACGCCGACTGTTTAATAACCCGATTACTGATTGTCTGTTGTTATTTGATTTATGACAACGTTGAATTTAATTAAATATTTATAGTAAAAACACGGTCCGATAAATTATAATCGAGCGTTTACCATGAATTTTCGTAGAAAAAATTCTATTCAATGAAAAGTTAGAAATCGTATGGTCCTTTATTTCCTGGTGCACAATTATAGTATTCTATTATTTTAATGAAATATATTAAACAATACAATAATAACTATTCAAATACAAAACCTAAACGCTATTTACAAAAACTACATACCTTACCTACTACCTATAGTTTAGAAAAACTAGTAAGTATAGTGCGAGTCTGACGTAAAGATAATTTTCTATGTTACTTTCAATGTTACCTATATTCAATGTATAACGAGTATTTAAAATACTCATGAAATAACCATTAAAACCAACTTACCTCTCCCACTTCTCCCGACGAACCTCAAGTCATTGAACTTAGCTACCCTATTCTTCATGACAGCGGAGTTGTTCCTCAGCTCGGCGGAGCAGTTCTCGTCGTTGCCAGCCCTGACGGTGACCAGCGTGCCGTCGAGGACCTCCCCCAGGGCCACCACCTTGAATCCGCCAGGCAGCGTCTTGTTCGATCGCCAGTGCTGTGGCAGCATTGAGCACATGTAGTCTGGACTACCAGTTCTTACTGTTAACAAACATTTATCTATTAGGTCGTTACATATTGGTGTATTTAAAAACTGAATTAATTACTTCTAACTATAGATATATCTTTACTATAATATTATCTTATATTAAGATAAATGTTGATCCTGTCATATTATTCTAATTGCTTGTTCCTATATGTGAATTTAGTCGCCAGAATATATTATGTCCGTATTTTCCTTGATTTCAGCCAATATAAATATTTTAGGCATATACATTATGACATTACCTATAGTTAACATATTAATTTCCTTAATTTTAATTTATTTGTGCTAAATATTTTACTATTTCTTACTGTGTGTCGAGGATTTTAATTCCTCTTCAATCTTTATCTTCCTAGCTTTCCCAATTCGTTACAATTTTCTTTTAATTATATGTTCGTTTAGTTCTAGGTGTTTCACTTCTAACTGAGGAACTCTTTGCTATGCGTGTTCTGATATAGACTTGGTTTTTTATTTTTATATTTTTATTTTACAAATAATAAAATTCTCATGAGCGAATATTTCAGGTTTTCAGAATTAGTTGAAATGAAGAAATATAAATTTACATAATGACTTTGTACATCAAGGATAACTTATAGTATAACTATAAGCATAAGTAGTACCTAATAGGTAAAAATCCATGACAAATTTAACCTGATTATTTTATTAATCGTAATATCAACAAGTACTTAATGCCGATAGATTTCCTTATTTTCTTAGATAGTCACAACCCATTGCACTATTTAGGTTTAAAATTAACAATTTTTTACACAAAAACAAAATTTGGCTTTAAAGACGAGGAAAAATAGTATAATAACTTATTCGTAAAATTATTATGTTAAATTCAATACGATATGAAATAATGTCGATGCACATTATTATTTTAATTTCAACAAGTATTAATAGTTAAATGTATTATTCAAACAAAGATAATAACATACTTGTATAATAACAACAGTTATTAATCGTATGGAATGTTACTAATTGGTAAAAATAGGTAAATGAACGAGGAAAATAATTGACGACAAAATTTCAACTATCTTGAAAGTGGATGTTAACTATGAAAAATCGTAGTTAAATATAGAAGTATATCAACAAACTATTAACGATTAACGATTCTAAATATTTTATACTAGATTGCGTATAACTATATATTCCGAGTAACAAACATCCATCCATCCATACTCACAAACTTTCGCATTTGTAATATTAGTAGGATTTTCGCAGGATACAAGTCGTCTAACACCTTGTATATTTACCCTACACCCCCCTACCTGTTGAATTGCTAGCTTCGAAGTGTTAAAAACATCTTCTTTGTATTAATATCAACTATAATGAATTACATGCTAATTAAATTACTTCACGTCAATAAACAATATAAAGATGTGGTCACACCGGTTACAGTATTTAGAAAAATTACACAAATATCACCGTGTAACGTGGCGTATTAAAAAAACATTAATAGTACTAATGTGGTTTCTCTATTTACGGAAGCTAAGGTTATATACAAATTATAGCCACAATGTGCGGTGTGCTGCGGGCAAGGAGTGCGGTCAGAGCATGGTAAAGGGTTCCCTGGACCATGTGGTGCATGCGCCATTGCTTCTCGAGGGTACCAACCAAGTCTTGTGTTATCATTGAACTTGGTTTTGTTACTAACTTGCAGTGCAATATTTTAGGTTCATCTTTAGGTATGTATAATCCTATATACCTACAATTAATAGTATACCTAAATGCGAATGTTTGTGAGAATGTATGTATATTGGATGTTTTTTATTCTTTCACTTAAAAACTACTGAACAGATTTGGATGAAACTTGGCTCATAGATAGATCATACACTGAAATAACATATAAGCTACTTTTTATCCTGGGAACATAAGATCCTTGACAACGCGGGTGACACCGCGAAGCGTTTATTTATAAATTGCTAAAAAAAAGCACTAGATTTGAGGAATAAAAATTGCATACCATTGAGGATATTAAATATGTGTGCTAAATTGAATCCACTGGGTACCTATGTAGCAGTGAAAACTTTTATAGCATGTAGCTTACTGACGTAGCTTACCATAATGATTATATCAATAAATATTATTGAGTCTGTATAATCGGTAACAACCAACCCCCTGACCTCATTAGCCTGCATTGAACGAGCTCATTACATCGAGTGCTTTTACACCATCCGATGTGCTACCGCCCTAACGCCGAGCGTTTCTCTCACTGTAATTATTGGAGATTGTAATAGTAATGATTTATCAACTGTGTGTTTATATTTATAGGTGCTGTGGGATTATTAGGTAGGATATTAGGTTGTTAGTTAAGAAATATAGCCCGAATTATAATCACATCCGAATTATAGTTGATTCTGGATTGTATTTTTGGGGTTAGTTATTACCTGGTGGTAGTCATATTAACACAATACTTAAATAATATCCTAGGACATTTCACACATGGCTAGTTTATTAATTTTAATTTCAAACTTAGCAGAGACTCACTATGAACACCAGAAGATTATATTTTACGTGCTTTTTCCCACGGTTTCACTCCTGGGATAAAAAGTAGCCTATACCTTTGGAAATAATAAATCCAGGGACTTTTTCGCCCAGAGGCTAGCTTTACTATTCAGCGGGGCAACGCTGCCAGCATCATGGGTACCATGGATAATTTTAATGAGCTTTTATTTTAGACATCTTTTAAGTTTTTTATTTTTGTTTATACCTTTGAATATAATAGAAGCTAAACAGTATTTTTGATAATATTTTAATAATAATTTATTTACATTTAAAACTAATAGTCATACAATATAATTATCACACTCGTCTTCTTCTTAGTCGTTGCGTTCTTGTCAGAGCGGTCGTGGTCACGTTGAGGCGTCCACATCGTTGGTAGAGACGGACACGGTTCTTCGCACGAACTCCCGCCGTTTCTCCCTGTTGGCAGACTGTCTTGTGCAGTCAGATTCGCGGCTTCCCATTGCAGATTTTACTTGGTCAGTCCAGCGCATAGGTGATCTGCCGCGTGATCTGACTCCTTTCACCTTTCTTTGCATGACCAGCCGTTCTATGGAGTCGTTATCCCGCCTAGAGACATGTCCAAAGTACTGTAGTATGCGCGACTGTACTACGGCCGACAAACGCTACGTTCCTGATGCCGAGTTCCTGGAGTATGGAAACATTGGTGCGGAACTCGTTCTATAAAATCCCGAGCATCTTCCTCCAGCATCACATCTCTAAAGCGTTTATCTTCCCAATCTTTTTCAACTCGCGCACGGTCCATGTCTCTGCCACGTATAGAAATATGGGGAACACAAGTGTTCGCATGAGCCTGATTTTGGTGGCTTTGGTAATGTTGCGATTCCTCCATACTTTCCTCAACTTCTTCAACCGTCGCAGTTCTGGTTATAGCCATACGTCGTTTCACTTCATCTACGTAGCCACTGTTGTTTGAGATTAGAGTCCCAAGATTTACGTAGGTCTGGACTACGTAGCAGTTCGCAATATGTATCACTTCGGGCGAATTGTCGTTGACGCGGTATTTACTTATTTATTTTTCATATACCGACAGTTTTACACTAAATCAGAAGCAACGTTTATACCAACAAATGTATTTATATAGGAACCACCACTGGCATGAAATCAAATTCAACTTAATGCTGTGTATTCCATGCTCAATTAAGCTTAATGCTGAGATTAATTCCATGCTCAATTTTAAAAGCGTACTAATGCTAACAATTGTGATAATTGTTGCGAATTGTATTAGTTATGCATGAAAACTGCTATGCAAGAAACAATTTGCAACGTCATTAGATGATAAAAGAAATTATAACGATTAGAAATTAACTATGGCTACAATAAACAAGTACCTATCAGTAAAACAGGATAGCCAAAATAATTGTTACGCATTGATTTCTAAACATTGAAAAATAGTGTGAGTAAATTATGCCAAGGTAAGTAATACTATAATTATTTCATATATTTATCTCTAGGTTAGATCCATGGACTAAAAAAAGACTCATGGACAGACTGACTTCGAATATTCGAACCACGCTACCCAATGATGCCAGGTTTCTTGTAAATATAAGCCTCACGGACACACATACGACATACCAAAATGTTACCGATTTTTGACATTCGCGTAGTATTTTGTTTCATATGGTAGCACTCAGGACACATACGTACAGTGCCACCAACTTATTTGTGAACTGGAGGGTGGCGTTGATGGACACTGAATTATGAGATAACAGACAGTCAAATGTACTGATTGTATTGTAGTTCCATTTTCTGCCACTTCACAGATAAGTTGGTGACTCTGTACGGTATATTGTGCTTCATTTTTGTCAAGGGGCGACTCATTTTAAGAGTGACTAATAATATACTTATGAGAAATTCAAACAAATCTTTAATATTCATCAAGGGAACAATGAACCAGATTCGTCTTAGAGTACCTACTTACAAAGAGAATACAAATATCACTTAAGACCTACCTATTATTAGGGACAAAAATATAAAAGTATTCATTCATGGTAACATCATTTACTTCAATGACAGAAAATGTGACGTTTATCTTTCTAAAGGAGCGCTCACAATGAAAAGTAGGTATTTATTAGAAAGTTTAGGTTACAGATATAACATTTGACAAGATACCACCTATCACGCCGCTAGTCATGGGTTCGATTCCCATCCAAGACAAACATTTGTGTGCATGAACATGTCTGTTTGTCCTGTGTCTTGGTGTAATTATGTATATAAGTATGTATTTACAAAAAAAAAGTAGTAAATGTAGTATATCAGTTATCTGGTTTCCAGCTATGCTTAGTTTGGGATCAGATAACCATGTGTGAAGAATGTCCGAAGATATTTATGTTTATTTCGATACTCATTACTAAGAGTGATTTCATATTAGGTCACGCCCAATGTGCTATTGTCGAAACACCGAGCTATCCTAATACGCGTTACTATTAATATCTGATTTAGTATGCGGTATTCCTTCCACGTTGCTGTAGTTAGCTATCTATTTAATTATTCATAAACGTGACCTACAAAGCCTTTCGATTCATTGTCGTTTTTAAGGTATCGAAAAGGTATCCTGTAAATGGGTATCGAAGAGTATGTTTTTTTTGTATGTAATAGGCCTGTGTTTGACTATCTCACCGTGTTTAGTGATGATGTGGCCAATGGTTATAAGCACACAAAGCCTAGAAGGGAACTGGCTAGCGGATTTTAAATACGTTTCAAAAGCATAATGAATAAATAGGGTAATCAATTGACAAGGGTTCTCAGTGCAAGTGTATTCCGAACCGGTGGTAGAGTCTATTGTAATGATTGTAACTATCGACGTTCATACGTGCCTTACCAGGGCCTAAACTGAATAAATGAGTTTTTGTTTTGATTGATTTGATATGACATACCTACGTCTCAGAATTCCTCACAATTTCCTCGCTAATCACAAAATCTTTAACAAACGCAAAAAATATCCGTTAACAACTCCAAATGCCTAGTTGATGAGAAATAGTCAACAAGTCCTCGATGTTAGTCGGTACTTTTTATTTTTTAAACTAAGTATACCATAGTTATTAAACTAAGTACGAGTTCTGATTTCCATTTATGTTGGGAAAATTATAAGAACCTTTAGGTATGTGGGTAAAACTGCAGGTTGAAAACTAGTTTCAAAGTATAAACGGAATTTGTCATCATCAGAAATGTTAATTAAATATAAATATATTGTTATTTATTATTTTATCAAATGGTTAATGAATTAAAGTCAAATAATCATTTACGATCAGTAATTTACGGTCAGAATTTGGTGAACATTTTTTTTATGTTACAGAAACAATCAAAATAGTCGACTTCGATTGTATGGGATAGGGATAGTTTTTAAGATGCTCCTGTTTGTCGTGGTGCTTCATATGAAATATAAATCAATCACTGCCTTCCAGGGATACATTTCAACGTTCACATACTATTGATAATATTTATTTGCACATCGTTTTTAAGACAAAATTATTAACCTTCGTTCAACGTATAATAATCTATATTGCATTTTATTTACATACTTATATGATTTTATTGAAATCAAATTATCTAATTAATTTATCGATTAATATCAAAATTTAAACTAGACTTATGAACTAAGCTCACACGAGCTTTGAGTAGAATAGATTCACTCCATTTTTTTAAATTAAACGTTAATATAAAGTATTTAATACATGAGTAAAAGAAAATATTTTAAAATATTTATTTGTCTCGAGTCGCGTTGATGTCTTTTACTTGGATATGGTTTTATCTATATTTTACGTTGTGTCAAAACTTCTTAAAATTAATAGATATTATTGAATTCTATAAAATATTTCATTAATATCTTTGTTATATGCTGGAAAATGTATACATTTTTGCACGTAACTTAAATTTTCAGCATTACGAGTATATCATTGTTAAGAGAAAGATGTTCCAAATTAAATCGAGTTATTTTGTTTTTCTAACTACATTTACGATACAATAAACATAAACAACATTTAAAGTTACTAAAACTAAGCATAGTTTAATAAAGTACAACTATTTACATATAGGATATATTTAAGATGAGGTGGTATCAGTTCTTACCGAGATCAGGGTATTCAGCAAGAGCATCATCAACGATGGACTGCAGCCAGTAAGGCTCCAGCTCGGCCATCTCTCGGCGCCGTCGGCCCCGCGACTCGTACGGTAAATGCATCCTCACAACATCACACTACACACGCTGCTCCTCGTAACCAGCGTTGGAAACCGGTCGCACTGGAGCGCCGATGGACACGTCACGATGGAATTGTCGCTCGTGTCAAGGTCGCTTTATTATTCTAATTTCGGCAAGATAGGGCTTTACGTTTGTGACCGCTGGAATTTCCTTTCCTTTTGTTTGGATATGTTTTTGTCGTACTAATTTGGCAACGTACCAAAAGTTTTCTTTACACTGTTGTATGACGAAAACCTCTTGTTTATTAAGTTAATAATTCACGCAAAATTACCAAAGATGAGCAAGTGAGTATTATATTAGAGTTTGCGCGTAATGTTATTAATGATTAGGCGATCTTTGGATTATTATTCTATATTCAGTCTCGAGAGTAGCTTGCAATACTATCATAATAATAAACGCTTGTTTTGTTGATGAGTCCTCTTAACACTTTCGAACACTCGCACATAAAAGTGTCCTTGTACGGGTGCTGTAATAGTTTAATATTTATCGTAACCCTTTCCTTAATTCGGAGTAAACGCGCACTTTAGTTAAAAGTTAGTAGAGGCCTTGTAGATTTCTTCAACTTAACTTTCGTCATTTTAGATGAGTCACGAGCCTCCCGGGCTATTGCGATATACTGTCCGACTGCCGGCAATCATCAAGAGTTCCGGCCGATTTTCTTAGAAGATCAACGCAAGGTGCGTGTGTCGCACTCGTGAGATGTCGCACGTTGTGTCAACATCAGCTGAGCGCGCTTAATTATTCACTATGTTTCCCCGCACGTCAAAGCGAGCTCGATCGAGTGTAATATTTTTTGTAAACAGCTTGTTTGTTAACGTAATATCCCGCGTCCTCGCCACTCACAGGTATTTACCGCGCTCCGCGTCGTATCTGATGAGTCAACGTGCCACTCGGCGTCGGCGGCGCGGAGGCTGAGCGCGTGTTCGCTGCTCGCGCGACTCTCTACTACTGAACCGCCGCCATTCTGTCACTCGCTGCCTCCATTCTCTGCGGTCAATCTGCGGTTTGGCCACGCTTCATTTGTCGGGAAAATGCTTGTTGTTTTCCTCTTACTCGCACCAGTACTATACTCGCACCGTGCGAGTGAAACCCGCGCAAGTTTTGTACCATTAAATATTTTTGTTTAGTTCCATTGTTGAAAGGGAAATATTATGAGCTTTTTCATTTTGAAGCGATAGTTGCGTATCTCCCTCTTTCCATCCGCTAGCTGCGGTTAACATGGAGAGAGACGTCTATAAGTGTATCTCATGTTCTGTCTCATTACAGCCGATAAAGTTTTCAGTCAGTTTAATTGATACTGGAAATAGCAAGATTTTACTTTTGCTGTTTTATCAAATTATGAATACTACACAAAAAAAAACTTTAAAACCAGAACCAAAGCATTTCGTAATATAATATAATGTTGGTCGTTAATGTCTTTTCTAATTAGTGAAACTAATGAGGTTTGATTGCTATCAAATGCAAATTGTAATTTGACACGTTTTTGTGAATACATGTTTGTTAGGTACTATTTCATAATATGATAACCCGTATGTTTACCCAGTGTTATCTTAAGATGTGGGTGGGCGTGTACGCGGCAGGGCGGGGCAGCTCCGCCCTCTGTCGCGAAGACGCGCTGCTCGCGGGCGGAAAAATGCGGCAACCGCACGCTTTGCGTCGCCACCACACACCCGCGCCACGCTCGCGACACTTGTTGCTTACCACGTGACACTAATATTTGTACGTACACGTCTGTTTAGCTCCATGATTTAGATTGTGATTTTCTAATTGCGTGTAACTAATTAATAGTAATTATTTTTGCATTTACGTAACGGTGATTAGGATTTTCAAATTAATTAATTAGTTAGCATTAGTTTAGTTAGCGTTGAATAGTAACGTATTATTATTGCAAATTGTTCAGCCACATCAAATCAAATATCTATTTGTCGAACATATAATAACATAGCTATATTCGTGCCAATGAGGCAATTAAATTAAATTAATACAGTAATAAGAATTAAAAAATGTACCTAAAGAAAAAAATATATCGAATTTTACTTTGTCAGAATTAAAATAAGATTAATAGTCATGGCAGAATATTGTTTGAACAAATTGGGTATAATAATATTATTATTATACAGATGTATTTATTTTACCCAATTCCGCCGATAGAGTTCAGAAGATAACTTCGTTGTCTTGTTATAGGAAACAAACCACGTGACATAATTATACAACAGTTGTATCATCCGGGTGACCCTATAACCGCAATGTTGTCAATTTTTGCGGGCGCGGGCGCGGGAGTGCGGCAAGGAGCGGCGACCGGTGACCGCAGCGGCGCGGTGGCGGCGCCCGCGGCCGTGGTGCGGCTACCAATCAATTAGTTCTTCACCCAGACATATACCATTGTAAGTGTTATTCTACTTGTCTTATTCTCGATACAAAAGTTTCAATTATTGAGAGTCAGCTACGTTTGTTAGGTAAATAATGTATTTATTATTTTTCAACGAGAAAATATATTCAATCATTAGTGATAATCTGTTTTTATTTTGATCTAAGTAACCTAACTTGTTGTTCACGTAACACGTTATAAAACACAGATGTTCAGTTAACCAGTAGGTTTTATACAAGGAACATATACTTACTCGTTTTATACGTCTATGGTTTTAGTATGAACTTCTATTTCATAGTCTCCTCATTTACGCGAGATGGTAGTAGGAAACATATCCTAAATAAATAAATATCCTGGGACATTTCTTCACACACGGTTATCTGATCCCAAACTAAGCAGAGCTTGTACTATGGAAACCAGATAACTGATATACTACATGTACATTTTTTTTTGTAAATACATACATATATAGATAATTGCAGCTAACTATTTCGAGTAAGTAAGTGTGTCAGAGCTCTTAAGAGTCTGTAACGCGTGAGGGATGTCTATACACTACGTTGACCAGCATTTACCACCAGGTAGTCCGTATGCTTGCTTGTCGACTATGTTGTATAAATTACTAGGTCGAGTATGTACTATATGAACCCATTATAAGTGAACACAACATTCAGTATTTTAGGGACCACTAAACTTATTTAAAACTTTATTTTAAGTTGTTCACTAATAAAAATACGTATGTAGTATGGTGTTGTTAATGTTGATTTTTGTACGACTACATCATTCTGGTAGTTTTTGACTGGAAACCACGCACTTCGCCCATCTGCTACGATTGTCCATCTTGTGCTTTCCTGGGATAAAATGTCAGGGTATAGGTAATCTATCGGTGTTTCAAGTTTCACTCAAATCCGTTCAGCGGTTACGGAGCTGAGTGGTAACACGCACTTTCGTATTTATAATATTCGAAGGATTTTAAATTAATAATTTTACTTAACTATATTTATACCTATACTAGCGAACCGTCCCGGCTTCGCATGGATGCAATTTATATATGTTAACGGAAAAGTATCTAATCCGTCATTGTATACATTTCCTAAATATCTATCGGAGTACTACATTCGGTATATTTGTAAGGATAGCGGTATTTGGGGGGTTGTAAGTGAAAGGTACTTTTGTGCCAATACAATATTCTATGCAAAAAAAAAAAAATAACCCCAACCTATTTTTTTCAATAGTTTCTATATATTTCCAAGTATCATTATTGTTATAATTTCCTAGGGGAAATACACAGGAATTGTATACAATTCCTATATTCCATACATTTCCGGTAACATATACACAAACATTCCTCGTTTATCGCTCTTTCTAAGTGAAAACCTAATCAAAATCTGTTGCGTGATTTAAATGAAGTAAGCAGAGCAACAGATAGAGGCAGACAGCGACTCTATTTTATACTATTTAGAGATAGTACTATAGGAACATAACCATATAAAGGCATTTTTTTATTTTAATCATTTGAATATGTACTTACCTATAGGTACTTTTAAATCTTACCTTTAAATGTGACTAAGTTGATGACTTCACAATATAGGTAGGTACCTAAGCTATTATCATTTAGTTAGTGACTTACTAACTGTAGTCACGTACACATAAACGTACCTGTAACTTTGATCATTAAAGTTTACTATGATGCTGCAAGGTCTATCTATTCAAGTACCCAGGGCCGGATCTAACATATGGCTTTTTGGGCTTCAGCCCAGGGGCCCAGTGGATTCAAGGGGCCCCCAGCTAAGTCGAGTCAAAGTTAGACGATAATGCGAAAGAATCCATATTTTTTTTAAATTAAACAGATCGTACCTATGGTTTGTAGTCCTGCGAATCCTACGATTAATCAAACACATTCAATAAATTTAATTCAAGTTTACGTTCAGGTTTTGGTACTTAGAACTGAGTTGGTACTAGCCCAGGGCCCCTTAAACTCACGGTCCGGCCCTGCAGTACCTATTACAGTATTCTCACTATTTTCACTACTATGTAGTTTTACATTTTCATACTTAGTTTTTCAAAGAAAGCTTTTAGGTAGTGATGATTTTAAATAAAACATAAAATAATAGATAAGTGTCTATCAGTGGCGAGAGGTAAAATTATGGCGAGGGTAAGCCGTTCAAAAAAACACCGATAATTTTATAATTACAGTGTATTATAAGCATGATAAAAGTGGCTTTGAAATGATGAAAATGTTTTTTTGTTTTTTGAATGGACTAAAGTTGGTAGCCTCAGATGGCTGCAACAACCTTACCGGACAAATCGGCGAGCGCAGAGGGCTCTCAGCCGGGTAATATTTAGGTAACAACGCCTGAGGGCATCCCCGAATGGGGTACGAACCTCGGCTCAGGGCGTTACCGGGGGAGGGGGAGGACTTTGTACGATTTACGACTAATAATGAAAATGTCGGACTGGGATTTCTAAACGGTAAGCCGATGGGAATCTGCTTGTATGGACCCTTCGCCACTGGTACCTATAGTGAATACCTATACTCGTCATTATGTAGGTTTTTGTAGACGCACAAAATATACAAAACATTAATTTCCTTCACCTTTCCATATTATAGATACTCGTAGAAAGTTAGTTATTTTGAGTGAAGGAACTGGCTTGAATGGTTAAATCCATGGTTTCAGTTTACGTTAAAACGTCATTTACACCCAGTAGTACCTACTTGTATACCTACGAATAATTCAAAACAAAACAGTGAACAAAAGTGAGGTCTTCACAAACAAGAGAGTACCTATCTTAACAAACAATGTGTTTATTATGTAAATATTGTGTCTGTGGACGGCAGTTAATCGGTAGGCATGGCATGGCGTGGCATGGCTTGGCGCATGGCGTGATGCGTTTGTAATCCATGCAAACCTCAAGTAAGACACGCCTCCAAGGCGCACTGCTCTGTGACTGACTACGTAGCGTTGTCGTCTAACAAGCTTTATTGTTCTTAGAATTAGGTATTGCAGTCGTCACAATATTATTTGATTGCAGAACGGAAATAATTCAAAACTTTTGTTCATTCACGGCTTCATAATTTGAATTGAATTCGTCATATTTTTATTATAAATCAACTCGTCTACTATCACAAAATTTTAGACATTATTATTTGTTATTAATTTCAACTTTATACACCACACGATCCTGAGAAAAAAGTTCTTTACAGACATACAGACAAACAAGTGATCCTATAACCGTTATAAGTTCCGTTTATTCCTTTTGAGGTACGGAACCCTAAAAAGAGTGTCGAGGGTGAGTAAATTTTTGTAGTTGCGGTCATGGTCACAAAAGTTTACGGAATAGGTATAAAAACATCCTCATAAAAACCATACCTACTTCATTGTTCCAACCATACCGACACGTATTTTATATGATTACACATCTACAACTAACTGCGTAAGTCTGTACGTACAAACGTACAAACCTTATGTAGTTGACTCATCTATATCCCTAAAAGGATTAACTTCAAACGTTTTATTATTTCTCTACAGTACGTTATACCTACAGTAGGTATACTGTTATGAATCATTCGTCTTTTTCCTATATCAGTTTATATTCCCGTTGTTTTACCCGATGTGTGTGGAACAAAATGTCTCATTATGGTGACGCAGGTTGGGTAGGTAATTCGTTATTTATTAGGTACATATGTTTCATGAAAAAAAAATCTTTTTTAACCGATTTTAAAAAGGAAGAGGTTAACAAATCGCCGTATTTTTTTTATGTAAGTTAGGAGAACTTTAATAATTACTCAAAGACGCCTGAAGTGGCCTGAATCGATTAGGAAACTACGTTTTTTGGTTAAAAGGTTCACATATGGTCCCATTGTCATCAGGTCAGGATCTGATGATGGGATCCTGGAGAAATTGAGGGTACTCTTTAAATGGTATAGGCACTTACAATGTTTTTATGTATCGAAAATGTTTAGGAGAACCTACTAGACAACCGGCCAGAATACCAGACATAAAACAACTTTAGATATTATTAACTGTGGATCCCTACAAAATATGAATACCTACCCTGCCCCAGGTTCCTCCTACCCTGTAATTAGGCGACTCGTCTTTTGTCATTCACATGCCGCATGCGTCGCTTGCCAGTTAATCGGTTTACAAATAATATTCCTAATGAACTCCACTTTTAATCTGTGGACGCAGGACACGACAAAATAAAAATAAATGAATTTACGAAATAATGAGTTATTTAGTTGAGAGACGTCCAGACAGTCTATTATGTGTGGGTAATGCCATAAGTTGAATTATTTTATTGTAACTTAGTAACATTATTACGTCATTTAATATACAAATGGTGATTTCGGGAGAGTATTTTAGACGGAATACCACGGATAGTATACTTACATCGTTAATAGTAGGTATCTAATTCTACAAAATTTCAGGTAGGTACCTACCCGAGCACTACCATTACAAAGTTAAGATAATTTAAAGTTTAAGAAAAATCTCAGTTAAAGCCTTTATTCGCACTGTTAAATTTTCGTGATTTTAGGGTTGGTCCCATAGTAAAAGTTGTTCATAATGATAAGTACAATAATTCCTGAATATTTGGCTTATTGAAAAGTAAACTTGTATAGTAGCTACTCGACTAATCTAATATTCTTAACTCGTACAAAGTCCTCCCCCTCCCCCCGGTAACGCCCTGAGCCGAGGTTCTTACCCCATTCGGGAGTGCCCTCAGGCGTTGTTATACCTAAATATTACCCGACTGAGAGCCCTCTGCGCTCGCCGTTAGACGTTACGTTGAATAAATTCATTTATTGTTTTTTTTTCATTTGTACGGAAATATTTTATTTTAGTTTTATTTTCCACTTCAAAATATTTTTCTGTATAAGGTATTACATGATTGCCCTTTCGGCATACTCTACTTATTCTCGCAGAATCAGCCTGTATATGCTGTATCTATTCCCTACTCCTACCAAATCATAAGCTTCTCTGTCTGTCTGTTTATCGGAGCGGTGCGGTTCGGAGCTAGGAAAATTTAACCAAAATATATATATTTTTTTAAAATTACATACACTAACTATCCCCCGTGGTCTTACCCGCGTTTCCCAGGATAAAAATTAGCCTATAAATATGTTGTTCCAGGGTACGAAGTTTTTTCAAAATCCGTTTTCCTAGTGGTTCTTGCGTGAATGAGTAAAATACAATGGCATCCTTACATCCCAACAAATTTTCACATTTTTAATAGTAGGTAGTAAAATTACAACAACAATAGTATAGAAAGTAAAAAAACTGATAATTAAAACCAATATCACAAGTATATTATTTACTCTATGCCAATATGTAGAAACTAATTATATAAATTAAGGTTTTCAGATAACATTATGTAAAAAGCGCCATCTTTTATTTCAGAAAAGAGTTATAAGAATAGCTGCCATCTATTGTTAAAAAGCAGAAGCTTGTATCAAACATACTTTACTATTTTCTTTTCGGTGGTCGCTCACTGCGCTAAACGTCATAATAGCAAGGAAATAATTAACAACACTCAAACAGAGATGGCGCTGCTTACAGTACTGCAGCAAAACTTGAGCACTTCTGAATTAAGTCTGAAAATAAAATAATTTGATTTTTAATAAGTAACTATTTATGTTTTTGTTTACTCAAAACAATTGATCGATTGAAAGAAATGAGGCGTCTTCGAGTAGGTAATCGGGGAACATACCTACTTAAAAAAAAAGATTCTGACGAATTGTAACATCCTCATTTTTGTAGTCGGTTAAAAATACTTTTAATAATGGATTTCCAATAAATAAAGAAATTTCGTGATAGTAAATATTTGGACACAGACAGGCTTGCCATAAGGACAGGCATTTTTTTTTATTAAAATTAGTTTTTTGATATAACTATAGTTATAAAAGTTACCTAAGTAGGTACCTACTGTAGGTATACATATAGGTAGGTAACTTTCATATCCATTCAATAATACCTAAGCTGTTATTTTGGCATTACAAACAAACACTTCAATTTTATTTATTTGTACCTATTTAGGACTAGCTTTCCGCCTCGCGGTTTTATACGCGTTCCAGAGGGTAAAAAGTAGCATATGTGATTTCTAACCTTCGTATATCAGGGTATCAGCTCCATACCAAATTTCATTAAAATTGGTCCAGCCGTTTGAGCGTGAAGAAGTAACAAACATACTTTTTCACAAACTTTCTCATTTATAATATTAGTAAGTAAGTTAATAAAAATATAACGTAAACACTGTTATAGCAACGTCTAAACCTTTTGTCTATTCTATGAAAATAATCAAAATAATCGTTCATTGTATGTAGGTAGTGTTAGAGTGTTACAATAAATTACATTTCATTCAAAGCTAAAATATCTACCTTACAATTAAAAAAATAATAAAAGATTCCGACGAATTGTTAAACTCCTCCTTTTTGAAGTCATCTAAAAAAAACTTCTCATAATGGATTTCCAATAAATAAAGATATTTCGTGTAAGTAAATATTTGGATAGTGAGTCTCATAACAATTTTGAATACCTATGTACCTAAACTTTTCTTGGTCCGGGGCGGTCACGCCCTCTATAGGTACGACACAATAAAAAGGTTGCAGCCTCACCAAAACTGCAAATTGTTATTTCCACACCATAAAGTTTTCTAAAAGTTCTCCTTTAATAAAATGAATGTAATGGTTTGCTGCGAACACTATTAATCTTTCGTGTATGAATGACTTTTATAGGTATCAAAGCAGATGGTTAAAAAATAAGAATGTCGAAATTCGTGATTTTTTTATTCCTATTTTACATCGATACATTTTCTAATAATGTGACGGATGCCATATAAATATTATTAAGGTTATCCAAAATTTCATCTAAGAATCTATATAGGTATCTCTAAACTAAGCCACACTAAGCTAGTAGGTAATCATCAACTTTAAAATCAATGTTTTTATTAAATTTTTCTCAGTATCAAAGGTACATCGCTCGTAGAACCGACGGCCGCTGGGGCAGTAAGGTTCTCGAGTGGCGACCACAAACATGAACACGCAGCGTGGGCAGGCCCCCCATAAGGTGGACCGACGATCTTGTCAGGGTCGCGGGAAACCGCTGGATGCGGGTAGTGCAAGATCGGCCATCGTTGAGATCTTTGGGGGAGGCCTTTGTCCAGCAGGTGACGTCTTTCGGCTGATATGATGATGATGATCTAAGGTGTTCTGAAGAGTTTTCTCCACAAAGATTTATTATCCCTTTCTTTTCAGTAGGGTTGTGTCAATATTGAATATTGTTTATTACTTTTTCACACCCATTATATTTTTTCTCAAAAGAAGCAGCGTGTAAGCAGATTCGGTTTATCATCAGATACTTTCATTGTCCAACACCAAGGTCTGCTATCAATATTCACCATTTATTATCTTATATCTGAATGGTTTGTCGCATCGCGCCCTAACAAAGCTTTTTGAGGTATAGCGCGTCCAATATAACATTGCCCCTTGATTTTTATTAGCAGATTTCTTTTCGGTTCCACGATGGAACACATTCGGGTAATACGAGAGGTCTTGGTTTATTGGTGAACGCGTTATAATACGTTTAATGGCCTGTAATGAATGGCATAACATCCATAAAGCGACAATACGGCCACTCGAATATGCCCTTTTATAATAATACTTGATTTATAGACGAACACCGCGAAAAGGAACGTTTGTTTTGCACGTGTTTTGAATGCAACGCCTCCCGCTCGACGCAAACTAACAGACATGACGAATGTGGCCGATACTATAAGTCAATTTATGAATTGTGACTCTGCCTTACATTTCTTTTTGGATAGTGGTGATAACATACAGTTTTGGATGAAGTTTTGGTAGAAACTTGGTTACCAGAATGGAATGAATTACTTACAATCATCATTCAGTCCTCAAACGAAGGTAGATACAAGATAGTTAGTTTGTAAGTATTACAAAAACAAGATACAAAATCTATACTAATAATAAAGCTAAAGAGTTTGTTTGTTTAAACGCGCTAATCTCTGGAGTTACTGGTCCGATTCGAAAAATTCTTTCACTAGTAGGAAGCTAAATTATCTCCGAAGGTTAAAGGCTACATTTTATCCCGCGAACGCGAGTGAAGCCGCGGGGAACAGCTAGTCTAATAATATGGCTAAAGAACGCAGTGCAGTGACGTCACTCACAAGATATACAGATGATAATGTTAAACTTTCGATACAAGGTGTTGCTTATTTACTTTTTAAATTAGTGGCTCAGGACCGATACCTTATTGTCCTAAGTAGAAATCCGATTCTGGCTACATCTGGTTACGACGTACTTAAGTTCCAAGCCTACCTAGAAGACTCTCTTGGGGTGTAATAGCTTTCTTTGTAATTTCAGTCTTGGATTGGTGTTATTTTTTTTAGTTTCGATAGATATATTTAGTAGGTATAGTGGGTATTAGGAACGTACCATAACAGAATAGGCTATTATTTATTTGACTGCTATGAAAATATAAATACCTGCTTACTATATCAAACAAATAAAAGTTAGGTATAATAAGTAATACTAAAAGTTAGAGTCAAAAAAACCGATTCTGCATAATATGAATGATCTAAGCTCTGCATGCAATGCAATGTTTTTTTTTTTTTAATGTTCTAAGTGGGTATCCTCAGATGGCTGCAACAACCTTACCGGACAGGCTATTTCACAACACTGATTTTCACTTAGGTACCTACAATACAACTTTTACGAAATGTATGCAATACAAAGATAATTTTACCTAACATACCCTCCGATGTAAAGGTAAATCTATTTATTAAGAAAAAAGTTTGCTCTTTTTAAAAACATTTCCAAAGAGATAAAGATCGTTTTACCGCGCAGATTCCACAAAGCGTACGACAGATGTCCAAATTTTTATCTCACTTTTTTAAAAGCTCCTTAAATCCAAAGGATAAAAAGTTTAGAGTATTCATTGGTAACAACACCTACGTAACAAGCGGGTATTGTATGATAATAAACAATGGCAGGATAAATGTGACGTGAAATCTCTTCTTTGCTATAACATAATCCACTTAGAGGCATGTCGTCGCTTTTTGTCAAAATAGAGCTATATGGTTCATTGAATTGTAAAAAATAACGCCGCGGGGTACCTTGTGTGTGCAAACAGAAGTTTTGAAGGGCCATCGTCGCTGCCTCGTCGCTCGTAGCAGTCACCTGATCTATAGTGTGCGTTTATGACGACAGATGGCGGTAGTGATGTTTGGTTTTCATTATTTCATGTAGGTATGCTGATTGGGGGATCATAATCAATATAAAGTTAAAAAGTTACAAAAGAATTGTAATGGTATCTTTGAATTCTATTACTCTTCCTACATCACCCCTATTAAGTTTTAGTTTAAATAATATTTATTGTAGGTACCTACTACCTACAGACACGCTGGTTGTACCTAGAGTTTTATTTTTAGAGGTGATAAAATTTTTAGGTTATTTAAGCTTGGTTACTTTATTCGATGTGGTCACAAAACTAAGGAAAATTCGGATATGTCATCTGAAATCTAGGTAATAATCTGGTAAAGAAACTGTAGGTAAAAAATAAGTAGGTAGGTAGGTACGTACCTATAACCTATCGTTTCTTTTTTTAAAAATCATGATCTTCCCTGCCCTGTTCCCAATCATTTGTGGTCGGCGCAATATGTATAGTATTTCAATTCAGTCATATCTTAGTTTTATTTAAAGAATGAATTTTTAATTGAAAACATTATAATTGACTGACACCATAAATAAACAACTCAAAGCATCATAATTAGAATAAGAAATTCTAATGTCTTCGAATGAAGTCGATTGAACTTCCCTTGAGAATTGCGTTTTTTTCGTTCATTAAACTTATAGGTTATTTTGGGTGGGATTGTTCACTCAAAAAAGTTATAAAATAAATATTGTATAGTGGAACACAATAAGTATCCAATATTTCCAGTGCCAACACCACACTATCTATACTTTTGTGTGTGCAACTTAGGGCTTTCATCGAGTTTATACGCAAAATTTCTAATAGGGTAGTTTCCTGACATCAAATCAACAACTTTTTAATAAATGTCAAAATGATAGTATAAATTGAATTTTGTAGATGAAATACTACACTATATGACGTCATAGTATCACAGCATCAAATTATCTCCTCTTAGTGGTTCCACTGGTAATTAAAAATCATACAAAGCATTAAATGTACAACATATATGATGTATCCACGTGTTTTTAGATGTTTTGTTTGGCATACCAATCAATAGAATAGAATAAATCATTGATTAATTCTATTCTATTGATTGGTATGCACAAGTGATTCAGGTTCTCAAGTAAATCAAGGATCCAATACAAAATGTGGAAGTTTTCAAACTGCGTGGAAAGGTTATAAATCCGCAAATGTAATGCCACAGTCAGTTGGCAACGCCATTCAATTCCCCTACAATAGTTTTTGTTACATTGACCGTTTACGAGGCCCAAAACGTTAATATCTTGTTCAACTTTGATTTATGTGTTGAAATATTGGAAATGTATTCACGGTAATAGTGTTGTTCGAAATTTCGTTATCGATAGTCTTATAGGTAAACTTTGATTTAAATTTAAAAAAGTTTAGTTTACTTAATTAATTTTACTAGCTTTCGTATAAGTAGCATTATTATATAGATAACAATATATAGGTGATTTTTATACTCCATTATAGAGTTACATTTTTGGAGTTTTCATAGGGAACCCTAATTGAAAAAAGTAAATCTTTGTTAGTCAGTGATAATGTAGCATATTACCTACTGTTGAAAGAATTTTTAAAATCGGTTTAGTAGTTGGAGTTGATTAATTTACAAACAAAAATATTATTTTCCTCTTTATAATATTTGTGTTGATTGAAATTTTATTGCTATAAAGTTATGCTATGTTATCGAAAGGATTATATATGATTGTGTCGTGTTAGGTTTTTTTGCACATTATTTAATCTAAATATAAGGTACACAGTTATTTTTAAGTTGTTAAGGAAGTACTATGTATTAAACTAGTTTGATAATCGACATCGATCTCTGATTAATCGGTATCTAAACGCAACACTAGACGTTTTGTCAGTAGCCAGGTATCACAAGAGTATCAGTATGAAAAATTGTGCGAACATAATATTACGATTTTGAGATTTTACGGTTTTTTTCTATAAATGGCTTGTGGGCATTTATGGGCTATTTAGAATGTAAGTAATGATTAACGACGTGTTCCTTGTGCTATTTTCATTCAATATTTGATTAACGACTGCATTTAAATGTGTTAAGTTTATTTACCTACTTAAGTACCTACAACTTAGAACTTTTTACAACAAGAAAAAATGTGAAGTGAAGGAGAAAAAATGATACCTAGCCCTAACTTATGTATACCAAAAATACCTATAACCTGCATGACAATTAGGTATATGCAAAATTATTAACATTACCATTTACTTATCTATGTATATAAAACCGATAGGTACTAACTTTATAAACAAATCCCATACAAATCTGGCTTCACCAATAAAACCGACTAACTTTATGTCGCGCGGAATATCAGTTTTCCGACTTTGCCCAATAAAGGGTAGCCCCTGATCCGTTAAGTAAACAGAAAAAAGAAACGGTTGGGCCGCGAGGCGAACGTTACGAGTAAATCACCGGTAAGCCCCAATACGCGGCGCGCCGCCCGGCGGCACTCGCTTAAACCCCGTAAGTCCCGTAACCCCTTTAAGTTCACCTTCCGATATCCCGGGATGTGCCGAATAAACGAGACGCGGTGCTTTGTCGCCTCTTTTTCCCGGGAACACGCGCCTTATTTTTACGAGCCAATGTGGCTGACTCGCTTATAGCACCATGTTGTCATTACTTTTGACATTGCTTGTGATTGGCATATTTTTATTAGGTCGGTCGGGACATCATGCAAAGCTTTTTAGGTTGAATAGGTACAAAAGATGGGTGGAAGGTGAAGCTAAAAGGAAAAGTACAAGAGGTAGATATGGGCAATCAAAAATTAATATTAACCAGTCTTTGAATAAGATTATCCGTGGAATGTGATAGCATTTGATCGTTACAAAAACTTGTGAAATAATAATTGGGTAATAAAGCTCGCAAGCAACTTATTTAGCCATCCAATTTTCAAAGGTCACATCCCACGACAATATAAGCAACAAAGGCTAAGCAAAGCGAGACGATTTGCCGCGGAGCGCGCGTGACCGAGCGATTGCGGCGCGCCCGCACCCGCACCCGCACCCGTACTGACCCCACGTCACCCAACTACTTTCGGGAACAACCTTACACAAATTGATTTTAAATAGCGATTTATTTCCGCCTCATATCGCCGATCCGATCTTCCTATGAGTTTTACGGGCGGCTTTACGTGGGGTTAAGGAAGTCGGAGTTATAAAACGCTTTATTTCTTTTTCAGAAAGGTAGTTAGGCGCCCTCTAATTATGCCGGATTAACCCGCAGAAAGTACCTTCGTTACGCGAGGGTATCAACCATTAATGTTTTCAACTTTCCAGAGTGACGTTTAAAAGAATTATAAGCGTTTAGTATTTTCCAACAAAGGCGTGGTATAAACAGGCGAAGGCCACATAAACGAGTTATAAAACTAAAGGTTTAACGGTGAAAAATATTTTTTTCTATTCGCAATTCTATACATAACGGGTATACGAAATAAAAGTTTTTTAAGCTCTATTGCAAAATTTTACCCTTTTGCGAATTTGTGCAAATTACTTTATGAGCGCGCATTGAATGGCGAGTTTGGAGTTTTTTGTCAATGTCGTTTACAACTGCAGCGAGATGGAACGTTTGTTAAAAAGTCGCCTTTACCCGACCGAGTTCAGATGGGACTGCGATTTTATGAGGGCCCCAGTCAAACGTGTCGAATCCTAAACCGTCGGCTAATAGAAATAAATAGTAACCCTTCGGTGGCGGTGCGTTTGCTGCCGAAAGGTTTACTTTTATTGCCGGTGACTTTCTTTTACTCACTACCCCTTCATAATAGCAGGGTTGAGTAAAAAAATAGAAATTGCAATTTTTGTGCAAAATCCTCTTTGTTTCTATTTTTAGCAAATTTTTATTTTATATTCCCTAAAATTATTGGTAAAACATTTAGATGCTTTTGTGTACAAAACTTTGCAAATAAAGAAACGCTATCTCCTAACGAGTTGTCGTGAAAGTCCCAATTAATGTGTTTAGGGATGACAAAAAAGTTTAAATCTTAATAAATTTATCGGCTCAGCGGGAATCGTACCCACTGGAACGGCGTATCGCAAAGCAAGCGATATAAATAGGCAGTTGAATATTTTTTGCTTTAATGGGTGCTCCTAGATTGAGATATTTTGCGACCGCAAAGGCTTTCCAGCGGGGGGTGAGACCGACTGACAGGCTTTTTTCACATTCTTAGTAAGACGTCAATTGTGACAAAGACTCGTAAGTGTCATAGTGAGTAATGTGGAGCGCAGCGAGGGATGCTATAGAGATATAATATGTAACGAGAAGTCAGTGCGATGAGAATATTTTGGCGACAATAGTTTTTGGATTTACGTTTGCGGTCACAATGTCAGTTGACAAGTCAACAAGTGCATAGATACCTGACTTTCTCGTAAAAAGTGGATGTAAAAACGTGTCTTAATTTTCTGTTGTCGTAGAGATCAAATTTGTAAAGCAGAAATTAAGTACTTAATGTTTAGATAATAGGTTTAATTACAAATTAATATTGAGACCAGCTAATAAAAAAAAAATCTCAAGTACGTATGTGGCTAAAGAAGATAAAGTGTCATACTGATTTAACAAGATCTTAAAAATGGTGCAGGTAACGTAGATTAGGTAATTAGTCCTGTTGAAAAACAAATAAATTTCAAAACTCATACGAAGCCGCTAAAAATCTAATGTGTAATAATTTTTTATGTTCCATGGTGTTTTTTGTCAATAAATACATCGAAAGTTCCTAGTTACCTTATAATCATGGAGTAATACCATTGAATTTTATGTGATACGGAAAGCGTAGAGCCTGCTCCGCCCCTGGACGGACCACCGTCGAGTTATTTCTGTATGGTGCCCTACAACATTTTACAACATTTAAATGGTGTCTATTCAGATGAATGGTGTAAACAACAAGGGGTAATTAAGTGTATCGCTACGGCGATTTCCAAAATTATCGCCGACTAAATGTAGTCCAAAATTAGTGTGACTAACTGATGTAGCATGGGGTTTACATGGTGTCGATAGCTATATCTTAACAACTACATATAAAAAATATGTAGTTGTTAAGATCCTGTTTATTTATACATTGGACATTGGAAATAATAACTAGATCAAATGAACTATTAAAAAAAAAAAGTATAACTCAGAATAACTCTAAATTGAAAATTTGTGCAAATCGCTGCCCCACGGAAGTGTGCCATGAAAAAAGTGTATGTTGTTAAGTAATTTAAATTGTTTAAGTATAAAGTACCTATAATTAGTATACTATAGCTATATATATATATAGGTATATCTACATAGCATAAAAGGAAGTTGCCCTACCTACTCGTCTGTCTGTTTACCCGCTAACTGCTTCTAAACCAATAGGAATAGTGTTCAACTCAAATGAATTTTGAAAAAAATGATTTTTTGACGTGCATGTGATCGAAGCTTAATTTAGTAATAAGGCACACACACGTACGACACACGGCGCGACGAGAGGCGGGCGGCGCGGATGCGTTCAGAAAGTAGTGAACAATCGTAAAATTTTATCGCCTCTAATGGGAGCCCAAGCTGATTTGTAGTGGCACCAGTGTTTAACCATACTGTTTCAACCTAAACCTCATTGAAGATTTTTATTTATAATAATAAAAGAAAAATGGGAAGAACCAGGTAGGTACCTACCTACCTACAAGTGTTAATTTATGAAGCCATGCTGAATAGCAATGCTAATTCTTTGTGCAAAATACGTGCCAGCCTTCTTGTCATGAGAGGCCTGAATTAGTCGATAGGAGACAATAGTCTAAATTGATAGAATTTTTTTGAAAAAAATATGATTTCTCTCTTTCATTTAATTCTCACGGGTAAGGTGCTATCATCGCTCATCAGAATATTTCTGTCACATTTATTTGTAATATTTATAGTTAAAAGATCATTTCGTTGAAATGGAGCCAAATTTCCGGTGGAAGCTTTCAACGGAATTTACAAAAAGCGCCATAAATTGGCAAATAATCCCCCGCATAACGCAACCTTTGTTTGGCCACACGTGCTTTTAATATCTGGCTCGCACATCGCGAATGCAACAAAAGCCGGATTTAGTCTTTGTGCGCGCTACCTAAAGTAAACACTCGTAAAAACTTCCTTCGGATGCGTTCGCGATGCGGAATGTGAAAATATAGTTGTTAATAAATTTTATTAAATGATATTCGGACAAAGAGCGGGTGATTCAATTGTGAACGCGACAATCGTCCGTGTCGAATTTGTCATGAAACTGTACGCCTTTGTTTGCCATATGAATGCCGTGTGAGAAGGAAGAGCTTCCGGTGAGCCTGTGCGGGTTTATGCGCCGGGATCGATGCCCCCGGGCGATATCTTGCCATCGATATCTCACATTGTTGCGCTTTTTTACGTCAAATTGATATTTATACGGTTCTCAATGAAATACACACCTATTCTCAACTTTCTGAAGTAGTCCGTAGGAAGCGGGCTACACTATCATTAAGTTTTGTAGCTTATTTGATTCTTTGAGTGGGCTGGATAATCATAATTTTAAATAATGTACCAAATACAAGAGTAGTATAATATACACAGTGGGGTTTCTATAGTTTTCATAAAATTTTGTAAATAGGTATAATACGTACTGTAGGAACTCTCGAGAATTTACGAATAATTATATTGATGTAACTAGGGAGTTAGACGCAACCGGCCGGCGCGACGGTGCTATCGTTCGTACAGCGTTCATAAAGACTGCCACTAACAAACAATTCGGTCGGCATTTTTAAAACAAGAAAAAAACATCAGCCATGTGTCGATGGACGCATCGACGAGTGCCGCGTATGATACGCGAAAAAAACTAAAACCGCGCCGGAACAATCGAAGCTAACTTATAAAATATGTATCCGAGCGCTGGCTTTTGAAACTTGCACTCGTACTATTTTGACCGCGATCGGAATATTTCGGACAAGAGTATAGACATGGGTATGGAAAATGATAAAGCATCGTTGTTTTAGTTTTTTAGGCGTGTTGCAGTATTACGCTCCTGCGCTGACACTATTGTTTGAAACACATAATTACTTATATATAGATAAGTACCTATCACTATAGTGCCTGTTAATATTAAATGTCCCAGGATGCTTAATGCATTAGACTGCTGTATTATATTTATGCTGGCTAAAATTAGCAAATATCCTTCTTCATACAGATTATTTGCATGTCAAACATCGCGATCGCTTCAGTAGTTTTTCGTAAAAAGGTAGGTACCTACAGATAAAGGTAAAATCTCTTTTGCATTTATAATTTTGTTTAGTTTTAAAATTAATTTATTACTAGAAATTAAAACATTTATAATATAAATTTAATTCTTAAAAAAAATATTTAAAGGAGGATGGGCAATAATGTATGGAAGTTGGTCTAGTAATTAATGATAGAAGCAAGGGCTTAATATACTAAATAAAACATTTACACAACAACCTACTTACCTTTGTCTTTTGTTAGTATTTTCGAATTTATACTATCTTTAAAGTGAAATATCGTTAATAGTCTTACTATAACATCTTCTTATTTGTTTATGGTAACAAATACCGATCAAAAAATATCTCTACATTCTTAGCAATTTAATGTCAAATAATAATAAATGAAACTCTACTTTTAAGAAATATACATGCAATGTATCAAGATATGCTTGAACTAACATAAATAAATATAGTTATTAAATGGTTACAATAATTCAGTAGATACATAAATATTAATAATCCAAATTAGTTATTGATCTATAATTTCGCAAATACTAATAGTTCACATTAGTTTTAATCAGAGAAATGTTCTAAATAGTTGTTCACTTTCTGTTGATATACCTACGAGCATCATACTAGAGGCCGGGTAAACCAAAATGCCCATTCTCTTTTCAAATTCGCATGCATAAATAGAGGAATTACATCCACACACAGGAGCTGACAGGAGACATCTATAAGGTGGTGCGATCTTGATGTCTGCATCAGTTATCAGTGTCATCGGTTCACAATAGGTTCTTTCTGTCGGTCATTAATTACTGCCTGCCTAAGCCCAACCTGACGTTTTCTACCGATATTATGGACTGTAGATATAAGCTGACCGTGGCGATTCTATTTTGTTTTTGTTGGTTAATATTTTTCCATTAGACTGATTAATTGTTTTAAAAGATGATATGAGTTGTTTTTTTTAAATACGTATTGACTGAAACACCAGATGTTTTTAATAGATTTAATTGTTCATATACAACATACAGCATAAAATATATAGTTTAGATAGTTTTCTTAACGTAATCGTTGATTTTGAAAGCAAAGGAATTGAAGAACATTTTATGAATAATTGAAAGATGAAATAAAATTCAAACATATTTTCAGGACTTTTTTAAGTTAAATATAAGTACTAATATTTACAACAAGTATAAAAAAATACATATTTATAAAAAAAACCCTGGGGTTCCACAGGAAATTGTATTTTAATATTTTAAAATCCTTTAGCCTGCATTAATTTCATAATAAGAAATTCAAGTTTTAGATATCATCACATAGGTTACCTACCTACTTACTATCAATAATTATGAATTTATATCTTGTCAAATTATCAAGTTATCTTACGCAAGTTATATGTATAGTGCATTCAGCTATAATGATCTGAATGATTTACTGAATTTTGTCAATTTGGTAATGCGAGGTGGCCACCGCGCCGCGCCGCCCGCACTCGCCGCCGCCAGTACGTCGCCTACTCCGAGCATTTATAACCTATCCAACTTCCAACGTCATTTTTAACCGTCATCGCTAATTTGCCATTGTTTTGCCCGCTGACGCCACCTTTTTTGCTAAAAACCATAAAATAGATAAGCTTTTTGTTATTTGGGCACACTTAATTGATTATAAACGTTAGAAGTGATGTTTTACCTAAAATTTTGGGAACGAAACTCGAGAAGACAGATATCGTTTATCATTAACACTATGCTGCAAAACTTTTTATAACACATTACGACTTTTTACTAAAACAGTTTTTTCTAACTTTACTTTAACATCCAATTAATGATCTTTACCATAGAACTTAACTATCCAATTTTAATTTAATCAACACCATAGAATCTTGATTAGCACAGACATAATTATTTTTATGATATATTAATAAAACACTTTACTTTATTGAGGTCTGTGTACTCTTACTTTGTCGTTCGATAAACATTTGAATCAAGTGAGATTAGTGTCTACAGTCTTTTGATAAAAAATACCAAATTTGTTGGTGTTCTTTGGTAAATGCAAGTAAGCGGATCATCTAGTAGTCCCCGAGCTCGAATTGCATATCGCAGCGGCAATATGTTAGTGCACCTCCGCGTCGGAGCTCGGAGGCATCAAGGCGACAGAGCCGCCTGGCCTGCTATAAAGCACGGTGCAATAAAGAGAATGGATGCCGCCCATCGGCAGGCAGCCGGCCGCCGGCAGGATTACCCGAATCGCCACTATTTATCGCTCGAGCCTTGCGCCCAGGTGCCATCAATCTATTTAATGATCGGGTCAGCACATACTCTAGGTCTTTTTGTCGCTTGCACCCGCCGCCTGGTGCAAAACGAAGACGCAAACTCCTCGGGCGAGATGGACGTTTGATGAGGCACTTTTGTGTCGATCGCCGTCGTTAAAAGGATTTTCCGACGCACTATCAGCAGATTGTGAAGGTTGTTTTATTTTAGATTTTATGCCTACGCGTGAGAACATGACGGCGCGGTCGTTTAAATAATTTGACTAAAACGCGTTGCCAACTTTTTTGCTGTGAAAATATTTTGTGGATGATTTATTTTTGTCACGTACTGGTATCCAGATATCAGGACAAATAAGTCATCGTGTCTCATCAATAACTTTATGAATTTAATCAGTGAGAAGTAAAGATTTTTGAGTCACACCACAAATACGTTTTAGAAGGTTAGTCGGTGACAAAACCGGCATTCTCGTTTGGATTAGTAAATAAATCATACTTATATTAGAGAGGGACTAAATGCCAGTGGCCACTTCATTCTGCTACAAAAGTCAACGGTCAATGGCTTGAGATAGGGTTTGATACAAAAGCGTCCATTTGGTTGGATCGGCGCGGGCGGCCATACATCTGCCCGGATCGTGCGCAAAGCAATGGATACAAGGATTTGACGGGTCTTTACTCACTGCGCCTCCCTGGCTTTGTTTAAACGATCTTTGTGTATTTCACTAGATTTAACTGAGACTGGTAATAAACCTACTTTGATTGAAATTTGAATTAGAAAAAAGTTGAAGTGTTTTGAAAGGGTGCTCTAATAGAATATTTTTACACGATTGGCCAAGAAAGAAAAGTAGAGTGTATCTAGTGTTTTAGGGTTCATGTATAAATGAATGTATGATGTATGTTGGTATTCCATCATCTGTTCTAAAAGCTTGAACGGTGAATCAACTTAGCAGTAAGTATGTAGTACGTACAAGTTAAAAGTGAACTCACATTTAATTTTCGTATTAATTTGGAAAAGTGTATTGTCTCTATATAATATTTAATGAAGTAGATTACTAAATACAGTGTTATTTTACCAACATTATAGGACAAGAGTAAAAACTAATATTATCAGATCACTGATTACGATACGGCTCTTCTCATTCCGAACATTCTTCTTCGTGTTCCGAATCGGTGGTAAATTTGACCTTCATAAGTGCTCACCTGGGGCCTAAATTTAATAAATGGCTATGACTTTGACTTTGATAATAGCATTTTACACTATTAAAATTGTTAGCGCACTAACTCCCGCTTATAGAGAGAAATCTCCATATGGAATTCCATAGTCAATCAATTGGTGTGCAAATATTTGAACATTTGCCAGTAAATGTCCCTAAATCAGGCTGCATGATGTGATCAGGCAATAATGCCGTGTGGCCCTACCCCAATAAACCCAGGCTTGACGCCTTTGGACGGTAAACTCGCTTACTTCACCTGAGCAAACTGCCTCCCGCTCGGGGGAAAGATCCTGTATCCATTGTGAGATACGTTACGGTATTCAATCACTTCAAGGTTAGTTCATTCAATATGGTAATGTTAAAAAAATATGTAGGTATTTAGGATGTATTTTGTCACCTTTTGGGAAATATTAGTTGGTTGGTTTGGTATTTTGAGGAGCAATGATTGCACTTGTTATTATTATTGTTGTTGTAAGAGAGGTAGAGCATAGCGATTTTTCGCTTGAAGAGCAGCTCGACTGGGGAAGTAAGTACCTCCACGGCTTACAGAATACCGCAGCCAAATAACCTGGTTGTGTTCCTGCGCGTGAGAATGCGCGAGTGGTACCCGGGGCGCAGATTAGTATATGGTCTCTGTCCCGGGTGTCGCTAGCGTCAACAGGCTATATATATATACAGTAACTTGTTGAAAATCTACGAAATTAAGAGCCCGTTTCATTGATATATGAATATTTCGATAGGCTATTTTCAAAAATATATCGTAAAAGTGTGAGTCTGATTTGCGCACCGAGGCTTCCGTACACATAATTCGGATTGAAGGACAATCTCTAATTTATGATCTCCAACTCCAAATCTAAATATATTATCGTGCAATGTTTTTATGTGATTTATGTACATATTACGATGTTACGGATTTTTTAGAATGGAGTTCATTATGGCAAGTTATGGTTTGCGGGCTAAAATGTGTAATCAATAAAAAACTGACCATTTTGTAGTGATTTTTGAGGCACTTCCGATCGATTACCTAGGAAACTAAAACTTTCTTTCTCTTCTTTCCCTTTTTTTGAATTAATTTGAAAAATTTCCTAGTGTAGTATAATGGAAACAGTACCCAAGGCGGGTAGCGCGTGGGCGGGCGGCGCGCAGTTCCGGTCAAGTCGCGGGCGGCTCTCGGCTTCCGCTTGTCCAATTTGGCCACATTCAGCCCAGTGGAGGGGGCAAGACGTTTGATACCTCCCCCAACCTCCTGCCGCGACCGCGTCATTCCGCGCGGCTGTTGGAACTTGCCGTGTTTGTATCTGCTTGCTGTATTAATATAAACTGACGTGAATCGGCAAAGGTTACATAGCTGTTTTGATAGTTTACTTAATTACTATGTACGTATTAGGTATATCTATGTTTTACTGATCGGTCTTTGACTATATTTTTTCAGTTGTGAAAACAATGTAACTGATTTTTCAAGTCCGTGACCCGTAAAAGCAAATGGCGTAAAAAATGAGAATTAAAATAGGTAAAACAGATTTGCAATTATTTTTAACGATGCTCTGCCGTATCTCCTGAAGAGCATAATCCGACATTAACGACACGACACGACTAATTATAAGATGAGCCGAAGTTAATCCTCGGAGCCAAACAGTTTGCCAACGGCCTAAAGGTGGCCCGGACTTAGACCGTAGGCAATTAAATGGATCTCTGGCCAAATCTAAACAGAGGGGCCAAGCCTTTGAGAGTCAATGGTCAGGGGTCGCATCTATCTACCAGATTTACTTTGGGATGAATGTGTGGAGCAAGGCAAGGTAGGCTCAAGTTTTTTGGCACCGATTCAAATTGTTGTTCGTATCGTATAGATTAGAATAGATCTTTGTTCAGTCTAGAGTACAAGGTGTATAGTTTTTACTATAGATATACATAGATATCTATAAAAAAAAAAACTGAATATAAGTCATAATATCTGGTATAAAAGTTTTGAATTTCATAATTAATACAGTGTAATCATTTCAATGTTTTTCTTCTTAAAATGAAGCAAGCTTACATTTTTCTTTTATGTCGTAATAGGGTATAAATATATATAAAATATGTATTTTTTATTTACAGCACAGATACGACCGCATCCTCCCTACCAACATTATTATTGCAATTTTCTGTCGGGAATATCTCACCGCATAATATTAAAACAAAGGTCCTGTCCCGTGAAATCCACACTAGGTGGCCGGCAACAGCTCATTAAGGAGTCAAAAGGGTAAAAAGTCGAGACCCTCGGACGCATCGGGCCTTTTTGTAAAAAGAGGCTTAATTAGGACTCATGCGGCTACCCTACAACCCCTGTAACTTTTAATAAATGTTCGAAGAGAGCCATTTACATATCATATATTTTATCTACTCTCATATCGTAATGTTCTTATTATGAAATCAAAATCAGTACTTTAATGACCCACTTTAGGCACACCCGTGTATAATGATTCATTATAGTACAGTTGTTGTTCCCAAGATAATGCTATAAAATAACTTTTTTTCTATTAAAGTACACTTTGGACCTATCAATAGTATAATCAATCAGTATCAATTCAATTTGACGATGACAATGTCACAAATTTTGTAACTTGAACTTTAGAGGTAAGAATTTTTGGGAGTTGGCAACACGGATTTGATTAAGTATATGATTATATTTTATTGTTTTTGCCTACACATATCATTTTGACCAAAAATGTCACAAAAATAGTTTTTTTTTTTTTTTTTGCAAAGTTGGTAGAAATTCAATTTTTTTAAATGACATTATTTATATGAGTTTAGATAAAGTACTGTATGATACTGCACATAATTAGGTATTAAAAACTCGTGTGATACTATTAAGAACCTCGCCTACGGCTCGGTACTTAAACTCACACTCGTAGTTAATAACCCCTATTATGCAACAGTATCATAAACTACTATTATATACTCGTCTTTTATACTTATACCTTTATAATGAGTACCTACTATTCTAGAAGAGTATTTAAAGTGAAATCACGAGCGGAAAGACAAACAGTATTTTTGGATTCACGGCTGACATGATAATGATGATGAAGTATTTAATGTGAGAGAAAATTGAATGAAGCTGACGTACTTACTCGAAATGTGTCCCACACATTTTGATCGTATTAAAAGGTAAACTGTCAGCACTTGTTTAGTTAATTTTTGCGTATAATTATGAGCCGGTAACCCAAAGGTATTATTCGCTCACTTCCCACGTATTACAATATTAGGCGCGTGTGCCGAACAAGTCCTCGTGGGAAGGTATTAAATATCTCGAATCAGTGCACACTGCTGTATTACTGAATGGAACTCAGATTGGACCAGCCGATAGTATGATACATGCAGTCACGCCATCATTACCTGATCTTACCCTGCCCTCTGCATGTTTCACAAATATCATGTAGTATAGGAAGACTGGTGAATTTAAAGAGGTCACGTTAGCCTGGTCGTATTATTTTAATAAAGCGATGCGCCCACTTATCAGCGCCATCTGTGTGCCGCCGGCACAATGACGGATCATCCCATAAATGCGGATGGAAAAAACATGGGGGATTGTCGAATTTTTTGCCAGCACTATTCCGGGTTATTGTTGCGTTGTTTAATTTTATGGGATATTTTAAGCAAATGATACGGTTTTATCACCAGCATCTAGCGATGAAGAGATATCGCGACCGGCACCTGAATAAGTGGGGTCGTTTTTCGATGCCGTGAAATAGATTTGTTTAGAGATTCATTGATAACTGGATATTATGTATGTTTTCCTTCAAATAACATTGATTTTTTGAACAATTTTTTTTTCTTCTTAATATTACAGGAAAGAAAACATTTCATGAATGATAATTGATACTAGCCAACAAGTGAACTAGGTATATACATATTTGATTACCTATTCGAGTTCGTATAATTTGATCGTATGTGTGTGAATAGGAATTGTTTATGGTCTTCTCCGTAAGGGCGGACAATAATGAGAGCACCATAAAGCCGCTGCCACATCGGCGGGGTATCTGAACGATCTTTGCGTCTCAATGGAGGTTATTTACATAGCAATAAGGCGGAGATAGCGTTGCGTCTCCGACGGCGGCACCTTATCTCAGTTATTGCTTGTGTGCCCGCGGCTTATGGTCGGGAAGTAAATGAACTGGGGCCTCCGGAAATAGGGACTTTTTAAACAACCTCCACTGATTTATCAGTGAATGAGATTGGTGTTGGATTTTGAGGAGTGACTGAAAGTTTTCATCTATTTCTATATTTTTTGTATAGATAGGTATTATAGAAAGATTTCTGTCGAAGAAAATTGTTGATTGAATTTTTGTATTTCCTTAATTTTATTAGTATTACCTAGTATTTAATAATTAGTTGTTGTGTTGTTAAATATCAGATAGAATATTTAGCCTATTTATTATTATTAATTACAAATTAGGATTTTTTTTTTTACATATTATTATTTAATACTTAATGTGTATTTAATAATTATAAATTTAATCGTAGCGGTCGCCTCGAGGATTTCCTTATATTTGTATATTAATTTTATATAGGACTAAGGTCATAACATAAAATACATTTCAAATCTTTAAAATATATATTTATTTAAATACCTTTGTATGTCCCTCGACAAAAACGTATGAAGATTTGTCACAACAGCAGTGTTGGCACTGAATTGATAATACCCAACTCGCGAAGCAATACTGCTTGGCTGGGGCTGGGGTGAGGCGAAATATTAAAATCAAAATTTATGAAGTGTGACTGGTGGGGCAGAGCCGCGGGTGGCGACCGTGGCGAACCGATTTGTATGGAAATTTGGTAAAACGTCTCACTGAACGGGTGTCAGAGGCGTTATCGCCCGGAGGTGCCATTTGATGGCATAATTTGGGACAACGAACGTAAAACCGTCCAGATTTATGTTTGTTTGCACGACGCTTTATTGAATGTTGTGGAAAGGGACATGGGTTTATGGGTTCATTTTAGTATGTAGACTCCATACATATTTATGTGTATGTAATGACGTAAGGATATTTTGTTGGTCAGCTTGGGACGAATGAGCTCTCAATATAATTGTCAAATTCTGTATCATCTCACAATATTATGTTATTAAATAAACATCCTCCACACTATGTTCCTTTAAAGAATTTACAAAAAATAAAAAAGTCCGGTTACTCAAAAATGCAAAAAGCCTCGGTTAAACTTTGTAATCGACACAGTTCCATTTTTACTTTTTAGATTACAAAGGAAATTCATAACAGCCGCAGCCAAATAAAAATTGTCGCGCGGAAATTTGTCTATCGGGCCTTCACGCCGCCCATAGGCGGTTCAGTTATGGGCGCGTAAAAAACGTGGCTCAGCCGATTCCACTGCATCGAGCCGAGCCGATATGACGGCTCAACAGCTTTACTACTACTACAGAGCACAACACCTCTATTGTATTATTTCACAGCATACAGTTCGTACTGAAGCGTAAATAAAAATACAATTATAACGATAAAACCAAAGTAATCGAATGATATTCTACTATCTCACTATCCTAAATAGGTATAGTAAATGTGATAGTTAGTTGGTGTTGGTGTGTATGTCTGATACCAGTCGGTTTCGAAACGAATTTAGACGAAATTTGGAACAAAGATACTTAATACCTAGGAATAACACATAATAGTAGTTTATGATACTGTTGCATAATAGGGGTTATTAAACACGAGTATGAGTTTAAGTACCGAGCCGTAGGCGAGGTTCTTAATAGTATCACACGAGTTTTTAATACCTAATTATGTGCAGTATCATACAGTACTTTATCTAAACTCATCTAATAATGTAATTTAAAGGTAAAAAATCAATAATATTTTGTCATAGGTTTTCATGACTCACGGGTATCGATTATTCGTCATTTCCATTGCCGCCTCCACAATTTCAGATCCAAGTTTATTTCACCTTAGTATCACTGCTATTTTACTATAATTTTTGGCCAAAATAAAATATGTATGCAAAAAATCAATAAAATAAACAAACATTAATCATCATGGCGCCCAAATCCGTGTTGGGAAAAACTCCCTACCGCATACGCGACCATAGAGTAAATTTGCATCTAAAATTGAATTATACTGATTGATTCCTAATTGTTTACAAAGAGAATATAATACTACGTTTAATTGTTTAGTCATGTCTGGCCACTTATAATGATTTTTTCTTTATTATTTCGTTTGACAAGTTGACTGACAGTAATTGAAGTATTAAAACCCAAAAAACATTATTAGCGGATTATAACTGTGCTATAATATAATTTTTAAATAAAATTAAAAAATTATATTATAGTACAGTTTTCTTCCCAAGATAATGCTATAAAATAACTTTTTTTCATTAAAGTACAAGTATTTGGACATGTCTGGCCACTTATAATGTTTTTTGGTTTTAATAATTCAATTACTGTCAGTCAACTTGTCAAACGAAATAATAAAGAAAAAAATATTAGAAGTGGCCAGACATCAGGACTGAACAATTATAATTTTAGATGCAAATTTACTTTGTCTGTGGTCGCGTATGCGGTAGAGATCTCAACTTAGAAGTTTTTCCCCACACGGATTTGTGCGCCATGATGATTAATTATTGTTTATTTCATTGATTTGCATACATATTTTATTTTGGCCAAAAAGAATGGAAAAATAGCAGTGATACTAAACTGAAATAAACTTGGATCTGAAATTGTGGAGGCGGCATTGGAAATAACGAATAATCGATACCCGTAAGTCATGAAAACCTATGACAAAATATTATCGATTTTTTACCTTTAAATTACATGATTAGATGAGTTTAGATAAAGTACTGTATGATACTGCACATAATAAGGTATTAAAAACTCGTGTGATACTATTAAGAACCTCGCCTACGGCTCGGTACTTAAACTCACACTCGTGTTTAATAACCCCTATTATGCAACAGTATCATAAACTACTATTATCCTAGGCAAACATTCTATGAAAATGCGGGTAAAATGTCGAATGTCATTGAGATTTATCATTGAGATATGTCATGTCGAAAAAAAAATGTTTAAATTTTTACTCGTTGCGAGTTGGTACCATCAAAAAAGTTTTAAAATGATCAGTTTTGAAACCTTTTCACCGTTGTTTCATTGTGGACCATAAAAACCATCTCTTGCAAAATTATTTATTTTGACTATTTATATGACACGTGCATTGTCTTGTTATATTGTGTGAGGCACATTTAGCCGCTGTCACTGTACACAAAATACAGCACCCTTCAGGTGACCATGCTTCTACTTTGTTGATAGTACCTCAAGTTATACAGGGCTAGTTTTTATTCACCTTCAGTGCTTTAAAGGGTATGGAAGTACAAATTCATAAATGAACAACTTTTACTATGGAACCAATCTTTTATATATCTTGATCGAGCAAGGTTCATGTTTTGTAAGAAAAGTTTGAAATTAGGTTGTTGAATCATTGAATAAACTAAATACACATTACGGGTATTAGTATATTGGTTGAATTCAGTAGATAATTCTTCAACATGGTGGTTTTATTGGAATGACATTCAAAGCAATAAATTATGGAGGCCAAAACCCATGATGTGTGACGTTTCGTATTGACGTCAGCATTTCAGTCATTGCACTCAATTTATACATTGTAATAAGGGTCATGCATTTAATAGATATAAATTGAGATCTAACAGCTACTCAGCCGTCGATGAAAACGTTTTTTTTATACAACATATACCACTGTCACCCGGCGTCCGGATGTAATCAGCACCCAGGTATCCTCTTAAGTTCTGGTGACCTTACTTACTCTGACTTGATGTTCACAGCTACTTTCTACCACAGTATCTCAGGTGGTTGTATGGGTGATGGTGGCCTTGGTGTCCGCCTAATGGACTACAGCGTGGGACTCTTCAAGAATATATAAATATTCTGGGACATTCTTCACACACTGTCCCAATTAATCTTTTCTGTCCCAAGTTATCTGATCCCAAACTAAGCAGAGCTTGTACTATGGAAACCAGATAACTGATATATTACTTTTTTTTGTAAATACATAGAAGGGCGTGATATGTTTGCAGGTCAGCAACTCATGGGTGATACCCCTAGTGTAGCAGGCGTTATATATAGGCCACGGTAACCGCTTACCATTAGGCAGGTTGTATGCTCATTTGCTACCTTAGTGGTATTAAAAAAATACTTGTCGTAGAATAGAATTGACAACGACCTCGTTCCGACACGCGGCTGACAGCGACACAGTCGCACGACGCTGCGACAATTCGCATGTCAATTAATTGGCGTCGAGCTCTGGTCGCTTTATTTATTCACATCGATTCGTGCTTTTATTATTAGGCTTGTATTTTTAAATATAGAATCGCTTGCTATATCTTGATATCTAGAGAGTTAAATTTTATTGTTACAACTGACGAAAAATGTATCAAATAGACAGGAACTTACTAAATTACCTGTTACGTTCTTTAAAAAATAAAATAAATTAATTGTAGAGCACACATTACATAGGTGGTATTTATGTCACATAATGGATCCAAGCGCAAGACTGGCCATAGTGAAGATCCTTGGGGGAGGCCTTTGTCCAGCAGTGGACGTCTTTCGGCTGATAATGATGATGATGATGAATGAACCCTTTCGAGCACACCAAAACATTACATGACAGTTCTTGAGAGAGCAGATATAATATTACTTGTCAAAAGTAACACATTTTTAAAATAAAATTTCATTATGCTATATTTTTCGTAGCCCGTAGCATATTTCGTAGACGACAACTCGTAGCAGATATCACGTTTCTTTGAGTGATAAATATAATATCAGCTTTCCAGAAATTATATCATGCTTCTTTTTAATAGTAGGTGTACGCATAGACTAATATCCTCCTTGGTGTACGTTATCTTCAGGATAAAGAGTCATAATCATATTGCAAAAAAATGAAATATTTGTTTTATAATCGTAAAAAAAATCACTGCAAAAGGTTTCTTTACAATTGACTTTGAAGTTATCCACGGACACATTGTTTACCATATTATTTCATGATTTAAACTGACATAATGTTTCAAAGCAGCTTATTAAAATGTGGTGTGTTCGTATCAGTCAAAATCAAAGTCGATGCGTTTACAACTGCATACAGTGCGGATGCAAATGCCGGGTGGGGTGTTATGTGAACGCGCAGTTGGCTGCATTGTATCTCCTCCCCCCTCGCGCGCCCGCGCCCCCTTCTCGGACCCCGCACATCCCGCGAGAGTTTGTTTTTCGGGGCAAATAGCTATAGGCTTGATAATGGCCTCGCGGCTCGTGAAAGCGCTAAGAAATATGCTCTACCAATTATATCAATACGATTGTGGATTACAAAAAAACAATGCTATGTATATTTTAATTGACATCTATTTTACAAAGGAATAAACTATAAACCTAGCTTGGCTATCTATTAGAGTTCTGACTATAAACGTTTTGATTAATTTTTAAGTTTATCCCTGTATGAAGTAACTGTCAATAAAGTAACATGAAGACACTACTCACACTTACTTCAAGATAATACGTTAAGTTAATCAACTTTTAATCTGAAGAAGGGAATAAATAATTAAAATAAATCAAAAGTTAACAAAATACACATACAATAAGCGAACAGAAATATAGTGTAATAAGCAGCTCTTTAGATGTAGTTTCTAAAATCAATGTAGAGCAAGCTTCCCAACGTTTTCTCTGTATCGGAGTGGCGGATGGGTTTTGATTTTTGTAGTTTCGTATTATTTGCGTATTTATCCGCCTGCCGCCCGGCAGATACATTTATTTGCGCCACTGTCTACCCCTCCCCACACTTCGGTACCCCCTCATTCGATTGATCGCAATATCATTGCGATAATAGGAGCAGTACGATCGAAGCGCGGTTCCGTCACGCGGGAAACGCAAAAATATGGCGGACGCTCCAACCAACCATGATGACTGAAAAATTTGCCACTGGCTTTTTAGCCTTTAATACTGTCAAATTTATATGCAATGGATTTTTAGCAAGGAATTGCAAAATAAAGCATTACGTGAGAATAATATACGGTTTACACGGGTGATTTTACTAAAACATTATTTGCTTCTGAAAAACAGTTTGTTCATTATTTTCAGAAACCTGTTGGAATATGAGCTATAGAAAAAATTATAAGATCAAAGATCTTTTCTTATTATTTGTAATTATTTCAACTTTTCATATAGAATAGAAGCTGTCCAACAATAATATGATTATTTTGGTACCTATACAAATAAATACCTGACGGCTTGCCCTCCTTACTTACATATTATAAAAAATGCATCAATGACAAAAGATACTGAAATGATTATTTAATTAATAACAAAGTCGGTCAGAGTTACAAACACAATTTAAAATTTTATTAAGTGCGAAATGTTACACCTTTAATGCCTCCTATCAATCATAGTAAAACAACTTCTGGGTAAGCGGTGGGACAAACAAACAGTCGCAAAACATGCAAATTGTTGCCTACACAATACCGATACCGTCCCTAACACAGACGTATGTAAATTAGCTTCGGAGACGCGTAAAAGTTGTCCTTAAACGACGATACGGTTAAACTTTTAACCAAATAATATTCATCAAGCGTTTAATAGAAAAAAGAAAGAATATTTGTCGCGAGGCGCATACGCATGTTGGTTATCAATTTAAAAGTCGGCATTATCCGCGTAATGCAAGGGGGCTGAAATAAAACATTTCAATTTGGAGATCCGGTTACGGCCCCCGTTTCAAATCTGAATTGTGGGTCTGCGGGACCCCATATACTAGTTGTTTGAATACAGTTACGCTCAAAATACTTACCATTTGATAAAAACAATTATTTTTTTACACATTGATCGAAATTGTTTTCTTTTAGCCCAAAAAATGTTTTAAGTGATCCTGATGTATCTTCGATATAAAGATACAATTACACTATACCTATTACATAAATCTATATAGTTAATCTAGTCAAAACTATTTGCAAAACTCTGCGTATATTAGATTTTGATTAAATATAAGTGGAACTAAAAAAAGTGTATTTAAAAAATCCTATTATACCTATTTAAAACTAAATAATAGTAGAAAATCACTACAGTATAAAATCAAAGTTCACATGACACCATTGTACCCGAGCTTCCCCGCAGTGGGTACCCCAAAACGCAGTGTATGCTTGGTTAAGCCCGAGCCTCCCCGCGGCCGTCGGGTTTACAAGAAAGGGGTAGTTAGCCGCTATTGTCTCGACCCCAATACGGTTGCATTGCCATTGCATTGACACAGAACCGGGCGAGTGACAATTTTTTTTATGTCATAATAAGTGCATAATTAGGTTAAAATAATCACTAGCTTTATGCAACATTTTTTCTTGGTTTGTGGGTTTGATTGAAATTCAAAATTATGTTTCAAAAATGCTTTAAAAAATATAATAAATGTAATTTTCATGTCGATAAGATAAGAACCTAAATATTTTTCATATTGCTTTGAATTGAAAATAATTTTATTTATTCAATTTACAATTTTATCTAACTATCTTACTAATCTAGTGAATTTGACCAAATGACTATGGATTTTATTTCTTGTAACTAATCTGAATATTTTTACTTAAGTACTGTTATTGTTATCCGATTCCTGTTTATAGCGCATACCATTAAATGTATATTTTTAAAATATGCTTTAATAATATTAATATAAACATTAACAGTGAGGGTAATTTTATTTCTCTAAGTACCTAACGTGAGAGTAAATCGAATTTGAAACTAGTACTACAAGAATGCTAAAATTTCATTGAATGAAAACATTCGTTTTTTAAAGTTATCTATATGTCTTCATTATTTTGCAATTAATAATATCAAATATAACAATATCATTTGAAAATAGCTTCAAAATGATATTGATTGCCAATAAATCAAATAATAATACATATTCTCAAATCAGATACCCAGTTCCACCATAAAGCAATAAATGCTGCCGAGTGCTGCGCCCTATTCAGTCCCCACAAAGACGAGGTACACGGAAATCACTTAGCTCTGTTGACACTACACTTTAACACTGATTCTACTTCAGATTCACCCTGAGCCTCAAACGGGACACTTGGAATCCATTTAATTGTCACCTTCTCTGAAGTCTCTGAATTTTGATATAACTATTACGTCATCGATATGACGATTACAATTAAAAACATAACTGCAACTACAAAAAGTGATTAAATAATGTGAATATGTTACTGTCAACAGCAATTTTTTGATACTTTGCAAATTATGGTAGGTTACCATGTCTGAGACGACATAAGGATTCCAACAATACCACGCACTTCTTAATCGGTATAAGCATTCAGAAAATATGATGGAAAAAGTAGTACATAAAATAACATATTTTTTCTTACTCTTGTTTTGGGGTTACTTTACTTCTTTTTGTGGGTAAAAATGTTAAAGTACGTAAAAAATCCACAATTGGTCTTACAAGGAAAATAATTAACAAATTAATTAGTAAATATTTCCAATAATGTGTTTCTCCTAAATATAACTTCAATTAGCATATGTGTATGAACATATGTATCGATGATATTACGAATTCCAAGAGCGTTGTTGTTATTTCATATTAGATATATTAAAAAGTTCGTAATATGATAGTAGCTGTGATTGTGGGTAGGTATTTACTGATAAAACAAAAAAAAAAAGTTTATTACTTGTGAATACTAGCTGTCTCTCGCTTTTCCGAGGATTCGCTTCTTTGGGATTTTCCTTTTTTTTCAAACCGCCATTTATTTATTAGAGCAAACAAAACAGAATATCCAGGGGGCCTTGACAAAGTCATATTTTCATTAGTGATAACGAAATTAGATGAATCCGAAATGTATGGAATTAGCATAAGCATCCGAAACATCATCTGATCAATCGTTTTCGATCGCTAAGTGCTAGACAATGTCAAATCGCGAAACGTAAAGATGACGAAGTTGAATGACTCGATCGATATTTCTATTCAAATGCGTAGACATTTCTATACAAATGCGTAGACAAGTGGCGCTCTTGACGATCGAAATCGCTGAGATATCGAATCGATCGATCGACAATATAGCGAAAGCAAACGTTTAGACCCTGTAGAAAAGCAAATTTTTTTTTGCATTTTTAGCATTAGTCGTTTAGAAGTAGGATAGGATTGTGATATCATATTGGATGAATTCAATTCGGTGATTAATTTGTGTAGCATAAAACGAACAATATATCCTCCCATAGTTAATCCAGAAACAAATTACAACAGCACAAATAACAATAAAATTTAAAGTTTATGTCAAACAGTAGCGCGAATGTAATGAATGGCCGCCACAGTATTATAACCGGACTGCAAATCTAGTTTGGAAGGGGAGTGCGGCAAGTACGGTGAGCCTCCATGGCCAGACGCTCACCACACTCTGGCGTGTACTGTTCCCACTTTATCTAAAGCTAAAACGTTACAAGATCTCATTTACATACAGCTGAATTTCAACTGTAAACGCAAAAGTTAGAAATGAATTTCGAATAACAGAAAAATTGAAGATATGACGTTGCAGTAGTCAGGGATTTAGCAGATCGCTATAACGTGTTCTTTGTCGCTTTAGCCACGTCCCTCTCACACAATGGCATACTTATTAGGGATTTAGTCCAGATATTAGTTGGGGATGTTGGCATTGTTTGGATTTTAATAGAATTCGGGTGCGCCCCAGGCGGCTGGGTATACGCACACGCTCGTTGCTGAATGCTACGTTGTAGAGTGCACGCGGTGTTAGAGCCGCATGTGCGTTGAATTGTTTTTGAACTTATGAAAACTTTTGTTGTTGATGCGTGATTTGTTTAAGGTTCAATATTTAAGAGTATTGATTTATTTGAATATCAATTTTGACGATGAAATTTAAAGACAGCTCGACTAGATGCTAAGATTTTTTAAGCCCCGACGAAAATGTACAAGTTTGTAGTGTGTATAGCTCCGAATAGATTAACCGATTTCGATTAAGTAATTTTTGGTTTGGTGAAAGGTATCATTACCGAGAGTGTTCTTAGCTATGTTTCAAGAAAATCCGCTAAGCAATTTGGAGATCTCTTAGTAGTAGGTACCGTGTCCTCTTTAAGTATGTTTCGAGGGTTTCTTGAAATTTTTAATTTTAGTTATTTGTTTCGAGTGAAACAATTATCTAAATCTACATACTAGGTATAACTTAAAAACCGACGTTGAAATTGTGAAATTACATTTAAAACTAACATATTAATTCCATATCAGAATAGATACCATAACATCGACCTTGAGTTCTGAAGTTACCACCAAAATCTTTTTTATTTCTGATATTTTTGTAGTTTTTTTTTATTGACGTCGGATTTGCTTAACGGCGGATATTTCTAGTTGGGTGCACACCACAGAAAGGATGCTGGATGATGCATCGTGAGATGCGACCCTAGTGTGTAGTGGTAGATCGATAGATGCCCCTCTATCGCGCCCCTTATTGAAAATTATAACAATGGCACACCGCGCTCTCTCTGCCGCCCTCTTAACACTCACTGATTTCGGCAATGCACTGTGGATATACCTCTTTGAATATTACTTTCGATTTTTCTAGAATCTATCAATGTTTTTTATCTAAAGTTTTCTACTTATTGTTTAAAAAAAAATAAACCGTGAATAGAGATGTTACATTAAAAAGAGAGAGAGAGAGCGAAATATCAGCAAATTAAAAAAAATGCGTATTACTACACTATTTAGTAGGCCGAGAGGGCATTGATGTAGATATAGGTACCTTGAATAGGTTTTAGAAAAGTATTTTTCTTTTTACTAAAATCACTGCGTTTCAGAGTGCAAGTAAAGGTTTTTACCAGATTTTTATGAATTGTCTTAAACTTCATAATGGTAACGGTGAGGCTCCAGAAATTTTGTAGAATGATTACCAATTATACATTATATCTAAAATTTTAAAATATTTTTTGAACATTAAAAATTAAAAAATCATATCCACACACAGACCTGTCCGCGTGGACGTGTTAATATATTGGTCGAATGCTGAGGGCGGAGGTCGGAGGGCGGGATGCAGGGATTATAATGAGGCGCAGCCCCACTAAGTATTTTCGACATGCGTCGCCGTCACCCGACAAACATTCGGAGGCCGGGGGTTAACGAGTGCCTCGCAAATTACAATCGCTACCGTGTTTTACCGTCCACAGTCCGCATCTATTGGGAATTTGTAAAAAAATAATTTTCATCGATCACTCTGATTGGATCATGATTTATTCCTGTAACGTTATTAACTTGATAGGTTTTCAAAACGCTTTGCAGTCTTTACTCTCCTGAATCTCCTCTGTTGGTATAATAATCTATCTTTTTCTATTGGTAATGTGTTGCTCTAATAAGAATGCATCTTCCTGGCATGCTATGCATTCTAATACATCAGAGTCAATTAAGTCAAATAATTTTTATTTTGATGTCCATTTATCATATAAGTCTAAATTTGAGACATAAATGAACTTCAATCTGTGACAGACATTAATCCTATGGGGCACGCGTTCACATTTTTTTAGGAAACAATTTTGTCCCAATTTGTATTTCCCATTCGAAGAACTGAGATATCTAGTAGAAAACTGTGTTGGCAAAATACTGGAACTAATGGTATTATGGTGTCGCGTGGGTGCCATAAACGGGCCACAATGCGGCCAGCCTGGCATGTCATTAGTAAAAGAAATCTCTCATTGTAGTACCGATACCGAGAATGTCAGTTAAAGAATTTGTCCTATTGTATTTCCAATACATGCATTGTTGTTTTGTTTTTACTATTTTTGTCCACTTTGTTTAATTGTTAGGAAGTTAAATGTAGTTAAGTGTATTGTGTCCATTGTATTGAATTTCACGCAGCTACGAGGAGGCTATTGCTTGTTGTCGTTGCATAGAATTGGCTCGTTTATTAGAGTCGACGGGAACCTGTCGCTGGTTCCAGTGATTGAGGTGTATCTCTGTGATTAGTCATAAACGAATGTCAGTTAACATTAGTCTTTATTCAAATAAGCCAAACAATATATGGGGCACATCTTCTCTTCATTGCGACGTACCTACGTCCATTGGAACAATACGCCTCGTGAGCATCATTCTCTATTAAAAATATTAATAGAAAGTCGAGTGTATAAAATAATATAGTAAATAAATGTTTCATACTCGTGACTTTCTACGCAAAATTTAATCAATGCCAGTAATGGGGAAAACATGTCTTGAATATCGAGTAAATACAGAGCTTTACAAATAAGTAGGTATGTTTAATAGTAGATTAACTATTGACATAATGTCCAACAAATGTAGGAAAATAATATCAGATAAGTACCTACTGTGACTAAAAAAATCAAAGATAGAATATAGTTTATCTCTTGGATAGAGTCTCCTGCTCAAAATACGCTGCTTTTAGCTAGCTTACTATTGTCTCGCATCAGCAGTCGCATGGTACTTAAATATATTTTCTAATGTTCCTATGAAATCAAAGGCTAGAACAAAGAAACTTCTGCTCCCGAACAACATAAGATCATATCGCTGGCCTTGTCGCTAATGGTTCTAGAAGAATAGCCAGTAAAAATGGGTCAAGTTTTTACACCACCCTAAACCCCGGGCCATGCTGTTGCCAATTTGACAAAGACAAACAATATAGAGTAACACCAGTGGCCGTCTAAAGACAATATTTATTTATGACAACAGAAGCTATTCGACAATTAGGGATGCATAAAAAAATAAGAATAACGAGGCACAAAAAATACCAATTTCCAATATTTTTATATAAATAACACACTTTACCTATCGTATATAATTTCGTTTTGTATCATCAATTCATATAAAAATACTTATACAAAAAAAACATCAGTATGGCTTTGAAAACTATTTATTAATGTAGGTATGTAAAAGAATATCTTTATTTACAACAAAAATATTTTTTATTACTTTTGTAAAAAGTTAATGTTTACACGTTGTAAACTAAACAATCAAAACACTTGCTTTATAGTAATATTCAAATCAAAACAAAACATCAAAAGCCAATCTATTTTTGCGATAACATACCTATCGATTGATGTATTGAGGTACAATAGATATCAAACAAAATATTTAAGGAAACTATTTCTAGGTTTATTATGAACACCGAACACAAAGTTCACTTATAAAATAACGGCACAATTAGTACCGTAGCGGCACCTTTCTTCTTTCTCTCATTACCCAAAACTGTAATTGTTTACATCTCCTTTATGACATCACAGCTCTTTGAGATAGATAACTGTATAATATTAACGGAACAAATCCACGTCACGTCATGAGCACGGGATGACATCCGCGGCGTCCCGTTATCGCCATAAACCAACAAATAACGGTCCAAAGTGAACCATTTTGGAGCAACCCTTTCAACAATTATGAATACGTAATTACACAAGGCACCGTAATGGTATTAAGCTTACAGTTATACAAAGAGTAATGTTACTCGCCCTTGAAAGGGAAAGAAAGTACATCACAAAGGACTTTCTCCAAGAAAGGGTTTCGTGCACTAGTTGGCCATAGTTACTTCCTTGTTGATGCGCGGAACGAATTTGTTACAAAACTATTTCTCCGCGTTTTGTTGCTACGAACTTTGTGGGTAACGAGAATTTAAATTAGGTATTTTAAACATGCAATTAATTAAGTACTATAACCAATATTACCAAAAAATTGTATCTATCCATACATATAAATATTTGTTTAGTTACATACTTATATATGAAATTGAATCTCATTGATATAATGTGATAGGTACATATCTCAGGTAGTTACTACAGATTAAGGATAAAATTCCAGTTAAACCCAAAGGATGACTTTTGCATTGAAAATTCCTAGTGATACAAAAAAATGCAAAAGATTCAATTAGGAAAAAAAATATACAAAAGATTATCGAGCTAATAATCAGCTTTACTTCACAAGAGGAAAACATGCTCTCAAATCCGACAGATTGACTAGCCCTTAAACGCCTAATCTTGTTGAGTAAGACAAAGTCGTTCCATGATCCTATACGTCTTTATGCACCGATTGCGTGTACCAGATCTTAGTTACTTGAGGACGGATTTATGTGGATTTAACTCATTTCATTTGTTGTTTTTCTATCACTGTAATCCGTAGACGTGTATTATCCGTATTTTGTAAGAATAAGTTGTGAAATTTTATAAAATTGCAAATGTTTATTCAATTAACTTGTCACCAATTAATTATTATTAATTGACAAACCGGTTGGAGTAGTTGGTTAAGATACCACCTATCACGCCGATGGTCTGGTCGTGGGTTCGATTCCCATCCAGGAGAAACATTTTGTTTGCATGAACATGTCTGTTTGTCTTGAGTCTGGGTGTGATTATCTATATAAGTAGGTACTTATGTATTTACAAAAATAAGTAGTATGTGGGATCAGATAACCGTGTGTGAAGAATGTCCCAAGATATTTATTTTAATTTCTGGTTATTGGTCTCCATAACCCATTGATAGATAATTATTTTTCTTTTTAAACTCAAAACTAATTTATTCACTTTAGGCCCTGATAAGACTCTACCACCGGTCTGCAATACAAGACATATGAAAGAAATAAATAATTATTTTATTATTTAAAAAGTAGGATGAAAAAAATATCCATAATTCAATGCAAATTATAATAAGTACTTTAGGTATTGTGAATAATGCGTTATAGGTTCTGACGTACAATTGATAACTCTACATTTACAATATGACACGAATATTAAATTATAAAGTTTTTACGTCAATGTCGGCATACAAGCATAGGTACTTGGATCTAAATTAAATACGGAGCACAAAAACCTAACTTAAGCTACCTACTTACTTGTAAATAGTTTTTCTAAAATTTTCGATATTTAAAGAAGAAATACGAGTACCAACTGATGACATGTACTGTTAATAAACTAAATTATTTTCCATCACCTACTTATAATATTTCATGAGTAACTTGGTTCAGTTCAAAATGCAGCGAGCTACCTACGAGTACATCGCATACAACCCAAACAACACAATGGCAGTACGCCTGTTATATTAAGCACAATCGATACGCTTTACCATTTCAAAAAACTGTCGTTGGTAGGTACGTTATTGATCTCACTCGTCTCGCTAGCGAGTGGCTGTGTGGCCACTGGTGTGGCGGCCACTGGCGGCCAGTGCTGTGCATGTGAGTGTTAATTCATATATGGCTCGTTAATTTTCCTTAACGCCCTCACCGATGGTGCCGCGGCGTACTAATGAATTTCAATTTGTTGCTCGCGGACATTTTCACGAAAAAATATGTCGGATGCTGCCGGCGTTCACCCATTCAGTTAGGTTAGGAATTAGAGAAAATAAAGTTTGTTAATACACACGATTGAATTTCGCATAGCTCGTGTTGATGCGTTATAATTTTCCGTATATTTTTCATGTGAAAATAAATATTGCGCCCTCGTTATATTCCAATTTATTCTGTAATAGCTTTCCAACCCGCGGTCCCGAGAGATCTTATGTTCCCAAGGGATAAAATGTAGCCTCTGTATTAATCCAAGGTGCCAGCTATCCCCATACCAAATTTCATAAAAATTGGTTCAGCCGTTTGAGCGTGAAGAAGTAACAAACATACACACTCACAAACTTTCGAATTTATAATATTAGTAGGAAGTAAGATGATATTATTATTTTTTAACCTTATTGAGTCCATTATTTTGTCGATTTCAACAGAAATTTTAATTAATAAAAAATATATATATATATATAATTTTGATACAACAGGTACCTACTTTAGAAATATGTTTTGTAATCACCATACTCCGCAGCATTGAATATAAATTCAACAACAAATACAATAACTAAAACTCTTCATAACGTGACGAACCGCGAGTTACCTCATTCAAATTCGCAAGCTCACCTGTTACCAAATTGAATAATGTCGGAAGCGAAAGGAAAGTTATGATAATGCGAGTGGTAAAGTACTTCGCGGGCATGAGTGGCGTGGATGTGGCGTGGATGCGGGGTGGTAGTGGCACGCGACAACTTGCCGACCTGTCAACTCAGGGGCTGCGGCCACGGGTCGGCCGCACGGCGGAACCACGTGGAACTATACGCCCGCGTTCCCAATGCTAAGTTTCACTAAATTTATATAACAAATTGCCGCCGACATCGACAGCTGTAAAAAGTATTTTATAGATTTGTCTGTAGGAAAGTCTACTCTCCCGTGATTTATTACTAGAAATTGAATACAAGGTCGGAAACTATTTCAGCTTATCGCGAATTGTGTTTTAAATACCGTAGATCATTAATGCTGCAGATCATTATTTCTATTTGCACTTTTTACTGCTTTTACTGTCGCTATTGTTATAGTACCGTTCTTTCACTTTTTGCCTCAATTATTTTCTTTTCCCTTGAACCATTTTAAGTTGCATAATATTTACATATAACTGTATTTAGGGAAAGGTACTGTTAACTTATAAAAAAATGAATTACTTTTGGGCTCTACTTTTTACCATTTGTAGGGCAATAACTTTGGGTCGGCCGACTTTTACCTAAGCAAATAAAGACATTTCAATATTGCCCATAAAAATTTCGCATTAAAAAAGTTCACCGTTACGTTTTGCTAATACACATAAACATGGCATTTTACAATCGAGTTGTAGAAAATTGAATGTTTAGGTACATAATAATACGGTGGATTACATATTTTATTTATTTTGATGTTAATTCTTATAACAGTCGGGTAAAAATAAGTTAAAATTAATGATTACCAACACTATATTGTCATGAAGTCATTGAGTAGGTAGGTCCTATTGAATATGACACAAGTAAATGCATTATTTTTTTTGTAAATATTTTTGGTACTTTTTCCTTTTTTTTAACTTGCCGTGTTAATAGGTGTTATATTTAGATTGATTTGTATCATTGTATGTCTAATGATGTAGCTGAATAAAAAAAGCTATTCCTTGTTTTTTTTACTAGGTATTAATTTTAAAATTAAATCTAAATAATATTAACTTCATGTTTAGTACTCAACCAACCAACAAGCTATGTAGCAATATGTATTTATGTTTTGAGCTGAATAAATCTTATACATCTATTACATTCTATTCGATACTTATGATATTCGTGTAGGTCGTAGCATATCTAGACCTGAGACACCTATCTATTTAAATGCAGATTATATTGTATCGGAATTAGGCACAATGTAATGGCTTTTAGAACCACTGTGGACTCAATTAAGAAATTATCAGACAAACCGTAACTATCTTATTACTCCCATATAACATAACCCTATAACTGCCGACGTCAGTCACACCAAATCCACTCGGCTAACCCCCGTTGCATATACACAAATTGCACACGCCTAAATGGGTTTCGACGTCCATCCACTGGGCGGCTAGTCATTAACTCACGGAAGCAAGTACAGCGGACCAATTTCCCCAGCCGGTCGCCAATTAACAGCACTTGGGTACTGGCGAGCTGGCCGACGACGGTAACCGAAGGGCACCGAAGGGTTAGGCAAGATATTTGTTATGATTTACGACGTTGGAAAGAGGGTCGTGCTAACTTATACTAGGCTCTAAGATGGTATGTACAGCATAGTTCGCATTTGAGGGTTAACGCTGGTAATGTTTTAGCGTTTACTTTGATTAGTTTTGGGTGTTGTTTATAAGTAGATTGAAATGTAGAGTTCGATTTTATTGTTCAAAACCGACCATAGATTAACTGTGCGAGTAATAAAAGCTCTGCTATTTCACATATAATTATAAAATTACGATTTTGAATTTGTCCTGTTTTTTCTTTTTGTTAGTGTTAGTAATGTTTTGAAGTCAGCGATTTTATTTTGCTTTTACAATCTACGATATAAATTATGATAGAAATTAAGTTTTTTTATAAAACAACTTGTATTCCTTTGCCGAAATTAAAGCAGTACGTAAAATGCGTAGTTCGGAGTTGTCAAGTTAATAAAAGCACGTAAAAACAATGATTGAGTTGTAGGTAAGCCAATAAAAATATATTTTATTCACTAGTAAGGAATACAGGGTGAGATAGACAAAAACCCTACGTCGAAACGCACAGTAGCTTTCTTCTTGGCGGAGGAATATTTTATTACCCAGGTTAGTTATGGGCATTATAATAAAAACAATGTTTTTGGGTCATTTTACGATTTTTATTGCAGTCCCGTTTCATCTCGCCGCCTTTGAAAACCTTTGCCGACTTTCTTTCCGTGGTAACTACTAAATTACTTGCCTAGGTAATATTATTTTTCTTTAGTTTTTATAGAATTTGAGATCTCCGAAAACTTATAGATTAGATTAATTTATATTTTTATTCAAATAAAATCTTTCATCATCTTTATGAGTTGCTTCGATGATTCGAAATGCCTCGTCTTCGTGTTATTTATTCGTTTCATTAACCGATCGAAGTGTTTCGTGTAGATTTTTAAATTTTTCCCTGATTCCAAAGGAAGGTACGGAATAAATATTAATAATAAAGGAGGGTTTGCCTTCCAAATTACGCAGAGGAGGCGCAGAGTGTTGACGACTCCTAATTTGACGTAATTTGCATAGATTATGCCGGTTCGCTGAGTGCCAATCTTTTAAAGTGGCTTCTTCTACTCATTTTGTGTTCCTGCATCTGCCCAATAAGGAATTTATTATTTTGAAGAGCTTTCTTTACGAATACTTTATGCGTTTTTTTCCGGTTGTTAAGCTACTCATGTTTGTGGATTATATAATATGTTGTAGATACCTATGTAATGGGGCATATAATATTTTGTTATAAAATAATAATACCTTATAAATCCTGCGACATTCTTCACACACGGTTATCTGATCCCAAACTAAGCAGAGCTTGTACTATGGACAACCAGTTTTTTTTGTAAATACATACTTAAATAGATAATTACACCCAGACACAGGACAAACAGACATGCTCATGCACACAAAATGTTTGTCCTATATGGGAATCGAACCCACGACCAGCGTGATAGGTGGTGTCTTAACCAACTGCGCCAACTGGCTTGTCGAAGGGATTCATATTTTTATTCCCAAGAAAATTTTAGATTAAGGTTATTTTTGACGACATTACAATAACATGATATAGGTAACAAAGCGGAAAGCATGATTTAAAAAAAACTGTTCAGGTGCTAACGATACTTACAACAATGTTGGCGTTTTTTAAATTCTTTTAATTATTATTTGATAAAAATATTTATCCAAGCGTGGTCCACATGGTTCGACGTCACGTGACGTCACCTCCGCACATTCCGCACGCAAACATTCACCTAATCCGACCCTGGCCACCCCACTTTGTAAGCCAACATTATCTCATGTTATTTTTCGATATTACCCCGTTTTACGGGGTTGGAGGCGCGTAAATCAAATTTATAGCCTTTTTATACAGGCATTAAAATTTTATCAGCGAGATTTCTTTCTATTCTATTGTCCAGTGGAGTCCTCCTGTCCTGTCACCCCCTTTTGACTCTCGAGTGGGGATGGGACGAGGGATTTGTTTGCAATACTTTATGCAATATTTACGATTCACATTTGAGTTTCACTCCTGTACGATTTTCTTTTATGCTTGTAGGTACTATTTAACTGACAACGATTGTTGAGCCCAGTTTTTGATAGGTATTAGGATATTAAAAAAAACAACGAGAAATGAGATGAAAACTTCCAGTTTTTTCTGTAATATTTAAATGCTGAGCAGCAACAACTCTGAAAATTTTATTGTTTGTTTCTTTGCAATCGTTAATCGGCTAATCTTTATGCTTAGATTTTTGAGAAAGAAACATGTACTACGCTAGAAATGTGCTCGCTGTAATCGATATCTACGGAAAATTTAATCTAAAACAGTATTTTACAATACCAAAATCAAAAATAGAATTTAAAGCAAAAAAATACTCTCTATCGCATCGCTTCAATTCCGGGGACCGCGGCTTAAAGTCCGGTAGTGCCGCAGGGCAGGCACCGACATCACATATCGATAAGATCGGCTCGCGTCACCCACGTGCTTTTATTGTTTCAGCCGATACAGCGGAAGACCCGGCCGACACGGCGCGTGTCATGCGCGCCCACCCCCAGGCCAAATGCCAAATGAACCATACGGTGAAAAATCTAAATGGAAACCACTCTAAATCGGTTCACGTATACCTATCGGTAGCTGAAACACTTAACGGCCATTAGATGGATTTTGTCTTATATATAATTTGACATTTTATTTTATGTGATTGATTAACCATGTAGCCATTTATTTTATTTATCAAACGTAAAGCCTATTTAAATTTAAATAAAATGAACTATAAGAAAATGTTGCTGTTAGAAGGCAATGTTCCCAGAATGCAGTACCGCTACATAATGGCAATGTTGATTCTCTAATCAAGGTATGCCAGAATTCTCGGAGATGCTTCGACAAGACGTTTCAATATTGTACGATAAAGATGCCGCTCAGACCCAATGTTTCAACCCCAAATGGTTCAAAAAGGAGCTATATTTTTTGCGCCCCTTGTAGTTCTCTGCTGACAATAAAGAATATCTTAGCAGTAGGTAAGTACACAGTATGATATAGTCTATTCTATCTATCAATGTAAAGTGTAACATTAGCTATATGGACACACGTAGAAATACTCTACGAGATTATGCACTCCTAACTGTAATTATCACTCGTGCATTGAAACATTCGCTCAAACAAAATTTCAAATTCAAAATACATTCACTGATGCGGAGGCCGACTGTCTGGCCACAAGTTTTTAATACGGCCAAATAGGATGGTCGTATATCATACGTATAATGTATGGAGAGCGATGTTCACCAAAAAGCGAATCATAAGCCCGACGCCTGGCCTGCTAGTCGTGAATCAAAGCTCGGCATAATGAGGAATCTCTATTCACTGGACTTCATTTACGTACGAGTAGGTACGTGACAACGTTTTGGATACGACTTGTAACTTGTTATATTAATTTTATATGTACTTTTAGTCTCAGTGCAATTAGCTAATTTAGTAAAAGGCAAAGACAGGTTGAACAATCATAAAGTTCTAAGTTATAATCAAAACCTGTTTTTTTTGGTTTTGTCTCTGTAACAAAAATTGGTCACTATCGTCAAAGCTCTTAGTGGTTGTAAGATAGTTTAAATAGATGTGACTAAAATTAGCTATGTTATTAGAATGAGGAGAATTATATTCAAATAGCCTAAACTCTCAGATTACTAAACAATAGGCCTAAACTATACAATGTCACTAACAGTTCAAGAACCTATTTTTACACTGCTGTACTCCAGCGGATTCTTTACGTATGCTGTCGCCATTAATATTTCAATAAAAAAACCTAGATTTGAGTCCTTACGAATTGAATATTCATAAGATTCTCCTCGTGATCCCCAAATATGACGCATTTCTAGTATACTTAGTTAAACGTATTCAGCGTTTTCCGATACACCTTGCACATCCTTGTAGCGGGCTGTTTGAGGAACGGGCGGCTGACCGCGGCGGCGCGGGGAGGCAGGAAGGCGCAATCAGCTAACCGGATCAGCTCGGGTGCAAACACAATTGATAGCACCAACGCCGCGCTGACGCGTGCGGAACACTGCACGCTCATGAGCATTACTTACCTTCGAGTTACACCTAAAAGTTATCATACTACTATCTTTATTCAAAGTTCAAGTCTGTCGTTATTTATCACTAAATATAAAAAATTGTCGGTCATCCTGGCAAGGCCACCCAATAGGTACCTAATCTTTATAAATTTAAAGTAACGAATTTTAATCCGTGATGGTGGACCTGTCACGAAATGCCACTCAAGTAACGCAGAGAATCTTCAGAAGATTATACCTACTAGAGGTAATCTATATACAGAATGATTTTGGTTGGGTATGTAAGGCCAAATACTGAACATCACTATTAATAAATACCTACCTTTCCATAATTAATACATACCTAAATTTCAGGAGCCTGAGAACTACCAGTCTGGTAAAAAGACTTTACATGCATTCAGAAATGTACCTACCTATACTAATTTGACGAGGTAGCTAAATTTCAAAAGCCCTCCTAAAATCACCATTTATATAAAATTCTAAACCCGTGATTGACACTGTAACAATACAGATAGAAGTGTAGGTATCCACTAATCCACTTCTACCTAAGGAGGTAAATAGGAGATCGCGAGTAAAACCGCAAGGCAAAGCTAGTCACATAATTCAGTATACCCTAGATTCTAGGGATACTTCAATACTTATCTAGGGCCTAGATTCATCATCATCATATCAGCCGAAAGACGTCCACTGCTGGACAAAGGCCTCCCCCAAGGATCTCCACGATAGCCGGTCTTGCGCTAGCCGTATCCAGCGGTTTCCCGCGATCCTAACAAGATCGTCAGTCCACCTTGTGGGGGGCCTACGTCTTCCGGTTCGTGGTCGCCACTCGAGAACCTTTCTGCCCCAGCGGCCGTCGGTTCTACGAGCGATGTGCCCCGCCCACTGCCACTTAATTTTGGCAATTCTTCGGGCTATGTCGGTTACTTTGGTTTGCCTGCGGATCTCATCATTTCTGATCCGATCTCGCAGGGAAACTCCGAGCATAGCCCTCTCCATTGCTCTTTGGGTGACCTTGAGCCTTCTTATAAGGCCCATCGTAAGCGACCACGTCTCTAGATTATGATTAGGGCCTAGATTATGATCACATAAATAACTGTATTCTCCAAGTTCGATAGAATTTGAACGACTGTAACAGGTTTATTTATTCACCACAGTATGACAGTCTCATTGTTTATGGTAAATATGATGCAGCAACATGTGTACTGCAGATTCTGTTTGATTGTTATTCACTGGTCATTAATGACCTCATTAGTGAATATCTAATAGTATCTAAATCAATTATTATGTTGAGACGTACGAGTAGGTATCACTACGAGCGAGTAGGTACTTTCAAAATTATAAAAAAATACCCTGGCCTATTTTTTTGGTAAAATGTGAGTAAGTAATATTCTTGCAATGAGGAGTCTAAATTGCTAATTTCTTATATTAAATTTTAAATATATATATGTATGTATCTTTTGTGTAAATTAGCATAACGATATTTTAAAAAAATGTATTGGAATTGGGAATAAATATAAATACGTATTTAATATTTTTAGAATCATTCTTTTATCTCGACATCTCTAAGTACATATTTACAGTTCAATTATCTATTGCTCATTGACATTATTTTATACTTTGTTCTTTTAATAAATATCCATTTACATTATTTACAACTATACAAACAGTCTTTACTAGAACTGTTTAAAGTAATCAGTCATTTTTAGAAGAACATCAACATTCTACCTTAAACTAAAATTTTACATAATCTATAATAATAGATACAGGATAATTTTATATCGTAATGCTTGAACACATTTGCAATAAAATAACAAGTACGTACATATCTATTCATTAACATTTACAATAAGTTGACGCCACTCTACGTCAGCCTAAAGATAAATCCTAAATATTCCTAACAATAAATATCTTTTATAAATCAATGTAATATTAACTATATTATTTACAAGCTCATTGTTTTATCACATTTCAACAAACCAGCTTATTGGAGCCGGATACTAAACTATCAACACTTACACTGGTAAAGTCAATATGGTCGCCACACAGATTTATGAGTAGGTATTGTTCCATTCATGATTTTAGTTGACGTAGGACTTGTCGATAGAACTCGAGTAGTTCGCTGTGTTGGTGCCTTTAGTTCATTGCGGAGTCGTGGCCGATCAGACACAGTGGAATCTGCAGCCTGAACTCGCTTCATCTCTTGCAGTTCCACATTCGCAGGTCTCGTTGGGTGGAACGCAGACTTCACAACTTCAATGGGCTCCTCGTCCGATTCATCGGAAATGGTTGCATCGTGCATCGAATTAGCTTCCGATTTGGAATCAGCTTTCGATCTGTCTGGACTACCATTGATTATGCTTCGTGGACTTCCACTTTGTCTACTACTCGTCGGTGATAAACGTGCACTCGACGTATCCATAGATGAGACGTTGCTTTGTAAATGTCTCAAGGCATCGTAGGGGCTAACTCCATTCTTCAAGGATAACTCAGGCGGTAAAGATTTCAGTGCTAGGTCTGCTGGATGTGTAGGAAAAGGTAGAAGTCCATTAGGTGGCAAGAAAGCACCAGGTGGTGGTATTAGTGCTCCTGTTGATATGTTTGTCATCGCCGGTGGGAATGGAAATAGTTCTGCTCCTGGTATTGCGACGGGTGGCGTAGTTAATGGTGCTTGCCCACCTGTTAACAAAGAAATACAAAATTTTAGTATTGAGATGCAACTAATACTATGCGCTTAGCTGCTACCGATGTCTGATTTGCCAACATGACGTAATATGAGAGACGAGCCCCCAGGGATAGCCCAGGGCACAAGGGCACTCCGTCGATTCCCCGAACAACGGGGGTGCATAATCGTACTAAGGATAATGTACAATCTGTAGGCGTTTAAAGGCGGCTTCACCGAAAGGGATGTTTTTTTAGTGCAATATCGGGAGGGTGAGGGTTGCAATATTTATTTATCTGTACACGAGTCGTTCTTTGCGATGCGGATACGACATTCCGTAATTCGGCACGATATGTCTTCTTCTATTTAGTAGTGGAGCGGTGTATGTGTCGGCGCATTATTGATGCGGAGCACGTGTAGAGATGCTGCGACGGACACGTGTGTGTTCCACAAAGCCGGTTGAATCACGATAAGGAAGCGCGCACCTATCTCGCACACGCCGGACAAAGAGGGCTTGAAACGTGAAATTTTCATTAGCAGCAGTGTTCAAAGTTCTTGCTGTACAAGCTTTGATTCTCGATAGCGTGTAAGAGAAGCAGGCGCATAAAAAGGACGATGGAGGCGTAGATTGGGCCACAAAGAGCTCGGAGGTGGTGCAACGTTCGTTCCTCTTTTGGACTTTTTCTGTTTGCAGCAGTGGCAGTGCGCAGACCACTTTAAAAGGCAGTGAGGGTGGGTGGGGTCGTAACTAGGGGGTAATTTGGTGAGGTGGGGGCCAATATCGGCAACACGCCTGATTGAGGTGATTCCCGATCGTTGAATTTGAGTCCGTGTTGTTTTGGGTGTAATTTTTAATTAGCATTTATTTGGTGACCTTAATTATACCGCATATTAAGTAAGTTAATATAAAAAATTAAAAAAGAAATAAAAAGTAGTATTGCCAAATTTAATTTATTGTTCTTTATAAAATGGTATTGCAAGCAGGTCATAATTGACGCATTTGAAAACAAGACTCGTACAATAATGATACACTTTAAAAGTTCATGAATATGTGTGAAAGCTACCCCCACCCACCTACGTAGGTTTAATAAAAGTCCGTAGGTGTTTGAGTACATCGCTCCTCGCGTTTCAACGTCGGAAACAAAAAGTGGCTGGTGGCGCGGTCGCCTACATTGGAATAAAATTGACTCCACACTCTCTCGAACGTGAAGGCAGTGCTTTTTTACTCATTTTCTGAGCACCCCCCACTTGCCCCCGACGTGCGGACTTCAGCGGGTGGTTTTGCTTCGGTCGGACCGGTGTTGTTTTGCAGAGCTCAAGAGCTGCTTCTTTTATTTGAGCCGCTTTTGCGTTGTACGGCCTTGAGGGGTGGTACTGTTGCAAGCAACATGTTTTTGAGTGTTGTTTGCTAAATCGGGAATTTTTAAATTAACAAATACCGAATTTATCCGTTGATTGGAAGTTTTTGGAGAACTGCAACATTTTTTATCAACATTTTATATTCTATCTATTCTATTAGAAATGGGCTTCTTTGCAACATTTCAAAAATGTATAGAGAAAATAGATAGCAAATTTACCTTTTACAATTGCAGCAGCTTGATCCCGCATCTGCGGTGGCCTGAAGTAGTCGGCCCAAGCGTAATTGAGGTATGCCGCATCTAGCCAGCCAGGGTTCAGTAGGAATGGACTGAACGCGCCCGGGTGACCGTAGCCGTAATCTAAAACAAATAGAGATAACATTAATTATGAAACAAGATTTACGACTAAAATTATTAAGAAATGAAACAAGTAAAACGGGGTAAAAATTATTTCTGGAATTTATCCTAGTTTTCGGATCTTATTTGATATAAATTGATGTACGTACACACACAGTCTCGCCAACCTGATATTAATTCATAATATGTTATAATATTTATCATTGAGTCTAGGATTACAGAGGTGTGTAAATAGTTTGTATTAAGTAGATATTGACAGCGAGGTCACCATCATCCAGTCTTGAGTTACGTCCATAGCTACTAAACTCACAAAGGCTAGCCGTAAAGGCGGCGACACACAGCTCGCTCGCTGTTTACCGCGCCCGTCGACTATAACAAGGGTTCTATATACAAAACGAGACGGTTTACTACTGTACGCAGTTAGCCGGCTTCTCTGTGCCATACGTTTTTACGACTCTCTACCGTCACGTTGCCTTTCGCCTTTCATAGCGAAACGCCTTTTTATTTGTTTAATCGATGGCCTCCTGAAGACGCCATCTCAAATGTCTATTTTCGGGTTTTTACTATGTTTTTAATCCGTTCGCGAGTCATCTCGATCGATGTGATCGACGGTTTTATTACGAGATTAAACTGTTAACGATCACTTGGTACACTTTGTTTTGAACTTTGTATACGCGAGGCTTCTTAGCGACTCTTTATCTCAGACGTGCAAGGCATCCTAATTTTAACGAATTCTAAACATGCAGTCTTTTATCCTGAATCAAGTAGATATGTGATTCTTTTAATAGCGTTATTAAAAGTGTTTACAAAACAAATCGCTTTATTTACGTATACACAAACAACCCTTTCGGTAGAGATTAGCGAGTGTTTCGTGAGAGCGTTTCCCAGATCGCGGGTATTTTAAATTAAGACTGTGATGGATGGCCCGTCGCGCTGTCACGCGGCAATCCGGCTGAAGAACGCTCCGACATCATGGAACAATAATAAGTTAAATGTGGAACTCGGAAATGGCCCGCTCCATTTGTTAATGCCAGTATTCAATTAAATTCAGTTCCCCGTCCCTTTGCATATGCGGGGCTCTGAATATTAACAGGGTAAAGCGAACGTTTCTAATGTGATGCCATAAGATTATATCATAAATTATCTATATTCCGGTTCCCGTTACGTTTTATGCAGAAATACGTCTTACAGGATACGTTTAACTTAATCCTAATACTGACGTTAAAATTCATAAGTGAGACACTTTATTTCATCTAAGTACCTTAAATATTAAGACCTTAAGACAATACAATGTATCATTCACTAGCAGAGATTTCTTTGTAATTCTATAAATCTATTTCCATCACAATTGACTTAATTTACAGCCGCTCGAAAAATTTACAATGGGTTAAAAATGTGGCTCGAATCAAAAGCAGTCGCGGCCAAATTGGTACCACTGAGTCAATAAACGAAAGAAAGATACGACTTTTAAGTGTCAAAATATGCGTTAAATAACTCGAATGAGATGAGATGCGAGATGCTGTCACTCGTAAATTAATGTTGAAGACAGGCGCGTGTTAAATAAATGGAATCAGAGTTATGGCTCATAACATGGACGGGGTGGCGACGATGTCCTATAAGAGATACCACATTTATAGTGTCTGTACGTTTGCTTAATTGTCCGTATTGTTATATTGATTTAATGCCTCGTTAATATTAATTTAAAAATGTATGGTGTCTATGACTGTAATGTGTAGGTATGTAATTTTTTTGTAGTATTTTTGAGTCGTAAGAATAAATCTAAATCTAAAGACACAATAAGTATCTAACGTTTAATTATTGTCTTTAATAAAATAAAATATATATATTTGTCAATTTGTCGATAATTCTTCTAGATCAGATCGGCATCTGATCTAGAGAATTATTATCAAGTAAAGACTGTCTTGGCTTAAGTTTCTCAAAGAATCAAGATAGCTACGATTGTTTCTGTAGAATGTTATAATTTCTTGGATAATGGGTATGCTCGATTTATCCGGGTGGTAATGAGGGTCATCGGGTGTGGATGCGGTATTTTAGAATCCAGCAGGGATATAAAATCCATATTTTAGAGGCAGCGGCCTCGGCACGCGGGGAGGCGGCGGGGAGATCAAACGGGACTTTACGACGCGGGCCGTAGATTGTTTACATCTGTTACGCGGCCGTCGCCGCACCATGAAACTTGGTAACCGCTGGAACTGCAAGTGCCGCATATTAAACATACTGATTGTTTCATTTAGCACAAAGTTCTGAAACGTTCAAAGTACTTCAAACTTTTGAACAAGTCGCGAAAAGTTTTGAGAAGTTGTTGATGACTTTCAGATGTTCAATTGTTAATTGTTTCGAGTTTTCCTGAAGGAATTTAGCCCATTTAATTATACTTTTTTTTTACATTTAGACATCTTAAAATACATCGATCTAAGTTATTTTCAAGTTATTTGACCTAAACACATATTCTGAGATATTATAACCGCGCGTGAAAAACAATTTATCTTAAACATTGTATCTGAATCTAAGGTAATTTTACTCTCTACGTGTTAATTAGTGCGTCGTAACACCGCTATTAAGCCGGTGCGCCATTGATCGCTTTATTAACACGGAGCCTTTGATGTTTATCGCCTGAGGATGTTAGTTTTTCCGCATACTGTCTTTTTATTATTGGCCGAAGTTTGGGCGCAACCGTTTGTTTACACAGACGGCTGGTTGTAACGTTCAAAATAGATTTGTGGTGTCAAAATATTATGATTCCAGTTTAATTTGTTGATTGCTTGATGTCTTTACACATTTCATATTCTGAGGTTAATGAATGATTTTGTTAATTGTAAATTAATTTTGTTGCCATAATGTTGATTCTATCCTCAAGTTGAAAATCTGTCGCCAAGCACCTACAGTTTCGGCAATAGGGTTGATGACTGGGTAAAAAATAATTAATTCTATTTAGTCCGTCAGTTAGGTTATCAAAAAATATTGGATACGTATTTTTTATTTTATCAAATCAATAAAAACTTACAAAGATAGGTCGCATCAAAGTTCAGGAGTGGGGGTTTATGACGTCACTTTTCTGTAAAAAGTGTACTAAAACGTGACGTCACGCGATATTTATATGCACTGTATCTTCGTTATTTTTTGTTTTCAGAACTAAAGAAAAAACATGTGTCCAATATTTTTTGGTAATCTAACTGACGGACAAATTTTTTTTTTTTAGTCATCACCCCTATTGCATTGGAGAGCCAGTTGCCCTCTCGGCATTGTAACAGGTCGGCAATACACTTACCATCAGATGGAATACCTGCCTGCTGATCTGTCTGACAACCTTCTGACATAAAAAAAATCCTAGGACTAAATAACAAACAAAATTAAGACTAATTTATCTTGGACGCACAAATTATATAATTGTGAGGACTTAAACACTACATTACATTATATATTGTTCAAGAAAGATTCAAATATGTCCTGATAATCTCACACTTATGATGATTAGGCAGATCTCATGAGTGATACCTCCTTGTAGATGTGCTTGTAGCCTATTTACTTAATTTTTAATTGCGAATTCATTAAAAATCTTGTTGTCAATATTTTTAATGAACTCGCAACTTGTTAGTGTTGTTGCAATAGAGTCATATGTCTCAATCAATATACACACCAATGCTACTTATATGTAGCTTAAAAGTGCACTTCGGTCGTGAGCATCAATAATCATTTATAAACCCCACGTCAAAACATAACGCTCACTTAACGTTAATTCCTCGCACTCATAAAAGCAGACAACAATCGCAGTTATTTTCGGAGGGAAGCTATCTTAGCTGTAATTCTTCGTGTAGTTAGGAGATTAAACGGAGTAGGCAATTAATGTCTTCGTGATTGACTGTTTCACACGTCCGTTGTTCGCGTACAATTGCCCAGATGTTAATTTCGGTCGGACGATTTTTATAGCCGCCTGTACGTGTTTTCTTATTTCTTCGATGAACTGGCCAATTGTGCTAATAGGTTATTAGATGTTGATGTCATATGAATAGTCTCGAGATTTAAAATACGAGTGAATCAGAAATAGCTCTGGTTTGAATGTGGTTAGATGCCGCGGCGCCGCAAAATCGGCCTCGGGACCGTGGACTGGCGCCGAGCCAGACAACTTGCGTACGCGCATGCATGCAAAACTTTAGCTGAATTTCGGGCTATTAACATTTTTTATTGTTTCAAGATGATGTTTGTATGTATGTGTCGTTTCAAATGAAGTTCGCAGACGTTTACGCGTCTTGATTCATGGCGTGAATTAAATTTATCTTTTTATTTCAATGTTGATGATAAAGGCTCGTTAAATCCAGTAATGTAATGCGTGGTATGCGATTCTAAACTCAATTGAAAATAAACAAACAAATTTTATTTACTACTTGATGTAATTACGTTTGCAAATATCAGTGAGAATACCGTTTTGGCAAATACAAAGTATATAAAAAAATATCATGATATTTGTTTATACATTTTTGGGGAGTGAATAAAATTACGAGAACTACCTAATAATATTATAAATGCAAATATGCGTTTGTATGTTTGTTTGTCACCTTTTCACGCCTAAAAGACTGTATTGATTACGATGAAATTTGGCACGCTGATAGCCTATGATATGAAGGACATAGGTTACTTTTTATATGAAAGTGGGTGAATCCAGAGGGTGGATGCTTGTTGTTAATAAAAAAAGGCTACACAGAAGCATTTTGTGCTAAAATTATGGTGACCAAGAGAGACTGAGGGAGATATATAGATATTTAGAATTGAAAAAATATTTTTTGCAAGACTCGCTCGTTGGTTTGTCCATAAAATATAAGTTTTTGAGGGTTTAATGTATTTTAATTCTAATCAGCAACAAAGTCGCGTTAAATGATACTAACCTAAATGGCTTCCCGTGCCTTTTCAATCATTTTTTTTAAATACTTGTCCAAAAACAAAAGAAAGCTTTAAGTTCTGCTGAAATGATATCATTAGGTTTAGTATTACTTCTTATTTAAGATCGAAAGTAGGTATAACATATCTTTTTCATTACTAAGTATCAACACCTTATGAAATGATCATTTCAATAAATCTAAAAAAAAAACTATGGTAGGTAAAAATGTTGCCATGATTCTATCCATATTTATATCAATCTTTATGTATCCAAAAACATTGTATGATGATTGTAAAAGGATTTGTCTATTATAAATGGCAATAGATTTTATTAATTTTGGCTCGCATTTGTTAGAATACTGCTACATTTAGGGTTCAAGCTTTAGACGACATATATTATTTTCAACTAGAAATGTCGCGAGTGGCTAATAGTTAAATTAGTTATTTTATAACTACATATTATGGTCATATATCCTACTAGCGACCCCTGGCTTCGCATAAGTGTTATTTAGATTAAAAAAATGTACCTATTTCATATTTTGACAACTTGGTTTCTACATATTGTCATAACTACATAATGAGGACGCGGACGAGTACTTCCTTTTATACGTAGAGAATTACTAGATTCCGTCCCACGATTTTACCCGCGTTCTCAGGATAAAAAAAAAGTTGACTGTATTGCTTATTTTCCGGCCCATAACCTATCTCTATGGCAAAAATTACTTTGATCCGTTGTTTAATTGCTGCGTTGGACAAACCAACAAATACTTTCAAATTTATAATTTAGTAGGATAGTAATGATTACACAGGTCTACAAAAAACAAAAAAAAAGTTGATGGCGATCCTTTAGTATGATTTGATGAATTACTTAAGGAAGAACTACTTAAGTAACATTTTCATGAAATAGTCGTATATGTCAGTAATATACCTTGGAGGAATATGTTGATGATTTCTTTTGTTATTAATTAGTAAATATACTACCATTCTTCTCGCAAATAACATGTTGATAACTTACGACCTATAACTGAGTTGCAATTTGCAAAAAACCGTGATAAAATTTGAATTTCGCGCTCCAACCGAACGTTCCCCCTTAATACTAAGTCGTACATAAGTTTGAGAACGTCAAAACTACGTGTAGTTTGTAAACTACCCACGTTGGAAAAAAAACCCGATTTTATTAGGTTTACTGTTACTATGGCTAATAATTATTAGCCATAGCATTCCAAATAAAAAATGTACGTTATCTTAAAATATTAAAAGACTTGTCATGCTGGCTGACTCTATCAACGCTCTACCTAAACGGCTGGGTTAGAATCTTGATTTGGAAAAGGAACCTTCACTAACGTAAGGAAATGTTTCTCAAAATTAAGCCCCTGAAGGTGTAAAATTGCACGATGCAGGAAGTTAATAAAAATAATAGTGGTGTAAGAAGTACAATATTTTCGGTGTTTTTAGTAACTTACAGTAGTAATAGAGATGCGGCTAGTCACCACATCTCTACAATATGCATCGTTAAATATTTTTATACAATCCTAAAAGTTTTCCCATATTCTTTAAGGCAAAAATTATAAGAATATTGACAGTTGTGATTACTAAAAAATACTAATTAATCACCTATTATTTGTATTATAGGTACTTCTTATTTTAACTTAAGCAGATAAATTTATCGAGTACCTAATTAGAATTTTTGATGATTTCATAAAGTTATATTTTATGAGCTTTCAAAATCAAAATCAAAAACTCATTTATTCAGTTTAGGCCCTAATAAGGCACTTATGAATGTCAACAGTTACAATTTTTAGACTCTACTACCGGTTCGGAATCGGGTCCAATATTAGATTATGAAACTGAAAGCTTTATTTCATGCTATATATATATAGTAAAAAAGTAAATTGTATTGTGTACGTACAAGGCAAGTACTCACTTTGCTTAGTTCTAGGTTCTCTGGGTCCGTCAACTGTGACTTTGATCGCTTTGGTATAGGTAGCCACCTGGCTTGGGAACGTGCTGATGGTGATGGTCAGCGAGAAGGACTTGCCGCGCCCGCTGCGCCCCACGAACCTCAGGTCGTTGAACTTCGCCACCTGGTTCTTCATCACCGCCGTACAGTTCCTCAACTCTGCCATTACGTTCTCATCGTTCCCAGCCTTTATCGTGACAAGAGTTCCATCCTGAACATCATCCAGAGCGACCACCTTAAAGGCCACTGGCAAAGACTTGTTAGACCTCCAGTGTCCCGGAAGCGCCGAGCACAGTACCGCCGGGGACCCGGTCGGCACCAGCTCGCCGTGGCTCTGCCGGTAGTACTCGTGGATGTGAGAGTATACGTCCGCCATGCTGGGCGCCGGAGGGCTCGCGTGCGGGAGGTGCATCGACTTCAGTCTACCCTCTACGAACACCGCACCAACTTTCAACACGCCACTGAAGTCCAATGTCACGCCACAATAGTCTCTATACACTCAAAAGTTACATGAAAAGTTTCAAAACACGCGATCGAATCCAAACTCGCGACGTTGTGAGCGCGTGGTTCGCTCAGGAAAGTTGTGCGAAGTATGGGCGCGAGACGCCGTGTGAGTCGCGAGCTACTGTCTACACCACTTGTTGGGCGCGGACGGTAAGACGCCGGGCGGGGGATTCGGAAAAATAAACGGGCGGCCGTGTGACTCGCCGAGACCGCAAGCCGAAGACTCACGACGCGTACCGAAGTCGCGGCCAAGAGACGCGTGCTCACGAGAACTCGGTTTCGACTGATGACTGTGATACGACGCGACTTTTTCCGATGGTCAATATTTTGCGTTCGCGCGGTCGCCGCCCCCACTCGGGTGGCGGCCCCTACGTCTCGTAAAAAGCGGGAAGGAGACGAAGGGTACGGATGATACAGAGCTGCGGTGGGAACGAGCGGGACGGTAGTGGTTGGTCTCTGCGTTTTTATAAAAATGCTCGTTGGAGTGGGATGCCGCCGCACACCGCCGCCTGGTGGGAGAGGGATGGGTGGATTTTTTTGAATCACCGTGGTGACGTATCGCGAGGCGGCGGTAATTAGGCCGCGGGGCGGCGGGAAACCGCGGTCGGTGCGAAAACCTATCAACGAACTCATGAAAAATTATTATTTTCATGTTTGGAGTAGCGCCGCACTCGCGGGTGGCACTTGATTTTCACAGAAGTATGCGAGGAATTTCAATGATAGGGGTTTATGAATGACTCTTTATTCGTTAAAAGTAAGTGTATTATTTTAAGGTTTTACCACAAGTAATAATTTGAACCGTAACAGCAAGTGATAACGTGAAAAAGCAGTTTCGAATAATCATCTCCATGTTGTATTTACGATTGTTGGTGTAGCATTACCGTACACAAGAAAGTACTTTAAATATTCCTTAAGTTAATGGAGTTAAATTCCAGAACAACGAAATAAAACCATCTTAAAATATTATTCTGAAGAAAACGAAATGAAAACATTCTAAACAAACAAAGAGTTTGATATTTGTCGCGTCCGCGTGCGGTTAGCCGCTGACGTGCGGTGTGAGCGAGACGCGCAGAGTGCACGAGTGAGACGGCTCGATGAACGGGGCGGAACGGCGGGCGGGGCGTTTGGGAAACTTGTGCTGAACTTTTGGCCGAGTTTCCCGCGCTTTCTGCGAGATTACACGTCACACGCGTTATTTCGATATCCGATTTATTAGTACTTAGGTAGGTACCTACGAGTATAAAAATAAAAACTATGACAATTCTGGATTGTTTTTTATTAAACAAGTATTTCAGATTTTGTATAATCACTGTATCAATGAGCCAAGTGATAATTGTATGAAGTTTATGTATATTTAAAACTGTAAATACATAGATTCAAAAAAAGAAGCTTTGCTAAGTTTCTTGCCGGAGTCTTCTCAGTTCAAGTGTATTCCGAACCGGTAGTAGAGTCTATTGTAAAACTGTAACTTTTGACATTCATAAGTGCCTTATAGGGCCTAAACTGAATAAATGAGTTTTGAATATGATTTTTTGAGACGAGTCTTCAAGGTAGTTTGATTATTATTTCATATTTTCGAATTTAGATTCGAAGCATAAATCATAAATTCACCTGTTCAAGATTGTATCGTGATTTTTTTTATTGCACACGGCTGACAATGGCCTTTTAATTATTATTTTTTTACAATTAAAAATGTTAATATTTATGTTCGTGATTCGTTTGTCACAATATTTATCTCATTCTAGATCTTTATTTTGTTCAGATTTCTTCTTGTTGTGTCCATCCATACGATATACCTACAACAGTCCTTACGAAGGAGTTATATAAGTACCTAATTAATAGGTACCTTATTTGAATTATTATACATTATATCAAAATACGTTATCCTACTAATATTATAAATGTGAAAGTGTGTGAGTATGGATATATATGGATGTTTATTACTCTTTCACGGATAAACTACTGAACTATGGGCTACTTTTTATCCCAGGAATACATAAGATACCACGGGAACGCGGGTGAAACCGCGCGGCGGAAGCTATTATAAAATATATTCAAAAAAAAATCAAAACAATGAAAAATACCATACTATGTAGTACCTACCTATCTAATCATTTATTTATGTATAACCATTTATCTGTTCTAAAAAACTATTGATTTTATCACCTACGATATAAGCTAATCATACAAAATTATTACCCGCGTTCGTTATCTTATCTCTGACATAAAACGAAGTAGATAGGAATAGGTACCTAACATCCGAAAACCGATTGTTTTACCAACCAGATCTTGAAGTTATGGTTTTATTATCAAAACTCTATTGTCGGCACCTTCTGAAGTCCTTATCTAAACTGTTAAACCGAATATACCGCCGGTTTGTCTTTTGTTTATAAAAACTACACAGGACATGTTGTAAAAGCTGCCATTTTATGGTTTTGCAAAATGTTTGCAAATAACCATTTGTGGGCAGGTTGTAAAAGTTAGTTAGGTATTTAATTTTATTGTGGAAATTGGTGTTGAAACGCCTGGTTTGGTGGTTAACTGTTTAGTTTAAATTATAGGTAATAAAAAAGGTTTCGGTACCAATGGTCATACGCAGCTGTAGGTACAATAATTTGACGTTCTTTAGACAAATATAAAGAAAATGTAGAAACAGCATATATAAGATCGGCACTTGAAAAGGACGCCTACTACTGCTGGATCTGACTTATACATATACGAATAAATAAAATTGAATTATCTGTTTGTAATGTGAAAATTGGATTTTAATGACTGCTCAAAGAAAAAGTGTACCTAATGTTTTTAGAGTTCATGTATGGTTAGCAAAGTTATAAAAAAATATGCAGAAGCTCATCAAAACCGACTTATCATCACGTGAACGTTGATGCTCCTCGATCACACAGATATAGTGAGACGACTCAAAAGAACTAAACCATTTGAGTTAGTGTAGTGTTAGTTATAATAGTGTAACATAATTAAAGTGCTACTTAAAAAGAACACAAGAACAAAGTGTCTTCCCCTTAATATAATAGAGACTATAAGAAAAGTGTTAATGGACACATTCTTAGTAACAGTGAATTTAGTAGTTTAATTTAAAAATAAATTACTTATTCGCCTAATATTAAGGCTAGATTGTAATAATAATAGGGAACACCACCTAATGTGTACCCTGGGATAAGGAAAAAAAAAATCTATGTGAGTTTCTTTATTCCATCTGAATAGCCTAAACCATGTCTGAACAGATTACGATGTAGGTATGGGGTATCATAAAAATTCTACATTATCCCAGGTGGTATTTGGCTATAATAACTAATTGTAAAAGTTAACTAAATGCATAATGATAGTACCTATATGGTACTTTACTTACCAATAAACCAATTTAAAAAATTCTGTCTGTTTGTTATGGCCAGTCTACAAAACGGTTGGACCGATAATGACAGGAGTTTCACTGGCAGATAACTTATGATACAAATTCAAATTGTCTTAACTAAATGAACTCATTATAATAAGTATTTTATTTTAACCAGACAAAATACATAAATGTCATTAAGCTATAGATTAAATAAAAAAAAAACATAAAGTAGGGCAAAATATTCTAAAAAAATAAAAATAAAAAATGCGGTAAAAAATTAGAAAGTTCAAACATCACACCGAGGGCTGATGACGCCGGTGTTCTCACAGGCAATTGTCAAAGAATTTCTCTCAATTACTGCAATAAAAATAATATTGTAGGCAAACATTGAGCTCTTTGAGGATCGAGCCGGCAGCTACCGAGCGGTTTTGTGCAAGGCTAACAGCCGGGAACAATGCGCCCGCGCACAATGACGGATATTTCTTAGACGTCCCTTTTATTTTGGCCCAAACATTGGCATTGGGGTATTGTGGACTCTTTTGTCAGCTATTTACCGACTTTTGGGTTGTTACATTGAGGGGATGCTGTCAGAAAGCCGCTCGGTACGTAATGTTGAAAAAAAAATGGTCTCAATCCGAATTTGCTTTCAATAGATTCATCGTCACGGCTTAACTAACAGCTTACTTTTTGTAGAGGTTTGTGTGCAGACAAGTTAATTAGGCTGGTTAACTTTTAAATAATCTGTATTTCTGAACCATAGGTTTGATTTAAGTATCAAAATTAAGCCAATGAAAAGCATATAATCTAAGTTGAAACAATAGAACAAAATATACCTACGTCGGAATAAATATAATTAAAAAAATACGACGGCAAGTAACAAAAAGAGTTCAAAATGTTTACTGTCGTTGTAAAAGACATAAATAAGATATAATAAGACGTATCTTATTTAAAATTTTCATCAGTTTAGGTAGGACCCAATATGCTACTCATGACATAAATATTTTAATGATAATACACACTACTATATCGGCTCTAGCATTAAATTGTAATGAATGGAGATGAGACGTAAATCATAAGTATACACGTATATTAACCCTGAAAATATTACACTCCTTTTTTCGGGGAGTCGTGTAAACATTATGTTGACCATCCAATATCTAGTGATTATAGTATGATCTAATATCTAGAGATTCTAGTTTCATCTAATATCTAGTGATTCTAGTATCATTAACTAAATTAATAGGTACTTAAACTAATGTGAATAAGTATATATACTCGTACACATCTCATCAGAAAAATCTAAACACCTTGCAAGTTTATGTTTTCTAAGGATTGTCAGAAAAATGTGTATATTTAGAAATATATAAACGATTTTTCTGATGAGAAGTAAGTATATTTATTTTATCAATTGTAAAGGCTGATATTCTGAATTACTTACAATCACATGTGGCCAAATAAGTAGGTTACAATATAATCGGTGGGCGGATGTTTAAACGCTTGGCATCAACCGGTTGTTACAGTAAGGGTTAAACTTTAGACAAACGTTTCCTTTAATTACTGCCACATGTCGGTTTCCTTTAACTTTTTTTTGCTGGTAACATTAAAATGTGTGTATTTATTTATTTGTGTTAATTATCTTGGTTTCAAATGTAAATCGCTGTTAATGTTAATCTGTAAAACATTTATAATGACAGCTTTATTTTTGGTCGAACTAGTCCACCATTTGTACTAGTATTAATTTTAACTATCCCAGTCCTATGATAGAATAACGGTAGGTACCTACGGGCTACGTAAAAGGAACCTAAATAAGTTATTTATTGTACATTTTTCTCTGTTAAGTTTCCTCGCCATCGATTACAAAACTTTTTTTACTTTGACACTCCCAAAATGCATTAAAATGTTAAAACATCCCAATATGTGAAGACTCTTACAACAATACACAATTACAAATAAAAGAAAACTCAACTTAGGAAGTGTTATTAAAAAGTACGTTGGATTTAAATGCTTTGTTAAAATCCATTTAATACTCGACCGTATTCGAACCATACATGAATCAAAGCACCCCGCTGCTTTCCGCAATGTTGCTAAACGTTGATACTACAAAACGAGTGAAGTATCAAAAATAAGCCATAAGGTAAAGACCAAGCGTAACTCTGTAATTGGCCACTTGAAATTTAAGGGATACCTTTCCGGTTTTGATGTAGAGCTATGAAATGTTAGAGAAGTTAACGTTTACGTAAATATCAACACGACATCAAAAGCTAGAGTCAATCTTGAAAACAAATTAAAATTAGAAAGAAAATATTTTTTTATACAATTTAATTACTAAATTTGATAAAAAAAACGATAATTTTTTAAGCTTGTAATGTTGTATTATTTCATGAATATACAATGTTTTTCAGTCGAAAGCTTTTGTAATGACATCAATAACGTTCAAAACTATTTCAAATACCTATATCATACAAAAACGATATTACAACAATTTAACACAGTCGGACAAGAACCACCGGATAGGCAAAAACATACAGAAATACTGAAACGACAAAATTGTTTTTCTGGTTAGATTTAGTTACATAAAGACTGATTTTTCAATCGCTAGATAAACTTTGAATAAGCTGCTCTACTGAAAAGTCTACACAAAACTATTCTAATTTTCAGTTAGCTATTTGAAAAAAAACTGGTCGTCTACTTATTTTATGTGATTTGTCTGATCAAATTTAATGATATATTTGAAGACCGACAATCATTTTAGAATTTTAATATTTCTTGTAAAAAAAAATTGCCGTGTCGTATAGATCATACGTTCTTCATACCTTTTGCCTGAGGGCAGCAAGTATTGTGCAAATAGAGTAAATCCGGTAAGCGCCCGCGGCTTTGTGTGCCCAAGCTTACATACGTAGTGCCTACAGGTGAAGTGTTGCCAGTACCCTATAGTGAACAAAACGGGACAGGAAGTTAACTATTATGTACCTATTACATATTACTTCAGCCTAATTACCTACTTATAGTAAGTTGGACTAGCCGTTAATGGATGTAATTGGCTTTTAAGAGTATAATGGAAGTATCTAATGTTAGATAAGTGAGCTATTCGTTTGTAGTGTTAGTTTAAAAAATGTTTTGGAAACGTCGTTCTTATATTGATTTTTAAATTCTTATTGATTTAAATACCTATCTTAACAGATACATAAGACGTTGTTGAAAACTATTACTAATGTTAGTAAACCTTTTATTTTCAGCTCGCATAGAAATACAGTACCTACATGTTACACTCATCAATACACGTAAAATAACAGAATGTTGCAGCCCTTAACTCCCATAACTTAAACTCAAAAACTGAAATTTGAATTTATTGAACACTATTATTTTTTCAAAATTTGATATAGGAAATCACTAAAAACTTACTTACTGTATTTTTCGAACCCTATATCTAATGCAAAACTCAAATCGTTGTAATAGTCAAATAGGTAGGTATACTTTTTTTATTGAATCCTAATCAATTAAGTGCATTGTTTATCAAAATGAAAAACTGCTCCACGTTCCTTAAAAAGTATGCCATAAATGTGAATAATGAGTAGCGTGCAACTGTATGTGTGAAATTCCGTAGTGTATGTATATAGCGGGGAGGGCGGGGGCGAGTGGAACTCATTACTGGCACGTGACACGAGCCTCACCGCGCACACACTCGCCCCTCGACACTGTTATATTTGGCAATGAGTTATTGAGTGAGCTGAAAGCTCATGTGTTAAAACGCAAGTATAAAGCATTGCTGTTTTGAGAAAAAATATTTAAAAATCAGAGCGCGTTCTAGATAAAAATTTCATCTTTTCTTTGAATTTTGCATAAGCAGATACATGTTTTGATTGTTAAGTTAACTATAGGTATAATGTTACCCATAAATAGTTAACAATATATTAATTGAATAAAGCAGCTCGTAATTACAGAAAGGTATAAAAAAGTTTTATTTTGCCATAATCCAGTTATGATAGAACTATGGCATTAATCGGTACTTACTTTAGTAGCTCAACGACATCGACAAAACTTTAAAATTGGAAAACGAAAATAGCGCCAAACATAAACAAGACAGACAATTTAAAGTACCCTTCACTAAACTGTATTTTTATGTGAACTCGAGAACATCAACACATCGTATTGTTAATTGTAGTTGATTGATGACGCAATACAAAACGTCAAATTACCCTGCAAATGTGGACCGCTCCGTCGAAACGGCGACAAAATCCCAACGTTGTTCGTTCACCCGCCCGCTGTATTTTTCTAATTGAATCATGTGTGATTTATTATTGGTCTGATGATGTATCATTCTTTCAACAGCAGCCGCGGCTCACCCCACGGGCTTGCGGGCCAAATTATTGCTACAAATGTTCACATCCACGTTTTTTAACTGCTGCGTCGTTGTGGCCCAATCTCCCCTCTTTACATTTTTTTATTAAATTGATTTTTGGGGATTTATTTGAAGTACAGTTAAATATAAGTGTCGAACAAAGAGGTTTTTAAATGTTCTCACTGTAAAGCACACATGAATTTGTATATCCATACTAATATTATAAAATATGTGAAAATAACTTTGTCTATTTACGCCTAAGCTCTTAAACCGATCGCCATGAAATTTCACTATGATACATAAAATGACTTATTAAACACCGTCCAAATTTATATACCTATATCTTAGGCAAAAATAACAGAATACCTACCTGTAATTTATTTTATTACTACTACTACTACTAGAATATATGAAAAAAATGTATAAAAAGATTACATTTATGGTCACTGTACACCAGGTCAAGTGTACACCGTGTACACGTTATGGTAAAAAATATTATCTTTTATTAAAAAGTCAACCGGTATAGGTCATTGCTTAATTTTCAACGCAGGTCAAACTGTGGCAGAGTTTTCTATTGGCATGATTTGGCACGTGGGTGATTTGGAATGTTAACATTGCACAAAAATACAACCTTCGAACCGTATATAAGGCATTATATATACTTAAAACCTGGAGTATAGCATATACTCACTCTCATCTCATCGTCATCAGCTAAGAGATGACGTTTCCGCTCGCCGCGCACATTGTCGCCAGCGGCATTGTTTTCCACCCATGCAGCGGATATGAGTGCGGATACTGTTTATGTCTATACAATGTGAATCGAAATAATAAAAATGTGACGTTATTCCAGATTATGAAATTATTTTTTAAATTTCCAACGAAACGAAGATTTTGTAAAATGACAGGCTTTATTGAAAAAGTACTGGATGAATCCATTCAAAATTGCATTCTTATTTTTTTTTTGTATTATGTTTAAAACACTTGGGTACCAATATTTATCTTTAGGATGATGATAATGATTCGAATGTGCAGTTATGTGTTTTTGTTTTATTTATTTTTAAACTTTTACTGTAAAGCATTAAATGTTAAATTTAGAATAAAATATACCTTTTGAATTAGTTAAATAATACTACTGTACGAGTGTGAGAGACTGCAACATAGGAGAAGCTATTTAGTAAGATAACATTATAGGTACTGTAGGTAGGTAGCGTTTAATAATCTTTGTGGATAAATAGTGTTGGTTACTTTTCGATATTTTATAATATTAATATAATAATAATTTTATATTAAAGTAATTTTAATCCGTATACTTTGACGAATGAAACTTATGTTCTGAATTGAGTACTTCAGTAGTTTTTTAATATTAGATACCTATTTGTGCTGATTTTCACTTGAGTCATATGACGTGGCATCATATTTAAAAAGGAATCGGCTGTTGTCTTATTTAGAGATTTTGTGTAGAAAAATCAAAATAAATCCGTGTGTAATCAGTCGTCGGGCGGGCGTGGCTCACCCGCGAGGGTTGTCACAATGCTCGCACAGTTTCCGCTCCGCTGGTCGCCAACAAAACATAGCACGCGGACGCGCTGACACCCCTAATGTCACTGGCACCATGTGTGTTGTGTTGGCCTCTGTGAGGTTCATTCGTATCCTTATCTGAGCAAGCTTTAGTTTAGGGTTGTCAATCACAATATTTATTTAAAATTTGAACTTACATTAAATTTTAATTAAATGCAAGAAGGATTACCTGCAACGCTGTACAATATGGGTTTGCCAAAAAAAGACCATCATGATTAATAATTTAAGAATCTCCCAGATATTGTAGCTGTCACCGGATATTATTATTATTAAACATACCTATTTATTAAAAATAATATCATATTATACCTACAAACAAGCTGAAATTAAATACCGTGGATAAATTTTAACTGAAGAATTGTAGAGATACAATGCACTGCACGATTTATGTTTATAATTTTATCAAAAGGATACTTGGTCAAATACGTGCATAAGCTGTAGTCTTTCAGCACTCCACATCCTCAATTCAGTGTTTGCAGTGACGACTGTACCTACCTAATTAAAAATAATTAAAGCTTAAAAAAATTGTTATTCAGTGGCAACCCTAACATAATGTGGGCAAGCGCGCCGCGATGCCTCGTCGTGTCATTGTGAGTTGGCTCAGTATGACGTGACGCCTTTGAATGCGACTTTTGTTTTGCACAGCCCTTAATTATCTTGATTAGGAGTGTCAAATTATGCACTGCATTTTCAGTGGAGTTTATTTTGGTAAAAATATTTAAATTTAAACCGTAACCATAACCGAGATCCGAGGGGCCCGGTCGTCGTCAAAGTGACTCTACGGTCAAAGCATGGTAATAGTTAAGTTAACTTTGACTATAACTTTAACTAAAATGTACGAGCAACCAGCCCTTAGTAGAACATAAATATTGTTTCTGGGGAATATTTTATATTTACCTGGCAAGCAAAAAAACAATATATTTTTCATTATTATTACCTTGCAAATTTTCGGTAAACTTCATCAAAGATATTCAAAGTTTTATTTGAACTCAATTACTAATAATATTATCAAACTTCCTACTTCACATAATATATTACCTATAGGTAGGTACCTATGTAACTAAATAAAGATCAATAACATGAATTGGTGAGCAAGCGCAATTATGTTTTAACCGACGTCGAATGGTTCATGGTGGTGGGTAATGATGCATAACCAGCTACCACGCTCAGCTGGTCACGAACCAATTAATAGTTCTCACATAAGAAACAATAGCTTATATCATTTTTATATAGGACACCATTGACAAACTTGAAACCTTTTCGCTTACAACCAGTTATTATAGCTCGCTTGAACTTTGTTGACAATTGGATAAAGAAAGAAAGAAAATGCTTTTATTCATCAGAAATGCACGCACACAAAAGAACCACAAATACAGGCAAATATATAAAAAAAACAAAAACGATACTAAACCCACATCAAAATATATAAAAAAGAAAAAGCTTAAAAATAAAGACAATGAAATTAAAATGGTTAGGGAAACTTTACGCCGCATCTACGGGATCTACTTTTTGTAAATCATTTGTTTTGACTACATAAATGACGAGCGCATTTTCTACTTAAGTATATTGTGTCAGGCAAAGGAGCTGCTGGTCATTGCACACAAAATTAAGTCTTATGTATAGTGATCATGATTGAAGTCTGTTAGTTGTAACATGTACTAATATTGAAAAGGTTGCAAATATAGCATAGCTTTTACTTTTAAGTAGGTTTGCAAGTGCTGTCGATAGTAATAAAATCATAACCCACTTTATATTAAATCTATCGTTGCTTTATTCACAAGATGAACTACAAGAAACGTACAACCTAGAAATAAACGGTTGCATCTAGGAATAGTTACGAGTTCTACGATTGCTATGTTGTTATATATAGGTATGCTTCTTTAGGTATTTTTGGAACATGTTACAGTTAAAAATGGAACAGAGTATTATGGTGAAGATTTTAAATGTTAATGGTCTAATTTAATATTTACATAAGTACCTATCCTGATAAATTTTATAACAATAAATAGCAAAGTGATTTTGTTTGTTACCTTGTGATTATAATTTTTGACCGAGAATAACATAGGTATACCTATTATAATTTTCATCCCGGGTATCATAAAATGCTTTGGGCCCGCGGATAAACCAAAGAGATAAATGAAATAACTCAAATAAAGCTTGAATAAATTTCACCTGTGGTACAAGTAGTTTGTCCATACAATAACAGAATTATGAACTTATTTAATTTATTGCAATGAAGATACACCTATAACATACATGATTGTTTCATATGAAAAGCACGTACAAAAACTTAGCATATCAAATAAAGTAGCGTCAGCTGCAGAACATTAAGGCTCGATCACACGTTGCGTTTTACAATCGTCATAATAAAAAGTCAATAAAGACATAAACCGCGCATCTCCTGTGGCTTACCTAATGATCACATTTACTTTAATACCGTTCTAAACAAATAAAACGGATTGCTCTGAGATCTGTGAAATATAATAGTAACAGGTGGATGATACCATTTTTTTTTTACAAATGTCAGCTGTTATTCTGTTAAGTAATTAACAATCAACCTGTTGTTTGAATGATAATTCGTTAAAAACAAACTGTTATTTGGTGTTTTTATAAGGCTAACATGTTCTCAATTCTTAATTTATTGTATCTAGTCTAATAAATATTTTAAAGGTAAGTTTTTATATTACTTTAGTGACTTCATGAAACTTAAAAGTTCTACATGAAATTATCATACCTAAATGGGGATGAATTGGTTAATTTGAGGGCTAGATACAGGTTGTGGATTCTCACCAAAGAGTAAAATTTGTGAGCAGGAATATAATGTTTGATTCTTGTATTAAATAATTATGTATATATTTAAAAAGTATTGTATTTCAGGATGTCCGATTATAATATCTATAATAATAAAAAATTACGTCATTCTACCACAATTTCAATACTACATTAACATTTCTTTGAGTGCTCAATAAATCTTATATAAGTATATGTAATAAATCACAGATTATTTATGTTGGTATACATAATTAAAGTGAAGATTGGCGATCCTTACAAAATGTCTGTAATTCGAACCTAGTGTGCATAACCTCTTGCTATTTTATCACGATATTGCAAAGTTGTTGAGGCGTTAAGAGGTTACAAAGTGATTTTTGCAATTATAATAATATGTACATAGTAGGATTATTGCAAAGCTAAACGTTTCTACTGGTATGGTAGAGTATCACTCACGTTCATCGGAAGCGGTGTCGTGGCGAGCCACCAAGCTCACTCACTTCTACGATTAGTCTAGGAGCAATATACCTATTGTTTTTGATTACCATTTGAGAGCGTATTTTATAGGAAGTTTAATATGTTGTTTATTTATTAAATTTTTATTATAATATTTATAAAAATCTCAGAGATTTCTATATTTCAATTCTAGTTTATATTATAAATGTTTGTTTTTTTTTTATATGATGCAGTTGGCGCAGTTGGTTAAGATGCCATCTATCGCGCCGCTAGTCGTGGGTTCGATTCCCATCCAGGACCAAACATTTGTGTGCATGAACATGTCTGTTTGTCCTGAGTCTGGGTGTAATTATCTATATTAAATAAGTACCTATTTTTTTAAAAGTTATCTGGTTTCCATAGTACAAGCTCTCCTTAGTTTGGGTCAGATAACCGTGTGTGAAGAAATGTCCCAAGATATTTATTTATTTATATTTCGGGTTAATTTAAGATCTCGGGAACGCGCGTAAAAACTATCGAACAGAAGCGAGAAATATCACTCATATCCTGACTTTATTGTTAAAAATCTATAAAGCAAAAATAAATTACAAATGTGGATGAAATAAAAACATAATAAAATATATAAACACGTCTAATTATTTATTGAGATTTACTGAGAAATCAGATCTTAATTTTTTGATATTTGTAGCTTAGGTGTATGTTTTTTTTTATTTCATAGCAATACTTTATTTCTCCTAGATGTTACAAAGAAATATAATTACGTCTCCTAGCCTATATATCTGCCAACTCAGCTCGCGATCCTATCAGTGGCGTCAATTGCCCGTGCCAAATGCCACTTCCCGATCTGTCCCGTCCCCCGCACTTTGAGCACACCCCTATCTCCTCCGTCGTCTTGGAAGGAAACATTGTTATCTATCTGAAGCTGAGGAAAAAGCGTGAGTGTGATTGAATGTTTCCGCTGATTTCGTGAAACAGATAATCTTCGTGTGGAAACACAATGTCTGGGCGATGGCGGTCTCGGTACTCTTGGGGAGAGGTTACTTACTTTCTTTGTTTCTATGTGTGCGTAGTATGTAAACAAGTTTGGAAGGTTGGATGGAATGGAAGTTGTGTCTCATTGGACATATTCTTCGTAGACTTCGTAGCTTCGTAGCAACTTCTACAACTTGTTTCTTTGTTAATTGTACCGTTATGTACTACAAATATGCAACTAACTGTAACTCGTACTAAGCCCTCCCCCTCCCCCAGTAACGCCCTGAGCCGAGGTTCTTACCCCATTCGGGTGCCCCCAGGCGTGGTTACCTAAAAGTTGCCCGGCGAAAATAAAAAATCTAAATATATAACAGCGAGAGTGAAAGCGTGACTAACTGACTGACTAGTCTATCAACCACAACATGGATCAGGCAAAAATTTGGCATACAGGTAGCTACTTATTAGATATTTTATTAAATTTCTTTTATTTTATTAAATACAATCTAAAATTCTAAGAATTTTAGATTTTAGATTGTATTTACAAAAATATAGTAAAATTGGGGATCACGAGTGAAACCGCGGGAGAAAAACTAGTAAAATAATCAAAATGAAATTCTATTTTATAGATAACTAGGGTATTTTTTTTAAAGCACCATTCTATATATCATACTCCGTCCTCGTTGTATATTTTCCATATACTCGTAAGAAAATAAAGTTCTATAATTCTCTGAATAAACCACGACAGTTCAAATTGAAGCGTTTGTAAGAAACGATCGATTATCGTTTCACGGGTTAATTGTGATAGGTTCAAACAAAAAGTCTGGCCGTCGGCCTGCTGCCGCCTAATGACCCCATAAAGTCGAAATTATACGCTCCGTTAGTCCGACCAACCGTTGTTCCTGTATGTTGTTTGTGCGAGTTCATTGCATTCCCTCAAGAATTTATCGGTATTTATATCACACTATTTAGTATTTGGTACTTAGCTATAGTAATAATAAAACTGAAGAGTTTGTTTGTTTGAACGCACTAATCTTTATCTGCAGCAGCCAAATTCAAAAAAGCATTTACGCTAATTATCCTCGAAGGTTAGTTTTTATCCCGGGGACGAGTGTGAAGCCATGGAGGTCAGCTAGTTATGTATATCATGGGCCAGTTGACCCAGGTCGTGGGTTCGATCCCAATCCAGAAAAAACCTTTTTGTCCTAAGTTTGTGTGCAGTTATAATTAGTAGGATAGAATATTAGAAAAATAACTATATTTACACCTGAAACTAACTGATTACAAAGTTACTTATTTTGAATTCAGCCCAGAAACCCGAAAAAAAAATCTAATTTAAAATCCCGCACGTTAACATAATGTCGTAGCAAATGGAGCACGTTGGAGCTATCGCATATTGAAGGAGGCAGCCTCCGTGACAAAGTTGTTTTATCTGTGGCGATAAGAACGGAGCCCATTTAGGCATCATCCACACTACCCAACGATTCAGACTTGTTACCTTCATAGTTCGTAAACTTTGACAGGAAATATACATAGAAAAAAACGTATCAAATAATCACTTCCACTTTCCGACATTTGCATATCTAATATAATTTTCTGTAATATTTTTTTACTATATAGGTACCTAACCTACTATAGGCCAGTGTTTGACCATAATCTCACCACGATTAGTGATGATGTGGCCGAAGTTAACCACATAAAGCTTCGTACTGGCTCTCAAGTGCAGCGGTCGGAACACTCCACTTACTTAAAGGTGCTTAGATTTTTTACTTGAAGGTCAGTCAGATGGGAACTACAAAGTATACCCTACCACTGAGTGGAGCTTAGTTTAGTTTCTATACCTATAGATAAATAAAAGCGATACCTATATTGTACCCTAAGCAACGTTTAAATGTAGCATGAGAGGACCCATTACGGACTCCATTGAACTCGTAACATCAACAGACAAAAATGTTTGTTATTGTTATATTACATTTAAAAGGATTTTTTTTTTTTTTTTTTGAAAGGACTAAGTTGTTAGCCTCAGATGGCTGCAACAACTTTACCGGACGGTGTGCCCGTTCCACTTAGCCATTTCCCACTTATTACCCGTTCGCGTTGAAAATACGACTGGTCCAAGAATTTTGCAGTAAATATATGTGCGATAGTGTGAAGAAAACCTCATACACGGAGCTGATCGGTTCGGTGTAGTGATCCGTGGAGTCTGTCTCCGCGAAGCGACCGCGCTCCGCCCGCACCACTTTATGACTCTCCCCAGAGATTCAACCAAAGAATATGTATACATACGGCCTTGGAAACAATTCTGTTCTCAAATTGAAAAAGTCGTCGGTGATTTTTTTCTACATAAGTGTATTCTGCCACAATGAACGAATTGTTTTTGTATTTTAGAAAATCGTATTTTCTCCAAATGCTGATTTACACCAATAACCTGCATAAAACAATAATTCAAATCATCATGAGTGACATAAATTAACAAGTATTTGGTTATTACTTGATAGTAGTCCCTGTTTCATCCGCATTTATACTAGACGCAGCATTTCACTGCAAAAAAAGACCAATTAGATTTCGATGTGGTCGCTACAAAAATAAAACGAAAAAAAACTATCATAGGAACATTCAAGCGCCGCCCGCGACTTTATAGTAGCGATAACGAAGCCGGCGTAGATTGGGAAAAAGCTTCGATTCGCCTAAAAACGATCGCCGGTTATCTGAATCCTCCGCTTGCGGAAGTTTTGGTATCCCCTTGTATATAAAAAAAAAGAAACAGTCGTAGAGCGTTGAGGTTCTCTATCTGGAAACTTTTGTTGGGAAACTACATACTGTATTTTTAGTTTATTTAATACATTTTACTTACTTTTTACTTAATTACACAGACGAGATAAGTGTAAGAGATCCAGAAAACTTTAGTAAAGAAAGAATGGTAAAAACCTTGCCATAAATTGTCCTTAATAATCGCAAATAAAATATTCTTTACAGTATAAGGGTGCCCGCCCACTTCCGATAATCGACCGAATTTTTCATAGGAGAAAAAACTAGAACGTACCTACTGATTGCAATTACAGTGCAACGTACACGTCCTATCAAAAAGTCGATCAGAAATAAGAAGAAATAAAAATCGGCACGATTATCGGTCCTACAAAAAGACTGACGTGGGCGGGCAGCGTAATACATAGGTATAAAGTTTCCTTTGACCTCTACTAAAGCGTATATCCGAATTTTAGCACAATTTAAAGTAAACGTGTCTTCAACACGTCGCGTCGGGGCATAAATGCGTTACAATAAATGTCCGCTTCACTGCTTGTACTACAGTGTTGCACAACAGTGATATGCACGTTAATCTGTCAGTTTGACGAAGGTCACCGGTCCTATGACGGGCAGCCGGACGCGTGCCGGAACATGCACATTTAACTTTTTTCCATTCCAAGTCTTTGTTTTTATTACCAGCCAAGTGAAGTTGACGGTAATCGGTAACGAACGTTGCAGTTGCCAGCAATCGTAGAATGTTCTTTATTTGAATTTCAACGGGATGTTTTAAAAATCTTATAAAATTGACATATTGAAATGTAATGCTTTCGTAATCAATTAGTATAATATTTTCAAATATGTTTTCGTAATTTGTTGGAATATAAAATATTTGGAATATATCAACAGGTGAATGAAATCAATATTTTATGTTTATTTAATTCATCACAAAGCAGGGAATATCAATGTTTTTCGAAATACATCGTATATTTTATGAAATATTTTTGTATTCTCTTTCATTTTAATCTGTAATTTTTAAGCAGTTCACATAAAACGAGCTGAGCTATTATTGAAGCACAGCAAAAATATTCGCTTATATTCGGCGCTGACCATTTTTTGAGTATCATTGTTAAATATACGGATCAGTTTTCTACATGACATTTCAATACGAATGTTCGGTTGTCGAATTGCAAATCTCGAGCAGATGTTTATTCAACGCATTCACAAAAATTATCGCAACAACAAAATCTAAATCCATACACCATAACTAATTATATCCACCGTGTAATAGTGTGTCGGAGAGGTTGTATTGTTCAACACGATCCTTTGTCGAAACCCGAATTACTAACCTACTTTTGGGGATATTTCTGCCAAAAAAGGGACTCGGTGAGATATCACGCTTTTTTGATTTTGAATGTTAGTTATATTTTCTTTTGTAGAGCCGGTGTATTAGAGGCATATACAGTTTCGTAGTTTCGTTACGTGCAGCGAGAGTTGCTGTTTGTGAGAGGATCCTCGCGGCGGTCCGGTGCTCGGAGCTCACCGGCTGTATTACAAAAGTTTGACGGGTGAGTCGTTCGATAGGGTATCGATTTAGCTCGGCTGCACTCCATTTTGTTTGTTTATTTTTACGAAATCGGACATATGTAGGTTTTCGGGTTTGCGGTATGTCTGTGCTCAGTTAGCTGTATGTGGCCTGTACGAATAAAAATATTTCGTTGTTGTTTTTTCGTGGAGCTTTTCTATTTCGCGTGTCAACATACGCAGGTTTTTCTGGATATAGTTTTCGATTGATACGGAAAAATATTGCTGAGGATTAAATTTTTACTAGTGCGAAGGTAGAACCTATACATAATATAGGTAAATATTTTACATAGAATGTTATGTGTTTTATTTGTGGACAAGACTGTGTATGTTTGCTAATTCAATTTCAACAATACCTTAATTAAACAATAACTCACATCTGATCATGATGCATGTATTTACCTCTAAAACCAGGTAATTAGAGTGTATCTTAGCAAACACAGACAGTGAGCTTGTTTGCCGCTGGGTTGATTTAATAGCCAACGTATAAATCTATTCATTTGCCTGCAAAAGCTTTGTACAAACAGGGCTAATGAACGCGAGGCGTCCATGCCTACCGACTGCCGTGTGTAATTTGGTTACGATCGTGGCCAGCTCACTCTATGCAAATTTTTTTCATAATATTATTGAGTCTATCCAACGATAAATCATTTTATTTTATCGAAGACTTTTTATTAAAATGTTTATCAGATTTTCGTTAGTGTTATTTTTATTTGATTACAATGTATCAGAGTAAGTATTAGCACGTATTAGTGAAAAGTCTATACATAAGAGGCTCTGTACTAGAGACGTTTCTTGAAGAGTAGCAAAATAATGTTGGTAGAATGTAAAAGACTAATTTGTCAGAAAATTCTGATTAGATTTGGTACATATTTTTGTTTTATAAGCTGCTTTCTAATGCTAGTGCTAATGTTATGTTGACGTATGTTATATTGACGTAGCCAAAATAATCACTCGAAGAAAGTGGACGTGGGCGGGCCACATTTGCCGCATAGATGACTCTAGGTGGAGCAAGAAAGTGCTAGAGTGGAGACCTAGAACGGGACGGAGACGTGTTGGGAGACAACCCGCAAGATGGACCGACGACCTCGTCAAGGTGGTGGGAAGGCCCAAGATCGTGTAGAATGGAGTGCATTAGAAGAGGCCTACACTCAGCATTGGGTGGGAATAGGCTGAAGAAGAAGAAGAAGAATGTTATGTTTCGTTAATGGAAATGTTTGTTTGCGCGGCCATAATATGATGTAGAAAACAAAAACAATCTTTAAAACGAATCTGGAAAAAGTACGAACCTGCAGTTTGTAGGCTCCTTTTATAAAACTTCTTTAAAAGCCCTATTGTTGTTTGGGACTCTTAAATCACTTTATTATGGAGGAGAGGAGGAATAATACAAATCCAAACAACAAAAAAATCTTATCAGGGATGGACTCTATTACCTAGAGCAACTTAGACAATAATCCGCTAACTAGTAGTCTCGAGTAGTAAAACACCTAGTATCCATTTCATAAATTATCATTGACTACAAAAATTGGTTGTCATTTAATTTACATATGCTACGCAGAGCATATATTTCTAAGTTATAACGCTAGTACTTAGAATATAAAAAATAGGCGATACGAATAAATTAACATCATAGGAAAAGCTGAAAAGTGAGTATCTAACTGTGAGAGTTTGTGTTCCATAGATGACTCCGCAATTTTTTGCATTGACTTCAGATTCAGTCAGATAAGTTCATTATATATCGTTCTTTTTCACACTTTATTTTTAAGCTTTTTTACGTTCATAAAAATTAGCACACTTATAAATTTTATAGGTATAAATAGTAGTAAGTAGGTAATTAATATGCAGCACACAGCTTCAGTTATGTGCTTACAGTTGGACGTATGTAAAAAGTACATAAGTGCATGCATGAGTAGGTATTTAAACTGTTTTTCACTGGCTACAGGCCTGTCGTTGTAATTCACTGACAAACGCATATAAAAGAGTCCGGAAACAGACAGGGTGAGGCGTGGAGAGGCTATGATTTATTAAAATATATTTTTTTTATTTTATCGAATCAAATCCAATCCTTGATTGACTAGCACAGAATATGGGCTATGTAGGCTGAATACAATATAATAGTCTCACCATTTTTGCATTTGCGAGGTATGCCAATTTTTTTATATTTTTTTAATATTTTACTGATAGTGAATGTGATGAATTACTGTAACTTAACAAAATAAACAAATAGCTATCTTTTATAGTATTATTAACTATGCAATATTTAATAGTAAAAACTTGAAATTGTAATGATAATAATTCTATACCTAATGGGTACCTAATGGTACATAATGGTATGGGTATAACACTTATCAAGAAGTCATTTATAGACACTTTCCCTAAGTAAATAAATCAATCACTGCTTATAAATACTTAAAACATTTTTTGGCACATTGGGGACATCATTGTTTACATTGAACTGAGTTTTATAATTATGCATTAGAAAGCAGCATATTTAATTTGAAAAATCTTTGGACTCCGTGTCATTGGAAACTTTTATAACCTCATTAATCTCTTTCATTATAAACGTTCCTAGGATGAGCCTAATACTTATATATTATAAAAAAGAGAGACGATAAGAAAATATATTCATTAGAAGATAGTAGTATTTTTTTTAGTAGAGTTCATCAGATTTGGTAATACCTAAATTAATTCATAATAAATAAAGCTTTTCGTATGAACCGAGATTTAGTACAACTTATTTCAAAGATCGTTATCATGAAAAGAAATCTAACAAGTACCACGTTAATGGAACAAACAGTTTAGAAAATAATAATATACACTCATTCAACTCCAAAGATTTCTGTGTGCACTCACCGCGCTGGGATCCTCGTGGGAGGTAATTATGCATGGCCGCTTTTTAGCGCGTCCACTAGCGAATAAAATATAAAACGCGGGCCACAACTAATGATTTCGCGTACATTCATAAATCACATGTATTTTATATACACAGCATGTTATTGTAGCGGAAATATATTTGAAAATAAATTAAGGGTTTTTTTAAATAGTCTTAAGATTATAAGAAACTTATAGATACTTTTTATAAACAAAACTGACCTGACTGAACTGACTTTGACTGAGTCAAAGGTTTGTAAAAAAACCTTTAGAAACATAGGAGAACACGGGCTTCCCTGATTCGCTTTTTGCACATACCTACCTACTAAGTTTTTGAGGCGCAAATAACGTGTCTGTAGGTAACTGTAAATTAAACTTATTTTGCGCATAATTTTTTAAACTGTTTTATAGTTTATATCTTACCTTAATTAAGTTAAATATGTTTCATATTTTTTTTAAGAAAACAAGAAAACAAAATATAATTTTTAACCTATTAACGCAATTATAGCACTCTTCTATTTTCAAAAATATTAAAAAAAAAATGTTCTTAATATTTTTACACTGCCACCTATCCAAAAAAGCTTGTACTAGAGACTTTTCCTTGTAAGCTCACAAAGCTTTCAAGTGTTTCCGCCAAATGCCGCTGGCGCTGTAAGCATTTATCGTGAATTTCGTAGAACTAAATCTCATCTTATTCATTGCAGAAACGAAAGTTTTATATATAGTTATAAAAACTGATTTGTGGAGGAGAATATTTTGAATGCCAATTGTGATTATATCATTCTAAAAACGATTCAAATAGCTATAAAACAAATGAACAATAAATTAACTCAAATATCATATTGTTTTTTTTTATTTAGAGCCCGAAACTAATATAACCGTAATGACTATGTACCTAAGTATGCCACAGAAAGCTTATCATATTTTCATATTGTCTTTGGTGGTAATGTAAGATAACACACGATTCATTTTCTTTTATTGGTTTTGAGTTCTACAATGAGCTTGAACGTTCAGTGTAGGAAAACATAGTGAGTTGAGGAAGCCAACTATTTGTTAATCTTTAGCTGCTTAGGTACTCATCGTAGGTACTTACATATACTATATCGTCACTTATTACCACGGGCGGTAAGATTGTGGTCAAAATACACGGATTCTCAGAAACATACCCTACCTTATGTATTTTTATTTTCCTTACTTAAATTATTTTTGAATTTCAATTTGCTCGTACATATAATATTTATTTATATTTAAATAGAATTATATTTCTAACTTATATACTTACTTTTCTCTGCCCTGTACTTCCGTCTGAGATCAATAAAGGCGCTGCTGGTATCAGCAGCACATGCTGAGCTGGTATCCTTTTGACAGCACACCTTACGTTTTTTACGGCGAGAGAAATGTCGCAATTTAGTTATTTTTTGTTTTATGTTAAATTCTATTATTATCATTATGTAGCATTTAATTTTATTGTTTTTTGATATATAGGTAATAATGTCATGTTTATATGATATATGTATATTTCTCGCAACTTTGGTCCAATTTTATGCTTTGCTGTCAATAAATGTCTTTCTATTCTAAACATATCTGTTTTGCCTAAAATTGAGCTATATTACGTAACGCTATACAAATCTGTCAAATTAGTTGAAATTAAAGATAGATGTCAGGTTCACTTCAGATATGAAACATCTATCTACAAGACGTTTATCCATTTGGTCCTCAAAGCTAATCTCCTAACATTTCTATATTTACTCACGTGTAAGCATTAAGTTGGGCGGAACTATAAATTTAGTGCGACTACAAAAAATGCTCCGACCAAGGAAGAATCGTTGGTGGGCCGCGGTCGAGGTGTCGGGTTCGCTTCCCGGTTTGGACACTCGGCGACGTGTGCCGCGATTTATATAACACGTTTTTACATCATCATAGAGATTAACACACTTTTTTCTTAAGTAGTCAGCTTTTAGCTTCCGCGTGGATTTAGAATAATAACAGTGATTGTACGAATAAATTTATTCCAGGACTTAGTTACATAAGTATCGTGAAACTTACAACCAAGCAACCTATAAGGTAAGCTTAAAAAGCATGAGAATCTTGATTTTGACGTTATCAAAACAACATAAACCATATTTGAGAAAATAATGGCATCCCTGAAGTTGAAATTTATTCTTAAGTTTTAAATCATATTGTAAATAAAATATTGGATAGCTACTTACCTATTACTAACCACAATTTCAAATCTTTTATTTCAGCGTCAGAAATGCAAATTATATTGTATGTACCATCAACAAAGTTGAAGCATGATCAGTTTTGAGACCTTTTCGCTTGCAGCCAGTAATCATAGTTTGCCCTGTCCATTGTTGACAATAAAACGTTCTCATGTAAAATCTTTTGTTTAGATTATTTACTGACAATGACAATTTACTATTTTTTGACAAGCGCATTGTCTGGTTATATTGCGTGAGACACAGGTAGCGGCTGGTCACTGCACGCAAAATACACCCTTAAGGTGATCATGCTTCAACTTTGTCGATAGTACATATGTTTGTAACCATTCAGCTCGGTAACGGCTGTAAAGATTTGATTGAAACTAGGAACATAGATAGATCACACTTTGGAATAACATTGCTAAAAACATAAGATCCCTCGTGAACGCGAGTAAAAACGCGGGGTAGATTCCAGTGAATGATCAATATCATTCCGTAAACAGTTTATACACACTAAATAGTCACAAATAAATGTGGTACCCGAACTTCAGAATAAATGGTTAATATTATTATTATTTACTAGCTGTTTCACTCGCGTTCCCGGGATAAAAAGTAGCCTTCGGGAATAATGTAATTTCCTATTAGTGAAAAAACATTTCAATTCAGCCCAGTAACTTCGGAGATTAGCGTGTTCAAACAAACAGAGAGTTTGTTTATTAGTATAGATTATAAATAGTCACATGATACTTAACTTCAACATTGAACGACAGTGGATGTACTGAACAACGGGTGACAAATTCACAAACGAGGGTCATTTGTCAGTAGCACCTGAATCACGGTAGCGGCGAACCGACCCAAATCTACGGACAGGAGCATTTCATATTTTCGCGGGTCCATCTCTCACTCGCCGCTCAATTATTCACCCGGGAGCTACACGGGTATCCCGGTTAAAAGTAATGACCGGTGAACGCGAAATTACATGTGTTACAATGATGATTCTGTTTACCCGCGACCCGGGGTAATATAACCCGGATACTGTTTGAAGTGCTGTTAGGTTTTGGCTGTAATCGTTTTATTTAATGGGCTGGAGTGGGAGCTCGTTGGGGTTTTGTTGTTTGCTGCAGTGGGATTGCTATTTGGCGGTCGCTTTAAGTTTTTTTTTTTTTTGGATAATGACCGGTGGAAATTTTAAAATGAAAATCTGTCTATTGAGGTTTTTATTTAACTCATTTTATTTGTACGAGTACCTATATATTTATATTATTTGAGTCCAGGTGTCTAAATGTAGGTACCACGAGCAATATTGCAACATGCAATTAATTAGGTACATTAAATTGTTACACTCAAAACTGTTTTTAACTACTATTTTATTTACTACTTTTAGGCATGTGTTTGATGACAATCCCACCGTGGTCAGTGATGATGTGGCTGATGGTGGTAAGCACACAGAGCATAGAAGCGAACTGGCTCTCAAGTGCAGCTGTCGGAACACACCGAAAAATTTTCAACATGAGAGTGGTAGCCAGCTAGGCGAGTACTACAAAGTACTCAACCACCGTATGATGGTTTCCTCACGATGTTATCCTTCACCGAAAGCTCAAGCACATTGTAGGATACCAACCCGCGACCTTCGTCTCGGCATTCGACGTCACTACCACTGAGCTATCATCGCCAAAATGAATCTGATGTTTTTTACCCAACTACGGAATGGGTTTTTAGTAGTCAATGTACCTACGTTTGTATTTTGTATATAAATCGCTCATGAATATAGATACCTACTATTGTTTTGTTTTTTTTAATAACTAATAGCCAAATCTTAATGATTGATTGACTAACGATATGGATAGCAAAGTATTTTTGGGGAGGAAATAACTAATCCATCACAAGTAACTTACCCCAAAGGTGTCATAAAGATGTGGGGTCAATAAAAACCTTTCGGCTTGAACCATGTGGGCGGGTCGCGTGGACATCCGACATTCAGATTTATTGGTCACATGTCGGCGGTCGATTCCACTACATTTTGTTTATTTTAGGACGTTGACAAAAACTTTGGTGCCACGCTGTCTGGCGTAACGTAATGCTGTTATGTTTTTGCATAGAACTCTGGTTTTAATGATTTTATGGAGTGATTTGTTTTTATAAAAATTCCTAACATAAAATTTAAGAATTATAACGATTTTAAGGCACGCTAATATACCTACGATGTTAATGTCAAATCATAACATATTTCTAGATTTTGGAAGAACAATACATCAAAGGAATACTTTCCGTGTAGGTACTTGAAGTAAATTTATTATTTGCAACGATTTATAAAATAAATAAATCATTAGATTCATAAAATACAATGTGTTAAATTAAGTCATAAAATTCATAACAGTTATGGCTGCCAACCTAAATTCCTACTTGTTTACCTAAAGAGATATTTCCCAGATATCATTGTATGTGAACGTTCATAATATTTGACGTATGCGCGTAATGAAATTGAGTGTGTATTTATTAAGTTAATTAAACCGTTCTTGAAGGCTCCGGCCGTAGCTTAGGGTCGGAGCGACCCGACGCCGACGTCGACAACGGAAGAGATTTCTATCGTATTCATATTGAAGATTTCACTTGGATAAGAGCTTCCTATTATGTGTAAAAGCGTTATAGTTACCTACTGATATGTCAGGCTATTGATGTACTTAGGTAGGTACCTACGTAATAGAGAAAATAATTTAGTAAAAATAAACAGTATTTGTATTTCATTTTATCGACTAGAATATGGTGAAAGGTATTACACAGACATAATTAACGGCATTAGGTATGATTATTACACATAACCAGTCTGGCGTCGCCACCATTTAATACAGCTTTAATAGATTTCCCTTTATAGTGGGCAACCGTGTGACGGCATTCAAACGCTTTTCTTTCTGGGAACTTATTTTGAAAATTTCATGTGGAAAAACAAAGTTAACTAGCTAGCTAGCCAGCTATCAGTGACCTCCGCTATCAGATGGCCGACACCTGACTGGATTGAGTATTTTACTATAACGAAGATGATATCTTCATTATAGTCAAATTGTAAATAATGTAATACCTACCTATTAGTTTAAGTAACATTATTCAAATGATATCCTAAAATTGTCTTAAGCATACTTAATTAAAAGTAGACCAGGTACCAACCTAAAACTTAACTAACTACTGACGACGAACTGTTCTGCTATCAATATTGCTCAGCTCAAACCACTGAACGTATCAGGCTGAAATTTGGCATAAAGATAGCTAAGTATTATGACGTAGGTAGGTAAGGAATTAAGATAACTATTAAGTTACACAATTGACATGTAATATTATGTATATATTGCTTCCGCAGATAATGCATATGAATAAATTAGGAATCAGTAGGTACCTACCCGTCAATATAATCTAAATGATTAACGACACATTTTGTTCGAGAGTTGGATAGAAGTTTTTTTATTTTTTTTATTGCAAGCTGTCTTTTCCTGACATTTAGCAATATTTGTGTGCATGAGATAGGCTTGAAAGGAACATATCCATTGATATTTCCTCATTCATCGAGATGCCCTAGAGCAGATCTTGTTGCTTTTTTCTTATCAGTCTTTTTTTTGTTGTAATTTCTGCGTCCATCAAATGCTGAGCAAGGATGTTTGGATGTGATTTTAATCTCTTTTTATATGTTAACAGCCTATTTTTTAATTCTTGTTTCACTGTTGTGATGCAAAGGTCATGGTGGAGTCGTTCATTTGTAATGTACCAAGGTTCATTGACTATTATTCTCAGCATTTTCGACTGGAATCTTTGTAGGATTTCAATATTAGAGTTGGCAGCAGTACCCCATAACTGTATGCCGTACGTCCGATAGAAGTTAGTTAAAAATTTATAAGCTGAAAAAAATTGAGGCACATAATATAGCCGTTTTTTTTCATAAGAAACATCCCAGCATATAAAATATACAAAAAAAATTTTTTGTCGGTAAATTTTTATATACCTAAATTAGTTTGGAGTATGTAGATATAGGTATCTTTTTTATTCGTATTTCGAAGTAATTTTCTGTGGAAAATAATACATCCGCTATGTTTCTACATGATACATGTCTGTTCTTCATGATATTAAATCATCCAAATAAGATATATCTAAAGGCGCATACGTGGAAGTCTTAATTTTAATAATTCCAAACAATAATGAGACATTATTACGGCAGCGGCTCATATTTAACTTTTGAAGAATCGACTCTCTCTAATGAAGCGAGGGGCAACAATTCATTAGTCAAACATGTGTGTATTCTGCTAATACAGATTAAATTTAAAGAGAATTTTCTCCATAAAGTTTGTAACAAAGAAAATCGCATGTAGGTATAGTACCTGCCTATCTAATTCTTCGTTATCCGGATCGCATACCCCTTTCAATTATGAGAGATTATTAGAGTATTACATATGATTATAGTTATTTACAACAAATACATATAGGTATATTATAATTTAGGGCACTTTGTAATACCCGTCTGGCTGGCAACCACCCTGAAGTTGAAAATGTTGTCCACCCTCTAGTTGCCTTTTTTGCATTGTAACAGATCGGCAATACCTCTGGTATTGCTAATGGCGATAAACGACGATCGCCACTTACCATCAGGTGGACCACCTGCCTGCTTGTCATACTTCTGACATAAAAACAATAAATAATATGTTGATATATATGCATGATTGCACATCCTTTCTTAAAATTGAACTGTATTATTTTCGTAGTTTAAGTAACCTAACATAATAAGAACAAAATAATATAATAAATAGCTCGCACCAAATTTTCCAATATAACCTAACTAAAATGACAAGTAAATCAAACTAAGTTCCCTCATGAGATCCATCTCAATTCGGGCGAACAATATCTGTAATTCCATACCTCTCTGGCCCGAACATAGATCACTAGCTGTCAGCCGAATGGCTGCTTCAGTAATGAAGACAACACTCCAACAAACTATAATACGCTATCTAAATGCACCGTCGACAGGCATAAACAATTGAAATAATTATCAGGATAAGCCTAAAGGATCAACAGGGAAAGCCCTCGAGATTTTCAACCCTTCCAAGGAACTCCTGACAGCGTCTTATGCAAATTCACAAACTTGAACGCGGAATATTGTTTGCTTAACCGATATTTTTGATTAAAGCAATATCATCTTTATTACAATGATATAAAATTGCATTTTACATTGATAATGTCACGTCATGAGATGTAAGGGAGATAGTCAATGATAATAGCTGCTCAATTGGCTCTACTTTCCATGATATGTAAACTTATGTTTTGTTTAGTTGTTAGGATAATGGTATCATTCAAAATTATTCGTATTTTAAGGAACAGTTAGCAAACAGTTTAATGATTCATACAAGCAGCCCACATGTAAGTATATGATTCGTACTTACAAATTATACAGAACAAAGCAACAGAAAACTATTACATTTAATGTACCTATTTTATTACGATATACATATACGCGTTAAAACATAAAATCTTACTCAAACATACTTGCAGTTTTCTTTATCCTGGAATTTCAGTACTTTATTATAAAAAAAACCTAGTTTAATATAAAATCTTTACCTAACCTACCATTAAAACGAATTCAATTATGTTATCTTGTAGTTTAATAAATTATTTTACTTAAGAGAGTACAATAAATAGATTTAAAAATTCTACCTTGCAGCATCTCATTCAATTTTATTTTGTTTACCCACTTAAAAGTTAAAAGATTACAAATCTTATTTGATTTTTATGTGAAGATCCTATAATAAAGTTCTATTACGTCCGTACAGTGAGAATATCAACAAACATAACGCTTTGATTAAATAAACAATCCGTTCAAGAAGACGAATGTAAACAAATTCAGTGAAATGTAGCGCGACTCAGTCGGCTGTTAAACGTGGTTAAACGAATACACGTACACATATCTAATTATATGAATATACTTATTAAGTGCATGTGCATACTATGGTGATTAAATGGCAAAGGAGAAATCATTTGGCAAGCCAGTTGGCGCAGTTGGTTAAGACACCACCTATCACGCCGCTGGTCATCTATATAAGTATGTAATTACAAAAAAAAAAAAATTGTATATGTAGTATATCAGTTAGCTGGTTTCCATAGTACAAGCTTTGCTTAGTTTGGGATCAGATAACCGTGTGTGAAGAATGTCCGAGGATATTTATTTATTTATTTATTATTGTACGTGTAAGTAGGTACCTCAAAATGACATGACACATAAATCATATTGTTTTGTAATATAACATTTTTATTATCATTTTAAATCATAGTTGTTATTAAATCACAAAATTGTTTTTTGAGTCTACAAATTCCACGAAAACTTGAAGTAATTTGAATCTTTGGCAAATAAACGAACACAACGAATCAAAAATTCAATAGAAAATTTATCTCCATATCTGTACACGTATAAACACACCTTTTACGTCGTAGGAAGTGGTTAAACATCAAAAAGAGATCTATTCCGTCTTCACGGCGTCCGAGGGCTAAAGAGACGGAGGGACGAGACGAGAGGGCCTGTTACCAAATAATTCCCTAACAAATCAAAGGCCCTGCTGCTTGGGTGGCCACCGATAACAATTATTGTTTGGACCTCAGAGAATTTGTTGGAGGAAACACCGCCAAATATCTAATTGGAATTTGTAATTAGACTTGTAAAAGTAAGCGTGGGCTCTTATTAGTTTCTAATTGGGATGAGAGCTGATCGAAGAGGTTGCATTGTTTTGAGGGTCGTATCAAAGACTTATTGAATGACTGCTATTCCTTAGGTTGTGGGTTCTATTCCTAGGTTAAATATTTGTTTGCATAGTTATTTAATGCGAATAAACAGTTATGAAGCTAAAAAGCTAAGCTAATAATAATATGCTAAGCGGTAAGTACTTAGCAGGCTTTTTATTTATACGATGATCTTTAGTGACAAAACTGAGATTTGAATGAAAAAAGATAGGTAGGTAGGTTTTGTTTATAAAATTAAATAAAATGTGAAAATCCACCTTAAATACTTATTGGAGTTTAATATTGTGTATATCATCTATGATCTATACCTAGATAAAAACTACTTTGCTTACTTACCTACTAAAAATCCATAGGTAATACCCTAAACTGAGAAAAAACATACGACCACAATATTTATCCTGTCTTGTAAAAACGTAAATTACATTACAATTTCCTTATATCCCAGTTTATGAAAGTATTAAATTTATTACAGCACCACCTGTCTAAATGATACAAAATTAGCTGAAGAACATGCATTAAATACACAAACGGAGATATTTAACCCTTTCACATAAATTGCAAGTGCGATTTCCATTTTAAACATATGGGGTCCGCATTACGGATCCTCAGGCATGTCCGAGGGACCGCTTGACCGAGCGGGGTTCCGCGGGGAAGAAAGGGCTCATTTTCATTAGGCAACTAAGCGTCGGTGGATGTGTATAGATTTATATAGCATGCAAATTGCTGCGGTGCTCAAAGTGTTGTTATTATTGTGCAAGGTTAAAGAAAGTAATGCTACTGGTACCTACCTAATGTCAAATTTATAAATTGCTGCATAGATATGCAAAAAAATCCTTGATATTGCTACATTACGTAATTCCTTATAAAAAATAATTTTATTTATTGTAAGTATTTTATTTAAACACTATATGATGTAAAAAATAATGTCAAAATAAAAAAAAAATTACAATACAATTAAATGGCAGCACCAGGTAGATCTTCTGAGGGTTGCGGGAAACCGCTGGATGCGGGTAGCGCAAGTCCGCCCATCGTGGAGATCCCTTTGTAAAGCAGGACGTTTTTCGGCTAACATGATGATGATGATCAGATAATAACAGATAAATAAAATATATAAACCTATTCTAATTTATTTATTTACTAAATCAAATTAACAAATGTTTAATATGTTTTATGCTAGTCAAAGGACAGATTAAATCGTCCGGACCTTGATAACACCTAAAACCAAAAGGTAGATTAACCACATTCTTTACATTATACATAAATAATAATTAGCTATGTAATTAACAAAAAACATTGAGAAACACAGCACGCGTTAACGAGTGCCCACTGCGAGTCCGGTGACCCTTCGTTTGAAGTCGCCGCCCGCCCCGAGAGGCACTTTTTGTCTGCCTGCATTCCACCCACCAAGGAACTTCGCATAGCTCACAAGGCAATGGCTCAGGTATGTGCTGATGGCATTAGATACCTTTATGTCTGCGCTTAGGAATTCTCCAAGCACTCTGATGAAGCATGTAGGAGCAAAATAGGAATTGTTAACAAATATATTTTTGTCATTAATCTAAAAAAGATCATGGATTGATTGAGATGCTTCTTTAAGAAGGATGTGAAAAGAAGAAGTACCCTGGTGTGCAAAGTTGATGATGTTTTTTTCTATATTACTGGGGGCAAGCGAGCATGAGGGTTATCTGATGGGAAATAATCACCGCCGCCAATGAGTACCTGCGTCATCAAGCGTCCTCCCTGTATGTAACCTGATTTCACCTAACAGTGACTGTTAACTTGAACTTCTGTCTCAAAGGTCAGGATGCTAGCATGTGATTGTTATAGACAATTTTGACGAGAAACATAAGTCTTAAGGGTAAACCTTCGGTTGGAGCGTTAAATTCAAATTTTATCACGTTTTTTGCTAATAGCAGCTCAGTTATAGGTCGTAAGTTATCAACATATTATTTGCGAGAAGAATGGTAGTATATTTACTGATTAATAACAAAAGATATCATCAACATATTCCTTTAGTAACCGCTTACTTTAGTACTGAAACGAAAATAAAATTACAGTTTTGTATTCTTTCGATAACGCTTCGAATTTATAAAATTAGTTTAGGTTGACTCATTCAAATAAGTATATAAATAGTTCATGAAATAGCATCTAGCATCAGTTACTATAAGAATTTTACTGTTTACTCAGATCGTTAAAGGTGCGAATAGGTAAGTCTTACAAGATGTCTACATGTGAAACCATCTATAAATCTTATAAGAATTGCCTCCCACGTCGCGTTCCTGTTCGCGGTTTAACTCCCATAACGCTGGGAGCATTTGATTCATCGACGTGAAATAAAGCTAAGATTATGACATCCCAAATGTTACCAATAAACTCAGTTATATTTTAAACCAGTACATCCATTTTTATTTTAGTTTTTGAGTAAAATAAAGTTTTGTTGCAAATATATTCACAAATCGAAAAAAAAATGTTTAAATTTTTTAAACTTGAGTGTTTATACTCAAAGAGTACATTTGTAAAATTCGAGACTACCAATGTTCTTTATTTCGCTCTTTAATTACAAATGTTATATACATGTGTATATATTATACTTTATTTGATTATATTAGGCTTTTTGTTTCTAAAGCTATATTTATTACATTAAACTTTCGTAGCTTGTTGCTACGGTGACTACGAAAAAAATGTTTTAGATGTACCTACTACGAATAGTAGAATAAAGATCAAATAGTATTTATGGTAGGTACAAAAGTCGCTTTATTTATTCGAATGTAGTATAAGTTTAATAAATAAACATCTACCCACATATACGCAAAGAGCGAACACGCTCAAGCCATTATCCCCTCGCGAGTGAGTCCGACTTTTGTTTTAAAATGTAGAAATTAAAGTTTCTTTTTTCGTCGGAACAATTCTAAACTCGGCAACAACTTGTATTTTAGCGGCGCGCCCTCACATGTTTGCGGAAGTTTAAAAAGTTTGGGGTGGACTTTAAAACGACGATTCGTTTCACTTTAACCCCACAATACGGTTAAATATTTTAATTGGTCCGCCAGACTGAATACCCGGGCGCACAGTCATAAAACTGGATGTAAAATATTTTATTTTACAACCCATACTGAATTCGACAGATACCGGTAAAATTCCAAGAACATTTTGTTCATAATGTGTAAGTTAAAAAACGAATCAGAACCGCACGTTAACATCCTACTACTCAAAACTGCTCATAAAATTTTCTTTATATATTTTATAAATATAATTCACTAACCAAATTACTCCCTGAACTGTATTTATCTATAGATATACAGGATGAAGAACAGCTTTATAACTGTTTCAGTTTTAGATAAATACAAATCAAAGGTTTTCATCTAGGTAGGTATTTAATATTGAACCCAGCATACATTACTTAGGAAGTAGGTACTGCTTGTATTTTGACATTTGAAAATAGTCTTAAAAAGTTATTTATCTAATTTTTATTACTTTTTCTCTCTTCTCTATATTAAAAAAAGACAACTACTCAAATTCTAATCATAAAAACCTTAAAACCTATAGTAACATCGTGTGTATCTATCGTAAGACACTAACTCTATCAACCTAAATTCTCATACACTTTCCCTCAGCACTCGAACACTTTGGTTTGACCTCGGCACTCATATATTATTGTCAAAGTAACACTATACGTTCTGGTGTGGCTATTAATCAGACTGTGCGTTTAGGTGTATAGGCGGTAGCGGGAAGCGGGCATGGTAATTAGATTTAAGAACAACTGGGCGGCGTCAGTGGGAGAATGGCCTGCATTAATTTGAGCTTCTCTAACGAGGGCGACGGACGGTCCGACCGACTGGGACCTTGGACAGGGAAAGATGTGGAATCGACATGTGATTATATGTATTAATAATGTTAAAGTTAGTTAAGCTTGTTTTGTTTGTAGTTGAAAACCCAAAATTCTTGTTCTAAAATGAAGCATGTCTAGTAACGTCGTGACAAAAGCCGTGGTCTTTATTCCTACAAATCTTGAGGAATTCATAGTTGTACAACATTACCAGTAGCCATATTAATTAAAAAAAATATTGTATGGTTCGTTACTGCTTACCAAGAATATAAAAATATATTAAGATCCAGAGAAATAAAAATAACGCTCATGTGACTATCCGCCTCTACGACACTCCCAGTTCTTCGTAGTCAAGCTGTGTCCGGCGTAGCAGTGGGCTACGCGTCCACTACGCTATGTTTATTGCAATCTGGCGGTTAAATGCCCGTCTGCTTACCCTGCTGATACTGCCCTTTTGTTATGCAGTATTTTACCTCTAACTTTTATATTATTTCTGTTTACTATTATTTAAAATAAATAATTTCATTATAAATGTTTTTTCATAGTACCTACTACGAAAAATCTACGAACATAAATAAAAATACATACCTAATTGTGTCTGAGATTTTATTTATAGACATTGTACTCCCAAAAATAGGTACTATAAACCGAAGTGGAGAAACATTACGTAAACCAATGCCCCAGCAGAATTTTGATTTGACAAAAAGAAGATTTACCCCACTCACGAGATAACCTCCATAATATCTCTACATTGATTCAAAAACTGTTTTTTGAATACTAATACATAAACTTATAATACACTTGCAAATAATAAATTTTATATCCCATAAGATAAAAATTCTATAACGTATTCTAATTTAAATATTTATCTAATGTAATCTAAAAATATTACAAAGTATTCAAATTGTTAACAAAGCGTTATATGATTTAATCGCTGGTAAAATCGGCTCATCCTTTGGTGAGTGAAGGGTTGTTGAACTATCTCCCTCGGCCCTTGGCCCTTATAAACAATGTGCCCTCTGTGTGCTCGGACTTAAATAAAAGGTTTGATTTTATGTTGTAAGGGAGCCATGGCTAATATTTGCGAACGAACCGATGAATCTGCATTGCTTTATTATCTTTTGATGAATCTTTGAGGTATCATTCGTTAATATTATTCGTATACGTATACGTTTCCATTAATATTATTATTATCTCAGTTATTTATTATCTCTTATAAATTACCTTTTTAAATATAAATATAAAAAACAGTACCCCACAGGCATTAGAAACAGGGTCCAAGCCTCCAAGTCAAGGCTCCACAAAGAGATATTAGTATGGATAATAGAGAATAAATTCTGCAAGTTAATTAAATTTATTTCAATGCAAAGTTCACTTAGTCACCTCTTAACTGCCACAAAACCCTCCAGGTTTCGCCCAAGAAACCCTTTTTTTTAAGAATATTTTTTTACTATACACCACCAGAAACTAGTACCATGTTGTTACCTTAAGAGGTATGGTTTACTACAGCGCGCTCTCGAATCATACATTCGATACGTCTTTTTGAAGATAGTCTCTAAATTGTAGGTACTTTTTATTTGGAACACCGGTGAAATTTATTACGAACAACCTTACCACAGAATATGCATCTTTACTTTGTGACCTTACAGTTCAATAAATCAATTAATATTTATATCTCCCTAGAATGAATAAATCTTTAACAATAAGGTTTTTTTACTATGTATAGGCCTGTGTTTGACTACAATCTCACCGTGGTCAGTTATGATGTGGCCGATGGTGGTAAACACACAAAGCCTAGAAGGAAAAAGGCTATCAAGTGCAACTGTCGGAACACACCGGGAGGTATTTGGCGATAGAATTTCAACTTGAGGGTGGTACCAGCCAGGCGCGTACTACTAAGTAACCTAAGACCGTGCTATGGTTTCCTCACAACGTTTTCATTCACCGAAAGCTCAAGCTCATTGTAGGATTCGCACCCGCGACCTTCGTTTCGGCATTCAACGTCACTACCACTGAACTGTCATTTTAAAAATTGTTGAATAATTATTATAAGTTTAAAAAAACAATTAAAAATAAACTACCCTACTATGACAGGAACAGCGTTGGAAGGCTTGCGAAAATGACAGCTGCACCGAACCGCTCTAATGGCAGTCCGAACACGACATCTCCCATACTTATCCCTATCTGTAACACTATATTATAGTCCTTATTACTTTAACATTAGAGCTATGTTACAATAGTAACGTTGCACTAGAGAGGGTGCAAACTTAACAGTTAATGAAATGTTGGACGTTTATTGTGTAAGTTCATGTATAGGCTTTGCACGCACTAAAATTCTGAACAAACAATATTTTTTTCAAGTATTTAAATACTTATACAATGCATGATATCGTTATTTTAATAATAATGGGTATATTAAATCTATTACGTCGTACGAAATAAATATTAAACGATGCATTCGTAGGGATTGCTACGAGCACTTTCGTAGCGCTACGAACGACTCGTAGCCGAATTAAGTAATATTTTGTAGGTACTTTGTTGTCAATGAAATTGAAACTAAATCAAAACAAAATATTAATTTAAAATAATATTGTACGTAATGAATTTTCTTCAGCAAGTCAAGATTCAAAATAAATGTTTAAATTAACTATCTTTATCACTATACGTAAGCACTATTGTAACTTAGTTAGTCTCGATAAAATCTCTAGACGGTTCGCGTAATGAGTCCAAAAAGGTTAAACCTAGACTTATCCGGTAAGCAGATTTGAGACCCGGGTGTCCCGGCAACACTTAACAGGCTTCGTTAACTCGATCTATGGCATCCCTTCCTTACCGTATCTATCTATAGGTACAATATGTATCTTATGAGGTTTTTGTGCGTCAAGTGAGTATTCAATAGGACGCAAACTAATGAAGTTTGTGCGTACGTTCATCATAGTTTATGATACATGCACTTATTTTCAGATAATAATTGATGGCTAATAAGTAGATAGGTGTTAAACGTTTCAAGTTATTCAAAGCAAAGGAGGAAAAATACCACTTTTTTTAAATAGATGTTAGCTTTAGATTTTTAGCTGACTTTGATAACACAAAATAACGTCTTACGGTGCTTCAATGTTATTTTAAATCGGTATTGTTATTTACATTTAGTTTAATATGTTTAATTCAAACTTTGACTGATGCACGTTATCACTACCTTCTTATACTTGACACACACACGAATTATAATTCTAGGACATTTTATTAACATGTCTATTAGATACGCGTTGTTGCATGTAAAGATAACAGCACAGCGTCGGTAACATAGTTGTCTACGATGGTGGTGCCTGGTGGACGGCAGGTTGCCAGCGAGCGAGCGGCTGCTAAATGCCGCAAGAGCTGCGTTCCATCTCGCTTGCACCACTGTAGCTGCCGCATCTCTCGCTCGCGCCGGCGCGAACACGTGTTTATTTGTATGTTTTATCCTTCGGCGGCTTTAAACCCAACCCACCCTGACCGCAAAGTGCGCTCCGCCGCCCGCCGCGCCCGCGCCGTCGCCGCCTCTCGCTCGCCGCCGCCGCTGCCACGGAGCCGCACCGACTCGTCCGCGAAACTTTGTCCGAAGTCGACGGGCGCGGACGTACGCCGCGTATTAATAGTCACCACGAGCGGTCACCACAAACGAGTGCGAGGGCGGCCCCACGAGGCACGAGTCGCACTACGACCGCGCGCATAGACGCACGCATCTCACGCGACGCACCCCACACGCGTAAACACGCCACGCTACTCACGTTCAGATAGGAAAAGTGAGTTTGAAAACGGAATTACAGATAGCTGATAAAAAAGACGACGCGTCAACATAGAAAGTGAGAGCGACGTGCGTGCGGCTATCGCGTAAATACTCGGTGCGCAAAAACTGCCGCCGTCAGTGAAACTAGTGAAAAGTTTTTTCGCCACGTGCGGAGGAACCACCCCTCGGCGCCGGAAAAAATCAGCCCCTCGCGTCCCTCGCCCGCCCGCCGCCGAACTTTTCATTCACAAGGGAAAAAAGTGTGGCAAGGCCGCCCGTGACGTCACCGCGTCAAGTGGCCACGCGCGCGTTCCCTAGCAACGAGTTGTCACGTCTCATCTTGCAAAAAGTTTAAATCGCTTAAAGTCATCGTCATCTCTTAGAACCGTGCGTGTTCGTGATAGTGATGAGTGAACATGATGCGTCGCCACGGTGAGCGTCGGCTAAGTGCGGTGAGCAGTGATATGTAGCAGCAGCCTCGGACACAGAGGACTCTATGTGCAGCACGCAGCGCGCGCGGGTGTCGAGGATGCACCTCACGGGCGCGACGAGCGGCGCCGTGTCGCCCGATACCAGCTCCACGTTACTCCACGAGACGTACACGAAAATGACGTCTGACATCCTTGCCGAACGAACATTAGGGGACTTCTTGTCGGAGCACCCGGGCGAGTTAGTCCGGACGGGAAGTCCCCACTTCGTGTGTACCGTTCTGCCACCCCACTGGCGGTCGAATAAAACGCTGCCGGTGGCTTTTAAGGTGGTAGCTCTTGGAGACGTAGGCGACGGAACGCTGGTTACGGTCCGAGCGGGCAATGACGAGAACTGTTGTGCGGAACTTCGGAACAGTTCAGCGGTGATGAAGAACCAAGTGGCGAAATTCAATGACTTGAGATTCGTCGGCCGCAGCGGTCGCGGTGAGTGCAGAAGGTGCAGTTATATGACACACATGAAATTTTGAGATTATTTCCCCTCAAAAAGTCCCATTATTTTTCCAAAAGGCAATTTAAGTATTGAAAACTTCCATAAACTAAGCATTATTTTCAAATGGTTACAGATTATGTAAACAATAATAATTTACAATAGCTAAGTATATTTTTTTTTAACAAATCGTAATAACTTTGAAATACAAATTTTATATACGATATCATCGAATAATATAACAAATAATTTTATAAACAGCACGTTCAAATTTATAAAACAGAGAAAAGTTAAAAATTGTGCATTATTGAAAAACAAAAAAGTGAAGTTACAAAATCTTACTGTTCAATTGTTTTGTTGAACTTCTTAAGTAGGGGAAAGTCCGTGACATTGGAGAAGTATTTGAAACTTTTTCCGTACACTTAAGAAAGTTGTGTGAATGTCAAATAAGAAGGGCGGGAGATTTGGGCGGCTATTTCCGCCCAACCGGCCTTACCGCCCGCCCTTTCTAAGAAAAGTTAACTTTAACGCGATTTTATGTATGTAAACTCACCTGTCGAAATGCAAAAACATTTTATTGCACACAAGAAATTAACACAATATAGTGATATGATATTGCACGTAGTTTTACGCATTCATTATATGTAGGTAACTAAAATACTAAAAGCGAATCTTTCACTAATAGGAAGCTACATTATTCCCGAAGGTTATAGGCTACTTTTTATCTCGGGAACGCGGGTGAAACCGCGCAGAACAGCTAGTTTTGTATAAAATTAGTTCGTAAGTTACGGTAAATTGTGAAATAGACAGAGGGCATCACATAATATCTTTGTACTGCTAATGCTCTTATATATGTGAGGATGGCCACTAACCATCAGACATAAAATTATAAAAACCAAAAACCTCGAGGTGTTGGCCTTCAAACAGCTGAGCGGATTTTCTTGAACCATACATAAGAACACTCTCGATTAAGACACCTTTTAAACAAAAAGAAAACCATTATTAAAATCGGTTCATCCGTTCAGGACCCTGCTATGACGAAAACACCTCATAATGAAAAAGGAGAAAGAGTTATGTTTTCCACGCATGGATATAGGAATTGACCTACATAGATTTTTTTATGCTTTCTTTGAAATACTGTAAAATGAAAATGAGTATCATTCAATAAGTAGTTACCTAATTCAAAAGTTGCTACTATACAACCTTTAGTTATTTGATATCGTAATATTTTTTATACCACTAAGTTAGTAAATAAGCATGCCATCGAAAACATTAACTTGTAAAAAATCCAAGTCACGCAACTCTGTTCTTCTACCGTAAAAAGTTGTGAGATCCATGTAATACCAAGTCGGTTAATTTATTCAGACCCTACTTAGGGGTCCTTCTATCTTAAGTTATTACCATAATTAGCTAACCTAACAACATCTTATTGTGACCATATCAATATTAAAAATCTTTTATGTTTTAAAAAAATAGATTGACTTGGCAAATGCACTAAACTATAAATTAGTTTATTTAATATATTATGTATTACTTGTGTGTGAGATACTTTCAATGTGTTTTCGTGACTTGGATTTTTACAAGTTAATGTTCTTGATGGCATCTCATTTCTTTTTGTAGATAAGTAGTCCATTATCTAATATATAAAATTCTCGTGTCGCGGACCGCGGTGTTTGTTACCAAACTCCTCCGAAACGGCTCGACCGATTTTTATAAAATCTTGTGTACGAATCGAGTAGGTCTGAGAATCGGTCAACATCTATTTTTCATACCCCTAAAAGTAGGTGGTAGGTAGTTAGGTAGAAGTAGGTAGGTAGGGGTAGGTAGAGGTAGGTAGGGGTAGGTAGGTAGAGGTAGGTAGGGTAGGTAGGGTAGGTAGGGTAGGTAGAGGTAGGTAGAGGTAGGTAGGTAGGTCCCAGTTTGTTATTTGGCATTTCGGCGCGGGAAAGCCAACCCCGCGGGCCGCGAATATGATTATAAGTATTATTTCTTTCATGGCAATTTCGGGAAATTTAGTTTATTTTAAATTTTTTTAGGATTTTGGTACAACTTCATAAGATAAGACATGTCCTATTCTTGCTTTTGCATTCCGTTGACCATTTTACAAGTTACCTTTGAACATAATTATATTTAGGTACCCATCTACAGTTATTATTCCATTATATTATACATATACTTTATTATATTAAACTTAATACAAGTACACTGATTTATTAACTGCAAATATAACTTTGTAATCCTATATATTTATATTTATGTATCTAGTAAACTAGACCGAAATGAAAAATATTTTAGTTTTTCCTTGATATATACACTAAACACTAATTTGTATTCTAAATTTGAAGCTTCTATGTCTGCTAGAAGTGCCTTAGAGTTTTGATGATCGGTAAGTCAGACAGTCAGTGACAAAATTATGAAACTTTTAATAGTTATAATTCTTAAACTACTGGTCCAAATTGAATGAAATTTTAAATATACCGTGTTTATACAATGCCTGCTTGGTTACTGAAAATTCAGGCTTTTAGTTTTATCCACAACGAAGTTATAGGGGGTCGAAAATGGCCTCAACTGCTTCGAGAAAAGGATGGTACGACCGTGCCGCTTTTGCTTGACTTGGTGGGGGCACTACCGTGCCCCCAGATACGGGCCGCCTGATGGTAACTGGTCACCATAATAATATAGACGCTTGATGCAACACTAGAATTATCATTCCCACATGGCGACCCTGCTGTTTATTATTTCTTCTTCACACCCTTAAAGCTGTAGTAGTCCATTGAGAAAACTATTCTGCATCCTGACTCTGAGCTCCCGATGTAGGAAACCCATTTGAAACCGCTCAGTGCGAGACCATTTTGCTTTCTACAAGTATAGATACTAAGAGATTACATGGTAAAAAAAAAAAAAAAAAAGATAGCCTTGGGCATTAAGTCAAGAAATTCCTCAGAATACTGTCCGTTCTCGTACAAATGGTAGAACACACTTAAGGAAGCAAAGTATCTACTCAGACTATATGCAGTTTTAAATTCATTCTGAGCTAGGAATCGTCAACAATTCTAGATACACATTGCAGTTCAATCATTAAAGTGCCCCGATGTGATGTATTGTTATTCTCTTGAGTCCATTGTTTATATTTTAGCTTTGTAGGCTAGACTGCCCCGACATACATATTTTTTTTTAAAATCAAAGGCAATTTAGGCTTGTGTAACTAGTTTGTGATTCGTTCGATGAACTGCTCACATTTTGTGAACAAATTGAACTCGTTCACTTCTGTAGAGTATTTTAGTTCCAAAGTTCACTGGCTCGTCAGTCCGGCACAAAGAAGAATTGAAATGAGCTGTTGACGACTTTGTCTATGAAAAATAATAATAAACAATATCCTTACCAACATTTTAAATGTGAAATTATGTTTGTCCTTCCTTCGTGCATCAATGAATCAACAGACGAGATTTTTGGCAAAAAGGTGACTTATGGGCTGGAAAGTTACATAGCCATATATTTCGTCCGGGTAAAACGGGTCACAAAAATACTATAAACATACCGCTCAATCCCAGAAGATCTTTTTTTTTAATACATACATTACGTTTACGTTTTTTTTTAATATTCTTTTCTTACATAGGAGAAGTATTTATTATTGTAATGTTTCAGATAGTTATTAGTATTATTCAGGTATTAGTATTAAGTACATGAGATGTACCGATAATTTAACCTGCATCGATTTAGGTCAAGTAATGAAATTTTTGCTTAAATTAGTACTGAAACTATTATGGAAGTGTATTTTGTAGGAAATTAATACAATCTAAAAATTAATTTTGCCATGTATTTTAATATTTAAAAATAATATTAAACTATCAATGTTATAATCCGTGTATAAAGGTTATACGCAACCAGTGGACAGCGAGCCGTAATCATGGCGTCGTCGCCTAGGCATAGCTGATCTACTTTGGGAGCTTACGTTAGGTTGACGGCGAGGCGAATGGCGATACGGTGACGACCCGTTTTCCGAGATGACTCCCTAAGTCAGCACACTTTTATCATCTCGGAACACATTAAAGAATAGGGCATACCAGCCATCCTCAACCCGCACCCCCTCAATGTCGTATTGATTTATTGATTGATCGCTTTAAGTGCGCAGCCAAGGATGGTGTAAAGATACTTAAATGTTGTGCTAAAGTGTATCTGAGTGAAGATTTCCAATTATATTGTATAAGAGTAATAATTTTTTGTTCATAATTTGTTCTCAATTGAAAGGTATTAACATTAACACGGGGTCAATATCGCCACGTTTAAAACTTAATGATATGTTTCGGATGGCATTTCATCGACCTGTCAACTATCTTTTTATCTTTTCGTAATAAAGCACAATTTTAGGCGAAACAGAAATGTTGATGAAAATGCAATGTGACAGTTTATTATATTTTGTTAAATAACTTGTGCTGTGTGGTGACGGCGACGAATATCACCACCCCATCTCACCCCGTGGGGGGCGTAGAAGTCGTCCGAGGGAAATACCAGGGTACGGGCAGCAGCGTATCCCTGAGCACAATACTGCGATCGCCAACCCGTCTGCCAAGCGTGGCGATTATGGCACATCCCCCCAATGTTTAAAACATTAATAAAACCGCGGCCCCCAGTCCCCGGCAGCCCTGCTATTCCCAGCCTTGGTAACAGCTGTGGTAATGGCGGGGCAGGGGGTGCTCAGAATCTCCGGCAGATTCCGTGTTACCAACACCGACGACCTCTGGCCCTGGCAACATATAACACGCGTACACTGCGGACCGACGAGAAGATTATCGCCGAAAAGGCTTTAGCACCATAGACCACATACACACGCTGCGGCAAGTTATACAGAAGACCGAAGAGTATAACTAGCCATTATGCATATCGTTTGTGGACTATGAGAAAGCCTTTGATTCGATATAAACCTGGGCCGTGCTGAGGTCTCTTCAAAGGTGCCAAATCGACTACCGGTATATCGAGGTGCTAAAGGGTTTGTATGAGGACGCCACCATGTCGGTCCGTCTACAGGACCGGAACTCGAAACCTATCCAAATGCAGCGAGGCGTGAGACAGGGAGACGTGATATCTCCAAAACTGTTCACCGCTGCATTGGAAGACGTCTTCAAGCTTCTGGACTGGAACGGATTTGGCATCAATGTCAATGGCGAGTACATCACTAACCTTCGATTTGCCGATGATATAGTAGTCATGGCTGAGACCTTGGAAGACCTCAGTACAATGCTCGATGACCTCAGCAGTCTCTCAACAAGTGGGTCTAAAGATGAACATGGATAAGACGAAAATCATGTCTAACGTCTATGTTGCACCCACTCGAGGAAAGGTTGGAGACTCTGCACTCTAAGTTGTAGACGACTATATTTACCTAGGACAGACTATCCAACTAGGTAGGTCCAACTTCGAGAAAGAGGTCAATCGTCGAATCCAACTCGGCTGGGCAGCGTTCGGGAAGCTACGTAATATCTTCTCGTCTCAAATACCGCAGTGTCTCAAGGCGAAAGTCTTCGACCAGTGTGTGTTGCCAGTGATGACTTACGGAGCAGAGACGTGGTCGCTTACGATGGGCCTTATAAGAAGGCTCAAGGTCACCCAAAGAGCAATGGAGAGGGCTATGCTCGGAGTTTCTCTGCGAGATCGGATCAGAAATGATGAGATCCGCAGGCAAACCAAAGTAACCGACATAGCCCGAAGAATTGCCAAACTTAAGTGGCAGTGGGCGGGGCACATCGCTCGTAGAACCGACGGCCGTTGGAGCAGAAAGGTTCTCGAATGGCGACCACGAACCGGAAGACGTAGCGTGGGCGGGCCCCCCACAAGGTGGACTGACGATCTTGTTAGGGTCGCGGGAAACCGCTGGATGCGGTTAGCGCAAGACCGGCCATCGTGGAGATCCTTGGGGGAGGCCTTTGTCCAGCAGTGGACGTCTTTCGGCTGATATGATGATGATGATGATGATGATGAAATAACTTGACGACGATATACGGGAAATTATTATTTTAGACCAAGTCTTTCTCTGCATTCGTTTTTGCAAGAGATTTGTAAAAATATAATTATGACGACGAATAGTTGATTTGAACTTTTCATTAGTAACGTCAGAAAAAAACAATTAAAATTAAAAAAAAAAACTTATTTGAATCATTTAAATAACTTGAAAATATTAACATTCATTCTGAGATATAATAGAAAGCGAATAAATTTCACATAAAACCGTATTTTTTACTAAAAAAAGCGCCTCGCCTGTCTCGCTTGTCCCCGCGGAGTCATTCTCTTAAACTAATGAAATGAAATGAAATGAAATATTATGAAATATTATTTATTCAAATAGACCTTCACAGGCACTTATGAATAGTCAGACTCTAATGCACGGTTCGGAAGGTAGCTTTTGCTGAGAAGAGCCGGCAATAAACTCAGCAATTACTCTTTTCAAAAAAATAAACTTCATAATTTAGGTACATAAAATATATCCTGCAAAAGCGAGCGCTACACCCAAGCCTTTTTGTCATTTAAATATTCGTTAATATTGTAATAAGCCATTTTTACTAAAACGGTCTTAATATGTTCCTTAAATTTATGTGAAGGCAAATTTAAAAGTGAAAGAGGTATCATATTATAAAAGCGTGTACACAGACCTAAAAACGAACCATGCACTTTTTGGAGTCTATAAGCAGAATTTACAAGTTTATGTTTATTTCTAGTATTGATACAATGCACGTCGCTTTTTTTTACAAAGAGACCAATATTTTGATGAACAAATAATATGTTTGCATAAATATACTGTGACGCTACAGTGAGGATACCGATTTGCTTAAATTTATCTCTGAGGGAAGCCCGAGAATTCAAATTGTAAATAGCTCGCACTGCTCTTTTCTGTAAAATAAAAATAGTTTCTATGTCAGCTGCCTTACCCCACAGTAAAATACCATAAGACATAATACTATGAAAATAGCTAAAATAAACTAATCGAGCTGTATCTACATCTGTTAGCTGCCTAATTTTCCGAACTGCATAAGCAGCTGAACTGAGCTTCCCCGCAAGACATGATATATGGGTGCCCCATTGAAGTTTTGAGTCTAAAGTAATCCCTAAGAATATTGTTGACTCAACAAGACCAAGAGACTCATTATTTATCATTAAGTTACAGTCAACTTTTTTTACATTGGGTAGTGCAAATTTAATACATTTAGTTTTCTTAGCATTTAAAACTAGATTATTTACAGTAAACCAGTTTAACACCTGGGCTAATGCACCATTTACATCGTCAAAATTAGATTTCTGTCTATCAACACTAAAAATCAGTGAGGTATCATCAGCAAACAGTACAATTCCACAGGTATTTTTAACATAAAAAGGAAGGTCATTTATATAAATTAAAAATAGGAAAGGACCTAAAATAGATCCTTGCGGCACACCCATATGCACAGGAGAACCAGATGATTTAACTCTATTAACATCAACACTTTGAGTTATATTCCCAAGATACGATATCATCAGATCAAGTGCTGCACCCTTAACTCCATAATAATCCAGTTTACGTATGAGCGTCCGGTGATCAACGCAATCAAAAGCTTTAGATAAATCACAGAAGACTCCAATAACATTCTGTGACTTTTCCCAAGCGCTAAAAATATTTCTCAAAAGTGCTACCCCGGCATCAATGGTTGAACGACCTTTTGTAAACCCATACTGCTCATTATGTAAAAGTTTATTCAAATGAAAGTGAGCAAGTAATTGCGTTAAGATGATCTTTTCAAATACTTTGCTCAGAGCTGGCAAAATGGAAACTGGCCTATAATTAGTAGGATCACTAGGGTCACCTGCTTTGAATAAAGGAATGACTTTGCTATGTTTCATTAAATCTGGAAATTGTCCACTATCTACACATTTGTTAAAAATTAAAGCTAAATGGGGAGCAATCTTGTCTATGATACCTTGCAAAACAGTTACGGATATATCCCATAAATCACCTGTGCGTTTAACTTTCAAGCTTTTAAATGTTTTGACTATGTCGTAAGGTGTAATATGTCTAAAATTGAATAAGTCACAGCACTCTGAGACATTTGTCTTCAATATTAATTCAGCATCTATCGGTGAGGAATTTAAGGAGCTGGTTGTATGTACCGGTATGTCAGAAAAGAATAAATTAAACGCTTGTGCAATATTATTATCTTCAGAAATAATACTATCATTAATATTTAACTCAATACGTTTACTAATGTTACGAGATTTTCCCCTTTCAGCGTTGATAATATTCCAAGTAGTTTTAATTTTATTATTTGACTGACTAATTTTATTTCTCAAGTATATGGACTTAGCAGAAGCACAAGCTTTCTTAAAAGTTTTAGAATATTTTTTGACATACTCAAGAAAATCGATATTTTGGTTATACTTTTTCATGCCATACAGCTCATACAACTTAGCTCTACTTTTATAAATACCCACAGTTGCCCAGTCATTAAACTTAATATTATTATTTTCATTAAAAGTTCTTGGTTTGAAAACTTTATCAAATTCTTTCTTTATAAACTTAAAGAGATTGCTGTAAAGTCTATCTGGTTCGTCTAATGTAAGTTTAAGTCCACCTGATGGTAAGTGGTTACCGTCGCTTATCGCCATTTGCAATAGGTACTAGAGGTATTGTCAATGTGTTGCCGACCTGTTACAATGCCAAGAAGGCAGCTGTTTCTCACGTGCAATTGCCACTAGAACTTGACTTATCTCTTTGCAATTTTACTTGTTCACATTTTTGAATAACATACAAGTTCCAACATAGTTATTTTATACTTTTATGGTTTTCAAGGCGATTCTCTTTTATGTAAAAAGTTTTTTTTTGTATTTTGCAATTTTTTAAGGATCCAATCATCTGCATGGCGATTGTCTATCTCCGATTTCGATTACGAGGTCCCTCGGAATCATCTTATAATTTTAGTATTGTCTATCTTAGGTGAACAACAACTAAACTGCAATTGTAATTACTTCTCATAATCATTAATCTTTTGAAATTAGTCACCGGAATCAAAAAAGATAGACATACCAACATTTTCAAATGATTACGAGGGACCACGTAATCGGAATTGGAGATAGACAATCGCCATGCAGATCCTGATTTGGTGACAATGGGACCACCTCAAGAGTATAGGTACTCTTTTGAATAAAAAAATATTTTTTAAATTGGTCGCCATTTGCACTTACATAAAAAAATACATACATACTTACATATTTTTTTAAACTTGAAACTAAACCATGTTAATTTATTTAAAAGAAAGCAACAAACATATATTTTAAATTTAATTAATTAAACATAAAACATTTTGTATTTCACAATAAGCAATACATTATGATTTCAAGCATGAATAGATAACTAATCTATGCGTCTCTAAAAAAAGATGGTCAACGTCTCAGTTGTATTTTTTATTACGATCTATTTCAATAAATTGTTGTATCCAATGATATCCATAAGCTATTTCAAATAAATTGAAAATCTAGTGCATATTTCTTAGGCCGGCGGCGAGTGTACAAAAAAAAAGGCATCTCGAGAGAAACCGCAAGTCGAACTTCCACGTTGCGCTTTAATCTGAAGCTATATTTCAGTGCTGTGCAAATGAAAAGTTAGTCTCAGCGAAGACTTGAAGAAGCGTCCCGCCTTCCCGCTCGCCAGCCAATGGAAAAGGTCGGGAAAGCAACTTCTTCTGTGGAGGCGGGGCCGCCGCTTGCGGTCGCACAGCCATTTGAATAAAAAAAATCCTTTGAGAAGTTATTTATATAAATATATTACGGAACGCGTAAGACGACCGTACAGCACTTTAATTTACAACAGGTTTTATAGCACCTCATTTGGTTTGTCTTTCGATTATTTTTGGGTTCATTTAAAAAACAAACTTAATGTTGATCCAAGGAAATGTGAAAACGACCATATATTTTCGGATATATTGCAAGTAATTTCAAGCAATTAAATTTATGTTTAACACTGCTATTTTTGAGAAAAACTATTCTGGCTAAAATCTTGAGAATAAACTTTGTTAAAGCTACACGCAAACATCGTGTAGGCGGCGTCGTCGGCGGCGGCGGCACGCACGCGGCCCGTCACCCATAACAGCCCTTGTCAACCATAACGTGGCCGCAGCGACCGGCGCACGGTTAACCGGCGAGCCAGCGCTACCCGCTCCGGACCCGGTTTACCAACCCGGTTAGCCACGATGGAAAACTACCATTTCATTTACGGTCGCCCCTTGGTTTCGGGGTAGTTGCGCTAACAGCAGAACCCGCAAGTTGCGTAACTATGCTTTGTGGCGTCACGCGGCTCACTCACGCTCTATTAAGCACTGTCGAGGTTATTAGTTTAGATATTGGACTCGGGTTGTAAAATTGTGTCTAACAATTCTATTGTTGTTACCGGTTATAAAATAGCGTTAACTAATACATGACCTTCTGCTTGCTTATAGCTATATTATTTTACTTAACACCTAATGCTGTCATTTATTTGGGACACTTTGAAGACACGTTACAGTTTAATTTGTTTTAATTTTATTTCAAGTGTTTTTTTTTGTAGTGACAAATAAAACACATGCTACTTACAAATACTACCACAATGTTAATGGTTATATATTGTAGAGCATTATTATCACAGAGTAACCAAGTGGATTGAATATTACAAGATGAAAAAAAATGCTGCCACACACATAATTCTTTGTGAATTAGAGTACTTATGTAGTAATAAATTATTTATGAGAAACCGATAGTTTATAAATGAAGTAACATACTACTCTATCTAGGTAGGTACTTTTTCGACAGAGGCCAGTTCAAACTTTAAAAAGATCAAGGAAGATTTTTATTTATAATTAATTTATTTTTAGTTACATTTATAAGTAGTTAGTTTGTTAGTAGTTAGGTAAGTATTAAATTATTATTTAAAAATGTAAATAGTTAAACAAATAAATTACACTAAATAGTTTATAAAACATGAATACAAATTAACGTACTACTGTATGCCAGGCGTAGGTATAGGTGCGACAGGTCCCACATTAATATGATGTCTATAGCCCAGAATCTTACGTCAACAATTGCAAACACCTCGCTAACATCGGCATATTAATTCAGTCAATTAGCGTACACAGGGCATTAGCACGTCGTTACCGGCCGACATCGCTTAGTAATCGCGATTGCCGACAAGGAGTGTATTTGACAGCTGTCAAATTGGATTGCATCCAGCTATTAGGAAATGTCGTCGAGCGTCGCGTAGCCAAGCTGCGACAGCATAGTCTGGATGTGGCGCTGGCAAGACACTGGCAATTTTACCTGTGATTAAACGCAATCTTGTTTTTTTATTTTTAATGATATCAAACATTATGTTATTTTTGAAGTTAATTCTATATCTAAATATCTGTATCTAAATATGGACTGAATTCATGTAAAACGACGACATTCCCTAATAGCTGGATGCAATCCAATTTGATCAGTTACAAATCCCGAAAAACATCTTAATTGATATAACTAATAAATGCGAATGTGAGTTTGTTTGGTTACCTCTTGTCGCCTCAACGGTACAAACCATCGTGATTAAATTTGGCAGATCGTAGGTAGACCATAGTTTGGAATAACACAGGAAATACTTTTCATCACGGGAAGTTAAGGTTCCTAAGGACCGCGGGAAATACGCGGGGTGAAGCTTAGTACAAAATAGTAAATCTAATCTTACTTTTATTCAGTTAAAGCCAAGTTCATGTAAAGTCGGGTTCGATAAAAATAAATAACAAATAATGGAACCACCTTCAAGAAGACTAAAAAGCATAAAATAATAACCAGGGTGTAGGAACTCTAATTCGACAATTTTTAAGTAAGCGAAAGTGTAGTTCATGTTCCATGTAAAATATAATGGTGCCGCCGATTTATTTTCACTGACTAAAAGATTTTTATTTTTCAATTTTCAGTTTCTTACCTGTAATCAATGTCTCTCAAGATTGCTCACTGATTGAGGATAACCATTTTCTAGATAACTCTTCATCAGTTCATTTGAATTTAACTTGAAAGAATAAAAGTAACGGTCTAAACGTATCTATAATTATTTTAAGAATGATGTCCTAAATACTAACAGTTTAGAAGTTGTACCTTTCACCTCCGCCTCATTTTAGTGAGCTGATGACTACCAGACGAAAATATCTGAATAAGTAGCTTTAGAAAGTAGGTATATGAAAACATTGTAGGTACATAATTGTATAAAATTGGAAGAGTTCCCTCGATTTATTCAGGATTCCATCATCAGATCATCAGATCTTATGACTATCTTTCAAACAAAAAATGTTTTCCAATCGTTCATAAAAAAATATTCTGATGAATTGAGAACCTCTTCCTTTTATGACGTCGGGTAAAAATAATGCACTAATGAACGCGGAATCTGTGATTTTTGAGTTTTCCTTACTTAGTCAGGTTGCAGACCAATGCTAGCAACTATGCCCATTCTATTACAGAGTGCCTGTGGCCACCTGCCAGACAAGGTCAATGACACCACAGGGCCCTTCCTCTCTCCCGGTAACACCCTGAGCCGAGGTTCGTACCCCATTCGGGGATGCCCTCAGGCGAGGTTATCTAAATGTTGCCCTGCTGAGAGCCCTCTGCGCTCGCCAATTTGTCCGGTAAGGTTGATGCAGCATCAGAGGCTATCAGCTTTAGTCCTTTAAAAAAAAAGACACCTGGGAGTGAATCAAAATTGACTTTACAAGGACAAGATTCGCCCTAGCCTGTAAAATGGATATCCGTATTCTATTGTCGCGATTGCGATGTCGCAATAGTAGTGAGGCGGTAACTACACCCGCGAGACTGAACACTGAAGTCGTTTAGTGTAATTGTATCAATTGTCGACTGTTTCAAACTAGTAATATTGCATTCTATGTTGCGTGTTCTAAAATTTAAATCAGGTATTTTATTACTTACTAGCTGACCCGGCAGACGTTGTCCTGCCCTGAGAACAAAAATAAAACTGGGACCTACAAACCTATCCCTACCTACTCCTATCTACCTCTACCTGCCACTACCTACCCCTACCTACCTTACCTACCTACCCTACCTACCTACCCTATCTACCTACCCTACCTACCTACCCTACCTACCTACCCTACCTACCTACCCTACCTACCTACCCTACCTACCCTACCTACCCTACCTACCCCTACCTATCTACCTACCTCTACCTGCCACTACCTACCCCTATCTACCTTACCTACCTACCTACTCTACCTACCTACCCTACCTACCCCTACCTATCTCCTTCCCTCCCCTCCTATGTCCTTCTCCTGGCTCTAAACTACCTCCCTGCCAATTTTCAGCTAAATCGGTTCAGCCGTTCTTGAGTTATAAGTGGAGTAACTAACACGACTTTCTTTTATATATATAGATTACAGTGACGCTTACATGGAGCCTACATCGCATGCTGGCTAGCTGAGCGCGGTGAGCGACAACCACGCGACTTTTTTCTAATACTTGCATTTTTAAACTCGTGATATCTTCCGAATGAAATGTCCGAATTGAATAATTCAAAAAGTTATAAAAAGGTATTAAAGCCGTCTTGAATATAAAGTAATTTATTTTGATGAGGATTAATACCAAGGTACAAATGAAGAGCCTTTTCAAGAGGCGGCATATATAATAATAATAATAATAATATTTATTTATTTCTCTCACAAGATTGTAAATATAAACAATTGAAGGATACTTAAGTACTAAAATCACAAACTTGCTTTGCGAGAGCTGGTGCCTGATATAGGTTTATAAAAACCTGTATTACAGGTCACCAGGGCCCACTCTACGTATTTATTAAATTAGACCTTAGGTAGGTACATATTATGTGTAAGATGTTAATAATCTTTAACTTGAGAACTAAAGAAAAACAAAATAAAAGTAGAAGAAAATAATAAAACAAAAGGTAAAACAATAACAAATTAAATCACAGCAGTCATATGTTGAGTAGTGTAGGGGTGTGTAGTGTGTGTGTCTGTAGGTGCGAAAGTTAGTTAGAGGCTAGTGAGAACAACAAGTACAAAATAATAAAAATATGACATATGAAACAAATAATTATATGTTCTTTATTTAAGTTGGAGGGCTTAGCATTACTTCAGTGTCCTCATAGTTAAGTGATTTTAGGTAATTAGAAACTACCTGCTTACAGTTGGCCTTACGTAATGGATAAATATTACACAAATTATTCAATTTATTATATAAGTAAACGCCTGAGAAACAATAAAAATGACGGGAAAGACTCGTGTGGAACACTTGGGATTGGCATATAGTACCTTTGCGTCGTTTATCTTTCATTCGTTCCGGGTGATAGAGTAATTCAGAATGTTTTTTGAGAACAGTGTGCAGAATAAACGATTGTCGGATTGTAAGCGTGTCCCATTTCTTATACAACTCAATAGTAGGATAACGGAAGGGAAGACCAGCAGCAACTTTGAGTACCGCACGTTGAGCTCTTTCTGCCTCGATTAAATGAGTTTTGGCGGCGCCTCCCCAAGAGGTGATGCAGTAGTCCACCAGCGACTGACACAACGCATAGTATACCATTTTAATGACGCGATGATCAGCTACGTGTTTAAGAGTTCTGAATATGTAAATGAGTTTGCGTAACCTGGTAACTAATACATCTATGTGCTGTTTGAAGGTTAGACATTGGTCTACAATCACTCCAAGATATTTGATGCTCTCAGTCATATATAAATTAATATTTTAGAATAAAAAACTGCTTACTGTGACATAACTATAATATTTAGACATATGCTGTCGCGACACTTTTTGTAGATAATGATGAGTTCTGCAAAGTCGTAGTAAATGATTTTGTTCTATCATCAATAGTTTTCGCAGCGCACGCCACGTAAGGAATTTTTCAGGTCATTTTTTTACACCTTATGTTACATTATTGGAGTTTTAGTAAGGATCCCTAATTTTTTTTAAAATATAATATAGCCTATGTTACTCGGGGATAATGTAGCTTTCCAAAGGTGAAAGAATTTTTGAAATCGGTCCAGTAGTTTCGGAGCCTATTCATTACAAACAAACAAACAAACAAACAAATCTTTCCTCTTTATAATATTATATTATAGTATAGATAATAGGTACGAACGACATCGGTACAGCATAGGTTTGAGTAAATTCGGTCTAGAATGCTTACTGGTCATTTTTATTTTATTAAAAAAATAAAACAGCTGCCTTTGTATTAGATCATAGAATGTAGGTAAAATTTTCAAGTTATTTGGTTGACTAAATAGGAGAAAAACGTTTGTTTTCTGATATACCTGCTGGAAATTTCAAATTTTAAACTTAATCAGAGGAAATATGAAATCCAATTGATCTGATTCCAACTATATCAGAAACGTTTATCTTCCTACATAATATACCACCATCTTAAAGATGAAGTCCAAATAGTACCAAATATTAATAAGTACGTTTCGACATCTACACTTGAAAGAAGCCAGCCCTTCTAAACTTCATGTGTTCACCTTCGATCACATCATTACAGCATGGTCAAAATACTACTGAAATATCATGTATCTAGCTTGATACACAGACAAACATAGTATTTAAGTAATCGATGTAAAAATAAAAACCGCACACAAACACACTCAATCGATTCAATTCGACCAAAAACACAACCCCCAAAAAAAATCATCGACACCGCTCAAACTAACTGAACAAGTTTTCCACGTCAATCGTTTAGCATGTTCACAAGGGTGAGTGAGGAAATTGTGAGCTCATAAAAACGGCGCCACGGTATCGTGTACCCGCCGCATTAAGTAGGGTTATTTATTTAGGCGCACCCTGTAAGGACGGTGGCAGGCCGCGACTGGCACGGCTTGCTGCCAGCGGCACATCACTCATTCCCATGTCTTGCCAGAACGTTTTATTTTGTTTTCTGGATTTTAACTATCGAATAGGTACAGTACCTATTCGATAGTTAAAATCCATTAGTTTGTATTGTGTGAGTATCAATTTTGACGGTTGAAAAGTGGTAGTACAGTCCTACTAATATTTTAAATGCAAAAGTTTATGAGATATATATGGATGTTTGTTACTCTTTCACGGAAAAACTACTGAACAGATTTGGATGAAACTTGGCACATAGATAGCATACCCTGGAATAACATATAAGCTACTTTTTATCCCGGGAAAACATAACCTAACATAACCACGGGAACGCGGGTGAAACCGCGGGACAGAAGCTAGTGTTACAATATTTCTGTGAACTCTTTATTAAAATATAGCTACATTATGAAGTAAATAAATACTAAATAGTAATTATGACTTCAGTTTTTTTTTATGTCAGAAGGTTGCAGGCGGACAAGCTGGCAGATTGTCCACCTGATGGCAATTGGTAACCGTCGCCTATCGTCATAAAAAAAAACTGAAAACAATGCTTCTAAAAGCACTGTATCTACTAAATCGCTACCCTTTGACTCCATCTTGAGATCCTAAAAACTATTTGTGGCTAAAGTGCATCTCAATATAATTCCAAGGAGTTCATGGAGTTCCAGTGTCTACCTTTTGTCTCAATCACCAAATCAGTTCAATGATACCAAATTCTATTGCGGCAAAAATAATATTATGAATGATAAAAGTCCCTAATAAATAAAGGAAATTTAAACAACATGGTATTTATATCTCCTTCCTAAATTTGTTTACATCCTACTTAGTTGGACACATAACAGAAAAGCAAATAAATGTTGGATGAGCATTCATTTATTATAAAAATTTATATTGACTTCGGATAACTTCTTGTGTTCCGAAATAAATACAAAATAATAGCTATATACGAGAATAGTGTATACTAATAAAAGTAATACATATTGGTCATCAAATGGATTTTTTTTAAATTAATTTCTGTCTAAGAATTAATTTCTAAGTATGTAAACAAATCTTAACATAGGTACAAAAGTATTGTCTTTTGTGTCCGTATAGTAGTAATAAGAACTTGGCAATGAAACAACGATTATAATTTAGTGAATAAGAAATGAGTTAGTCTCATGAAATTCCTGTATTGAAAGCCGACCCCTAAATCTAGCAAAACACTTGTTATGTGAACGGTGCATGCGTTTCTCCGGTCACGTTAATAAACTCCGATAGGCCACAACAAGCTGGCTGCGTGTACGACCTCCATTTTTAACGAGCCTCACCGCCGAGCCCGCAGAAAGTAGCCTACACATGAAATCACGTATGAATGAGGCTTTTTTTCAGTTTTTTCGCGTGTATCCAGCGGCGTGCCGCTCTGGGGCCCATTAAAGCTTACATGTCACTCTCCCGCTGCCCCCGGTGGGTGGCGAGGGGGGCAGCGGAAAAATCACAAAATCGGTATTGGCTGCATCCCGCAGCGCGAGCGACCAGCAAAGCGCTCTACAATACAGCTTTGATGGACGGTCATTTAATATTAACTGTGGTTTTGCCGCAGATGGAAATGTTTTTTTTATTGCCGGCATAACGTTGTGATGAAGTGGTCGGCCTGTTGTTTGTGACGCGCGCTGATGTGTTGTGGATGAGTTGCTCTTTTACACACTCCATATTTTGAATGAGATTGTTTCAGTTCAAGTGCTTGTTTTTATTCGTTCAACCTTTGTAGCACTTACGGTTATCATTGGCTTCGCTTTGTAATAAATGGCTTGTAATTTAAAATCACTGAATACTTACATCATGATTTCGATCAAATTCGACATTGGAGTGGTATTTTTGATTGACAATCATTTTTGTCGCAGATAGATGACTGTCTGGCGTACAAAACAATTTTCAATCGGTACCTACACAAATTGAAAACGAACCGGCAATAAATTTTTACTTTTCGAACAAGTGATCAAAATCGAACTACAAAAAGTGGACGCTCAGCGAAAAGAGTGGCGACCACAGATTGAATTTATGGCTTACGTTCACTATGAGTAAAAAGTTGGTACGGAATAATATTTTTGGTTACAAATATTTTCAACATGTATAATAATATATATTTACTATTTTATGTTATTTTTCCAATAGATTTGTTTATTTTCTTAATATCATTATCATATTTATTATTTTTATTCCAATCATGATCAAAGGGCCTACTCCGAAAAACAATACACTCTAGTTCGATCATCGTAGTCAAATAAATTAACCAATGGAATTGCAGCAAACTGACGAGACGTAAATTTTGTTTTAAATTCAAAAATCTTCTTATTTTCTCCCAACTTTTCCATAAACCTACGTCGTAGATCACCGAATATTTGAAAAAGAAATAGCCGAATTGGTTCAGCTGTTCTCGTCTTTAGCGCTTAGCTAACACATTTAGCCATCCTTTTATTTACATAGATAAATTACACCACGAATGAAACCACATAAGTATAAAACTTCTCACAAAGCTATTCTACAAAAGTTGGAAACAACTTTCTAATTTTGAAAATTCCGTTTGTTGCAGGAAAATCCTTCACCCTCACAATAACGATATCAACAACGCCGCCACAAGTCACCACATACAACAAAGCCATCAAAGTGACCGTCGACGGACCCAGGGAACCTAGATCTAAAACCAGTAAGTATCATTACTTCACTTATCATAGAGCTATTCTTCTACCTTAGTAATCGAATAGGTTAGAATCTGCGCTGAAAGTACGGAGGCAAAAAAGGTTTAGCGGGAACATTCTATGTAACTTTCTGTTTTCATAAATATAAAAAAGTCTAGGATATATAAAGTATTTGATTGCTATATTGATAAACTAATGCTTGTACGTAGTATATTAATTATTCTTTGCTAATGCCCTATTTTTCATTGGCCAGATACTTAGAACAGTTTGTTAGACTTATCAGAGGAATAGCGTACTTATATGAAGTTTATCTAGCGATTGAAAAATCTTTTTTTTTTCCGCCATAGCTAATTCTACGACAATGATATCAAAGATAAGTAATGATATCCTAGTTTAACTACGTTTTAAACTTATTGACAACCCATGCTTAATAAGCTGTTTTTAATTATCAGAAGTTTATTTATCGATTGCACAATCAGGCCTCTGTCATCCTCCGAGGCTTCTTGCAAGTGATATTTACAAAGCCCTTTGTATGACTTATGTTGTTAATAATTATATTTATCACCAATCATCTTTATTAACGAGCAATCTTACATTATTTTTAACACATACATAACCGCTTTGTAAAAGTCTTTATTTATGCAAGTCATTGCTACGTGCTACGAATTTTCTGATTGTGGCTACGAAACAGATGGATAAGTTGGGTTGTGCTACAGTTAAGTACAACTATTAGTACGCCGTAGATCGTAGCAGTCGTAGACATTTAGCATACTATGTAATGATTCATAGTTTGGATCGCAATAACAAAATCAAATAAGGTATTTACATACTTCAAAAAAGTAAAAATAGTAATACAAATTATTTTATTCCTACAATTTTAGAATAAACTCATTACATAATAACACTCATAAACGGAGAATTACTATTTTTAGTATATCAGCAAAGTAAGTTGGCATATATCTAAAGATAAAAAGAAGGATATTATTGTAGTAGCTTAGAAAATATTCTCATAAATAGTTAGTCCCACAGCAAAGTTTGTTATTTGAATACAATTAGTTATTATTGTTCTACAATTTGAAATAATCTCATGTTTACAAACTTTGATGCAATAACATCAAAGGCTTGAATTTCTGAACACTCTGAAATACAAACGAGGGTTACCACAAAACATTCGAAAACAACCGCCTTGATTAAAGTAATTTATTAATAATTTCGCAGAGTACCTACAGACGATCTTTTATACCTTTTTGGAATCATAGGGCGTGATTAAAGGGTGGGCATCGGTAGAACTACCCAACATGTAAAGTTTCTTTACATTAATAGTTTTCATGTTGGTATTTGATTAATTTCCGAACTATTTTAATCATTTTATTTTACGTCTACATAAATATTAATCCTTTTTGATACTATATACTCAAATATTGATATTTCTGAATAATTGATAAAAGGGCAGATCGATGATGATGATAACACACTTTAAAATTATTATGTAACTTAATAAAAAGGTAGACATTACGTTAATTTTTAATTTGTTTGAGTAATATTGGTAACATCTCATGTTTGGATTCCTATGATTGGCCTTTGTTGTCATATATATGTACCTACTCTTCTTCCATTCAGGCCTTGTATCATTCACTCCTTTTTTACTCATAATATCATTTACGCAATCCATGCATCTGATTTTCGGTCTACCTCTTCCCATATGGGAAGAGTATAAATAAATAAGTAAATATGCTGGGACATTCTCACCGTCATCTCATCCCAAAATCAGCAGAGCTTGTACTGTGGAAACCAGATAACTGATATACTACATTTTCATATCATAATAGATATTTACGCTCAGACTCAGAACATCATGCACACAAATAACTTAAATATTTTTTATGGTTTTACATATAGATTTGATTGAATAGCTGTAAACAATACAATAACCATTAAAATCGACATCTACCAATACAATCAACAAACAAAGCAATTTAAATAGTTTTAAGAGGCCGACTGACGCTAACAAATGAGGGGCCTCTACGTCCCGCTCTTCCAAATCACACCTAAGCTCGATCAATCCTCATCACGTGAAAGAAATTAAAATAATTGCGAGCGCTACGGGATAGTGCCGGCCTTTCAGACCCTCGAAGCTGGCTAAAGGGTTGAGTATCGGTGCCTAGAAAAGCGCATAAGGATTTTTAACTGTGTCATGAATATTTATATCTTTTTCTGGCCCATTAAATTTGGCCTTTTTAGGGAATTCTGTACCGAATATTAAATCAATGAATTATTTAGAATGTTTAATGGATATTTTCGGGCGATTTTTTTTTGGTAAAAAAAATATAAATCTTAAGTACGTAAAACTTTTTTTGAAGAGATATCAGCATCGTTATAATGATACAGTATCAGTATCAAATCGCAAAATCTGTTATTTATATTTGTTCGGGCGCTGAAGTTGTTTCGTCGAAATCCATTTTTCAATAGGTACGTATCAATAGGACTATAAGTATGTATAAGTATTTTGATATTATTTGATATGTGAGCAATAGGAGAAACATTAGTGATCTAGTGATGTAATGGTACACAGTTTAAAAAAAAGATAAAACAAACTTTTTTGGTACAAAAAAAAACAATAAAAATCTCGTAAAAAAGTTAAAAACCATGTTACAATATACTTTAAACTTTCTATTCATAACTACTTGTAGCGAAGGTAAATTTTCTAACACGCGACGTTCCGTAAAACGAACAACATGATGCCGCTAATATACTCTTAAAAATTTGATAAAAATGGGTTCATAATCACATAAAATAAATACAACAACTTTTAAAAAAAATTGAAGCCTGTAAAAACGAGATAATTAAAAAAAATGCAATAAGATTCTGTTTTATTCTACGCGACTGTCCCAATGCTAACCGTACTCGCTAGACGAATGTGAGGGCACAAAGGAAGCTTCTGTAATGAATCGGTTGTTTAATTAATTAGTCAAGAAAGGGCTCGGGGGGCAAGGGGGTAGACCTTCTCCCTACCGCATGTATGCATGTGCCCTGCATATTGATTTATAATGCCTCCAGCCTCCACGCGAAGGCGATAAATTATTTAATTCTAGTAAGTTCCGACGCGCGTTTACATGTTTAAATCTATAGATATGCCGACATGAGTATTGATGAGTTGCGGCCTCGTGTTAGGTTTTGTTCTCAATTTCTGCCTACAAAATATTTGCACGTGTATTAAACTTAAGGGTTGTGCATGTGAATTGAATTTTGTAGTAAACGTCATAGATGCTTAGCTTGTAATTATCTTATAAAAGGTGACTTAAATATGCATTAAATCTGTAAAGACTCATTATAAATTGGATTTTAGTCCCATAGTTCCCTTCCTAAGCCAGATCTTTTTTCAAGAAAGACTCAGTCTCCATAAGTATTATAATCTATCTTCATAATAGTTCCAAAAGTCCCAAAACCTAATAAGATAATCATAACCCTGATCTAAATTTAGTCATAATAGGAGTAACAACAGTGCGGATATTACAAACACGTCGATACCCTATACCCTTCCCTATTTTTACCCACCGGGTGGGTGGTTCGTTTAATGTCCGCGCTGCGCAGTAGCCGCCTACAATATAATAATCCGCCCGACTATTAACGATGTTTTTCTTAAGGCAGCAATGGCTGGCTATTTCGGGTGCGCACACGCAGGACCACCCGGACTGTGGCGCTAGCATCGCAGTCATAGTGATTGTTTACGCCACGCAGCGCTTCATTGTTTACTTCACACGTTCAACTTAGTCCATAACTTTTTGGTTATGATCGGTATATTATGTCGGATTTTAGTTTTAGGGGTTATTGAACTTCTTTCTTAGTAAACATGATCCACTATTATATGATTTCGGGAGGGTATTTTAGCCCGAATACCTGATAGTTTAACGTAGCGAAGTGACGAAATAGTTATTTTAGTACTCGAGTAATCTAATAGTGTTGATATGTTTTTGAAATGTCTATGGAAATATTTGACAGTTTTCCACATCAAAATATTTTTTTATGATCTGTATAACATATAGGTACATCAATGCCTTTTCGACTATACCTAACCTCGCAAAATCCCCGTTATACTTGATGAGATAGATGGAACAACACATATTAAAAAAAAATCTACCGCTATCAATCACATATCCATCCACCTAGTTTTTCTACGATCACCCTCTCATAGCAATATCACAAATATTGAATTACCTATCCATTTCTTATGAAAAATTGGAAAAGACGACGTTTTCATGCAAAGAAAAACAATTCGATTACTTTCAATTAAGTTTTCATTGTCTAACATGCAGACACGGAATATTTCACTGAAGCAAGGCTAACTAGTAGAAATACTTGGCATAATAAATCTAACTAGACCGGACGCCACCCCTTGGAGTAATCCTTTAATCAGGTCCACAGTAGCCCTTGCCCGCACCCTATTTTTCCCTCCCATCTGTAACATACCCCCTTCCCCCCACTCTGGACCCCTCGAACGGTGCAAATGACAGTTTCTAATTCCAACTTGCCATGAAAGTGTGTAATTGTTGCGCCGTTGATTTATACACTCGAACCTTTTGCACGGGAATCGAGCATGTGTGTGCTTACTAGGGTTGCCATGCCACATGTGGGTGAAGGATATTTCTAAACAATCAAGACTTTCACATTGTTACTCCTTCATTTAATTTTATTTATCATTTCTATCAAAGTTTTTAAAGTTTTTTTGTTAGAAATATGAATGTCAAATGAAAATATTAAAATGTTGGGTATCATGATGGTATCATTTTTTTAGAGACATGTTTTTAATTTGATAATAAAACCTAAAAAAAATCATCCAACACAACATCAGGCATGAAGTATACTAGGGTTATTAATATTTTTTTTTATGATTTCGTATCAACTTGAATGTGACATCCCTAATCCCTACAGGAGAGCCAAAGCGTGTACGCACAGGGCGCGCTGGCGATTCAAATTGCTTTTCGTTGTGTGCATTTGTCAATATAATGTTCAAAGCCGCGGACGGGCATATAAGTGCATTCATTTATCCAGTTTTTCATTGAATATTCAATGATTACGTTTCATGTATAAGTGAAATAAAAATCCACAATCAATGTAAGACATTAATGTTTTAATAATTATCTACCTGTTTTGGTCATGATCTAAATTAAAAATCATTCACAAAATTTCATAACCATATGTTCCCCCTCTAAATTCGTGTTTCTTTACCTTACTGGTGCATGATTCTATTAACCCGTCACCTGTCGTAGACGTACCGCGATAAAATCCTACTGCTTTCAGAATTACGGACAGGATTGAATTATGTCCCACACGAAAAGTGTTACGTGGCGATGTAGACAATGTGGGGTTGTCACTTGAATAATTTGCGCGTCCTAGTTACGTTATCTGTATCTCGAGTATATTTATTTGTATCTATTTATTACTCACGATTTGGAATTCGCACTGTGGAAATCTTTATTTTAACTAATTCCCATGAACATTATGAAATAAAGTAACCATATAAATTTTTCATTACGTTACCGTACGTACTACTAATAAAAAGCTGGAGAGTTTGTTTGTTGGTCTGAACGCGCTAATCTCTGGATCTACCAGTCGGATTTAAAAAATCTTTCACTAATAGTTGTACCTAATTACTCTGTGCTACGAGTAATAGGAAGCTGCATTATCCTTGAAGGTTATAGGCTACTTTTTATCGCAGGAACATGCGTGATGAAACTGCGGGGGAAAGCTCTACTATACAAAAGTACAAAGTGACGTAATGTTGGTGTGCGTCCACAATATACTAGCAATAGTCGACCTTGATTATTGCCGATTGGTTTGCAATGCAATTCGGAAGTGACGACTCGTGAAACTAAATAGAGAATCTGACTAGTCAATTTGTAATATTGTGTGACGAATAGATGTTACAGAAACTGGCATTATTAGCATTGTAGGTCTATGTCAGTAAAATAGGTACTTATAAAAACTTACTTATTTTTTTTACATCTATATAAATAGACATCATTATTATTATTATTTCATTTATTCAATATTTCACTAATAAAGTACCTAGGTACATTTTAAATAGGATTAAAAAAATATTTAAAATGATTTACCCTAACTAGCGACCCGCCCCAGCTTCGCACGGGTGTACAAATCTTTAAATTTCTCGGCTTTTCTGTACTATAGTATGTATGTATTATACATATAAACCTTTCTCTTGAATCACTCTATTTATTAAAAAAAATCGCAACAAAATCCGTTGCGTAGTTTTAAAGATCTAAGCATACATAGAGACGTTTGTTTTATACTATTTAGTGATGAACTCTTCTGTTCGAATTGAAGAGATTTTTCACTAATAAAAAGCTAAATAATCCCCGAGTGCTATAGGTAACTTTTTATCCCTGGACCACGAGTAAACCGCGGGAAACAGCTAGTCATTAATAAAACGCTTTCAAAATACCTGTACCAAGTTTGACAGTCTTGATAAATAGAATTCCTCTACTACACGAAATCAAAAAATATATTAGGAGAAGAAACATCAGGATTTTTTTCGCAAAAAATAACATATCGTTAGAAGTATTTGTAGCTATTCAAAATTGTCTGCGTTAAACTTAAAAAACCTTTTAAAACAAAACTACCACATACCTAACTTAGTTTGCGAATGGAAAACGGTTTGACTGGTGGAAACTGCCGAATTCTCAGTACTAATTCGTACACGTGCTACCATCCAGGGGGCGAGTGTCACACGAGCGTCAATGAATTATCGAGTGTCTCGGGACAAATTGAAGGGTGTAGCCGAGAAACGGTCGTTCAAATATGTCGGTGACTGAGGTAGTTATGTTGCGTAGCTGCGAACAAATGGGTTCCAAGTGTGAGCTGACGGTTTTTGTTAATTGTTTGGTTACATGCAATGAACAATATCTTATATATTATTTTTTGTTTTAGTGTCTTATTTATAGACATATTAGGTAACTGGATTATTTTCTTATTTAAAGTGGATTCACAAAATAATTAAATGTTCTACGATATACTTTCGCTTTTGTATGTATAGAACATCTGAACAAGTAGTTAAAAAATAACAACCCCGTTGTTTTTGCGTTGGGGGTTAAAAAGTGGCCGATTGAATAATATAAACAGAACATTACATAATGAATAAATAAGTAAATGAATAAATTAAGTTTTTTTGCATCATTTTGAAATTATCGATTCCAATGTAATTTATCGATTCATATTTTGCTGTGAATTTTCCTACTATACTATATAGATAAACATCATACCCTTATATTAAACAAAAAAATACTCTAACTAGGTACTGTTAGGTATATAATTACAATACCTAGTTACAGTATTATTTACTGTTATATGATTACAAAACACCACAATCAAATAAATATGCTTTCGACTAAGGGCAGCATGTATTGTACTGATGAGTAGTGTTGTCCCTACTAGGGCAGCAACAGCAATTCCACTTCGCGTTTGGTCAGCGCCCGTTCCCGTTCCCGCCGGATCCGCTTGGAGGGTTCCGGATGCCGCCCATCACTACCTGTCAGAGTGAGTATTGCATCATTATACCTATATCTAAAATGTAAGCATAAAGAAATATAAAAACACTTCAAAAAGAGAAGTAGGGTATTAAATAATTTATTAATGACAGCAGTGTTTAAGCTTGGGTAATTATGCAAAACATTTATGGGACTTTCCTACCTTATTGAAGTGCTTTCTGATCATTGAAATAAGTAATTATAGCTTTGTAAATCATTCCATGACTAGGTACGAAATATATACCTAACAAATAACTGTATAAAGTTTATCCAAAATAGACAGCACAAAAATCAAACCAAAATCAAAATAGGAATCCAGCCGCACCGAGCCGAGGAGTTGTAGTGTAGGTCAAAAGTGAATGAGTCACCAAACCGTGTGGCGATACGCTAAACTACGTTCACTAAAGCACAGATTCAATCAGCGCATACCAAAAAGAAAATCGAACTGAAAGCTGACTGCGGGCGCAATCGAACAAGCATGCACCGAGCCTGCTAAAATCCACGGCTACCCCAAAACAACTCATGCGGCTCAAAACGGGAAAAAAACATTCACAATTCGACGCGGCGGGCGTGCGCATATCGTATAAAAACCGACTCCACCGATCGCCGGCCAAAAACGGAACCGTGATACCGAAAAATAAAAGCCAGTAATACTCTGGAAAAAATAAAGTGTACGCAGAGCACGGATGGCGATAGCCGGCGCGTTTTGTCCTCTCCGATATCTTTATAAATGTTGTGCAGTCCGTGCGAACGTTGCTTTTCATTACGTTTGTTTTTTGAGCAAACATGCGGTACTCGAGACAATAAATTTGATAAACAATAAATACATTCTATAGATAATCTTGTCACTTATTAAACTTTGTTTTATACATTAAAATTCCTTCATTATAAAAATCCTTTAATTAATTTTGTGCTTTTCCTTGATATCAAGTGTGAGCCTGAATCTATTATTTTTCTGACAGATATGAGCCAGTTTGGGCTTAGTTCGAGTAACTCGCACTGGGGTTATGGCGGCGCAAGCGCATACCCGGCGTACTTGCCATCGTGTGCTGCGCCTGCTGCGTCACAGTTCAACCCGCCGACCCTTGGCTTTGCGGGCACCGTTTCTGACCAGACCCCTACGCAAGACTTCACTGCTAATAATACAGGTATGTGAGTAATATGTAAGTTAAAACAGAATCCCTTCATCCGGAGCTGAATGAATTATTAACACTGAAATTTGAATAGAATCTCCTCCACTGCAATAACCATTGGTTCTGAGCCTTTAACTTCACTTTCGATTTCCTTCAGATATAGATCTAATAAATTTTTAATCAACATTTCTTGATAACATGTATCTACCGAAGAACATATTTTCCTAATAATACATATGTAGGTGTTAGGGAATGCAATCTCGAGACGAGATCGCTAAGTCGAGATCTCGGCATTTTCGAGATCTCGAATGGATTTCGAAAAGTATTGTTTTAATTAGATAACTGAAGCATGATTGAAACTGCTTAGTAGTTTGGTTATGATGCGAGTCAAATACAACTTGAATTATTGAAAAAGTCTTTATTTTTATAATTTTTTACTTATGTAATGTTAATAAACACAAACATTCAGAGTCGTAAAAACTCTTATAAAGAAAGTACTTATTATAACATAGAGTACCTGGATGCTTTGCTCGGTATTTTTTTTGGTAAAACGTGTTTTTTGGAAATGAAACCTAGCTAGATCGATTTATCACCCCCGAAACCCATCCATACTAAATTTCATGAAAATCGTTGGAGCCGTTTTCGAGATTCAGATTATATATATACAGTGTGTCTGGTTATGAACTAGGCAAAAAACAACAATAATTCTTAAAGTAATAGACATACAGTCATAAATTGAATGTTCTATTGTATAATTTTTTAGGAGGTTTTTTCTAAAGTTACGAGAAAGTGCAACGTTATTTCGTATTTTTAAATGATGACAATATTGTTACCCTTTGAATAAGCTTATTTTTATCACAGTGGGATTAAAAACTTTTAGAGTTATGATTTTTTTTGTAAACACGTAGACAAGACAAGTCTCAATAACAAATACAAAATGGCTGCCACATTGAGGGGGGGAACCGAGTGTCATGTATTTTTGTATAAAATATGTTGAAATATAAGTACCTAAAATATCGCTAGTTCATGACCGAACACATTGTATATACAAGAATTACTCGTTTAAAGGTATTAGTGAAAAAAAATTCAAAAATTCCTATTTCCTTATCACTCCTAAGCTAGGAGTGTAGGACCGACCGACACTTTCCTTCGCCAGTCAGCGAGCGACTCGCTCGCGGGCAGAAAACACGCGTCATGCGTCGCTATCTACTGCCGCTTGATCTCGTCAATCTCGGCCGAGATCTCGCCATTTTATGCTTCGAGATTGATCTCGAAAAATGAGGCGAGATCTCGGTATTTCGGGATCTCGCGAGTTTGAGATTTCATTCCCTAGTAGGTGTGTTCCTAATAACATGCAGTACAAAATGTAGTATGTATGTAGGTATCGATTTACTTCCGATGTAGTTAATAGGACATTGTTCAGTTTATGGCATCAGATTTATAACTCATTAAACCAGTAGGGTTAAATTAAATTTACCAACAGTTTTACGATGACTCACATCCTCCTTAAAACAGTTTGGGCAGTGCAGTGCAGTGCGGACGCGCACCACGCCGCGCCGCACGGCGCTGCGTCAGGCCTCCAGCACAGCAAACATTAAACAGCACTCATTATAATTTACAGCAGCTCTGACACGTCCGATCCAGCTGAATTTATTGCCTATACGTGCCCGATGCCCGAAAATATATAGCCATAATTAAAATCTACACTAAAATTCTGTCGTTTATCAATAGTTGTTATTTTTGGATCAACTTCGAATTGGGAAGTACTAAAATAAGAGCGTCGGAACATTGACCTACTTATGCACATGTCATGTTGATTGTTTTTAGTTCACTTCATTATTATTTCTAATTCTCACCTTATTATTTTGTTTGTCACACAGTTTTACCGGACACAACGGGCGTTGATCTAGACCAGCAGTTATCAGGCCTCGTTGGTTCATCACCCTCACATCACGGCAGTCTCTTGCCACGGTATAATAACAACACCGACTACAGTCTCTCAACGGGTCCTCGATCACTAAGTGACAATAGTTCCCAGCCAGAATCCCCAGTGCAAGACGACCTGCTCACGTCAAATACATCAACGAACATCGGCCACAATCACACGAACAGTTCAAACTTCCCCTCACTAATGGGCTCACAAAACTCATCGTACGGCACCAGTAATTGTAACAACTCGTTGTATCCTGTTTTGCCAGCGAGTCTGCTCTACAGTCAGCTGTACACGGCAGCGAATCAAACGCACAACTTTCATCCCTTACATTCGAACTCGATACATTCGACACAGAATCACCATAATGAGTTACAGACTATGATGGATCAGATCTCTTCGACGACAAATAATCACAGACAGCACGGGAATCACGGGCAAGATTTATTATTAGGTGGAGGTAACTCTTGTGCGGCGGCAGCGGCTAGGGTCGAAGACGGGAGAGTAAACAACCTCGGACAAAGAGGTAACCCTCAACCAGACAGCAACACTGTATGGCGACCCTACTAAAACCAATGTGACGCTTCTTTCTTCCCAGGAACGTTTATATGAAAAACGCTCTAGTGACAATTGTGTAGATAAAAATCTTATCGATACCTCAATTAGGTACCTGTAGTGTCCAATTTATGTGTTACTGTTACATGCACTCGATGGCGAAAAGTGGTTTTACATTGTTTCGTCGTTAGTTAATAAAAGAAAGAAGTTGTCAAACTTAAGTACAGTAAAATGTATAGCAACGAAATAGATTTTGACGATAATGTAAGTACATGTAAAATACTAGTAACGGATAAATCGTTTGTGGTACTTTAATTCATTAAAGCTCATTCCCGTCCTAAAACTATACGAGTTTTGTTTGTGGTGAGATGCCAAATTGTATGTAATGTAATTGTAAATGAACACTGGGTTTTAGGTCAATAGCGTATTGCTAAAAGTCTGTGGTATTCATTAAGGGGACTCTAAAGATAATGTTGTATTTTTTACGTCTAATTTGAACCGAATAAATGTAAATAAAACATGTGAATATAAGTTGTTGTAAATGCATCTTGTAAAGTGCAATAGATGTGCAATTATCAAGTTGAGTAGATGTATACTGAATTAGTTGTAAGTAATTAATATCTGTTGATTATGTCAAGTCTGTCCAATCGTAGATATTTATAGATATTTTCTTTCAACGTTCTGAAATTTTATTTGCTATTCTAATATATACCTTAGATAGAAAATAACAGACAAGGTGTATCAAACATAATTTGATTTATATCATAGAGTTCAAGTCGATCGTATTGGTTACCCATAAAAAATGTTTATGAATATTTTTTGTTAAAATTAAGTTTTGAAACACATTTTGTTAAAATGATTACCATGTTATTATTGAAAGGACTTCAAAGTGTCAATTATGTTTCTGTATTTATTTTTTAATCTAACAGTTACTTTTAACTTCTTCATCAATTACCTAGTTACTATTCACATGTTATTCTTATGTCACGTTTCTAATCATTTAGTTATATTTTGTGCAATATAATCTTATTATAATTACTATTATCTGTTTGAAACATAATTAATTTAACTTGCATAGCAACTGATTTGTCATTTACCGCTTGTTATAATTATTTCTGTTAAATACGAGTAGCAGAATTCATTTTACACTTAAATAAATTCTACAAATTAATTAATTATCAGTGTTTTACATTTTCAATATGCGTAATTGTCATTTTAATTCTTGGTTTGAATGATAATTATATTTTAAGCTTACACTTTACCGACAATTATTATAATACATCGATTGGTATACGACGCTTGACAATTAAGTTTGACTAAACAAAAACAACTGTTTTGATGTAGGTAGTAGGTACCTAATGAAGACAAAGCTTAGAAAGAAAACTAAGGAGTAAAACGAAGGTTTCCTTATTTTTTACATTAAGTAGATCAAATGCATAATGAACACCAAACTAATATTATAAATGAAATTTGTCTGTTACCTTTTGCACTCCTAAACTACTGAACCGATTACGACGAAAAGCACTCAGATGGACTATGATATGGAGAAGGAATTTTTATTTAAATAACACGGGTGAAACCGCGGGGCACAGGTACTACGTAAAAGCAAAAAAGAACTAACTAACTAGAAGACGTTTATAGATGTAAGCGAATAATTTAAAACAGAGTTCCAATAATAACAATTATTTAACAATCTCCCTGAACATGACAATTTTAAGTCATAATTTGGAATATTAATACACGGTCAGTTGATCCGCTTCTGCCGCATATATCGACCTTAATGAGTTCATTACTACCTCGGCACCATTCTGAATAATATTTGCATACGAGTATCTCTTGCCGCATATATGCCAACCAATAGGTATAACTGATATTTTGGCAACGACAAACGAAACTGTGAAATAAATATCCCACCCTCATTAATTTGGGCCAATGCAATACGATGGACAGACGGATGTATGTACGCCCACCGGCGGTAAGTGAACCATGAAGATTCATTATTCCAGGAATGTTTCGAAATCTTAGAAGCTTATCAGCGTAGCCTTGGTATATGTTGACATTTCAGATACGAATATTATAAGAAGTAATTCTTTTAATAGGAAACTGAAGGCTCAAGGGTATGAGGGTGAAACCACTGGGCACTGTTAGTTTATACTATAAACACCTACATGGATAAATAGGAACTTATATTCGTGACTAACTGTTCCCCGCGGTTTCACTCGCGTTCCCGCGATAAAAAGATAGATATATGTAGATAGATATTGATCGACCTGCAAATGTGACAAAATTAACCCTACTGAAGTCTTCCGTACTAATATTATAAATTCAAAATTAACTCTGTCTGTTAACTTTTCACGCCTAAACCGATAAACCAATCACGATAAAATTTGACACGCAGATTCTAAAAGTCTATGATAGCATAATGGAGAATGACATTAGGCTACTTTTGGTTGAAATGAGTTTGTTTGTTATCTTATCACGCCTAAACCACTGAACCGATCGCGATGAAATTTGGCACGCAGTTAACCTATAAAATGGTGAAGGACTTACGTTACTCTTCATCCCGCAAACGCATGTGAAGTCGCGGGGACTACCTCATAGTCATTATATTCTTGTTCTACCATAAAACTATAACTCAAAATGATTGTCACCAGAGAACGGACAATAATATATGCAATACCACCCATGGGCACCGGCGGCACACGGCGGGAAAAATCGATGCCAGACCGATTTGAACGACTATAATGAGATTTAAAATTGCCAAGTAATTAATGAGGATTAGTGCAGCAATTCACGTGATGAATTGCAGTTAAAGTACAACCTACTGTTTACTATAGCGCCATGTACATACAGATATAGATGGTGTTTCTTTTGGAATCAGCTTCAAGTGATAGGACCTAGAAATTGAAGTTTATTCTGTCTCTGATCTCAGATTGAATTGATTGATTGAATGAAGCTTCATTACCTATACCATGAAGACCAGCATAACGAATTAAATTAAAATCGAATAAAAAAAAAAAACTTCGAGGCACCTACGTTGCACGGCAAGATTCTGAGGTAATTGTTCTTTGAATTACCAAACTAATGCGTTATGTAGCGGAACTTACTTAACAATTTACTATATATAACCTTGTCTACGACCACATTCCCAACATGGTAAGTGATAATGTGTAAGAGAACAGTAAATTAACAATGGTTTGAAATGTAAGTCTGCCTCTCTACTTTACTAAAGACTATATTGTCTTAAATTTTAAATTTAAAGTAGGAAAAGTAGACTTTTCTACTACATAACAGCTTTCTGGAGGAAATTATATAGAGCAACATCCTTTAACTTAATGAAAACTGATGCTAAATAACACAATAACAAAATAAATATTATCACCTTAATTAATGAGATCGTCGTATAAAATTGATATTAATTTTATCGGCTGAAATGTTTGCAATTAATTACAACAATCAATAATTTTGCGCTTCACCGAGCGAAAACTACTACACAAACTGTATGGCGGGAGATAACGAAATATCCTATATTGGTATGTTGGTAGTGTTCAATATAATTATGCTTATGTTTGTGCAAGAGCAGGAAATTTTATTCGGTAAAACACATTTTACTCATGAATTTTATGTTTCATTCGGTATATTGTACGGTAGGTACATGTTTATTGCATTAAATATTTTTTATTCTTGATTACGTTCCATGGGTTCGTGTGATCTTTCAAAGTATAATGAAACGTTAGGATATTAGATAGTTAATTAGTACATCTTTAAACAGCAGTAGAACTTTTTTTCTTTTTGACTGAAAGTACCTATTGAGAAAGTAACTCTGCCTGTCTATTACTTACCTTAAGAACCCAAACTGCACGCAGATAGCCTAAGATATAGAGAAGGAAATGGGCTAATATTTATCCCGAGAATGAGGGTAAAAACCGCGGGAAACAGCTAGTTAAAAATAAACGCACAAGCACACGGTCCATAAAATACCATAATATCTACCAGGGGGATTTCCAATGTTACGGATCCTGAAGAGCTCCTTTAACGACCTTATTGAATAAACCTATGTCGTAGCTACCCATGCCCATTGGGGAAAAACCGTATCGGGTACCTATAGGAATGTAGACAAAACTAGCTGCTCGATGATGTCAAGATGAGCTCCACATCTTTGACAAGTGGCTTTTGCGATGGTATCACACCTATGGCAAAAAGGTAGGTACTCTAAATATTCCTTTACCTTGCTTACACTACTTACACTTTATTTAGTGTTGTTTTTATCTTTAGTTACTAGTGCCTTCTCCTGCAGTTCCAGGAATTTATTACTTTAGATCAAGTTACTAATATATCCATTTGGCACTAGATAACAAAAGTAAATATCAACCATAAAAATAATATGATAAGCCACATAATCAAAAGTATGTATAAAAGCGAACAGTTTCAGAATGACGGCGCGGCTTATCAACGCGTCATTTTCATAATGCAGCCTGCATTTTAGCCCTCGTCCATAATACATGCATGCACGGCGCAAGCCGGACACAACGTATTAATTACATATATCGCTTAATTATTGATTTTTAGCGTTAAACAGCAAGCGAGCAGTTTGGCCTCACCCACCCGCTACCTGATTTATGTGTCGATGTTTATATTGCCTCTAAAATGTTGGGATAATTATTTTATTTTAATGAGATATTGACACAAAACCATGGTTTCGATTATTTTTTTGTCCTAAATACTGCAACCTCTATGACCGTATCTATCTTTTGCGAACGCAATACCCTAGTATCGTTTCAACAATATTTTGTTTTGTTTTGACGACTTTAATTGATATACCAAACATGGGAGGTTATTAGATGTAGATACAAAATCTATAGACTGGCTTAGATTTGCTTGTCTCTTACCTTTGGCAGACTTGGAATGAAAGAAGCCTTGCGGAGTTTCTAGCCGGAATCTTCTCAGTTTAGGTGTATGACAAATCGGTGGTAGCCATTTATAACTTTCAACGTGCATAAGTGCCTTATCAGGGCCTAAACTGAATAAATGAGTTTTGAGTTTGAGTTTGAATGCATTGCTTAATTCGTCTTTCACATCATTGCAACCGCAAACCTTTTGTATTATCAACTAGGACTCGCTTTACAACTTCCTATTGAAATTCCGTACCAAATCATCGAACTATCGGTAGATGGGTGCTGTCGAACTGCAATCGTGGGGTGGACGGGGCGTAATTTAAAACCGCACCTCACCCGCGTCCCCTAGCGAAATTAAGTGCGAGGCGGTCGGCACGTGACACCGGCAAATGCGCTGTGCCTACCCGTGTGTACCCGCCTTAATTGTGAAGCTTCATTTGTTCCGGTACCAGCATAGCTAGCTGTTTACTCCAGTGCTGTGGTAGGTATCTACTAGTCTTGATAGTTCTTTGAATTGTAAACTAACCTGATTTTATTTTTTTATCAACGTTTTATCTTGCTTTCCGTTTTTCATGCCTGTTTTATTAGCGTTTAAAGTAAGTCTGTAAATCATCTTCATATATCTTTTGATTTGCTCGATTATCAAGCATATTTCGTGGAACAATGCGCTACTTAAAAAAAATAATAATATAGTAACCATGAAGTTATCTGATAGATATAGAATACAAAAAGTAATATGGACTTTTTAAAAATAGAAAAATAAGAAGAAAAAAATGAAATGCTGGACTTAATTAGGTACGTTTAATTTTCATGAATAAATATTACCTATCTGTTATTTTAAAGTAATAAATACATATATGTTTAAATCTGGGTACTTTGATTCACCTATTACCATTTATCCCAACCTTGAATAATAATAATACCATTTCCCCAACAAACGTCCCTTTAGTTAGCAAAACAACACCTCATACGAGACGCTCCGTATTGTCTAACTCTAATTGCCAATGTAAAAGCCCGTTTCCCAATTGTATTGAGAAAATATAAAAGACACGAATGTACGCTTAATTACGGACCTTTCATACGAACCCTTTTAATTACAGACCCTTTGTACTGTTTGTGTGAAGATGCCAATTATTACAATAAGTGTGTTCGCATCGTTTGTCTTCAGTGAAGTTACTTTGTTTGAAATTCAGGTGTTGGGTTTAAATAAATACACACATCAAAAGTGGCTAGGGCTCAAGCACGTTTTTGCTAGACAGCAATTCAAGGTAAACAATGCGGCATCTTATGCGGTTGTAATAAATGAGCTACGAGTATTTAGCAACCAAAGGTAAGTATAGTCAGATGTGCTGGCGACTCTACAATACACAGATTTACGATGAAACGGTTGTATCAGATGTTGTCATTCCTTTGCGGACCCAATTTGGTGCTTGCATGATAATGCATGTCCACACACTACCAGAGTAGTTGCAAACACACTTGCCGGAGCTAATATCAACGTCCTACCATAGCGGCGATTCAAGTCTGGCGATTCAATCGCATTATTCCATTGAGCACGAATGGGATAATATGCTTCAAAGATGAGCTCTGCCAAATATAGATGCCGTAAGTATATACACATAACGCGGCCATTCCGCGACGTGATTTGGATGAACTCATATTGAGTATGCCGAATCGCTGCGATTGTGTTCTACCTATACACGTCAATGGAGGAAATTACCTACAGATTTTTTTAATTTTATGCAAAAATCTCCAGAAACTTTTATTTTTATCATATTTAAATGTGGGAATAAACTAAGATGAAATGTTTTTAACCAACTTCAAAAAGGAGGACGTTAACAATTTGTCGGAATCTTTTTATTTAAGTCTTTAATAATTACAAAATCAGAGAGTAGGTAGGTACTTCGTCGATCTACACATAGGCTTTAGTCATATTTTATATCAACCTCAATAGTAATTTTTATTTACTTCCAATGGGGCAATATTTTTTTTTAAATACCTTGATCCCTAGACACTGTGATGTGTGTAGTTAAATGTCTTGGAATACATCTCTGTTTCAAGGATTATTCAGAGAAATAAATACTTTATTTGTTGATTTGTAATTGCTAAGACTATGTTATCGTAGTAAGCTATTTCAACGATTTTACTAGTTTTTCGACAGCGGTATCACCGAATTCAAATTTCAGACCAATCCGTCCGATTTAAGCTGTTCGTTGCAGTCGCGTTTTCCTTCTATACGTTTAGATTTACCTACTTATAGATATAATATGATAACTGTAACATCGTCCTCGTAGAAACTGTAATAACCTCTCCAGTACTGGGATTTTCAGTGTAACGATTGATGGAATTATCAATGAATACTGATTAGGGTTGTCGTTTTTAATTAAACAAAATGTAAAGCGGTGAGAGGAGCCACTCGCAGACTATGAATGGGAATATTTTAATTATCACCGGCCCCTAGCGTAAATTTCCCACGACTGCGATAAAGAATAAACAGCGTTGTCTTAAACCCTCGCTAAGAATTACAACTCTTTAGGGCTGGCACTCTGAATACGGTTATAATAATATGTATATACTCGTAATTTAATTTTATACGACTAATTTCAACATTTTTCCAGCAGTTTCTATTTAGTTGTTTTTTTATAAATTTCCAAAGTTTGACCACATACAGTAGGCTAAATTATATGGAATCTAACAAAAAACAAACTAACTTAGGGTACCGTACCCTTAGGAACTGACACAAAGAGTAGATACAATTTAATTATTTTATAATAAAACACGGTAGGCTATTCAGACTATTGTATGAACTCACATTGAAGCAAATTAAAGACATTCACTAATGTAGAGATACATATATAAGTTGTAATATTGTCATATTTGTTAACCTTCTAACAAAAAAAAACTTCAAAACAAAACTCGCAATAATAAAGCAAGAATGCGTGAAATTGTTTGTTAATTATCAAAAGTGAAAATACCTATATAATATTTTGAAAGTGGCAGCCCTGAGAAGCAATGGCTCAAGTCGAAGCGGCCGGTCCCGACGGAGCCATTACGCGGTCACCGCCTGATTACCGCCCTCGCCTTGATTTCAACCCTTCGCCTTCTACAGAAGTGTCGGTGGCTCTTTCAGATACTTAAAGATGATTTTTATTAAGAAGAAGCGATCTACGATGTAATGGGGAATTCCTTGAATAATCTCTACTAATATTATGGCGAAAGTATGACTAACATTTATTACTTTTTATACCGAGAACGCGAGAAAAATCGCGGGGTACTTACAGCTAGTTAATAATAACTATACAACGAATGCTATTATTAATACCTTTAAACGAGCAATTCTTGTAAATATATATATATATAATCTAAATCTCTGAAACGGCTCCAACGATTTTCATGAAATTTAGTATGCAAAGGGATTTCATTTTTAGAAAACGTCGTTTTTAAAAAAACGAACATAGCTCGGGAACATAGCTCGGTCAACCAGGTACTGCATAATAATAGTAAAATGGTACGTATGTAACTGAATTAAACTTTCATAGATTGGACTAGGAACTTTTTCCAAAAAAAAATTACCCACCATTTTCAAATCTCTAGGTACTTATCATTCAATATAAAAAAGCTAGCTATGTAGGTAGGTATCTACTTATTATAATTAAATGACAATTATTCGTTAAAATAACAAAGGGAAGGGTAAAACCGCTTTAATGAGAGTAGATATGTACGTACTATAACATACCGTCGCGTAATGTGACCAGGGTGAAATAAATAGTCCAGAAAATTACCAGCTCACCTCCCCCCGTCACCCGTAACACCCCCCTCACACCTCCCCGAGTAGCATTTTTTGTTGGTATTTCGTTGGGCCACTGATCGGCACAACCACCACTACCGTTGGTCAACCGTTGCGAGTGACACACCTGTTTTCAGTAATGCCAACGATGTCTCCCAACATAGGGCCTACCAGGACGACTATGTTGGGCCAACCACTGTTTCTCATCGTTGGGCCAACCACTGTTTCTCATTGTTGGGCCAACCACTGTTTCTCATCGTTGGGCCAACCACTGTTTCTCATCGTTGGGCCAACCACTGTTTCTCATCGTTGGGCCAGATTAACATTTGCAACTTATGGCCTACAGCTATACGACTACGTTGGGCCAACCACTGTTTAGAATTGTAGGGCCAGAATTACATTTGCAACATAAGTCCTACAGCTATATTCCACGGTTGGTATACAGTGATTCTATTTTGTAGGCCCTTCCTACGCCATAACGTAGGGTTACAGATGTTTTATCTTACGCAGGCGGGTTGGTCTTCGAGAGCGATACTATACCGCCCGTGCACACAACAATGTGCATGTGCATCTACACTCAAGGAAGGTCAACCCGTCTTCGTGAGATAAAACAACTGTAACCCTACGTTATGGCGTAGGAAGGATCTACAAAATAGAATCACTGTATACCAACCGTGGAATATAGCTGTAGGCCTTATGTTGCAAATGTAATTCTGTAACATACAAAGTAAAGGTCTTATGGCTGAATTCACTAACATCACTCAAATCTAACTGCAAATTAACATTTGATAACAGACATTTGAATGCTTTATGGAAGATCTAAAAGTTAAATTATGTTGGTGAATTTCACTATTATATAATTACTTAAAAAAATTGCAAAAATAAATTACATAATATTTCGATATCAGTGATAAATGAAAAAAATTTGCAATGACGTTTATTGGAAATTTGATTTACTTGACAATGGCTTCATAATATGAATATAAATATATATATATATATATATTTTAAGATCAATAAGCAATTTAACTTGGTTAGATACCTACCTATAGCAAAAATGACCGCAAGTTTTTGTTTAGTCATAATTTCTAACCATAACTTGTCTTAGCACCATTTTTGCTTTCCCTTTTATTAGCAGAAGAAAACCTTTAAAAGGAAAGACAAATTACATTCGTTAATTTTTATAATTCTCAAGGTTCGATGCAACTACATTACATGTTGAAGCTGTCAAATTTCCTATAATTTATGCAGTCCTAGCCCTGATATGGCGATGCTTTGTACTTCTTAAAGATCTTCGGCTTTCTCTGCCTCCATCTATCTTTAGTGAACCGGAACCAGTTTGAAACTACGGCATGAATATCAGCATCTGTGGCTCCTTCAAAAGGTTTATTTAGTCAAACGGCACCTGTAGGTAAGAAATTTTATCATATAGTTATTGTTTTTACTATTACCTACATAAATCATCATCAAAAGTGCAGGAAACAATTTGTGGGTAGGGATAGGTAGGTAGGTGTAGGTATGTTTCAGTACCATATTTTTTTGCGGAGCAGGACGTCTTCCGGGCCAGCAAGTAATTAATAATTTCTTGTGTTAATTAATATTTTTACGAAAGATACAAAATAGATATCAATTTTTTAAATAAAGGCCCCGCCATTATTACGGTCACCTATCCCATATAAATGTTTCCAGCCCAACAGGAAGTTAGTTCAAAATAGATTGCAAAATTTGTACCAAACAGACAGACAAACTATAATTAATATAATACTGTATTCCGAGCCGCGAAAACATTAAAAAATTTCTATATGTAGCAAATTTCATCCAAATCTGTTTAGTCTTGCAGTGCTGAATGGTAACAAACATACACGCAAATAATTATCAGCAATACAGATAACTTAGTTATAGTATAACTAATTTAATATATTGAGACTTACCAGGACCATGGCTGGCTGCCTAGATCCCATATCTACTCCAGTTGACTTTGATGTAATACAAGGTGCACTTATTATTCTGGTTTCTGTAAAATCAAAACATACTTTTTATCACTATCTTTATGAACTACTTTATTCTATAATATACAATATTTACAACAAATATATAAATATACTATTTAACAAAACATAAGTAAACATAAGTTTGCAGTTTTTGTGAGTGATATGAATTTATTTTCTGTTATCATCAAGTAACTGATCTGTACTATCAATTAATTTAATATCACAGATTTTGACCGTTTACATTTAATGCTTGTGTCAGACTGATTTTTATAATAAATACAAATCACTGAACTTGGCAAGAAAAAGCAACAAAATATTATTAGAAATATATGTCACACAGGTAGGTAGTCAGGACCAGATAAATCGAAACAGAACAATTGTTGAGAAAAAATTAAAAAACCCAAGGGGGATCTCCATACCAGTAACCTCGATTTCATGACAATTTTTAGACCATTTTTGTACAAACTCTTTTCCCAAATGAGCTTGTATATTCCAGGTGTCAAATTAATCCCGCCCCAGGACTACTCAATGACCATCAAATTTAGCTTAAGAGAAGTATATGGTTTGTACGTAAAACAACAAATACAAATTACGTATATGTAAAACGTGTCACCCATCTATTTTTTCGACCGCGCTTACAGATGCTTATCATTAGAGTTGAGATTTATTATTTTATAAATTATATGGATCACGGAACCCTCAGTGCTCGAGTCCGACTCCTACTTGCTTGGTTTAATCTGGCATTATTTATTTTGGAGGAGGGCCTGGTACAAAATAAATAGTAATAGTCCCGTTTAATATACAATGACAGTAAAAAAAAACACTCAACTCACCTGTTTCATATAAAATCCGATTGAAGGGATAGACGATCCAAGTATCGTCTGGTAATATTTTTGTTGGCAGGCACTTTATCAGACACTTGTTGAATTTTGAAACTATTTTATGTGGAGGCTAAAGGCACTCTTCAAGTTTACGAGTAATCCACTCCTTTGACGCTCAAACTACCCAAAATACCGCCAATACTCCCATCACAATCGTCAAACTCAACCACCTTGTACATTATCAAGATTACTAAAAAAAGAATAGGTCGTAGGTATTCACTTGCACACTATTTTGTTTGTGTTATAGAAATAAACTTCAAAAATCTCTTCTATCCTTTGAAAAAACAAAAAAAAAACGTGAGCACACAGAAAGCACGCAACTACATCAAAATTATCAATACAAAATGGCCGATTTAGCCGGCCGGCCGGCGAAATTTAGGACTGTTGATAAAATATCGATATATCGAAATATCGATATTATTATTTTGAAATATCGATATTTATTACTAATATTTTTTTAAACGATATATCGATATTTCGATATTGAAATGTAGATATCGATGGTCGATATTTTTTTAAAATAAATTTTAATTTTTAATTTTTTTTCGTTAATTATTTAATCGCTAAAATTTTGGATCGATAGTAGGCATTTTACTCCCGTGCTATCATAAATAGCTGTTAAATATTTAATTTCTTCTGCTACATCTGTAGCATCTGAACGAGTTGCTTCTACAATCAATCTTTTAGTGCCTAATAATCGTAGTAGTCAAACAGCTGAACATATAAAACAAAGAGTATTTTTAAAAACTCTTACTGAAAAATATTGGTACACATAATTGTCTTATTTAAATTAAACAATAATTACTAAGAACTATATATAGTTATAACCTAACACTTTTATACATTTATAATTTAATTTGCTTAATAAATATACTGGACTATAAACTGTGTCATCATTTTTGAGCTGCCTTACGATTATTTTTTTTAAATAAAGCCGATATATCGAAATATCGATATTTTTTTTTGATATATCAAACTCCGATATTGATATATTTAAAAATATCGATATATCGAAAATCCGATATTTTTAAAAATATCAACAGTCCTACGGCGAATGTTTGGCGACTCGCGCGCGTGTAAAGTCAAGGTTGCATCACCCGCGCCCGTCCCGCCCGCGGCCCGCACCCCTTTGTAAATTAGTTGGTTGTTGGTTGGCATAATACTACCTATTTTCATGTTCGAAAAAAACATTTGTAATAAAGCATGTAAAATTATTCAGGGATCATAATATTTTTGTTATATAAATAACTAAGTATAAATTACTCATATTTATTTGAACTAAGCGTGATGTACTGTACGTGTTGATACGTAAATTACACGTACTACTTACATTCATCGAGACTAATTTCCTAGTTTTTTTTTTAAAACTGCCTTTTCTAAAAATGTAACCTAGCTAGATCGTTTTTTTCTCCCCCGAAACCCTCTGCATATTAAATTTCATGACAATTGTTGGAGCCGTTTCCGAGATTCAGATTATATAGGTATTAGATTATTAGGTATTATATTAGGTATTAGATTGTTTTGTGTTATTTTGTTAAAATATGACGATAATTGTATGAGCAGCCCTCGTATGGATTTTCGGTTGAAAATCCAACTAAAACCGCGGTCAGGCCTTTGTTTTATGTTCGTATAAATTTTCTGTTGGGAACGCTGATCGAAACTGCAGTTGGGCCATTGTAGGCTGCTGGTATGAATTTTCGGTTGGAAAACTGTGGTAAGACCTTTGTTTTATTTTCGTATAGATTTTCCGTTGGGAATGCTGAGCGAAACCACAGTAGGCCCATTGTAGGCTGCTCGTATGGATTTTTGGTTGGAAATCTAACCAAAACCGGCAGTAGGGCTTATGTTAGATATTTGTATGATTTTGCTGTTGCAAAGCCTACCAATTAGTAGTGAGGCCATTGTTGGCCGTTCGTTAGATTGTCACAAACAACTGTTGGCACCGTTGGCCAACGCAAAATGCTACTAGGGTCTTGTTATGTAGCTGAGTATTATTATGTTTATGTTCATACTACTGTTATGAATGCAAAGTAAATAGTCTATTTGTCTGTCTAAAACTATGAACTGATTTGGCACAAAGATGCCAATCATATGGAAAAGGATATATGGTACTTTTTATTACGGAACCGCGTAGGATAGCTAGCCTAGTAGGTATACCTACATATAAGGTGTATGTTCACTCACAGTTAAATAAGCAATTGACAATAAATACCCGACATCCCATGATTCACCAACTCAATTAGGTAGGTAAGTACTTTTACACTTGGAACTTAAAATCTCAGTTTCTATTTCCAAAAGTATTTTCATACATAATGCATTATCTGACTTAAATCAATGTATTATACATTGATTTAAGTCAGATAATGCATCAATTTAAAAAAAATATGTAAAATCGTTTCGTACCTAATTACCTATGTAGTTTCATACTTAAGTACCTATACTCCTACAAAGTAGATAAATAACATTGTAAAGTACCAAGCAATATTTAAATAGTGTTGTAGAACCAAGAAGTATACCTAACTGTTAAGTATAGGAGAATTATAACACCAAAACAAACTTATAATATTAACCTCTTCTATTAGGTAAGTACTCAACTCCACTCAGCTCAAAACATTTTTTTTTTTCAAATTACATGTATTGGTAATGTACTTACTTACCTACTTGTAAATTTTGCTATTTACTTCTACACTGTCATTTTTGTTTGTCTACAGCTATTACGAATATCTCGAAAACTACTTGCAGTCGAAAATGGACCATTGTTCCCTCAAGTTCGTCTTCAAGGGCTATTTAACGCAGAAAGCACGGCATGAAGTCGCTCATAATAGTTAAGCAAGAGTAGAACTACACTCAAGAAACTATTACCGCAAAGATAATGATACCTACCTACTGCTCACTTGCTCAGTAAATGTTATCTAGCCCCCCAAACGTCAGAATTCGCAAAAGCCTAACTCTACTATGCTCTTCTCTTTTCTTCCATTCTCTTTTTTACAACTTAAGTTATAATTTTCTTAGTAGGTACATACTTTACTTTACTCCCCGAAAAGTAATTCCTATATTTTACATAGGTATAAATTCTTATTGGAATCCTTTACCTTGCAATTTAATTACTAACCTATAATTTCCGTGAAAGTGGATGTATCAGTGTATTAGTTTTGGTGTTCACAAACTATTCGTCACATGAAACACCAAACTTTGACTAATATAGCACTAATTTGAACACTCAATTGTTTACGCGTCGAATACCTAAATCGTTAGTTTGGTTTGTTTCCTTTTCACGACTAAACCGCTGAACCAATTACTTATGTTATGGAGAAAGGACATAGGCTACTTTTTATGTGACTAAAAATATAGGTACTAAACCAATATGAAACCGCAGAGATCAAGATCCTACATCTTGATTTTTTAATAGCGAGAATTTATCGCCTAAGTTACGAGTTACGACCCTTTATCAATGTTATCCAAAGTACTATTAGAAGTTTTATGAAACAACATTATGAAACCTTTCTCGCATACCTTTATAACAAACACGTATAAATTAAACTAATCTAAATACTCCAAGCATGTACTTATACAAAATAGTAATCTTCTAAAAGCATTTCTATCTCGTCTTTCAAACGACTCGCTCGAGTTTCCGCCATTTATTCAGTTGGTGGAACCGCAATACCTACTAACGCCATCTACGTGAGATTTTCTGTACTAACAGCACCCTAGCGCCATCACCGACTCACACTTTTTATCATCTCGTACCCACACTCACTCACACAAGCCGCGGAAAAGTTGCCAAAAATGGTGAACTTAACTTTCACTGTATGTCCACTTGGTAATGTCAAGCGAAACTGAACCTTACCGCGTTGGAAAACATTCGAGTTTTAAAGGGGATATTATAAAAAGTAATTCTATTTTCAAATTCATAGCGAGGCTACGAACGCCTACGAAAAGTCGCAAGTGCATCGTAGGGGATTATGTTTAAAGTCGTTTTATTAACGAGCGCTTTATAAAAAGATTGGTGGAAGAAAAATGACGTACGTATCCTTGAGGAACACCTTAAGTTAAGCTCTTTTAGAATTGAGCATTATGATGGTGGGCTCCCTTTCTTAGGGGGGTGGTGTTGTTTTGTATGTGTGCGTTAGCTGGGCTGTGTACGTGAACTTTCTAAGAACGGTTCTACTTTCTTAAGAAGGCGAAGAAAGCTAAAAGGTTCGCACTTGAGGGAGTTTTGTTAAAAATAGTGTCAACTTGGTTCTCCGCTGCAGCGATAGAGGGCGCGTCTTTTATATTATTTTTTTTACGAAATTGGTTCTCCTACCTCGATAGTTTTTGTATAAACTGTGTCCTTCGATTAAGATTTTTTGAATAGTAATATTTTTTTACTATTTGATTTCTTACCTTTAAACTAAGCCATACAGATCTAAGAAGTCCAACGAAAATCTTTGCAATCCAGTTTTGATAGGTAGGTAAATAGGTATATTCAATATAGGTAAAGGCATAGAATACATAGTAGTGGTAAAGGTAGGATATCGAATCATTTTGACGGTTTCAAAGATTAAATGTAGGTATAAATGCAAATAGCAAAGCTTTGATTCGTCCCACAATCCCCTATCTAATAAAAGCGACACCTAAGCCGCAGGCGACCAGTAACACATTTTTGTCGCACAGCCAACCGCAGCGACAAATCCTCCCAATCGCGACCACGATCACACAATCACGACCCATTATAATCTTAACGAATCGCGTATCGCGGTTAACCGCAAAATTACCACAAGCAGCCAATCACAGCTTTCCTCGCCATATATTTTCCTCTATCTATTTTTCCAGGGGTGAAAATCTTAGAAACCGCAGGACTAACCACAAAGGTCAGGTGATCGACCAATAGCAGATCGTAAATATAACCACAAGCCACGCCCATTTAACCGCAAACCAACCACAACGCGAGACGTTCGTTTCTCGTCATCGATCGAAGTGACGCCGGCTTTTTTTTTTCGAATTACGAGCGGTGATGGTTATTTACGGCCGGCTGAGTCGTGATTTATTCTTGAAAGTTGAGCGAGCGGGCAGCGTTTTGTTGCTAGAAATTCTAAAGAAAAAAACTGTTTCGTAAGCTGTCAGCAATAAAGGGTTAAGTTATTAGCGAGATTTTAATACCTCAACCCTAAGCTGGTCATCGTCCTTGATCACAAAGATGAAATATTGATTGGACCGCGTAGTAGAAAGGCGCGACGCACACACGCGCGTCATCACGTTCAGACGCACGGACACAACCGTGACCGCATTATATTCATAATGAATACAGCTATCCCACTCGCCGGTCGTCTTTGACTTTGTATAAATATATTTCGTCTCTTTCCCGCGGCACTTGAACGAGCGATTCCCCCTCGAGGGAGAAGGACGGGTGAGGGTTAGGAGTTTGTCTTCGAGAGGTCACCAATTTCTATTTCATTAAGTGGCGCGGCAGAAACCGCAACGGATCGATGGTCTTGGCCACCTGAAAAAATTAGCAATTGCTTGAATATCTTCCTGGTTACACTAATAATTCCATAGTAGATAATCGTTACTGAACTAACTTCTAAATAAATAAACTATAGATTTAATAAGCAGGTTAACTCTTGTAAACCACAAAACAAATGAGACTTTTTTGGAACAGAAATAATTCGGTACCAAATAATGAAGAATACGTATAGCAAGTGTAGTAGGTAGGTATCAAGGAAATCTGTTAACAATTTTTCTAGGAAAAACAATATTTAAACAATTATCTATAATAAGTAGGTATGTATTTACCAAAAAAAAAAGTACTTAAGTAGTTTATGTAGTAGGTACCTACTATATATCTATCAGTTATCTGGTTTCCATAGTAAGTACAAGCTCTGCTTAGTTTGGGATCACCGTGTGTGAAGAATATCCCAGGATATTTATTTATATTAAGTATATTTATTATTATTTATTGAACATTAACTATGTTTATTCTCAGATAACAATTTGTACTTGGTACATATTTGCATGAACCGCTCACGCATATTGTATTCACTTGGGTCTCCTTTGAAAGTGGGATTCTTATTGTGATTTGAGTGCACATTAACAATTCATCAGAGGACATGTTGGCTGGAGTTGGGGCGCATGACTTAACTATACTTACCTATTTAGGTATATGGGTAAATAATAATATCAAACAGGTAGTAGAATTAATTCTACTTTCTATTTTTTATCACATAATATTAGTGGAAAACAAATAAAGGTTTATTTATGGACGGGAGGTCATTTTATATGATTCACGATTAAGACGTGTGCCAATGGATTAGGTATTATGGTTTTGAAACTGGTTTGTTTGGTTCCGTATCAATGAATTACGGATATTTGTTGTATAGGTACAACCAATGCATAACAAATCTATTATGACATCCTCCTTATGACCGGCTCACAGTGGCAGACGGGATGGCAGAGGATTTAAAATTTATCAATTGAATTTAATGGTACCTAATATTTCAACCAGCGATGCTCTACCTAGAGAAAACTGCGCCGAGAAGCTCGGACGCCGATCACCTTTAATTTTTTTTTCATAATGATGAGTACAATAATCCCTGAAAATATGGACGGTGATTAAAAAATCATCCTGTGTCATCATTGAGTAGGTAAAACAATCATTTTTTTAAATCTGATTTAAAAAATGTCCTCAAATAATTCTAACTACCTACTCTTGTATCTCTATAAAATAATAAACAAATACATCCCCTAAGGTGATGTAAGTACGTGATTTACATACGTTTGAGGAGTTCTCCCGAAGGTGACCGGCTCACATTCATTATTCAGAACGGACTAACGGTTGCTTGCTTACACTACCTGCCTATTCACATACTTACCTATATATCTACAATCAAAACAATGTATTATGATTATGAAAGTGATTAATATCCAAGTAGGTAAGTACCTACCATTCCTATCGTAGTACGAAGTTATGTGTAAATTTTGTAATTATATTTTTTAGTTATTCCTATATCCTACTCACCGATATGAACAACTTTTAGGTCATATACCTAACATAAATAAATGAATATTTTTTTATGTTAGGTACTAAGTTTACTATTAGCTGTGAAAATTAGAACTCAAATTCCATTGAGTTTGAATATGTTCCTACTTACCTTATACGACATATTTCCCGGTTCTCTAGAAAGGAGATGCAGATTTCGATAGGTATTATATTTAAACTTTTTAGATCAGTACCTTCCGCACCGCAGTTTCACCCGTGTTCCCGAGGGAATTCATATTTTCTCGGGATAAAATATAGCCTAGGTATATGATATTCCAGATCTAAATAGATATGTGTCAAGTTTCATCGAAATCCGTTCAGAAGGTTTTACGTGAAAGAGTAACAAACATGGGCATACATCCTCACAAACTTTCACATTTATAATATAAGTAGGAAGTAGGATTTTTTGATTATAATAAACATGAATGAAGGTAAGTAGGTACCTACTCTTACACCGTAACTTAACCTTAAAATAAAGGCTTATAACACAAATAAGTCAAACAAGCCACTGTAAATTCCAGGCACTTCCAGGCATCCCCCGTTCAAACGGCAAACCCTTATATTAATTAGCACGAATATTTTGGGGGATATTATTTACGTAATAAAGCCTTATTTAGTACCCCCCAAATGAAATATGAGCAATTGAGGAGAGTAAGTACTTAGCACGCCCGTTTATTATACGCCTCGATATAAATGCACTCGGGGGATATAAAAAGGATCTTATTCGCATCAAAATAACACTTAATTACCAACTTTGTTCCCATTCTTAAATTTTTGGCAATTTTTTTTTTCATATTTTATATCAAAAATCGCCCACTAATCTATCATTTGAGAACCTTTATCAGACTTTAGCATACACTTCGTAGGTATTCGTACAATCTTCATTGTAGTTATCCAGGTAGAGACACCTTCCACCATCTTCTTTTACCAGAAACTATGAAGACACATCCTTAATATTACATGATGTGTGACTAAAACTAGAACAAAGAGCACACAGCACTTTCTACAGGGTAGGTACCTACCTATAGACCGATAAGTCCTAGGTATGTACAAGTTTCAAACCATACATTTACCGGCGGGTAAAAAAGTTTGTTCTTGTTAGAGCACTTAAAAACAAAAAACGATGAACGCTTTTTTTGTCATGTCAACTTGCTGTTATTGGACCACAGGAAGTCTAAACACCAGAAAATCCACATACTCAAAATTAAGTATATTGGTCCAGACTAATTCCCACGCGAATCTATGCAGTTTTTCTCCCGGTATTTCATATGCTATGTAAAGTTTCTTCCTGAAACAAAATCAAAGAAGCATCTTTTCGTTCCATTTTTATTTTCATTTTCATACATTAGAAACTTTCCACATTTCCACGTGAAAACATATAAAAGAAAATCAAATAACAACAACACACCTATTTAACCCCGAACATGACAACGTTTGCTTCCACTTTTTGATTTGCCCCACCTAATTCTGGCCTATTGAAACCGTTCAATCGTGATTTGATAGCGCAAAAAGTCGGCATACACATTATTTAAATACAATGGTCGTTCGTTAGGCTGGCGGCAGGCCTCAGGAGTTCGATGCAAGATTTAATTAAATCGCCTCCCCTCCCGGGAAGCTGGGTCCCCCCCAGGCCGTTGTTCGGCGTCTAACCCCCGCGCGTCGTCGGCAATTTCCTCGGGGTTGATTTATTGTTGCCTCTGTCCGCGAGGTGCCGCCTGCGACCTCTGACGCAATGCCTACACGACAAAGGTTTGTGGAGAGATTTTTTAACAGCTTACAAATCTCTGGGGTATGATTTCAATCAGTTCTTTAAGTAGGTACTATATTTCTAAACAATTACCTAAAGTAAGTACTTATGCATTTATGAGTACTTTAATCAAAACCTTTATGGCACTTAGGAACAGAGTTAATCAAAAGCAGTATGATTTAGGTATCTTTTCTAAGTATCGCGCAGCCGTTTGTTTGATACTTAGACTTCAGCAGAAAAAGAAAATTCTGTAAAAAAAAATGCAAGCGTTAAGCTCTAAATTGTATCTATTCTATATAAGATGACCGTGTATGAGGAATGTTCTAAGATATTATTACTATAATTATTTACCTTCAATAGAAAAATAAAGTGCTATTTATAAATTGCTTTTCTTTTTCAATATACCTACCTCCAGCCTCCAAAAAAAAAGGTGTACCCATACATCTAAAACTCCGGTGTAAAGTGTATTTCCTTGTCCAACGAAAGATCGGGTTACTTTTTCTCGCAGTGTATTAAGACGGGATCAGTTCGCCCCCCAGGGCCAGCGCGGGTTAGGGCGCGTATGATTTATGCCGGCCGGTCTCACGGACCACCCCGGAACGGTAGGTATAACGTACGATACATCTTATAGGCGATGGGCAGCACTTGACACTTGGCCCGATACGCATCTATGTGAACACGACTTATCTTTACAATTTATCCATCCATGTGAGAATAATTCTGTGCCCGGGTTTTGAGAGTATACAGAAGAAATTGGGAGTCAAATAAAGTTCTTAATAATTATCTAAGTATCTATTAAAACGAACTATCAACCCATTATGATTATATAGATATTTTTTACTTGCCAGTTTATTTTCCCTAATTAATTAATTTACTCCTTCTTTCCTTATTAACCATTCAAAATTAGTTTATTTATATTTATTCGAGATCTTATATTAATATAGCAGAATATTTTTTTCATACCTGGTTATGAAAAACTCAAGTCAGAGAACGGATAACGCTCAAATCATTTTTGTATCAGAACCTTAAACTTGTTAGCGGGAACCGTGTCCCGGTAAACATCTAATCACATCAAGAGCAGCCCCCTCATCAAAAGAGCCAAGTTTCACTCAAAAAGACGTTTTGTACAACTTTGCTTATTAAAGTCAACAAAGTTTGACATTAGGTACTTTTCATATCATCCCTACTAATTAATCAACCCGGAATCGAACAACAAAGTATTAAATAACAACTGAAACTCGGATGTTCCAATAGCTTTAATTAATAGAAACGTAAAAGTTTTGCACAGAATTGATAATAATAATGATTTAACAGTTGATGTTCTTTCCGTTAATTATAAATATTAACCACTAGCTTTTACCGCGGTTTCGCCTTGAAAAGTAGCCTTAGGTACCTATGTTTGTACTATTATTTTTTTAAATTTTCAGTACTATGTGATTTTTGCGGATCCCTAAAACTACCTCAGGCCAATACTAAGATGAAAAAGCAATACACACGAAATTCAGGAGAGATATAAATAATAAGGTTGTTGAGTTATCTGTATCAGCTCCCCGAGGATTTCAGGGTCGCGTCAGCTCATGTAGTGAGTCAATATATCTTCGGGGTGGACAAAGAAATGATAAATACAGGCGCGAGAGTGTGAGTTATGTGTGTGGGATGATTTAGTGCGTGGTGGGTCCGTGGGACCCCTGACTCCGGCCCTGTATCGCATACGAGACCTACGCAACTTATTTATGAGAAAGTGACTTCTATTTTATTATTATCTATTTTTCTCATCCAGATAATTTTCGGACAGTCTTTGAAGAGGAAATAGATTCTTGGTATAAAGAATATAGGTGCTACCAAAAATAAATATTTAGAGGTATAATTTTATTTATCTACCTACATGACTCTACACTTGCTACAAATATTATTATACCTACTTAAATGTGAAAGTTAGAGATATATTATGTACGGATGTTTTTTACTCTTTCACGTTCAAAAATAGATAGAATACACTGGATATCATAAAGGCTACTTTTTAACCCGGGAAAATATATCCCTCGGGAACGCGGGTGAAATAAATAATTATACCTATGTACTTACTTAGCATTTTTACCCGCATTCTCTGGATAAAAGATAAGCAATGGCCTTCTTCATAGGTGTCATAGGCTGTCTGCGCGTTAAATTTCATCGCGATCGGTTCTGCTGTGAAAATGTAACCAAATAAACCTAAGTTTGTGCCTGCAGGCAACCTAGCCAATGATCGGCACCGCGGATGTCTGGATAAAAAACTATAAGTAGGTATGCAGATTGTGTTTAGTATATTTGTATTATATTACATTTGTATAAGCTAAATACTGCCGTCATAAACATCCACTAAATGCAACATCATATTCACGTATAAACGCTCAAAAATAACGCATTTGACTTTCAATAAAGATAGTTATAAGATATAACATTAACGCAACCTGCATAGAGCCAGCTCAATTGCTATTAAAGGATTACAGTCGGCTACAAAGTGATGGCATTTTGTTCTCTACTTGCCCCTTGTCCAGTCCCCCCCCTCCCACTCTCCTCATCTCCCCTCCGACGTTCCCAGACCCTCAAGACCTTTGTACATTTGCATAGCTTTAGAACAGGCTTAGGTTTTTTTGCTTTCACTAAGTTCTTAAAGGATAAAGGAAAGGAGCGGGCGATTTTAACTTGAATTTTTACTCACTGATGTATAGTGCTATTGGTGGATAAATCTTAAGATAGTTGTTATTGAAAGGTATCTTCTTATTTATTCCAGCGATATACGCTGACTCTGTAATAGAAATTACTTGCTTGCCTGTAGCATGTAGCAAAGGAACATACCCGAGTAAGATTCGTAAACAACGGTTAACTAAGCATAGCTTACATTTCAGCAGATCTCGAGCGAATGCCCGAGTCTGGGCGAGCCCGGGCTCCTCGGGTGAGCTCTTAAGCCTGCTTTCGCTTTTAATTATTAATTCAGACCAGTTCCTGGTACATACTGCCCACTCTGCATATTCAAGTGGACCTCGTTTTACATATCTTAAATACTATATGCTATATTTATATAGAAAAATCTACTCGCGTCTATTACCTACTAATTTTCTTTTGCCTTATTTCTTTGGGTAGGTCATATTCGAAAACTGTAAAATGTATCCCTCAGCTCAGAGCTCAGTAAAATGTATCTCTATGGATTTTATGCAAATGATTTTATGTAAAAAGTTGGTTACGTTACGTTTATAACCGTCGTCATTATGAGTGATTTTGCTACCACAATTATTATACAGTAGGTAGGTATATAAACCTATACTATAATTATTTTATTATTGCATAAAAACCGACCATCTAACTAGCTAATAGCAGGAAGGCTATCAAAACACACCGGTAAATTACTGTAGGTAGGTACTTATAACATGAACGAACATACCAATTTAGGTTAATACTGAGAACATTCCTAGAACAGTGTCCTATCGGTGCATTTCTAAAATAGCTGGGTACGTCACGTCGCCGGCACGCAAGGCATGCGGCGTCGCGCGGATTGTGACGCCATGGCTGTAACGTCAGCATAATCTAATTATGATAATCGTGACATTCCAATCATTTGATTAACCTAGGAGTTAACATCTTAACTCCTGCAGCAATAAATACTCTCAAAGATTGAGAGTTGGTTGTATTTTTGAGTAGTATTTGAGTATAGAATGTTGATTTAGAATTCATCGAGTTAGGTACTAATGTACTTATAGCATACCTACAGGTTTAAAAAGACGTGTGGCACTCGGAGACTGCCGCGGTAAAGCTATAGCTGTTTTTATCAACATATGCAATTATAATTATTTATTTATTTTATTTATGCAGTATTTTTTTTCCTTTGTTTTTTTTTTCTTTGATATTTATTCAAGTTACACTTTACACTTTTTGAGCGTGGTCCGATACAACCAATGCCACCTAGAGACGAGTTGCTGAACTAAAGAGACAAGCGTGATATTTCAAAAAGTCATTAAAAGTTCTGCTATTCATCGATAGATGGCAAAACTAAAAAGTATCACCGCTGTGCCGGTTGGAGTGGGGGGTGTTAGGTTATTTTCGTTACGGAATTTCTGGATTCGGTCTCCACGCTCAAGGCCCGCGATAGAAGCTATGCAATAGCTTAAAAATGAAACCGGACATGGGAAGGAAGTACCTACTCTAATTATTGATGTCAGCAAATATTACTATAATGGAAACATGTCTTATTTTTTAAAGTAAATAATAATACTGCATACAAACATTTATATAGGTCGCTTGTCTCCTGAAACCGAACAAACTCAAATGCGAAAAATTATATCTGTATTTTTATGACCTAGTACTAGTACCAGAGTACCTACCTAGTACTAGTTATATGTAGTATATTATTAACTATACACATACAGGTATACAGTAGATAGTTAACATTTTAAGTAGTACTTATAATCGTATAGATGTATAAAAAATCTTTTGTGTAGGTACTTACTTACGTAACATTTTGCTTCAGTTCATACCAATCACAAAAACATCAGGACTCAATACACATCAGTGCAAATGGTACTCCCTATTATATTCATTTTTCATATCATAATAATTGCTCTCCACCGTCCATGTAGACATCTGAAAAGTTACCTACAAAACGAGATATTTTCTTACCGGCACCAACTTAAGCGAAGCATCCATATAATACCTTAACCCAGCGGATTATGGTATTATTTGCTATAAACTAAAGACTGTAGATATAAAATGGTACGATATTGGCGTGATCACAGGGTTGACACGTGGGACAGCCACGGCCAAACTTCGCCGACGTCTGCCAACCTCCGAAGATATCCGGCCAAGTTCCAAGTATTGCTATCCAGTTATTTGTAAATTGAACGTGTGTGTGTAATGCTGATACATACTCCCAGTAACTGAGCCTCCTAGTTATTCATTTCAAAAATAATTTTATAGAGTTGTAGCTACTATATACTGCTTTCAGAGACACTTTCATTTAGTTTATTTTTGCTTTGGGAATTCTATTTCTGGATATCTTCTAAGAAATCTAAATTATCAAAACACTAACTTTCGCCCCGTGGATTCATCCGCGTTCCCGAGGGATCTTATCTTTCTTGATATTTCTCGGGATAAAATGTTGCCTATATGTTATTTCAGGGTCATCTATTTTATGGTATCATTTAAGTCACAAACATCTTTACATACTAAAATTTCACATTTATAATAATAGTACCTGGTTAGATTACGATAAGATTACACAAATAAGTACCAACAGAGAACTAATACACCATTCAACATAGCAATATGACAAATATTTCACTCACCCTATCGACAGGTGAGACGCAAATATGTCACAGTGGCGCTGCCGCCGGGACGCGTGCTTTACATTCTACGTCTACGCGCACCCCTCCGAGTTTTACACTATATTGACTGCTGTTAACTCTTTCATGGTAGGTATTTGAGGAATTTTGATAATCAAATCAGTAATATTAGGTAAGACATACAATATTTTTTTTTCTATCTAAAGGCCTGAGTTTGATCAAAATCTCACCGTGATCAGTGACGATGGCCGATGGTGGTAAACACACAAAGCTAGAAGGGTACTGGCTTTCAAATGCTTAGTGGCCAGCCAGGCGGGCACTACGAAGAACCCTACCACCTATGGTTTCCTCACAATGTTTTCCATCATCAATTTTTTTTTGTTTGACGAATAGATTCGTCAAAAAAATTATGTACCTACCTATCGTCTCCCGAAGAAAAACAAGAAAAAGTTAGATCCCTCAAGGTACGCGGGTAAAATCATGAGACGGACACTAGTTTAATTATAAACGTTACTTAGTATAAATAGTAATTGTTATAGTAGGTACCTACGTACATAAATACAGCTATTAACTAACATAACAATAATTAGCATAATCGCTGGTAATGCCAGATAATGCTGAGTAAATACTGTGCTGTTGTAATTAGTCGGACAATACCTACGTATTTGACTTGCTGACGTCCATATATCAATCTAAACAGATGTACCTAAATGTTGCAGTGGAACAGAAATAGGACATTAACTTTATTTATTTGGAAACTTTTTTTTTCTAGTATTTACCCGTACTTAGGTACCTACCTAGAAGTCGCGCGTCGCAGAACTACAAAATGAAAAAATATTCACGGCATGCCTCCTCGGCTCCGTTATTCGTACCATACGTCACATCTGTATGTACCAAGTTTTGTAATAATAAATAAGTACATAAACATTTTCAGGACAGAGAAAAAATATCAGTCTTTCGAACTCTAACCGAGAAATCCCATCCTTTGGAATTCCTTACCATTGACATTACCTATAATTAACGACGAAAAACTCGAGATGTTATAAATGTTATGAACAATCTCAAGACGTCCGTTAACCCATCACAGTAGTTGGCTAATTTCACACAAGAGTGCGCGTTAACTTCCCCTCGACTTATGGGAAAAACTTGTTCAATCAGCGTAAGTAGCGATTTGCCGACCGGCCCCTACCTCGCATTATATTAGGATGTTAGCTATACATTGTAATATCTTCATGGATGCGGCACATTTGACCTAGAAAACCTTATATTCAAGTTATGGTTAAGCTTTACCAAATATTTGAGTTGCTCATAAAATACTTAAAGCTTTATAAATAAGAAATTAAATCAAAAAAACTATACCTAGCAGAGAAAACTATGACTGTTACTGATCTTTGTAATTTTTGCTGCTCAAGAAAAAGGTTGCCAGAAACACCTCTAAACCTACTGCAGCCGTTTCACAGTTGTCTACTAGTCACCAACCAAACTAACGAAGTCGGTGGGGACGATAAGTTTGCGGGGGCTATTTTTGGGGTTAGTTTGGCAACCGTGAGGAAGGCCCTATTTTTCCTTAATTTACAACATCAGTGACCACGTTGAGATCGTGATCAAACACAGGCCTATTAAAATAATTCTACGGTCTAAGTTTAACAGCAGATACCATGACTTGTTTATTTTTTGTTTACAATAAAAAAATTATCTTCGTACATCCATGGTTTTATTGAATTAAATGCTTGTCTGATCTCAGGACGTAAAGAGCAAGTATTAATATCCGTCCTAGCAATACGCAATAGCAGAATAAAAGTTGGCGTGCCATTTCACATGTCTTCGTTAATTGTGGAACAATGTGGACTGAGATATATCTTTCGTGCAATCAAAAAGTGTCATAGATATATGAAAATGTATGAGTTAAAAGAATGTCAAGAAATGTTCGAGTTGAAATTTAAAAAGCTAATTATTAACGATAAGCTGTACAAAAAAACGGTACAATAAACATTCTGATTTTATAGGTAGAGGACAAGAACATATTTGAATAAATTGTTCGCTTCACAGGTTGTTTTATTATTAATTTTATATTTTTTATTATTTAGTTATTGTTTTATAAATATTTAACATAATTTTGAAGATTTTTTTTTTAAATTAATTAATTTAGCATTGACACTTTTGAATTTTAATTTGACCCTGACAGGCTACGAATAGAAAGCCGTATAGTATTATGATAAGACAGCTGAGCAGTGGATTAAGATATCACTTCTATTGCTTATCTTTAATCAGCACATAAAAATGCTATAAATACCTACTTACCTACTACACACGTGAGGTTGTAAATCATGATGGCAATGACAAAAACATTCTTCATAAAAAGAACACATAGCTACATACCTATACCTACTACAGCTTTAATTATAGTACCTTTTACGTTTTATTATAAGATTAACGTTTGTAATAAAGGTATTGTAATATTTGTTCAAGTATAATTTTCAAGCGTAATGGATGTAATAATTCATTGCCTATAGCCTAATATGTTCGTGTAATTTAAAATTAGTACCTACTATATCAGCCAACATTTCACAGAGGTACGGTACTTTGTTGTACCCGCCTGTCTGGCTACCTAAGTACCTACCACCCTCAAGTTGAAATTTTATTGGTGTTATAGCCGCTGCACTTATAGGGGATGCTCGAAAAAGCCCACGAAATTAGCAAAAGACATATTAATATTTGAATTTCGCGAGCATTTTGAAGCATCTCCCTTCAGGTCCAGTTCTCTTTTAAACTTTATATGGTTACCACTTTTAGCCACATTTACTTTTTATTTCATTTATACAGTAATTTATTGATACAAGGTAGTTATCACGTTAATAACAAAAGACCAGAAGACCGCAGCTAAATAACTTTATTTTCTGTCCCTTCCTGCGCGTGAGTAAGGTCGCAAATAAACTCTTCAGCTTTATTATGTTGGTATAGATATATCTAAGATTTATCACAATATTATACCTATGCATTTACATACTCAATACATATGAAGGGTCTATCTACCTACAACAATGCCTCAAGAAAGTTGAAGCGGTTCTGTGTCTGTTCTCACGGTGGCACCTCTATAACCCAAAGGTTGTAACACTTGTAACTCAAAATGGATATTTCCCTCTCAAGTACGTAGCAGGACATGACATGAGGGTCCATAGCGGATGTCTTAAGTGGCAATGAAAGGGCTGGGGGCTGTACAGGATATTTATATTCCCAATATATCCGAGAGGTCGAAAGTTGTAACATGTTTGAATGCTTGAAGTGCTCAAGGCGTTTTGTAAGTGATGTTTAATACCTACTGGAGTGTTTGATAATATTATTGATTGTGTTTTGGTAGTGGAAAATTATTTGTTTACTAGCTTAGGGGCTCAGTTTTATTTTATGTCCAATAAATTAAAAGAAGCCAGTTGCGAAACATAACAAACCATAATAATATTCATAAAATTCATAAAAGGCTTACAAAATTATGACTGATAATAAAATATAGGATTAATATGACAAAAGATATAAAATCAAAGTTTTACTGCTTATGTAGGTACTTACTTGAGGACAAACTACATATTTTGGGCTTTTAACCGCGTAATGCTGCTAGAATTGTAGGTACTTACCTAATGCATCAGGCAGGATATATTTTACTGCGATCACAATTATAGGTTTTACAAATCATAGCAGTTTGACGCTATGTACCTAATGTTCAAATTTCCATCAAACATGAACCTCACCATAAAATCTTTTATTTCATCATCGATCATCACCATTCATCACTATGAATTTCTAATCTTGACAGTAGGTACACAACTCATTAATGAAAAATGTTCACTCCTTATCATTACACAAACGGTTCTCACCGAGTCACTCCCTGTCAGTTATATCAACAATAAGATTTAATTCCATCAACAATGGATGGTGTACGCTCACATCTCATCTACCGAGGACACGGTGACGGTGATCGAGCGTCCCCTGGGGTAAGCGACGTGATTCGCAACACCTACAACGGATGGGGCAAAAAATGCTGAGTTACACGTAAGTGAAAGCTAATGGGAAATTCAGTGAAAGTAAAGTCTATGAATTTTAAAATATTTCTAGTGTTTACCAGCATGTGTACCTACTCGTTTCTGATGTGACACTGGTTTTTTCTCGGAAATAAATAGGTTTGGGCTGTGTTTCACTATCTATCTATCTAATACCTTTAAACGAGCAATTCTTGAATATACCTATATATATATAATCTGAATCTCGGAAACGGCTTCAACGATTTTCATGAAATTTAGTATGCAGAGGGTTTCGGGGGTGATAATTCGATCTAACTAGGTTTCATTTTTAGAAAACATCATTTAAAAATAAACGAGCAAAGCTCGGTCAACTAGGTAAGTACTTTATTTAATAGTTCTACCAACAGATGTACCTAACACATTGACAATTGTACATATGAGGCAAAATCATTTACTAACATAAAAATAAAAAACTATAAATAGCCTTTCAATCCTTATATTATTATTTAGGATTACCAATAAAAAAAAATACGATATCCGTTCGGATAATAAAAGGGTTAGCGAATTATCCAGTTCTAATACTAAATCCACCCTTAATAAACTTACCTACCAACTTACTAATTTCCACTTTGTATTTAATTGTTGAATTGTAAATTAATATATTCTTATAATTCTATTATTATCTACTGATCCGAAATTCTAACCTTATAATTCTTATAAATTATAGAACGTAAAATATACGTTGTTCAATCTCTTTGAACGCTGGGATCCAGTTCATATATTCCGGAGCGGATCCGCGAGGTCGTGTCATATTTGTCCAACGGTCTCTTCGAGTGTTTGCTTAGTACAGCTCTCATTTACGAAGTTAGACGTCCGACAAAGCCGCTTCTGTCTCATTTGGATAATGCTAAGTAAATACGTTGGATTTGCGAGAGTTATGCACCCCTTTCAGTTTTTGAGTATATTAAATTTTCATGATGTTAAGAGTTTGCTACCTTTTTGTATCGTGCATGCTTACATTTTTAAGCTAGTTAGTGGCGTTCTATCTGTATTTGTATTACTAAGCTTTTGTGAGCAAAAAACGTACCTAGATTGTATACAAAATAAGTATAGGTATAGGTAGGTACATAGGCACCTACACAATTACTAGCTTTTCGCCCCGCGGTTTCATCAACGATCAATTATTTTGCCCTTAGGGGTTGAATTTTCAAAAATCTTTCTTAGCGGAAGCCTACGTCATGAACTCATGATAACTATCTGTAACTATCAATTTCTAATCCGCATCCATTCAGTGGTTTGTGCTGTGCGATGATAGATCAGTCAGTCATTCATGTTTACCAATTATATTTTAGACAAGATATTATCGTAATTAGAGTCCAGTCTACTCTCGCAATGTATCATCTTTTCTTATACAATGATATCGTTTGAATTATATACCTATATGTACATTACAGCCGTATATGACTCCTTTTACCCTTACAATATCAATCTATACGTATCAAAACATAACTAATATACTTACCTTGCCTAATTAGCTTTAACAGACAAACTGTTATAGACAGCCATACAATTATAATTTGGTTACAGTAGTGTTGTCATCGGGTAGCGGACCCGGCGGCGGCACCACTCGTGACTATAAAATTTCACGCGACATAAAGCAAAAACACACCCCAACGCATTACCACTGTTGTATCTAACGACCACAGTAACTTGACCTTCCGGCCCTCACCCACCATCTTCCAATTCGCCTTGGTTCAACACATAATAGGGGGGATGAAGAGATCTTGATATTTGGTTCATAAAATCACATCTTGTTACGTTAGTGCGGATATCGACTAACTTCTGTCGGATGTTGAGATAACAACTATGAAAAGTAAAACTATAACAGTAGACGTTATATCGTTATACGTATAACGAACATTTAAGTACCTACCATAATTGTAGCCCAAAGACAATCTTTAACGAGTTTTACTTCTATTATCATTATAACAATGTAACTTTACTTTGCAAACATACGTAAATTTCGTAACAAGTTAATAAACGTAAAAATATTATTGGGGTGTAAAAATTCGAGAAAAATAAGCCAATCAGCAATTCACCCTAAGGGTTGTGCCTCGACCACTTCGATATAGTCTGATGTAACAGTATTGATATTTGTTAACATTTATACTAAATTAAAATAAATTGATAAAAACCAAGTGTCTCTAAACCCGAAAATATAACTATTACTATAAACTATTTATTTACAAAAATACAGAAACAAAAACAAAATAATTGAATTAAAATTATACTATAATATATGCACATAGTTCATTAATTTTTATCAAATATAAAAAAAACCGTTAGTATCATAACGAATATATTTCAGAATCATTATACCTACTAAAGATCAAGAAATCTCCAGTCGTAGTAGTTAATCTTGTAGAATTTTAATGTTTGCCCTCGTTAGTCAGTAATAAGACGAGAGTTGTAGGATCAGTCAAATATTGATGTTGGAGCTCCGTTTTATTGATTAGCGGAGTCAAGGCTTCGCCGCTTCAGTACACGCTCGTGTGCCTCTCACAATTATAATATCTTCAGAATTTTCAAGAAGCCTTTTTTTTTAAGGACTAATGTTGGTAGCCTCTGGTGGGTGCATCAAACTTACCGGACAAAATTCAAGAAGCTATTTGTCGGTCGGTTGCTAACTTCTCAAGTTCAAAATATATAATATAACACTAGCTTCCGCAATGCGGTTTCATCCGCGTTTATCCCGGGAAAACATGATTGTTTTCCCGGGATAAAAAGTAGCTTATATTTTATTCCAGGGGATGATCTACCTATGTGCCAAGTTTCATCCAAATCCGTTCAGTAGTTTTTACGTGAAAGAGCAACAAACATACATCTATACTCACAAACTTTCGCATTTATAATATTAGTAGGATTAATTTATCATAATTTGATTGTGTGGGTTTTTAACAAGCTAAAATGTTGTTTAGTTTATTTAGCAGTAAATATATGTTTTTTCGTTATATAACTTCAAAGATCATCAATACAAAGAATTTTTTAATGACAATTCTAAACCAGTAATCGCAAAAAATAAGGGATGTTACATAATATAAGTATATATGCCGCACTCAATACAATTCAGGCATCGCGTCGCGTAGTAACACTGCCTGTGTGGCGAGGCGCGAAGCGTGAAAGACACCTGCCTCGCTAGCTACCGACCGCCTCGCCTACCTTCCTTCGACAGTATTCTTTATTAACAAAGTAATAGGATGTAAAATTAAGGTAAGTAGTATGTCGATTTATTTCCTAACCTAATCTATATCTAAAAAGATAAGGTTAGGAACTACTACATATATCTATCTATACTAATAATAATGCTGAAGAGTTTGTTTGAACGCGCTAATCTCCGAAGTTACTGGTCCAATTTGAAAAATTCATTAACTAATAGGAAGCTACATTATCCCCGAAGGTTATAGGTAACTTTTTATCCTGGGGACGCGAGAGAAGCCGCGGAAAACAGCTAGTTATAACGATAAAAAAAATTGTAATCAGTGAATTTTGACTAAAATCTTAGGATGTAACGGTTCAAAGGACCGTTGCAATTGACAAAGGATCCGGAAAGATCGCGTTCAACAAAGAAAGGCCCCGGAAAAGCCTGAGGGTTGAATAGTTTGAGTTTCGAAGGGCAGAGGGAGTTACGGTTGCCTTGAGACCGGAGACGAATCTTTGGTGTTTTAAAACATATAAATAGGTCAGACGTCTGAGGCAAGACAAAAGATCGACGGAGATAAAATCTATAGATATAATACCATAGACCTAATCGGGATTTTCAATTTTGTTGTTTTTCATTGTTTGCAATAAAGTCAAGAAACTTGCTTCATTAAAACTTGTTTTCATTAAGTCATTAGGAATATATAATCTTAACTTTTTTTTATTCTTTACCACTATCTTTAACAACAATACCCCCAATAACAAGTCTCCATGAAACTTAATACATAATTTTAAATAATATTAAGCTCAATTTGAACGCATGTATAAGTATATACTTATAACGTATATCGTTTAATATTGTCAATAGAATTATCATATACTTATCCAGTTTTTTTTTATTTTCAAGCTATAGTTCAATAATATCAACGTCGATGTTTCCAAATACACAGGTATTTGGGTATTATAAAATAGTTTCTATACTCTGGGGCCTTGGGACTGCCGAAACGCGATTTTTTAAAGTAGGTACTATAATATAGTTAACTAAGGGAATTTGTAAATATAATTATGCTTTGTAGACGCTTTCGTAAAAAGGTCCCTACCGACTTATACCTTATTCTAGATAAGTCGATGTCTGGAGCACGTCTCGAACGGGGGCAGCTTCGGCGGCGGCGTCGGTCGGCATGGGGTATAATTTGAACAAATGAACGACGGCTACCGAACCAAATTAGATTCTCGCCGACCGACCGTCGGGCGCTGGGTGGTCACCGACTCACTCGCCAACAGATTACTGCACTCAGCTACCGTGGCTCTAGCAATTTGTATAGAATAAGTAATACCAAGCTAAACAATTCAAGTAGGTAAATAGATAGTGTGCTCTTGGGGTGGTTATTTGTAAATACGATTATTTTATGTAGGTACCTACGTACGTACCTAATCCGTTCTTATAAAGTCTACTACTGTAGTTCCATCTACATTTGCGAGGGCAAATTAGTTAGACCTAGTCGACTACTTGTTGTATTATGGCCTCCATCCCATTTCAAACAAACCTACATCGTTTTTTAAATAAATCAATTTTCTATTGGCCGAATGCAAATAAATGCCCTGTTATCCGGTGTTTAAACAGTGTACCCGGGGCAAGGGCGATGCCCCCTCTCAGCTCCTAATCAAAAAATTGAACTTTCAATAAAGGGAATCATTAATTCTACTTAGGGAGGGATCTCGTATCCTAACGAACTCCGCAAGAATCTTGGGTATGTTTTTGTCGGATAATTATTTGAAAGAAATACTTAGGTGCAGGGCGAGGTCCACTTGGGAAATTCTTTGCGAGTAATAAAGGTATTAAAGGAATTATTTTCTTGGCTCATCTCTGGCCTCTTAGACGTAAAAAACAGATATATAAAAATATATTAAAAATGTAAAAATATGACACAATTTTATAAATCTCATAAAAAAATATTTTTAATATTACATATCTCAATGAATAAAATATTGGAAATAAAATCGTAAATTAAATACTGTAACATTCAATAGCCACATATTAGCCTAAAGAACACTTCTGTTAATATTTATCTTCACAATAAGAATAAATTCAAAAGCCCTTTGAACAGATAAACGACCACAACAAACAACGTCTCGCAGATATTGATCCGTTATTTTTCTCAGACGCTATTACAGTAATGCAGGCAATCCCCCGACATTGCCTGGCGACCGGCGAGAATTAATGATGTCCTTTATTGGAGGCACAATTTTTTGATTCTTCCCTCCCGCGACCCGGTCCCGAAGCTATGGTTTTACAGTAAAGAGAGCGACAGTATCACAATATCATAAAATATCGCTTTTATGGAGGCTATGAAACTTTCTGTTTGAAATCTGACAAAAAGCAAATTCGTGCAACTAGAATTGGTATGATTCTAATTTGCTAGGAACATACTAGCAGTGAGTATAATTAAAGTTTTGGTTTTATATAGGTAGAAAGTTATAAAGCTTCAGTTTTACAATTAATACAATTTCTTAGAATGAGCAGACCTTAGGATTACACCCCCACGAGCTAACTTTGAAACAAAATAAAGAGTTTTGAAGAAACCAAGAAAAACCATGAATCGAATTTTTGTTATCTCAAAATATTAAAATTTTAAGAAGCTTTAAAAACTTGTGAAAACAATAAAAATCATTAGGTCCTTTCATCCAATGAACTGTGACATAGCCTCTAGCGAAGGAAGGAAGCCAAGAAAAGCCTTGTTTACACGAACCGGATTTACATTAAAATCAGACCCCAGTCGCTTTAAGGCATTATTGGGTTCTGACAAGGATTACAGTGTCAGCTCAGGATGTCGAAAGGGAAGTAAGTACAAAATTTAAAATTAAAAACACAATCATACTGTACCTATTAGCTAATTCAAAAGTCATAGACAAATTACGCCCAGAGAAAAAAAAATGGAACGGTAAAAAGTGAGATTTACATGACGTTTTAAATGGTCTAACTTCTTGACGAAATCGTGCTACACCCTCGGATCCATAATCATTCCTAACAAAGGCCATAGGCAAAGACAGTATTTCCAAACGAATTTCATAATATGAATCGCATTCCAGAATTTCCAGAAACTGCAACGAAATTGACTCCAAATATTAAACCGATACCACACGTAACAAAGCTAACCCGGTACACATGTCAATCAGCGATTGCTAATGATAAAGTTACCCATCTCTTTGACCAATTACCTAGACAAATGATACACAGGGTCTAACGCAAACACGCAACGCGCGTCCGACTGATCGCATCAACTCCCGCAGGAGTTTGGCCCAATTAATTGACGGCCCTAGGAATCTAGTGTCACATTAAGCTTGGATTAGCATTAGTCGACGCCGATAAGCAGCTTCTAAAAGGGAATGTTCATTAGCTTGATGATTAATCTGTATCTTTTTAGAGCTGAAGTGTATTTTGAGTTGTAATAAATTCGATGGTTCAAAATAGTTTCATGTATTCGGAAGTCGAATATAAAATAGGTGTTATAATAGATTTTATCTACTCTCATATCGTAATGTTCTTATTATGAAATCAAAAACAGTACTTTAATGAATATTTATAATGAATTTAAAAAATTATATTATAGCACAGTTTTTTTCCCAAGATAATGCTATAAAATAACTTTTTTTATTAAAGTACAAGTATTTGGACATGTCTGGCCACTTATAATGTTTTTTAGGTTTTAATACTTCAATTATTGTCAGTCAACTTGTCAAACGAAATAATAAAGAAAAAAACATTATAAGTGGCCAGACATCACTAAACAAATAAACATAGTATTATATTCTCTTTGTAAACAATTAGGAATCAATCAGTATCAATTCAATTTTAGATGCAAATTTACTCTGTGGTCGCGTATGCGGTAGGGAGTTTTTCCCAACACGGATTTGGGCGCCATGATGATTAATGTTTGTTTATTTTATTGATTTTTTGCATACATATTTTATTTTGGCCATAAATGATAGTAAAATAGCAGTGATACTAAGGTGAAATAAACTTGGATCTGAAATTGTGGAGGCGGCAATGGAAATGACGAATAATCGATACCCGTGAGTCATGAAAACCTATGACAAAATATTATCGATTTTTTACCTTTAAATTACATTATTAGATGAGTTTAGATAAAGTACTGTATGATACTGCACATAATTAGGTATTAAAAACTCGTGTGATACTATTAAGAACCTCGCCTACGGCTCGGTACTTAAACTCACACTCGTGTTTAATAACCCCTATTATGCAACAGTATCATAAACTACTATTGTGGCCGCCGAGAGAAAGTTCGCATTCTTTTATGAACACGAACTTTCGTAAAGGTTCAATATTTTCTTAGACTTAGTTTAATTAATGTCATTAAAAACAGATTAACCGTTATTGTAAAAATCCATTATTTAAAGGTATCATACACTCATTTTATCCGCGGCAATACTTCAATATTTTTTATTCTTGTTTCGTAACATAATATAAGCTAGAGTAATTAGGGTCAAGAACACGCACTTTTTTTCTATGGTCTCAAACAATTGTAAAAAAATAGATGATAGGATATAAAATTCGCTGAAAATTTAATATATTTTCATTATTTAAGTAAATATACGATCTACATTCATTCAAGTACTGATTTTGTGGGAGCACAGCACGAGGCTCTGAAACGGCGTGGTGAACGCCATCAAATTCCACGAGCATAGACATCAGCCTCCCATCTCTACACATGCCTCCTGCCTTAATTTCAGGCAAAAATTATTCTTTCAGCTCATGCAAATCTTTTACCCAGCCAAGTAAAGTGTCCTAGGAATATTGTAAAAGTAATCCGAGCAAAATCAATAACGTCACCTACACCCAATAAACAGGCAAGGCGTCATACATTTCAATTAGTTGGGGTGTTGGCATTTCACGCCACTATCTCATGGTAATCACGTTAATTATCGCCCGGTAGTAGCCTAACTTATGTCCCCTCTTGCACCTTAACTAGATTAAAAATCGAAGTGCACGCTTTACGATCTTTGTTGTAAACATGCTAATTTATAACCTGTTTTTCTTTTTCTCAATTCTAGAGAGCTGAACTCAATAATTATAAAACCAAAACCATAGCAAGTTTTACCAAACATTCATATTAGTACTTTAAGTAGTGTCTACCTATTGATTTTAATATTATGCCCTGCCTGCTACTTCATAAGACGTACCTATAGCGAAGTTACTAAGCCACCTAAAGGGCGTGCAGCAAGTGCACTTGAGAGCTAGTAGCCGTCTAGTCGTTGTAATAAGCTGGCAACACGTTGGCAGCACGTTGGCAATCCCTCAGATATTTATTGCTATATGACGATAGGCTATACTTTCAGTATATATCAGGTGGGCCGTAAGATGATACCTACTTTTATACTTACTAGACTTTGAAACAAACATTTTGAACAAACTATTTGGCACATACCAAAAAGTTGTAGGTAGGTACATACTTACCTACATTACTTACAAATGAATACCTATCCAAAATCACTCCACAACAAAACACCGCAACTTTTTGCTTGTCAAATTACTGGTGCGAGGTAAAAAGGGATATTTTAGAAAATAATGTCGCATGTCCGTTACAATCAATCTCATTTGTCTGCAATTAGCGTGGCGTCTGCAGTTTGCGCTGTCCGACAATGGATCAAGTTGAACAGTAAAAGTTTAGACGTGGATTCTCGAAATAGTAATAAATATTGTTACGATACCGTTTTGATACGTATAATTGTAATGTCTGATAGATAGATTTGCTTAAACTTGACTCATTGTTAGTGTTATCATCCAACAAATAACAACAGCAACTACCCAGCAACTACTTAAACGTTAAATAGGTAAGTATGTGTTTCTAGATTCAGGTGATGTAATGGATGTAAATAATAAAAAAGTTCATTCGAAGATATCGATTTTCACAGTATAAAAAACTTAATAATTTATGAATATAGCAGACGATTGAGTACTGAAATTTTTCATTTACGATATAGAACTTATCTTTTAATTTCTAGAATACTACGTCGTGGTGTCACATGGTGCCCGGGTGATTGGCAACGGCCGCATTGTGGCTGTGGTAGAACCGTCGCGCGCTCACTGACTTTTCTACTGGTGGTTTTCTAATCCAGCTTCGAAAATTCGCATTTTGGACAGTCGTGTTGAAAAGTTAGCTATTTGATTGCAAAAAGACGTAATTTGATACTTTTTATTCAGTTTGTTTTCAGGCTGTAGGAATTCATAGGTTTTAATCATTGACTGATATGTATAATACATAGAATGAAAAAAAATCTCTGGTATAATATAAAACTAATGGTCAAATACTGAAAGCCACAAATTATTTGAGTGAATGGAGTTTCAGTATTTGGCCGTTAATTTACCATTGACAAATTGAACATGAACAAGTCGGTCTAGATTTAGTTTATTAGTATGTTATAAAATAAAACTTTTTTGAGGTAAAAAATCATCTCGTATGTTTTATCTATGATATCTTGCTATTGGGGTTTTGACAACTCTGTCATATATTACATAAATGTAAACAAAAAACTTTAAAAGCCAAGAAAATAAAAATAAAATTTTTGTAAATGTGCATAGTTTTAAAGACAGTACTATGTTTCTTTTATGAATGAAATATGTATCAATAAAATTCATTACTAAAAATTTAAATCAGAAGTAAACCTTATCTTTAAAAATTGTAACGAGATATTTGGTTAGGAACATTCGTTTTTTAGCCCATGTTTAGCAATCATACATATTTTTGTACGGATCCTTTATTATTATTTTGCTAAGTACCTACCTACTTTTGAAAGTAAATTTATTTTTCTGTAATTTTTTTAAACCTGTTTCGATTTTTTATTTCTGAAAAGGTTTTTTTCACTTTACACAGTTTATCGAAATGAATGTGGTATCAGAACAAGATATTACAGAAGAAATTAATGAAAATATTCCTCAATTATGCTGTATTGAAAACAATGATGAAAGTCATATTTCTATCATGTCCGAGAACGGGACTCAGACTAAAATTCATAGTAAAAAGTTTGGTAAGAAAATAATATTATAGCATTCTATAAATAATAGTATTAGAATAACAAAATTAAGGCCAGACTTACTTACTTAATTACAGTCAGCGTGGCAAGTATATATTGTCACTAGTAAGTACATTTCATAATAATCGATTGACATTATTTTGATAATTTGTATGATTTTTGATTCCGATAGTTATATATTTGACGGTCCAGACAAATTTGTATACATGAACATGTTTATTGAGTCTGGGTGCAAATTATCTAAATAAGTAGGTACTTACCTATGTAATTTTAAAAATTACGAATAATGTCCCAGGATATTAATATATTATATTTTATCAATTATCTGGTTTCCATACTACAAGTGCTTAATTTGGAATTAATAATATTTAATTAATGAAATAAGTTTTTTTTAAAGGAAAAATTGTTGATAAAGAATTGACCAAAGACTTAAAACGCATTTCACCATCATACAAGCTGAGGAAACATAAAGGTAACATTTAGTAGTTTACAAGTACTTACCTACATAAATACATATAAGTATATTTAAGTAGAATACTTATCTTATCTGGTCGCCACAGCCAGCTATCCTTGGTTTAGGGTCAGTGATAGACGTTGGTAAAGTATAATCTAGTATGTATTTTATTAAAAAAAAAATACTTATATAATTTACTTAGACCCAAGGTCCGCTGCGTAGTAAGAATTTATTCAGATAGTTGCACTTGAGATCTAGAAAGTTCCCTTTAAGCCATTGTATGCTTATCACCTACGGTCACATCATCACTGACCATCGCGGTCAAATACAGGCCTTTACGTATTCAAATTCAAATTCAAAAGTGTCTTTATTAAATGAACTCATTGCAAGTATTTTTAATCGTCAAATATGTAAATATAAAAAATATGTATATAAAAAAACTATAAAAAATAAAATATAAAAAATAAAATATAAAAAATAACAATATGATAATAATAATAACAAAATTCATAATAATAGTAAACAGCATGTGAAGCGAGCAACTCATAGAAATGCGTTCTTGTCCTCCATAAAATCAGAAACTTTATAGTACCCTTTTTTGTACAACTTATCTTTAATTAGCTTTATCGTAGTAGTACCTAGTAAAATTATAAAAATAAAGTTACATAGGGAGTTGTTAAGATGACATAAAAGGTACTTATCTACTCTCACACACCTGTTATGATATTTGGTAACATTCTTATGTAGGTATAACACGGGTAAATAATTAATGAAATCGCGAACGGCGGCAAAATTAATGTTCTCTCATCTCGCACTTCTTCTTCTTCTCTGTCGTAACGCTCTTGACAGTGGTCGTGGCTGTGTTCACCTCGCATGCTAACTAGCTAATGTGCAAGATCCAAGAACATTATATTCGCTGCCGTCAAGTGCCGTCGCATTCTTTATTTACCCTATTTCTGAAAGAGTAGGCATATAATAACGTCAAATTTTAGCAGTATTAATGGACTGGAAGAGATACCACAGACTCAACGTGATAAACGCATTCATAGACGAGTTGGAAAGGGACTTTCCGGCTATATGTACAGTGTCCGTTATTGGCAAATCAGTTGAAGGACGAGACATAAAGGTAATCATTATTCCATGGCATTTTTGTATATCTATAGGGTTTTGAAGTACAACAAGCAACCCTTATAGTTATATCAGTAGGATATAGTCATTTTACTCATTAACGATTCGGTCTACATGCTGTTAGCTACCTGTTATTAAATGGGTCTTGAAAAATCCTAATCTGGTTTCATTGGTGCCGATTTTGTAGTTTACGAACTTAACTAATATTAGTCAAGTTACATCTCTTTCATGTTAACCTTATTGAAAAAAGATAGAAATATTTTGAATGCTGTCATTTTAGTACATGCCGTCGTAATATACGGGTAAGTAGTCGTGGCCAATAAAGATCGCTTAAATTCACGTTGAAATAAGTGATCGATCTAATCTGACAGAATCCTAATCTGGTTTCATTGGTGCCGATTTTGTAGTTTACGAACTTAACTAATATTAGTCAAGTTACATCTCTTTCATGTTAACCTTATTGAAAAAAGATAGAAACATTTTTAATGCTGTCATTTTAGTACATGCCGTCGTAATATACGGGTAAGTAGTCGTGGCCAATGAAGATCGCTTAAATTCACGTTGAAATAAGTGATCGGTCTAATCTGACAGGACTAAAATATCTTGCATCCCTTTCTTATATTTCTTATTAAAAAGAGACATAGTGAGATTAAATTTGTTTAGTTTGTAACCAGCAGAATCGGGGCCATTGTCAATTTTTCAATAGGTTACATTAAAAACGTCCACCAATACCTACTCAATTTCAGATGTTAAAGATTTCAAACAGTGATGCCAACAACGCAGCCGTCTGGCTAGACGCCTCCATACACTCCAGGGAATGGATCACTACAGCAGTTGTTACGTACATCGCTAATTTCATTGTGAGAAACTTTCGGACACTTTCCACTGCTATTACTAATAAGGATTGGTAAGAAAATTTAATCTCAACAAAATAACTGATAGTTTGGGGGTAAACTTTAAAATCTCTGGAATAACTTTGAAATCGCTGGAATAACTTTTCATATTTTGATCCAGTTAGATTAACCATAAATGTGTGTAGGAAATTCGGTCCTATAGTAGTACTAATTGGACAGCATATCGAACCTAAATTAGGTTTCGAAAAGATGAGATCTAAAAATATCCTCTGTATAGTCTATTCTTGAAACACAAAACAATTTTACATCAATTTTGTGTATAAATACCTACGCAAATTATCAATGCTACCGCAAAGAGAATGTGTTTTTGGCACTTGGAAATAATGGTTTTGATGGGCCTTTCACTAAACTCTGCTTTAAAATCTTCCCGTGTAGGTCCCATCGAAATCAGATAAGCAGTTTTCATGATTATCCAATTTATTACAAGTTCTATCGGTGGCAGTAGGTAGGTACTTAGAGTGTGATAAAACCGCCATTATGACGAAAATTTAATGTGATACCACAAATTATTTCGATGTGTGTTTATTTTCTCAGGCACATAGTTCCAGTGCTTAATCCCGATGGTTACGAGTACACACATACACATGATCGTATGTGGAGGAAAAACAGAGCTTATTATGGGGGTGAGTGTGTGGGTGTCGACCTTAATAGAAACTTCAGGTACACCTATATCATTATTATTACACCTATTTAAAATTAGTTGAAATTGCTATGTTCATACGCGTTCCTAAGTAAAAAATATTTAATGTTTTATACCAAGTTATAATCAGTACAGGCCAGGGCATATTATGTAACTACATAACATTTAAAATATTAATTCCTATTATTATTCTTAAAAGCTTTTATATTAGGCTATAGTTGCCGCTAGAGATAAATATGTAAGGCAGCTAATCTAAAAACCTTTTAAAGCTATGGATGGGGCAAGAATGGAGAAGCAGGTTCATCAGAGGAACCAAAAAATGTATTTTATAGAGGACCTGCGCCATTTTCAGAACCAGAAGCTGTAGCTGTGAGAGTAAGTTTTAATCCAAAAATCATATTTTTTACAAAAAAGAACTGAATATTTAACAACTACCTTTATTTCAGGATACCATTCTGGGATCAACTTCTAAGTTTAAGGTGTTTCTGTCATTTCATAGTTACTTTGAACTGATTATTTTTCCATGGGGATGCAAAAAAGATCCCTGTCCAGATTATCTTCGACTCTTAGAAGGTGGCGCTGTAATGGCTCGGGTAACTCCACGTAAGAGTTTAGTAGATTAGTTTTTATTTATATCGATGATATTTGATTAATCCACTAAGAGCAATGGTTTTTTTTCAGGCTATTTATGAAAGCTCTGGGAAAACCTATAGAGTTGGTAGCACAAAAGACCTGACATACAACGCTTGTGGGACCAGCACTGATTGGAGCTATGGCATAGCTAAAATTCCTTTCTCTTACATGATAGAATTAAGGAGCAAGAAATACAGGTTTAAACTGCCAAAAGATCAGATCATAACAAATTGTGTCGAAGTCTGGGATGGGGTAAAAAGTTTAATGGATTTTGTCGACCAAACAAAATAATAACTGATGGACAAATAAATAAAAATGGAATTGTTTTATATTTTCTTACAAGCATGTACACTTTAAAGTACACTTGTTAAATTCATAAAATACATACAAAAGATATTAGTAAATCAATTATAAAAATAGGTAAATGAGCAATAAATGAGATTAATTTATTGATTACGAATTTTTATTTCTAATCTTTAGGAATAAATGGTAAATTTTACAAAAATATTATACAAAACTCGTACGATTATTAGTAAATATAGTACAATTCATACATTTCCTCTTTTCTACAAAGTCTACGAGTGCTTTGACTCCATTTAGGATTTCTCTGCAACAGTCTAATATCTCACCCTTGGGCAATGTAAAATGATATTGTTTACTTCTCAACTCCACCAGGTATGAGAATGGTATTCGTGCTGTGCCGTAACTCCAGTCGATGCTCGTGCCACTGGCATGGTACATTACATCTTTGAAATTGCCGACCTTGTACATGTGCCCACTTGTCTCGTAGATAGCCTGGAAAATCAAAGCAATGCTACGCCTACAATATAATTAATTATTGCAGACCCCCTCCCCCACCCCTTAAGGGTTGAATTACTAATACTGTCCCACTGTTATAAGCCTTTTTTTAGCCCCAGTTATCACTCGTGCATTGCTGGCCCTTCCTCCTCCCCGATGCTCTCTTACTTCCCCAGTCGAGCTCGTTCCTCTCTCAGATAGGTACCTACTATTACTTATTTTGTGCCCGTGTGGATATTTCAAGTTAGCTAACACCAGCAATTTAGGTTGAGCATTGATAAATCAGTTATTCCGTCAGGACAGGTCTTTATAAAACTTAGAGATTGAAGTTTGTGAGTTCGTTTGAAGTGCTTACTTACCTTGGCCATAGCCGTGCCACCTTCCAGTAAATTGACGTAATCCACGCAAGGGTCAGACGTATAACACCAAGGAAATGTAATAACCTCACTGTATGCGTGAAACGTTAAAAATATCTTAAACGGCGTGCCTGAATACAAAATGAAATCCTGTAAACACATTAATGACATTCAAATTATGCTAGGATATTTTAATATAGACTATATTCAATTTGCTTGATATCACTACAATGTCTTAGGTATGTGACAAAATGTCACGACCTAAAAAGCTCGCTCTACAATATTACAGAAGGATAACACGTAAGTGTAAATAATTAATAGAATATTTAAACCTCAATACATAGATTACGGCTGCCTAAGGCAATTGTTTTTTTCTATTCCCTACATTATTTTCATTCAAATTACGTTGGTTGGATTCACTAAAAAAACATATAACTGCAACTTTACAACAAAAAATAATTATGATATTTAAGGTAATTGCGGCAAAAAAATCCAGGCAACCCTGCAGTAATTTATTCTAATATTATGTATCTTTCATAATAAATTAGTTTTATCACAAAAACTGACTTGCAGATTTTTGCGGCCAACTAGTAAAATAAAAGTTTATCACCTTTATATATTGTTGGGGTTTTCTTGCATATTAAAATATCGTAATAAAACTCACTAATCGATAATTAGATTCAGAGGGTGAACTACGAAAAACGATAAAATGAACAATCTATCGTGTATCGTTTATCGGTGTAGGCATTCTGGAACTGGTACCTTTATAGCACAAGACTCAGGCTCGGAAAAGATTTCAGGGCCGCGATAGTTTATGTGATTGGGATCGGCTGAAGAACATGCGCTACCGGGTCGACCCCAGTTATGTCTAAAATTAAACGAAAAAAAATATAGCAGCTTATGGCACCTGTCTCACCGCCGATGATTAGCGAAAAGCTAGCAGAGTTAGCAATTAGAAACGAGTTGGCCAACGATGGGTAGCAAATGATGAATTAAATATGCATCTCTTTTACTGACACGGAACTTACATCTTCTGCAGTAGCTGCACTTGAGAGCCAGTTCCCACGTGTGTGCTTACCACCTTTAGCCACATCATCACAGACGGTGAGATTGTTTTCAAACACAAACCTAATCAGAAAGACGACACTATCGCATCCTCGTCGGCGGCGATGGGAACTAATTAATTAATATAGCAGAAACTTTAAAAGAACTCACCCAAAATTCCTATTTAAATCTACTCCAGTAATATTTTTGCCATGTTTTGCTCTATTTTTACGCCACATCCGATCTCCAAGGTGTGTGTAATAATAACCATCTGGATTTACTACCGGGAGAAAATACCTGAATAAATAGATGATGTTTAAGAATTAAGACATTTAATATACTCAAGGCAGGCATTACGCACACCATGATACAACCGGACAGATTAAATTACCTACGCTGTCATCGCATACACACGCAGCGAGGCGAGGCCATCGGTCGATATTCACGGCAATACTATTAAAAGTACTGTTATTATAGAATAATGTATAGACATTGCGGGTGACAGCGGTGCAGCTTAGCAGTGTGTGTGCGTCTTACCTAGGTACGTAGTAATAGTTAGAGTATTCTTTTCTCAAGGCATGGTAGCTAAGGTTGAATCTTACCAATCTTTATTAGTCATACTTTCTGGGAGTTTATCAAAGTGTCTTGCGATGTAATCCGCGATGAAAGTTACAACGGACGTGGAGATCCATTCTCGAGCATGTATGGTTCCATCTAGCCATACAGCAGTATTTGTTGCAACACTGTTAGAAATCTTCAGTACCTGTAAATGTATAAATATTTTTTACAGAGGTTAGTCATTGCTATCATACTGTAATGTAATAAAATAAAAATAAAACATTTTAGAAAAAAACAGACCTGGCAGTTAGTGGCAGTACTGACGGGAACAAATTTGACCATGTGAAAGTAATATAATGAGAATCTAACTTATAATGTAACTGGACATTAGCAGATTGCCATAGGAAAAAAAAAAGGAGAGGGGTCATGGTGTTATAAGTGACGAAACAATCTGCTTAACCAATAATACACAATAGTTAGTAGACTTTATTATATCGTCCAATTGTAAAGGTCATCTAAGCCAATAGGAATTGTTAATTTGAAAAGAAACATCCCATCCTACCACATTTGGCTGCATAATCACTGTCCACGGCCAAACATGGACCTATACAAGTAAAAAAAGAAAAAAATTGTAAATGATAACACGATTCTTACCCTCAAATCCCTTCCTTCTACTGATTTACCAATTACAGAAACCGTGCATATCGAAGGAAATTCCGCTTCTAAATAGCTTAGAAATGCGTATACAGCATTCAATGGATAAAAATCTTTCCAATCCATGACAATTTCTGAAAGAGTTATATATAAACTAGCTTTTATATCGCAGTTATACCCATGTTACTTATCTCTATGCAAAAATTACGTCTTAAACTCAAAACTCATTCAGTATAGGCCCTGATAAGGCACTTATGAATATCGAAAGTTGCAATAGACGGAATTCACTTAGATAACACGTTGTTCCTTTGATGCATGAAACAAGGACTAACCAAGAAACCCAGAAAAGTAAGCAACTTAAAATGAAGCATTTGATATTTAAGAGCAATTTCAATCACAAGCTACAAACATTTGAACAGCTATATCTCGTTGGCTGAATTTAGTACGCCAATGTCTAGAAGATACTAGCAATTATTTCTAGATCCTAGTATGATTTGACCAAGGGTTCTACCGCGTATCTTGTGGTAATCGTAATGAACATCATTATTGAAAATCATCCAATGATGGTCCACCACGCCCACAAAATGATCTTCGACATAGCGCGTCATTGGATGAATTCGTTAAGATACTAATTGAATTGAATCTTAACGAATTCATCCAAGAACTTTCAATAAAAATCTCTAAATGTTTATTTATTTGTAGGAAGACCAACAGCTGATACACTTACAAACTAGTAATATAAATTTTCACCAGGTAAAAGTAAAAGTAGTAATTAAAAATAAATGTCCATACTTGTTGGTGATCTATGCCGTAGCAAGCTTCCAGTAGGACTTCTGGGCCTTTGAAGGCTGCCAAAGAATGCAGTCGTGTCCTGCAACGTAATTTCGTATTGGATGTCTCTCTCCCGAAGCAGTTTCTCTATCTGCATTGTTTTTTGGCCTTCCACCATCACACCCATTATGCTTGGCTGGTCTTTGCAGATGTATATTGCTAAAAAGTTGAATATACAATGAACGATTTAAATGTTTAAAAATTCTCACCTTATCATGTATCTGTCTGTCTGTGGCCTCATAGCTCCTGAACGAATATAGTTTTTTTTTTAAAGTTCTTAGTTATGTTTCAAGAAAATCAGTTTGAAAATTATGACATTTTTTATGGGTTTCAGGGGTTTCTTGAAATTTTTAATTTTAGTAACTTTTTAACACATTACAAACTTAAAACGCTCCTCTTATTCGTCAAGAGTTAAAAAAGGGTTTTGATGGTTTTTCTTTTCTTTTCAGTTCTTGCGTATTTAAAATCTTGATTTTCTACTACTAAAGTTAAACTTAGACTTAAGGGATTTATCACAGAAAATGCTTGCTCCAATAGAAAAAAAAGTCTGCAGGCTACTATTATCCCGGGCTGGAAGGAAGTTACTTGATTTTATAATTTAGTACGGCTATACTCGTTCATTAAAGTTTCGCATGCAATGGGTTTCGATGGAGATGCGATTCTCGCCATCTGTGCTACTTTTGTAGCCGGAAGCCTCGATTCAAGACATATCCTAGCATATCCTTTTTAAAACCTCCAAAAAATAGACATAGTAGTTCAGTTTAATACGTACCACCTTTCGTATCTAAGCTTTTCAGGAAATTCCTTTGACCTTCTTTTGAGCATTTTACATCCCATAGTTGATACCTTCGTGCCACTTTGACTATTAAGAATTTCACAAAAATTTTGATTAAACAATATTCCTCAAAATGTACACATAATAATTTTAACTGACTTAAAAGACGTATTCAACCAACGTCAACTTCAAACGTCTTTAAAACATAAACAAAATAGATGGTTTTTAAGTAGGTCTCTGCATAGTCTATGACATTGATGCTACTTAAAATATACATGAAAAAAAAGTGGGTGGTGAGGGGAAAATGCTAGCAAATAATAAAAGGAAACGCTTTTGCATTACCAGATTTTTTTGAGCTAATTTATACAAAATATTTCTAATAGGAAAAAGTAAAAATACTTAATGAAATTTATTTTAGGCAACCTCTATCAGATAATTAATTCAGAAGTTTGTTTTAAATTACAGTAGGTATAAACTTTATTTTAAAATGTATTACATAGTTATATTTTCATGCTGAATAAAATTTGTATTTATATTTCACCATTAAACATTTATATAATTTAAATATTTTCAGTAGGTAGTCCTAAAGCTTTGAATGGATAGTATTGACTCTATTAGTCCTCCATTGTGCCATTGCATATTGAATTAAATACTATCTAAATCTTAGAATCATAATTATAATTCTAAAAGTAATCTAAGTAGTCGCACAATAGTTATGTAATCAAAAGATGTGGCTCAATGAGTTCACTCAGAGCTTCGCTAGGCACACCCGCTCGATAATTACATGTAATCAGATATTTTCAGTAAGCGCCTCGACGCTTGGCCTTGCCTCGCTGCTGTGCACTCCCCTCTAATGAAATAAACTCCCTTACTATTTGTTTTATTGTCTCACGCATTTCTCATTGTTTTATTTGCTAATTGCTTTATATTTAATTGAATTGAAACAGTAATTAGCCATCAGATTATCGAATCTTCGGCCATGGTAGTGGCACTGGCAGGTCGACCAAACTTTTTCTGAATACAACTAGAGGTATTCTTAAACTTTCTATATTTTCTGACACAAACGCAAAAGTTAAAATGACGTTTGTGAGTTTACCTAAGGCTTTATTTAACTTTAATCCCAATTTACCTACTAGTTTTTAATAAATATTGTTAGACACATTAGAAAATATATGCCATAAAATTTTCGCTATTTCATCACATATTCACCCACTGAACATTATACAGTCTGTTCGGTCATTTTCAATTTTTTTTCGATTTTTCAGTGTTGGTCCTAAGAAAATTCTCATAAAATGTGTTCAAATATAAGTCCTTAAAATATCGCTAGATTATGACCGAACACACTGTATATAAAATTTAAATTCTAGCAGACCTACTTAAAATTTGCGTTACAGTTCATATTTTTTCTTGGTTGTGATTTTTTTCATAGTAAAAGTGATGATAGGCCTACTATAATGGTGCAATAAAATACCTACGCGAAAGCAAACCAATTGAATCATAGTTTATTGAGTAATTGCATATTGATTCTTTAGCTTGCAGCTGTGTAAAGTTTCGGTCCCCCGTTGCATCCATCCAATTAGTAGCTTATTGTGATCAAAAACTAAAACCGTTATCTTTTATTTTATTCGATTGACAAAGATTCGAGTAAAAGTCCAATCGTAGAGGCCAGAGTTCTCTTGGTAACCCGCTAACCAGCCGGGCGGACCCCAAACGGCGCGCGACGCTTGCCACCCAAGTGTCGCCTCGGCTCGGTCTTATACGCGTTTATCTTTTTAATT